>CM035422.1:120357461-120979961 GCA_020310875.1 Ceratopteris richardii | reverse complement strand
CTAAAAATGTGAAAGAACTACCATTAGCAATAGTCAAAACGATCTTTCCAACTCCCATGAAAAGATAAGAGGAGTTGTTAGCACATGTGATAGTATTCCTTGTAGATGAAGGCTCAAGTGAAGTGAAGAAACTATGCTCCAAGGTAGTATGCTGCATTGCAATTGATACACTTCATGATAAATAGATTCCATCTCTATTTGTATCCATCATGATTGATAGACTCCATGATAAACAAGGTCCATCCTAGAATGTTTCCATCACGATTGATATCCATCCATCCTGATAGAAAGACCATGATGGATAGGCCTGTCCATCATGATTCATAGCCATGTCGATCGTGGTTGACAGCCATTTTCGATTAAAAATTAAGGTGTTATATTTTTGCAAATTTTGAGCTAAACATTGGTATTTGTCAAACATTTGGAGTTCCCAGGAAAAGATTCAAAGCTATCTTGCACTCGAATTGCTCTTGGAGAGCTTACTTCCTAGGCATTGGAGCAATCGTGAAAGCATCAGACTCGAGGTTGAAAGGATACTAAACCCCCTTATTCAATTCTTTAGCTTAGGCTAAGTACAATCAGTGGTATTGATTAATTAAGGTTAGAATAAGCAGGATACAAGTACAAGAACCCCTAATTACTCAAGTTCAAGTGTAGTTAGAAAAATTATTGTGATAGACCCTAAGGGAAAAAGAACTTAAATTGATGGATCACATACAAAAGAACATTGCAACGTGGTTGTACTTGGAAAAATTGGGACCAATAGACAAAGATTATGAACCTTAGATCAGGTAGATACCAAGGTCAGGATAGACACAACATCATATCATCTGACGCTAGTGTCAATCACATAGGTAGGTCGTGGGCTCAACAACTCAATGATTATCCCTATGTGCTAAGTTTAGAGACTAATGACTCAAAGATGTCATACAACATGGATAGACCTGCAAGTAGTTCATGCATCACCTATTTACACACACCAAAAGGTCCCTATAAGAAGCAAGTGGAATATATTAGGACGAATCGATTAGGTGCTTGATCTGTTGCAAAACGGAAGAATCCAGATCAGCCTATTGGACTTGAACACCCAGTGGTCAATTTTGAAGAGAGCTCGTATATTGATAAGCAAGGAACCATGTATGTGGTCACTAGCTTACCAGACAGGAAAGATGCATTTGGAATCGTGATTCAAGAAAATGATATAGAAGACCTAGAACAAGGAAACTTTCAAAGGAGAACCTACAACACCCCGTGACAAATCCATTCTGACGAGAGTGATTACCCCATAGTGGAACCCTCAAGACAATAAAGGCATAGAGTTATTCTTGAATAGAGAGATAGATGAAGCCCTTTGGAGATTTAAACTCAATCAACTTAACAAAGTAGGAGAATTCATGATATATGAGTTCAAGGACCTTGAGACACTAGGCAAGGTAGTCTATTTACACAACCTGTTAGAAAGAGTGTTTGTAGTAATGGAGCATGGTAGGCATGCCTACACTTGGAAGGGTGAATTAGTCTTCCCCCCACCTAAATCGAATGTTTCTTATAACCAACAAGGATTGGGATCATCATAGATTCAAGGTACTCACAAGGAGAGAACAAGAGATAGACATGAAGTAAGCTTTGCAAACCCATGCCAAGACCTAGAGAACACCCTAGGATTTTGAGTCCTACTCAATTGGTTAAATCCATGAAAAATTACTTTGATGGCATAGGAGACCCATACAGCCATGTAACAGATTTTAGACAAGTGTTAAGAGCAGAACAGTTGGATGACTTGTTCACTCAATATAATGCTTTTGGTCACAATCTTGACATGGTTTGGACCACTTCACCAAGGGCAATTCAAAAACATAGAACAAATGCTAGAATCCTTTATTGCTAAATTCTTCAAGAGTGGCATCAGACACAATACTTCATCCCTAATACAAAACTTCAAGTGAACCCCTCAATAAACTATCCAACTAGTAGGAAGGATATTTAGATAGTACCTAGAAATGATGCCCTATTCCACAGCTACCCACACTAGCTAAACAAGTGGAATTATTTTTGGATGGGTTGCTAAGTGAGAAATTGAGATCTTACCTGTATCTAAAAAAGCCTAGAACCATAGAGCAATGAGTGTGCATGTTTATTGACATAGAAGATACTTTGGGTGATGAAATAGAGCTTCTAAGATCTACAAAGACTCAGAAAATGCTAAGAGTCTCACTTCCAAACCATCTACATCATTAGATGAGTTGGTCGAGAAGTTAGCCCAAACACTAGGAGTCTTAGGCAAACACACACCTAGAATGGTCTCAGTGAAAAGATGTTATGCATGTGGAGGAGACCACATGGACAACATGTGTCTACTCATGGCTCAAACCCAAAGAAACCTTGATAGCCACTATTGCTCCATTGAGTAGAGATACACTAACCACATCACGTAGGAGTGCCCTTACAACAAGAAAGTGGTTAGAAAAATTATCCACAGTTGTATCAACAACAGGGGAGATACCAAAATTAGTACTCGACACAACAATTTTTTAGGTCCCAAGAATATCAACCTCCATACCAAGGTAAGCAAAGACTTCAAGTAGTATTAGGCCAATAGCCTCCTCCCCCAACAAATATGATTCGATTTAAATATGCATCACCTAAGGAAAACTTGAGTAGAGCCCTAGTACCCATGCCATCATTGATTTCTGAAGTGATCCAAATGCTCATAACTTCAACTCAATGCATGTAGATAGTCTACCAGATTACTACATGGATTCCCTAGAGCATAAAACAATTTACCCATATTAAGTCCCTAGTGAACCTAGTTGGGATCCAAAATATTCAAATGTGATGTATATGAATCCTAACCCTAGGCCCCAACTAAGACAAATGAGACCTCAAGTGCCTAGAGGGACATGTTATAGATGCCAAGGAGACTACTTCATTAGAGATTGCCCAATCCCTACACCAGGGCAACCTCAAGTAGTAACCATTCAAGGCTTTTGTCCAAATTGTGGCAAGGAGATCTCTTACAGGATTGCCCAAAGAATCCAACCAATGCACAAAAACTCACACCGATTAATGTTATTGGTTTGGTAGTAGACTCTAGTGAAAGAACGATCACGATAGCCCTAGTGCAAGTGGTAACAAGATCTCAAGCTCTACAATGAAACCAAAGCATTGTTCAAGATTGGATCCTAGACAATAGTGAGATTGAGAGCACAACTAAAAAGAGAATGAGAGCTTGGAAGAATAGCTGTGAGCAGATGAAAAGACAATGGACAAAGAGATCTTAAGGGAAACGAAACCAAATTTAATAGATATTGCATCTCAAACACACTCTCGCACACCATCTTCATTACCATCACCTAACACAAATCATCACCATATAACCCCATCACCACCTAGAGAAGGATAAATCTTAGCGGATCCTACTCCCAGGGATTTAGATGTGATGCTCAAACCATATCAAGCCAAAATCCAATAAGACTCAAATGTGATAGAACATGAAAAGTGTTACCCTATAGCTGATCTAGAAATTGAATGAACTAAGTTGTGTGAAAAAATGGTAGAACTAACTCAAACCATGTTTGAGGCCTACCCCCTTTTCAATTGCACTAACTCATCCAAGGCACAATTGCACTTTGAGGGATTGTTAGAATGACTAGAGCAAATAATATCCAAATTGGGAAATCCAGCTACATCGAAGGTAGCAACGATAGAAGTGAAGGGATAAGCTCATCTCCCAAGGAAGCTTATGTACCTAATTCCATTAATTAGTAAATCTATTCTTCTGTGAATCAATATTCAGAAGAATTCCTAAGAGAGATTCAAGAAGAGAAATGGGCCAAGGAGACTGAGAATCCTCCTCCCTTTGAGATTGTGGATGATCTTCATTATCAATTACCCCATGATATTTCTTCTATCTATGGAGAGTAGGAGGATGCCCAATCTAGTGAGCAGTTAGTCTTTAAGTCTAATTCCTTATAGGAATTGCCTCATTTCACAAGCCCATGGGAGTCTAAGTCTATCTATATGAGAGCACCCATGGTCATGGTAAGAAACGAAGACTCAGTCTTATCTAGGAATATGGATGTAGTGAAGAACGCCAAAGTGCAGTGTCATCTCACTTTGGAGAAGCTACTCAAAATCAAACTTGAATTGTGAAAACACATAGCTAATTAAGTGCCAAAAATCACTAAAACCTATTCCCAAGTAGGATCACATAAAAGAGTACCCAAGATACCCTTAGACAAAATAGGAGACATGAGCAAAGGAGACATACCCTCAAGTGCAAGTGTTGCTATTGCTACCACATCATTATGGAAGCATTGGGGAAAACTGCCACTTGGACCAACAAGAATGAAATTGCAAATGGCCATATTGAGAAACCTCTACGATTGTTGGAAGGAATAACTCTTACCACTTGTGGTGTAGAGTTTGAGCATACTTTTTGCATATGTGAATTTGTCAAGAACCATGCATATGAGATGAATTTAGGTAGATTATTCATGAGATAACTGCAAATGGTGCAAGATTGGGGAACCAAATCTTTGTACTTGCAACATTTAGGTGTCACCACTAAAGTCAATCTCACCACTTAATCATCGCAGTCTAACCATCACGATTGTGACTCATCATTGGAGTTTGACCATCCTGACTTGATCAATGTGACTCTGATACATCATCGCGCCTTGATCATCGTAGCTTGATGTGTACCTAAGATCCAACTTAGGGACTTGTGGAGAAAGAGACTATACCTCGATCCCCCTCAAGTGCATATAGTGTGGATTCACCCTTTATTTATCAATCCGAGGAGTATCAAAACCTAGCCGAGTGTATGAAGACATGCATTCAAATGACAATCAATGCAAATGTGCTTCCCAAAGAGTGCAAACAAGACTAAGACTAATCCAAACAAGCTTCAACTATCAGTCATGGTGTCGCGATACTTGGAGCAGCAGCCAACAGTAAATTGAGCTTTTCTCTCAGCTCCGAACTCCGAATATACTGATTGGTTCTATAGACTTTGCAAAAATTGGTGATTGCTACGTACAATTCATTGAGTAAGGATATACTTAATCGGGATTATTTCTACGTGCGTAATTCATCGCAATACATAAAATGGAACAACATATGCATTTTGAAGCTCTCGAGAAGACACATACAATGGTGGTATTTTCACTCAATTCTGACGCTTCTACTTCAAGTTATGAGCAAAATACTGAGTCGTGGGAATGACTTTACTACACTTCATCACTTCCTACACTTCACACACACCTTAACCACAACAAACAAACACTTTCATGGATAGACAACACTTCCTAACACTCTTTTCAAGCAACACACATGCATACAAGCTCACAAAGAAGATGATACAGAGAGGAGAAGACACAAATCCGAAATTTTGTGCTCTTGATTCTCACAATGGCAAAAAGTCTTTTCCAAGAATCACAAATTGACTTATATACATGTGCCCTAAAAATGATCCTTTCACACAAGAGACCGGCACTTTATTCACTAAAAGGCTAATTTCCTACTAATTTACATGGGTAAGCTACTAATCTTTTGTGGGGATGCATCTAGAGGACTCCTCTAGTGCGTTTACATCGGAGAATATATTACAAAATGATTATGCTACAAAAATAAAGTATCCAAAGCGGAAAAATTTTGGGGCTCTTCTTAGCTCTGCAACACTCTCCCCCTCTTTGTCTCTGTCGTCCCTTGAGAGGCTTTACTTCTTGTCTGTCATTTGTTGTCCGCATGCATCTTTTGGTCAGTTCTGCCTGCTTGTTAAATAGGTGTTCAGTTTTGATGGCCTCTTCTTGATTTTTCTTTTACATTCTCTGGGCCTGATGCATTCGTTTTGCCTATTAAGTCGGACTGCCATGCACACCACCAGTGGAAGGTATGAGGATGTGGTCCTTCAGTCTTCGATCTGGACCTTCTGAAGACCTAGATGTTGAAGGCCCTTCTTGTGGTTCGGGAACCGCTGGATGTCTTCATGGATACTTTCTTGGCCCTAGTTCCTCCTTCCACCTACGTGCTTTTCCTTGATGTGTGCCCCTGCGGGGCTCTGTGCAGAGATGGGTGTTGCATCCCTGCAGGGCTTCTTGCAGAGATATATCTTCAAATGTAATCTTTTAGTGAAGCTTCTTTCTTTGTCTTCTTCTTTTCTTCTTTTTGCTGGACTCTCCCTCAACACTGCCCCCCCACCTAAACTCTGTCGTCCCCGATAGGCTTTGGAAGTTGACGGGAGTATGTTCTGTATACTTTTTGCTCTGTTTCATTAAACAGATTAGCTTCACATATCATGAGTTGCTTCCACTGTTCTGCTTTTACACCATCGTGTGGTGGCTGTCTGTGGTCAGCGAAGAAACTTAGTTCATATGCCACTAATCTGGCATTCAAGTTGGATGACATCTTTAAGAAAATTTCTGAGTCAATTTCAAAAAACCCGGTAAAAAACACTTCTTCGAATGTTTGCATATATGTACTCAGTAGAAACATAAGCCTAGAATAATATGCCATTATTGTGGGTCAGCTAGGCATAATAGACAAATAAAAAATGAGGATATCTGTTCCTTGATTAATACCAATGAAGTTCAAAAATGTATATGTTGCATGCTTGAACACCTTTAAAACTATAAGTATCATGCTTAGGATTTTATTGGTCATCTTGATTGTTAAATCGGGAACTGTGGTGTAACAGTGTAGCCAAACTTCGATGGTTTTTATCATGTAATCTTCCGTTGGTAGATAATTATGGGGTGGGCTTGGAAGTAGCGGATAATTCAGCCACTGTTTATTGATAACACCATTCTTTTGCATATCAAAAAATTCTCTTGCTTCGCGGGGACGTGGTGTTGGGCAAAATGAAGGATTTACCTGGAATAAGTATGGTGCCGCTTGCCAGTGCACCCGCAATGTAGCATTTTTCTCCAAAAATTTTCTTCTCCAAATAGGCTGTGCAGCTTCAAATTCTTCTTGAGTATAAGTGAATGTGTCATTTTTGAAGTGCAGCTGCTCGTCTGGACTTTTCTGTGTAATCTTCTTTATATATTGCCTTGTTTTCTCTTTCAATAATCCATACAGAATTTTGAAAGGCTTCAATATGGTTTCCAAGTCTTTGCCCTTTATTTTTGCCTCCTTCATTACTTTGATCACTTCATTTTCAAGATTCTCTGTCAACCGGGACACCAATAGTGCGCTTTCCATCTGACTTATTTCTGCAGTATATGGCATTGGATGGTCATCACATGGTTCCACCATCTGCTCTTTTATTGGAGAATTAGTAATCGGGGGAGATAGAGGACGTACCTTTACCTCGTCAGTAGGATTCTCTTGTATTGGCGCTATTGGTTTCCCGATTAGTACTCGCTCTGGTGCTTTAGCTTCTAATTGTGTGATACGTTCAGTTTTTTCCTTAACTTCTTGCATGGCTGCTCTGAGTGCTTCTTTGCCTCCAAGCAACTCATTGCCAATTTCTGCTACTTTATCCATGTTTTCACTGTAACTTACTGCTAGTTTTCCATTGGCAATGTTTAGCTATTTCTTGAGCTCAGTGGTTTCGTTAACATACTTGCGTTCCATTCTTGTCTTAGTGTTTGCTCTTGTTTTAGCAAATCTGCATATTTTTCAATCTGATCTTTTAGTTCTTCCTAGTCAATAGCTGTAGTCTCTCGTTTTTCAATAGGCTGGTCATACAGTAATGCCTTCATCAGTTCTTTATTTTTGCTTCGTAAGCTATCGTTTTCATCCATGTACACTTTTAGTTGTGTTTCTAGCAGATTACTTCAAGCTTTAATTCTTTCCTTGTCTGCTTCACTAGCTTCATGCTGTCTTTGTAAGTCCGCCAGTTGTGTCTGAAACAGATGATGCTGCGTGAGCAATGTATCACATTGTGCGTTGACCATGATTATCTCCATATCCTTGGCCAAAATCTCTTACTGTGCCTGGATGAGATGTGCGGACAGTTGCTCACTCATGATTTGAAATTGATTCTTTTCCCTCATGGCCTTGTCATAATCCGCATCTGTGTCTATCATTTGCTGTTGCATGTCCATGGCCGTTTGTATCATGTGCTTGACTATAGGTTTCAATTGAGTAACATCCACATTTAACCATGTGGTAGGGATGCTAGGTACTTCTCATGTTGTAACATCTTTCCCTTGTGCAACGTGTAACGTAGTATCATGGGGCTGCCTAATATGAAGTTGTATGCTTGGCTCAACCTCCATATGATCCATCTTTCCTTGAGGTGTATCATCAGGCACTTCAATCATGGTTGGCTCCTTATTTTGTTGTAGGCCTGCTTCCTGGTCCACTGGAGTTTGTATTTCCTCTTTGATAGGTGGCACTACATCTTTATTAGTTATTGGAACTTCCTTGATGCTTATCTTTGGCTGATTATTTAACTGAATCAAGTGTTCCTGTTCAGTTTGTACTTCTTGGTGTTGTGCTTGTTGTTGTTGATTGTCAAGTGTGACTTCAACCTGATTTATTTCTGTCCATTCTTCGTTGTTCATTTCAGTTCGTATATCAGTGTCTAAGGTGTCCTTCTCTTGGACTTGTCATCAGAGCTCGAATCTTCTAACCCTAGTTCTTTGTATTTGGCAAATTGTTTTGGAGTATGTTCTTTATCTTTGTGTTTCTTTTCGTGGCTTGCCTGTCTATAATGGTGACCTTGAATGTTCAAATTTACTTGCCCCCGCATATACTGATGCGTTTCTTCCAAGGCTGCAGAGAGGTCTCTTTTCGTAATTGGTTGTTGTGTCATTGGAATCTTTGGCAATATATGTGTTCTCTTTGATTGTGGTGTCTCTTGAGCTTCTTCCTCTCTTAGGCATTTAGTCCCCCTCATGGGTTTCTTTGAACTGGTTCCTACTTCTTCAATAGATGTGGCTGCTTTCTTTTTCTTTGGAACAGTCGCGGACTTGGCATATTTCGCTAGCTCTGTTGATGTCGGCATCAAGCGTAAGCAATTCTTCATGTCAAGTGCCTTATAAATGAGTAGGGTCAAGGCCGAACTACCATTCATAAACTTTTTCTGACCCCACTTCTTTGCTTGAAATAGGCGGTCTTGAACATATGGATTCATGTTTACTTTATTTCCCACTTGTCTCATAGCGTGTGAGAGTAGTTGCACAACAATCTTTTGAGGTGTTGTGTATCTATGCATACTTGGAAAGCAAAAATGCTGGTGAACTAAGCGAACAGCGTCTTCAATATCTGTTCTATTGATTTCCAAAAATGTTCTCTTTTTTGGATCATGACATTTATCTTTGACATTCGTCGGTCCTTCTTGATTCCATCCAAAAGCTCTGTTAATTAGCTCATGAGTGAATTGAATTGTTTTCCAGGTACCAACTTTGTCAAGTACCCTTGCTTCAGGGACTGATGCCTTATTTGATGCAGACTGAAGTGTATTCATCACTTGCGTACATCTCTGGAAATCTGGCATATAGATAGGCAGTCTTAGGAATGCATCAATTCCTGCTTGTGTCCAGACATCCTTCATGCGCGGTAATCCTTGTATGATAGTCTTGAAATTTTGTGACATGATAGGGAAGTAGTGATCCCTATCCATAATCTTGATGGTTGCCATGAAAATGAGTTCAAACACTGGTTGGTCATCCAGAAACCAATGACCTCGTGCCTTCGTGATTGACTCCAAAGGAAGAAGCTGGACATCTTCCTCTTGCGTAGCCTCGGAATTAGAAGATGCCATCTGCACTCAATATAGAGTAGTAATTACTGGCAAGATGGTATCAAGAATCATCCTTCATTTATCCTTCATTAGATTGGCAACTCTCCGCGTGAATGGTGTCATCCCTTCCCCGTGGGTGTGAGAAAGGTAATACCTGGGATTTTTCATACTTTTAGATATTTTTATGTTTTTGCCTGAAAGAAAAACAGAAAAGTTAGTTCATAACCGAAGCGGTTATTAATTTTTTAGTGTTTTTCCTAGAGCATGTACAAGTGCTCTCCTATTTCCCGAGAGGGAAATGTGCTTCACTATCCTGAAATAGAAGAAAAATGTGCCGAATGTTTGGCCTTCTAATGTGGGCCTATCATGCATACTTTGGGTTCTGGTAACTCCAAATGTGTGCAACTCAAATTATTTAGTAGATGTATACAACTTGTCTTGTCTTTCGACATCCAAATCTGCTTTATTCCGTTGGGACAGATTGTGTTCCCAACATTCTTGGTGAACATGGTGCTTCTGCTTTGTCTGCTTTTTGAATCTTGGAATGACGTATGAATCGTATGTAGACTCCTGCTCTATCCTGTAGCGGTTTATCTTCTGTCGTTTTGCCTTTAGATCATACTGATTCTCCTTATGCCTTGGTTTGCCCTTCTTAATGTTTGTCATTTGAGCACATGACTTGGGAATCCATATTTGCAGTTGGGCCGGCTGGGCGGCTAATACCTTCTTCGGAATCCACACTCTAGCAATTCTTTGTGGACCTAGGTGTCCAAAGTGATTGGCTTGCTGATTCGGTGGTTCGTTTTGATGTCGATAGTGTTTCTGTTGTTGAAGATATGCAGCCGTTGATCCTTCCTTATCCAAGCTTGTCTAGTGTAAGGAATAGGGTATATTCTAAGGTGTGCAGATTCGTGATAGTCTTGAGGACTAGTCTCTCTTGGGCTCGGTTCCTCACGGAGGCTGTTATGGGATAGAGTACTACTCTTGAGCTTTACTGGATTAGAAGGTTGTGTGTAATCAAGATTCGATGTGTCCTCATATGAAGTTGTTGAGCCCATAAAAGTCATGTTGGTCAAAGTCAACTATAGTCAAAGTCAAAAGGTCAAAGTCAACTAGTCCAAGTCAACAAGGTCAAAGTCAAAGTCAACAGGTGCAAAGTCAAGGTGCTAAAGTGCAGGTGTCAAAGTGCACACGTAGTGCACAATTAATTGTCCACAAAGGGTAAATTGGAGAAAGTGGGTTCCAGGTTGCAGAGGTATTTCTCTAATTTCCCTAAGGTTCAAAGTGTTTTTAAAGTAATTTGGAAGGTTCAGGTGAACCCTCTCTTATGTGCAAAAGTGAAGACTTAAAAGGAAATGTGAAGGTATGTGAAGCGACAGCGTATGCACAGGGGAAAGTATGGCCCCCCAATTAAAATTTTTGGTTTTAGTCCAAAGTCACTACAGGACAAAACAGGGAGTTGTTGGCTGCCACTTGTGAAGACAATCTTGGGACATCAAAGTGAGCACCAAGATACTATTGCAGTTAGGAGCGTACGTGATCGAAACACTCAATTCAAGGCAAGGACTATTCTTGGAGAATTTTAGTGTAAGCAAGGGAAGCATAGTCTAAGTGAAGCAAGAGAGGGAAGTGCAAGAGTCACCAGTGTGCGACGAAGAGAAGTGGAGTTGAAGGAGTGCATAGAGAGTGACTAAGGGATTGTGCAGAGAGTGCTAAGCTAGTCCCCCAAGGATCTCAAGGTCTCCTTGCAGTGTGTGCGTGCGGACAGAAGGTATTCATTCCTCCCTCCTTAGTGGAAGCTTGGTGCAAGGTGTGCACAAGGATAAGCTTGAAGAAGGTGGAGGTGTGGTGCAGAGGAGGCCGGCGGCAAGAAGACTTTGGGGTATTTGGTATTTTGTCATTGAGCACTCTCTGGGATTGTGCACAGAAGTATTGGCTTGTATTGTGCTTCAAACATTGTAATTGTCTTACTGTAATCAATCGAAAGAGGCTTCCAAGGTGTATTTCCTCTCCTCGTCTTTCCCTTTTCTCCTACAAACCCTCAAACTCCTTCTTGTTTAAGAATCCTTCAACAAAATTTGGCATGCCCGGTGGGACTTCCAAGGAGATTTGAACTTAGGAGAAACCAAGTGCAAAGTATAGAAGAGATCAAGTGTCGACAGTACTACATTGCTACTTCATCAACCAAAAGGTAAATATTCTTATCAAGTGTCTCATATTAAGTGGGCTATGAGCTACTCATGACCGCAACCCGGTCCCAAACATTGAGGGTCACCTGCAAGCAAACAAGAAGGAAGGTTGTTAGAAGATCCTCCAGTCCACTATCATCAACTTCATCAGTAAAGAGCATGGCGGGACAGGTAGACTTGGAAACCTTACTCTCAAGATTAAATATAAAGTTTCCTTCTTTCAAAGGCCTAGCTCAGGAGGATCCGGATGAACACATTAGAAGGTTTTTGGCACTATGTAAGACTAGAGGCTTAATGGGTAGGGAGGATGCCTTTTTTATTCTCTTCCCTACCACATTAGAAGGATTAGCAGATAAGTGGTTCAGCCAGTTTGCTGAAAACGATTTTACCACTTGGGATTTGATGAAAGATGCATTTAAAAATCAATTCCAGCATGGCAACACTACGGAGATCATCATAGAAGAACTAGAAAATTTGAGATTGGGTCCAGGAGAAAAGTTCCCAGAGTTTTTTACTAGGGCCAAGAAACTAATGGCTAAATTGCCAGATCCACCACATGATTTTTTTGTTAAGAAATGGTTAGCTAAGCCCCTACCAGTGGCCATCCAATGCAAAATAAAGGAATTAGTGTTACCTACAGCCTCCATAGAGGAGTTCATCAACACAGCTACACGCTTGGAGCAGATAAGGCACCAGTATGGAGCAACTTCTTCCCAACCAACATATGATACAGAAATGGAGGATCCAATGATCCAGCTAAGGAAGGAGCTGGAGGGCTTAAAAAGAAATAAGCCCTACAAAGAGGAGGAGAATGCTGTTGCTCAGTTGAGAAGGGAGATTGAAGCACTAAAGCTCCAAAAAGAGGAGGAGGCCCAAGCAGAGGAATTGGCTCAGCTGCGATAGGAGCTACAGGAACTCAAAGGGAGTGGCATCAAGAGTGGGCTTTGGTGTTCCATGTGCAGCAAGCAAGGTCACATAGTAAGTGAATGTCCTCTGTTAAGTGTGACTTGCCAATTATGTAGGAAAGTTGGTCATGAAGCCCATGAATGCTAATCAAGGGGAATGCTTGCAACAACATACTGGACACAAGGAGGACCCCCACCACTAGCAAATATCATGGTTGCTACACCGAATCAAGGTAAGAACTACAACCCTAGACAGAGGGATAATTTTGGAAATGGCCCTAGAAGGCCAATTATTTGTTTTAGATGTGGAGAATGTGGGCACTATCAAAGTAGGTGCACTCTCCTAGAAAATGCCCCGCCTTGCAGAAACTACCTAGAGGCCAGAGACCACTATACAAATTGTTGTCCTAAGAATCAAGCCTCTTCATCCGGGCCCCATATTCAAATGATTTCTGTACACAAGAAGAATTGTTACATCAGGTCAATGAGCCATCACCATCTACCAGGGTGGTGCAGTTAGAAGAACTTGAATCTTTTACAATGCAGACAAGAAGCAAGAGAGGGAAGTGCAAGATTCACTAGTGTGCGATGCAGAGAAGTGGAGTTGAAGGAGTGCATGGAGAGTGACTAAGGGATTTTGCAGAGAGTGCTAAGCTAGTCCCCCAAGGATCTCAAGGTCTCCTTGTAGTGTGCGCGTGCTGACAGAAGGTATTCATTCCTCCCCCTTAGTCGAAGCTTGGTGCAAGGTGTGCACAAGGATAAGCTTGAAGCAGGTTGAGGTCTGGTGCAGAGGAGGCCATCGGCAAGAAGCCTTTGGGGTATTTGGTATTTTGTCATTGAGCACTCTGTGGGATTGTGCACAGAAGTATTGGCTTGTGTTGTGCTTCAAACATTGTAATTGTCTTACTGTAATCAATCGGCAGAGGCTTCCAAGGTGTATTTCCTCTCCTGGTCTTTTCCTTTTCTCCTACAAACCCTCAAAGTCCTTCTTGTCTAAGAATCCCCCAACAAAATTTGGCACGCCTGGTGGGACATAGGTCAAGGATCAAAGATTAAGGAATGCAATCAAGACAGAGAACCATCTGAAGATAAAGCCATCATAGATGCAGATACAAGGCAAAAAGGAGATCTCATATGTACGAGTGATGCCATTGGGCATGCCTTCAACAGGGCTCATGAGGAGTTTGATAAGTCAACTGGAGCCCATGCTCTCAAGGAATCAGAGGCTTCAAAACTACTCAAGTCCATGAAAAAGGAGGTTAGTATTTTTTATTTAATAAAGATGGATGGGAAGTTCAAGTCAGAACTCTTGCAGATAATTGATGAAATGTCCACAACAAGCTTAGTGGCAAAGGCTGCTGTTATGCATAAAGATAAAAGTGTAGGGGAAGCACCCCTCACAGATTACAAGAGCCCTCGGCTAACAGTCTCTATCAAAGGTCATGAGTTCCAAGGAGTTATTGTGGATGGTGGTTCTGGCATTAACTTGATGCCTGAATATACCATGAAAAAGATTGGACTATACCCTTCACGACCTGCCAACTTCACTGTAACAATGGTAGACCAAAGCATAGTAAGGCCTATGGGAGTGGTCCCTAGAGTTCCAGTCAAAATACAAGGTACCATCTTTAACTTGGACTTTGTCATTTTAAGGCTCCCACAGGTAGAAGGAAGTTTCCCCCTGTTAATTGGGAGACCTTGGTTAAGGCATACCAATGTGTTGCATGATTGGGGCAAGGACACAATGTGGGTAAAACAAGAGGGAAAAGAGTTGTAGCAGATAATTTTAGAAGATGGACCAGACAATCAGAGAAATACTAGCATGATGTAGACAATTGGTATTTGTATGGAAGAAGAAGTGGTGGACAACCCAGAAGCAGACCTATTTGAAGGAGCAGATTTATATGAAGATGAAAACATGTTGGCTTGACTCCATGCAGAAGACCCATCTTCCTGCTATGGAATTTTTCCAAACTCAAGTAGAGAGGAAGCATATGAAGAAAAAGAGGAAATCACTCAGGTTGAAACAGTCTCAGTCAAAGACAATAGCAAAGAGAAGAAAAGCAAAGCCCTTACATGCAACAGTGATGAAGCTACTCCAATTCATTTGTCAATGGCCATTTTTTTATGGATACTGGTATGGCTATCATCTTTTATGTCAATTCTTATGATAGCAAGTGCAGGGCTTTACAAGAATGTGGAAGGTGTACCTGTCAGTCTTTGGAAACAGAGGGTTCCACTGGATGAAGAAGCCGGAATAGTAAAAATAAAATTTTGCAGATTAATTCATAAAGTTGCTAGAGGAGATAACATTCTGATAAAGGATTTAGGGTACCCCCATCAGATGACCAGTGTGCCCAATGAGAAGACAAAACCAATGAAGTGAAGTACAATTGGAGACTGTGGAGGAGTTTCTCTGGGTCAACAATACAAGGCTCAAGGCCTATCATCAACAAAAGTGAAGATTTCTAGATCACCTAGAACTTGCAAAATTTGTCCAGGTTGTACATAGTCTTTTCTCGTAATTTTTCCTTACGTTTTAGTAGTTTTCTTTATCAATTTCATGCTTGTTTCTTGCGTTTTTAGCAAATTTAGTAGCCATTTCATCAACTTTGCAAAGGTACAATTTTTGGAATTTTTAGGAATTTTTTTCAGAATTTTTCAAGCATTTTTTAGAATTTTTCTCCTTTTTCATGTGTCTTTTTCTTGCCAAATTTGAGGAATAAAGGAAGCTCTCTGTGGGTTTGAGTGAAGAAACTGGCCTAAACCTGTAGGAAATTTTTTCAAAAATTTTTAAAGATTTTTTAGAACTTTTTTTGCCATTTTTTTTGGATTGCTTATGTATTTTTCTTCAGTTTTGCATAATTTATTATTAAAAAAAAAGCCCCCCCCCCCCCCCCCTGGCGTTTTGTTCTTTTTCCAAAACCCCCCCCCTCCCCCCCCCCCCTCCCCCCCCCCCATTGACAAAAACGCCCCCCTCTTTCCCCCCTCCCCCCCCCCCCCCCCCCCGATTTTTTTATCTTTTTATTTTTTCTTTTTCTTTTATTTAATATTTTTTATTTTATTTTGATTTTTTTTATTATTTATTTTATTTTATTTATTTATTTTAGTTTTCTTTTTCATTTTTTTCGCTTAGGTCTGGGCGTTCGCAAAAAAAAAAATCAATCAGCATTTTATTTATATATATATTTTTTTATTTTTATATTTTTTTAATTTTTATGGCTCAAAGCTTTTGGCTCTGGATCGTGCCTCGGTTGGCCGTTTTTTACAAAACTGGAGTCATTTTCATGTTTTTTGGCACCTCTAGATTCATTTTTTGCATTAATTTTATCAAAATCACACCTTTTCTCTGACTTTTGGTCAAAACCCACATGTTTTACGCACATTTATCACATGTTTTTATTTCCTCACATTTTCCACATGGCTTATTCTCCCTTTGTCTTTCCTTATGTTTCATAATGTCCCATATACACCCTCTATAGCTCTATTGTTTGATCATTTTAACCCTCTCCAGACCCCATAATCATATCCCAATCCCTCCCTTTCCCAATCTGCCCAACCACATCCTTAACCATCCCAAACCCTTCCATCTCCGTCCCTCAGCCCCCCCCCCCCCTCCACCTCCTTTTGCCCCCTTTGCTTTTCCATACAAAATCCCACTCTTGGTTCTCCTCTGGTGCTTGTTCTGGTGGAATCGCTTGCTGCTCAGGTGCACTTTTCAAGATTATGCAGCTCCAAAATCACAGTGTCCTCTCTGCTCAAAGTTTTGGCTATAGCTCTCCGGGACGGAGAGCACATTAGGTGGTGGGCAACTGTTGAGCCCATAAAAGTCATGTTGGTCAAAGTCAACTGTAGTCAAAGTCTAAAGGTCAAAGTGAACTGGTCAAAGTCAACAAGGTCAAAGTCAACGTCAACATGTCCAAAGTCAAGGTGCTAAAGTGCAGGTGTCAAAGTGCACAATTAATTGTCCACAAAGGGTAAATTGGAGAAAGTGGGTTGCAGGTTGCAGAGGTATTTCTCTAATTTCCCTAAGGTTCAAAGTGTTTTTAAAGTAATTTGGAAGGTTCAGGTGAACCTCTCTTATGTGCAAAAGTGAAGACTTAAAAGGAAATGTGAAGGTATGTGAAGCGGCAGCATACACACAAGGGAAAGTATGGTCCCACAATTAAAATTTTTGGTTTTAGTCCAAAGTCACTACAGGACAAAACAGGGGAGTCATTTGCTGCCACTTGTAAAGACAATCTTGGGACATCAAAGTGAGCACCAAGATACTATTGCAGTTAGGAGCATACGTGATCCACACACTCAATTCAAGGCAAGGACTATTCTTGGAGAATTCTAGTGTAAGCAAGGGAAGCATAGTCTAAGTGAAGCAAGAGAGGGAAGTGCAAGAGTCACCAGTGTGCGACGCACATAAGTGGAGTTGAAGGAGTGCATGGAGAGTGACTAAGGGATTGTGCAGAGAGTGCTAAGCTAGTCCCCCAAGGATCTCAAGGTCTCCTTGCAGTGTGCGCATGCTGACAGAAGGTATTCATTCCTCCACCTTAGTGGAAGCTTGGTGCAAGGTGTGCACAAGGATAAGCTTGAAGCAGGTATACCTCACGATGTCCTATCTTGGCTGAGATGTATCCTAGGGCCAACTGAATAATTACTTCATATTCGTATATCTAATCTTGACCTAACAGGAGCTCTTCTAATAAGTCCTAATCTTGACATACTACCAATTTCTGTTCCATGGTGTTTCCGAGATGTAGAGGTAAGGTAATCTCACCGATACATTGAGTAATTTTTCCTCGTATTCCTATCAGTTGTGCCTCAGATGGGCATAATTCTTCCTTGAGTTTTTGGGTTAATGAAAATTTGATATAGCTTATAGCGGCTCCTGTGTCAATGAGAGCATCCACCAAGTGGTACTCTTTTGTTCCCGCACCTAAATTCAAATATGGTTGCATCCTTTGCTGACCTAGGTTTTCAGTGGCTCTAAAATTAGCCATTGGGACGAGTTCCTCTCATAGTCGATATCTCTCATCTCTCTCTCTCATCCACTCTTTTCATTTCCTTATTCGTTCTAGTGCTTCTTGTCTGGCTTCCTCTCGTATTCTTTCTTCCTCTATGCACCTATTTTTACCCATTATCAATCGTGACATTATCTCTTCAGTCAATGTCTCTAGATATTTTTTCACTCGACATCCATTGATATAGTTTGGCAATATTTCTCCATCTAGGGTCGCTAAACTGATGGCTCCGTTGGTGGATATGTGATTGATGATTAACGGGCCATATCCCCTTTTTTGCAGTTTCTTAGCATGTTGTTTCAAAGTATAAACCAAAACTAAATCTCCTTCCTTCAAATTTTTATCTTTAATATGAGCATCAAAATATGCCTTCTTTCGTCTTTTTGCAGCATAAATCCCTGCTACCGCTTGTAACCTACTGTCATGTAACTTTTTTATTCGATCCAATTGAGCTGATAGTTCATGTCCAGTCCACTCATAAGTTGTTGCTACTCTGAGAGTGGGTATTAAGAAATCAATTGGCAAAATAGCATTATGTCCGTACACTAAGTTAAAAGGAGTAGTTCCTATGGAGGTCTTGTAGGCTACTCCAAATGCCCATAAAGCATGATGTAATTGTTTATCCCAATCCGATATACCATTGTTCACAATTTTCGTGAGAACTGTGCACAAGATTTTATTTGAACTTTTGGCCTGGCCATTGTCTTGTGGATGATATGGGGCTGATTTCTTATGAATTACCAAGAATTCATTCAGTAAGGCTTCTATTACTTCATTCACAAAATGCGTGCCTCTATCACTCACAATTTCTATCGACAGTCCAAATCTAGTGAAAACGTTCTCAAAGAGAAACTTGGCTGTAGTTCTTGCATCATTTTTCTTGGTTGCTTTGGCTTCAACCCATTTGGTCAAATAGTCTGTGGCAACAACTATGTACTCAGCATGGGATCCTTTAGCTGGTGGGCTAATAGGTCTTATGAAGTCTATTCCCCATTTAGTAAAGGCTCTGGTGCTCATCATGGGTTTCAGTGGCATTTCATCTCTTCTAACTGGATATTTTGTTTGTTGACAAGTATCACATCGTTGCACATATGTTGCTGCATCTTGATGTACAGTTGGCCACCACATTCCTGCAAAGAGAATCATTTTTGCAGTTTTAACTGCAGAGAAATGTCCTCCTGCAGCTCTTGTATGTGCCATTTCTAAAACAGCAAGATACTCATCTTCATGAATGCACATTCGTAAATGATTATCTCGTCCTCGCTTAAAGAGTTGTTTTCCTATGAGAGCATAGTCCTTGCTTTGTTCTACAAGTGCACATCTCCTTGCTAGAGTGGTTCCTTCTCGGTACTCTTGGGTCTTCAAGAACTTCACTAGAGGCATGATCCATCTTGGTGTTATGGTGGAGTAGCATAGACTAGAGTGCTCTTCTGGATTCCGTTCTTGACAAGTTGGGCAGGTTGATACATAGTTATGTGTATCCCTTTGCATGGTTGGCCAATATATGTCCTGCTAAAATTCATCCTACTTTTTTCTTTTTTATACTTTCTTTTTTTATTTTCTTCTTCAAGTTTTTGTTTTTCCTTTTGATCATGTTCATTTTTTTCCTTCTCCATCTGTTGTCGTAGTTTCTTTTCCTTTATCCTATCTCTATGATTCTTCCATCTCTGTGTTCCTTTACTTGTGATACTTTTTCCAGGTTCTTCCGAGTCTTCAACTCTTTGAGGTGTAGGTGTATTCACCTCTCTGTTACTTGGGTCATTCTCCCCAGTTTTCTTTGGTGTCTCTATAGCTTTAGCTCTTGTTATTGCTTTCAATGGCATGGTGTACTCCTTATCACTCCCTGACGACTCTATCACTTCTATCACGTTCATTTGTACATTTGAGCTAACTTTGTTGGGGTTCTTGGGGTAATCTCTGAAAAGGTGTTCTTTACCACAATCATTACAGTATCCTTCCCAAACTCGCTATAGTGGTGGTGGGTTTGGTAGTGTACATTCTCTGATATAATGATCACCTCCGCATCTATAACATGGTCCTCTAGGTACAAGCGGTCTATTCATTGGTCGAGAGGGTATGGGTGCTCTGGGAGTTGTGTACATCAATGGCACATAATCCTCCTCATATCCGTAAGAATTATTTGGTGCTTCCATGCCATATGTATATGGTTCGTACATTTGTCCATATTGTTGCGAACATTTGTTTTATGTAGGGTACAAGTTTCAAATTATGTAAATACCTTTGGGAAGTCTTCAAATACTTCAAGAAGGCTCATATTATTCATAAAATTTAGCAAAAATACCACGTGAGTTCTAGAATATGGTGAGTCAAATTAGTGAGTCACAAGGGAGCTTCAGTGGTGTCCTAGTGGAAGGTCGATGTGGCTAGTTCTCAAAGTCCATCAATACTTTGCTTATTTGAGCACTTGAGTCATGTAATACCTCCATCCAAGTGTCTACCACGAATTTAGATGTATTAGGAAGGTTTTAGATTAGTTTCCCATGCTATAAAAAGAGGAGAAAAGTCGTGATCTTGTGGGATGTCCAAGAGAGTATCTCTATGCTACTCTAGTTTTTGTATGCAGAGCTTGCAGAGCTTGTATTTCCCTCATTATATACCCAAATTACATGTTTGATAGCTCATTTGAAAGCTCTTCTTGTCTACTTTCATAGTACTAATTTTCATAATCATTGGATTTGTGAGCTGAGAGCAACACTTTCTGCAAGTAGTGTGTGTTCTCTGTTTTTTATCCCTACTGAAGGTCTCCATTAAACATCCAACTTGCAGAGGTCATATCTCCTTGTGTATGTATCCAAATCATGTGTTCTTTGGCTTGTTAGAAAGCTCTCCAAGTCTATTTGTATTCTAGAAAGTTTCAGATTCATTGGAGTTGTGAGTTAAGAGCAGTAGTCTCTGCAAGTGATGTATGTCCTCAGGTTCATCTCTGTTTCAAGGTCTCCATTAAAGCTGCATATTGCAGAGGTCATAGCTCATTGAGTATTTATCCAAATTGAGTGTTCTTTGGCTCATTGGAAAGCTCTTGGTCTCTAGTATATGTGGTTAAAACAGTTTTAAAAACTTTTGAGTGAGTAGAGAGTAGTAAGCTCTGCAAGCATGACTGGTTTTCTATGATGAAGTTTGTGAGAAGGTCAACTTGTTCCTAGGGGGTTCCACCTACTTCCTGCTATACTTTGGAGGTCAATAAACTCCAACATTGGTATCAGAGCAAGTACTTGGAGACTTGGAGAAGGTTATCATACCTTGACGAAGAATTTGAAGCTATCAAAGAAGCAGTTCATCATCAACACTACACAAAGGTAGAAGAAGATTGCAAGGAGGCATCTGAAGCAACATCCAAGCAAAGAAAGGTGCACATACCTCATTTACAAGGTAAATATTATATTTCTTCTCATCACACACATTGGAAAGGAGGCTTAAAGGAGGAAGCTTAGCATTTGTATTATGGGAGACCAACATGCACAAATAGAGAAGCTTGATAAGACCAATTATCAGGCATGGAAGTTTAGAATCACAGCATACTTGCAAGGTAGAGGCTTGTATGGTTTGATTGACGGCACAGATATCAAACCCACATTACCAGAGGACCCAAATCAGCAACAATTGAGGGAGTTTAGACTTTGGAATGAGAGAGACAAAAGGGTTATATTCATTTTATCACAAAATATTCAAGATTCAATGGTAGGACACATACAAGATCTAAACACAAGTAGAGATGTTTGGCTTGCATTGGAAAGGTTGTATGCTACAGGTACAAGAGCAAGGAAGATTCAACTCAAAAATGAGTTGAATAACATAAAGAAAGATACAAGGACATCGGTCAATGATTACATATTGAAAGTTAAAGAGATTGCAGATCAACTAGGATGAATTCAAGCTCATGTGGAGGACGACGACTTGGTTGCACATACTCTCAACGGACTCAAAGATGATGAGAGATGGAAACCCTTCATTACTTCAGTTTATGTCAGAGGAGAATTACCAGATTTTGATCAACTTATTGCCCTCATGGTCACGGAGGAGATGAATCTAAATGGTTCTACTTCAAATCAAAAAGGATCTCAAGGACAAGCTCTTTATGTAGGATCATCAAGAGGTGGAAACAGAGGTGGAAGAGGTTCAAATAGAGGTCGAGGAAGAAGGATTGATGATCAAAGGACTTCAAGTGGCTTCTTCAACACAAGAGGAAGAGGAAGATCAAGCGCTAGAGGTACGAGAGGCTACTACAACTACAACCAAAGACAAAGGAGTGAAGATAATAAGAACAATTGCTATATATGTGGAAGGTATGGACACTATGCCAAAGATTGTTATCAAAATGAAAATAATCAAGGTGGTAATCGAAGAGGAGGCTATTCAAGAAGAGGTAAACAACAAGGAAATTATGCAGTTGAAGGTAAAAGTGATGATTATGATTCTCTTCTTATGATGAATGTAGAAACTAAGATGAATTCCAATAGTGATGTATGGTATGTAGATAGTGGTTGTTCTAATCACATGTCTCATGATGCTTCATGGTTTTCTAATATGCATAATCCGTCATGTAAAGGTCATGTTGAAACAGGAGATGATACAACACATAAGATTATGCAGGTTGGAGATGTTGTTATGCAGGATAAGAGCAAGAAAAATTGCTTGAAGGATGTACTTTATGTGCCAACGATCACTAAGAATTTGATGTCGGTTGGTCAAATGGTAGAAAAAGGTCTACAAGTGAGATTTAATCATGCAGGTTGCTTCATTGAGGATCCAAAGCAAAGGAGGTTAATTGCTAGAGGTCAAAAACAAGGTAGATTGTTTACATTCAAGGTAAACCCAAATCATACAAACTATTTCTCTTATGGTATGCATCGAATAGCAGAGCTTGATCTATGGCACAAAAGGATTGGACACATGAATGTACACAGGTTAAAGGAGCTATCAAAGAAGAGGATTGTTGAAGGATTACCTGATCTTACTAAGCAACATATGGTGCATCTTTGTGAAGCATGTCAAATGGGTAAGCAGAGTAGACAACCTTTCAAGCATTCAAGCTATGTAAGTGATGGTTTGCTAGATCTCATACACACAGATGTGTGGGGACCTACTAAAGAGGCATCCTTGATTGGTAATAAGTACTATGTATCATTCATTGATGATCATAGTAGAATGACATTTGTGTATTTCATTAAACATAAGAGTGAGGTCTTTGATTGTTTCAAGAAGTTCAAATCATATGTCGAAAAGCAAACAGGAAGGTATATTAAGAAGCTAAGGTCTGATGGAGGGGGAGAGTATTTCTCTCAAGTTTTTACTGATTTTTTGTATGATGAAGGTATCAAAAGAGAAGTTACATGCAGGTATACTCCACAACAAAATGGAGTCGCAGAAAGAAGAAACAGAATCATAGCAGAAGCATCTAGAAGTATGCTTAATGATATGTGTTTGCCTAATTATTTTTGGGCTGAAGCTGTTAGCACAAGTGTTTACATTATGAATAGAGTTCCGACTGCTGGAGTTCATCATTTGACACCATATGAGGTATGGCATGGAAGGAAACCAAGTGTAAGTCATTTGAAAGTATTTGGTTGTGTATGTTATGTACATGTACCTAGTGAGGTGAGATCTAAACTTGATGCAAAATCAGAAAAATGTATATTTATTGGTTATGCAGATACTCAAAGAGGATATAGATGCTATAATCCTCATACCAATAAGGTTGTTGTGTCAAGAGATGTAAACTTTGATGAATCACTTTCATGGTATGCAGATAAGAATTGTTTGCAGGACATGGATGAAAATGAAGAAGGTGTGGTTGAAGGAGATGAATGCATAGTTCAACCATCAGGAAGTTTAAATGATGAAAGGAGTGATCTAGATGAAGAAAGAGGATCACTTTTCAATGGAAGATTAAGGCAAGAGTCACCTCCAAGTGTTAAAAGTAAAGGTAAACTCAAACTTGTTGAAGTTAATGATGAAGGAGAGGAAATTAGTGATGTATGTGAGTATGGAGAATCATCAAAGGTTCCTAATAAGAAAGGAAGAGCATCTACATTGGAGGTAAGAAGAACTTCAAGAGTAAGTAAGCAACCTCAAAGGTATACTTATGAATCTTTCATGAATACTCATTATGCTTTTATGACAAAAGTTGAGCAGGAAAAAGAACCCACATGTTATGATGAGGCCAAAGGAGATGAAAAGTGGGAGAAAGCAATGAGAGAAGAAATGGAAGCACTTCAGGATAACAAGACTTGGAATTTAGTTCCAAGTACACCAAAGCAAAAGGTAATTGGTTGCAAGTGGGTTTTTAAGATTAAAAGAAATAGTGATGGTAGTGTGTCTAGATATAAGGCTAGACTTGTAGCAAAAGGATATAATCAAACTCAAGGTGTGGACTATGAGGAAACATTTAGTCCAGTAGCAAATATGGCAACGGTGAGAACTTTGTTGGCTTTAGCTGCAAGTAAAAGGTGGAATATATATCAACTCGATATAAAGAATGCCTTTCTTAATGGTGAGTTAAATGAAGAAGTGTATATGTCACAACCAGATGGTTATGTGGATGCAAAATATCCTAATCATGTATGCAGGTTAAAGAAGGCATTGTATGGTCTTAAGCAGGCACCAAGGGCATGGAATGCAAGGTTGGTAAAGTATCTTATGCTGCAAGGATACACAGCGAGTCATGCTGATCCTTCACTTTATGTAAAACATGTAGATGGCATGTGTGTCTATGTATGCATTTATGTGGATGACTTGTTGATTACAGGGAATGATGCAAAAGCAATTGATGAGATAAAAGGTAATTTGGGAAAGGAATTTAAAATTTCAGATCTTGGTTTGCTCAGATACTTTCTTGGGATTGAAATTGTGTATAGCGATGAAGGTATGTGGTTGATACAAAGAAAGTATATATGTGATATGCTGAAAAGGTTTGGTATGCAGGAATGTAAATTTGTTTCTACTCCAATGGAATGTAATGTAAAGCTGAGTGCAAAGGAAGGTGATGAGTTGCATGATATGAATGTATATAGATCCATGGTAGTATCTTTGATTTATGCAACAAAAACTAGACCTGATATATGTTATGCAGTGGGAGTATTGTCACAGTTTATGCATGAACCTAGAGTACCTCATATGCATGCAGCGAAAAGAGTGCTTAGGTATTTGAAAGGTACCATGAACGAAGGATTATTTTATAGTCATGATGTTGATCTAACTCTTAAAGTCTTTAGTGATGCAGATTGGGCTGGAAGCAAAGATGACAGAAGATCCACAAGTGGATATGTGGTAATAGCAGGAAACAAGACATTAACATGGAGTTCAAAGAAACAGCCTACAGTTGCTTTATCTTCTACAGAGGCTGAGTATAGAGGTTTAGCATTGGCTACTACTGAGGTTATGTGGTTTAAAAAGTTGTTTCATGACTTGAATGTGCAGGTTGATGTACCACTGATATATGGAGATAACTTGAGCAGCATTCATATGACCTCAAATCCTATTTTTCATGCTAGAACAAAGCATATAGAGGTTCACTATCATTATGTTCGAGAGAAGGCCATGAACAATGAAGTGCAGGTTTCTTTTGTTGGAACAAAGGATCAAGTTGCAGATATCTTCACCAAATCCTTGGATGGACCAAAGCTTCAAAGATTCAACTATATTCTTGGCATGAAGGAAATACCCTTTGAAACTTGAGGGGGAGAATGTTGCGAACATTTGTTTTATGTAGGGTACAAGTTTCAAATTATGTAAATACCTTTGGGAAGTCTTCAAATACTTCAAGAAGGCTCATATTATTCATAAAATTTAGCAAAAATACCACGTGAGTTCTAGAACATGGTGAGTCAAATTAGTGAGTCACAAGGGAGCTTCAGTGGTGTCCTAGTGGAAGGTCGATGTGGCTAGTTCTCAAAGTCCATCAATACTTTGCTTATTTGAGCACTTGAGTCATGTAATACCTCCATCCAAGTGTCTACCACGAATTTAGATGTATTAGGAAGGTTTTAGATTAGTTTCCCATGCTATAAAAAGAGGAGAAAAGTCGTGATCTTGTGGGATGTCCAAGAGAGTATCTCTATGCTACTCTAGTTTTTGTATGCAGAGCTTGCAGAGCTTGTATTTCCCTCATTATATATCCAAATTACATGTTTGATAGCTCATTTGAAAGCTCTTCTTGTCTACTTTCATAGTACTAATTTTCATAATCATTGGATTTGTGAGCTGAGAGCAATACTCTCTGCAAGTAGTGTGTGTTCTCTGTTTTTTATCCCTGCTGAAGGTCTCCATTAAACATCCAACTTGCAAAGGTCATATCTCCTTGTGTATGTATCCAAATCATGTGTTCTTTGGCTTGTTAGAAAGCTCTCTACGTCTATTTGTATTCTGGAAAGTTTCAGATTCATTGGAGTTGTGAGTTAAGAGCAGTAGTCTCTGCAAGTGATGTATGTCCTCAGGTTCATCTCTGTTTCAAGGTCTCCATTAAAGCTGCATATTGCAGAGGTCATAGCTCATTGAGTATTTATCCAAATTGAGTGTTCTTTGGCTCATTGGAAAGCTCTTGGTCTCTAGTATATGTGGTTAAAACAGTTTTAAAAACTTTTGAGTGAGTAGAGAGTAGTAAGCTCTGCAAGCATGACTGGTTTTCTATGATGAAGTTTGTGAGAAGGTCAACTTGTTCCTAGGGGGTTCCACCTACTTCCTGCTATACTTTGGAGGTCAATAAACTCCAACACATATTCTATCATCAAGCTCTCATAAGTGGGATAGTTTCCTTGACTATGGTCATAGGATGAATCATATGGTTCATTACTATTCAAAGTTGTGGCTGGAACTATTGCTCTCTCTAAGTTTTCTTCAGGTTGAGCCATTTTCACTGGGACAACATTTTGAGGATGGGGCGGTTGTTGCCCTAAAACCGGTTGTGGTTGAGTGTAACTTTGATAAGCATAGGGTCGTGGTGCTGGTGCCTGCTGCTGATACGTAGGATATCTAAAGGCTTCTCCTCCTTGATCTCTTTGAGGGTATCCATAAGGTCTCATGAGTGGTTGTACTGGTCTTGATTGCCAATTGTAAGGACAGTTTTCTGTACTGTGGTTTGTTACTTTTGTTATATGTTGCAATATTGTAGAGGGCCCGGAATAGGTGGTCTATTGTAAGCATAAGCAGGTCGTGCGACTACACCCCTAGTGCACAAACGAGAGGGATGATCACCTCCACAATGCATACATCTTCTAAGCATGGGCACTCTCATCGGGTTGTTGGGGTAGTTCCTTTGTCATTGGACGTTCAACTTCTTTGCTACTAAGTCGGCTATTTCCTCCACATTATTCTTAGGGTTTGATGTGCTGCTAACAGAATCTTCACTTTTAACACTACCTTGGGGTATTTTCAGGTCTTCTGCTAGATTGTCTTCTAGGTCGATACATTCTTTCATAGATTCTTGCAAAGTTTGAACTCTTTTCACAAATACCAGTGATCTTAGTGATCCATTCACTAACCCTTCCAAAAACAACGACACCATTTTGTTTTGAGTGGGTTTCTCTTCCACTGGACATCTATCCACATACTGCTTGAATCTTCTTGCTGCCAATCTCAACGATTCCGTAGGAGCTTGCTTAAAACTATGGATCAATGAGGAAGAGTTATTTTTAATCCCAGATTTGGTGAATTCTTCAATTAATTCTTGATAGACTTGTTCCATGTTTTGAAAATTATTAGGGTCTAATGGCTGGAAACAAGCTAAAGTGGTGTCTGTCAAAGTTAGACCAAAGGATTCATATTGAATCAAGAAATCTTCCACTTGTTCGGCTCTGATTACTTGCTTGAATTCAGCTATGTGATTGTAAGGCTCACTAGAGCCATCATAATGGTTTCTCATGCATTTGGCAACTTGAATAGGTCTTAATCTTCTCCCTGCTTCAGGTGGTCTAGGCATCATTGGGAAAATTGGTCTTCCTATGGGTATACCAGGTCCTCTTACTACAGATGGTCTATCTGGAACAGGGATCCTATTCCTTGGGTCAACAGGTGGCTGAGACCGATAGTTTGGATTATTTGCAGGCATAACAAACTGCACATGGGGTCTAACCGGGATTTGTGTTTGTCCTCACTGTTGATATGAATTATCTTGAAAGGTTCCTTGAGGGTTCTAAGAAGTAGTAGCTTGATCCCTAGGAGGGAACACCAGAATGTTCTGATATTTCAACCTTGCTCTTTCTAACTCTGTTAGAGGCCAATACCTCCTATGGTTTTTGTCCAAATATGTGATGATGGTGGTGGGAAATTCAAGATCTTGTAATTCGTAGACAGTAACTGGGTTAGGGGCTACTTCCCATAATGAAGAGTGGGCTCTAAGGAGATGCTCCATTCCATTGATCAAATACACATCCATTAAGGAGTCATCTTGGGGAACCAGGTCTCCTCTCCAAACCCTACCAACAGTAGATCTCCCTCTAGGACTGGTCACTTGTTCTTCATGTCCCTCTGCATTAAGGTTATGAGCATTATCTTCTTCCCCTTGTTCGTTGATACTTCCAGGGTGTTCTGTAACAACATACTGGATGTCTCTCTTGTCCATATAAAATCCTCCTGCATACTTAATTACTCGCCTAGGCACTATGTAAGCATCTGAAGCTTTTTTCAACCTGGCCACTAATCGGTTTATACCATCTAGGTAGATAGGTATCTCATTTTGGTCGGTGTTCACATATTCCAAAGATGTCTGATATTCTCCCTCAATAATTGACATCATGCCAATCATTGGTACAGTGTTCTGCATATCCTCGAAAGCCATGGGAATTTCTTCCTCTGACTCACTAGAGGTTTCAGAATAATGTGAGCGGCTACTGGGTTCGGTTACACTTCCCACTGAAGAGATTACACTTCTTCGGCTTCCTAGGGTTCTCCCAGACCTTAGGTTCATTCACTTAAAAGCTCTGATTAACCTTAATCAACCTCCAGCCCCTAAAAATCTTTACTGAGGGTCAGAATTTCTAGAGAAGATTTGGTTGGAATAAGACTGACAGCGAATCCACAACTCACAATACTTAACCCCAAAAAAGTCCACGATACTCGATACTTCACCCAAACAGAGTATGTCACGATACTCGATATCTGATACACTAGAAGGGTACCACGATACTCGACATGTGAACAAGACGATACACGATATTCAACCACTTGACTGGGCATGATACTCGATACTTGAAGAACTCGATACACGATACTTGACCTTGCTGTGTCTCACGATACTCGATACTTGCCTGGTATTAGGGTGGCTGCCCCCATGATACACGATAGTCCACAAGTATCGCGAGAGAATTCCCAACGATACTCGATATTTGTGAGGTATCAGGAAAGCCGCTCCGCGATACACGATATCCGATAGTCCACAAGGGAATTCTCCACGATAGTCGATACTAGACAGAGTTCTATGAACACGATACTCGATACTTAACAAGTATCAGGAGAATTTTCCAGCGATACTCGATATCTAGCAAGTATCGCGGAAGGACTCTGATGATACTCGATATGTCACAGGTATCGTGATTGAAAATTCACGATAGACAATACTTGACAGGTATCGCTATCAGATTTCCGTGACACACGATACATGTTATGTGTTGGGTATCGTGAGGATTTCTCAACGATACACGATATTCAACCACTTGCAAGTATCGCGATACTCGACCACAGGAGTTCACGATACCTAGGTATCGCGATACCTCAACCGTGGGAGAACACAATACTTGACATTTTTTCAATTTTTTGCAAGTGTTTTTTAGATTCTGAGTTCATACACATGTCCTTAGAGTGCATCTACCCTCTCCCCTCAGCTTGTATCATAGAACAAACTCTCTCTTTACCCCTGGATGACTTTCAGGATACTTACCGCAGATCGTCCTACTGCAATGTTAATTTATTTGGCTATGAAGAGTGAATGATGAATGTGCTTACCTTGGAAACTCTCTTTCAACTCTCCAATCAATCTTACTCGCCCCGCGCAGTTCTAAATCCCGACTCTCTACTCACGATACTTGACTGCAGCTTCTCACGATACTTGTTCTAGAGACAACTGATTTGAAAAAGGACAATTTTTGGATTTTATACTTTTTGAGAAATTCTTTCTAACTAAAAAGACTCACAAGACTAGAATTAATGGCTATTCTAACTTCCTAACTACTCCCTTCTTCCTCCTACTCTACCTCACTCACTCACTTCCCTAGACTAATAACTCACTACACACACTTCAAGAGTGAGAAGTAGTAAGTGTGGATGAGTGTGACTTAAAGAAGAGAAATTCACTACTCCTCTACTCGCTTCAATGCTAGAGCTCCTTACCATCACACGAATGCCTCGTTTTGATTCGACATTCCCTGGCAACGGTGCCAAAAACGTGTGTACCTAAGATCCAACTTAGGGACTTGTGGAGAAAGAGACTATACCTCGATCCCCCTCAAGTGCATATAGTGGGGATTCACGCTTTATTTATCAATCCGAGGAGTATCAAAACCTAGCCGAGTGTATGAAGACATGCATTCAAATGACAATCAATGCAAATGTGCTTCCCAAAGAGTGCAAACAAGACTAAGACTAATCCAAACAAGCTTCAACTGTCAGTCATGGTGTCGCGATACTTGGAGCAGCATCCAACAGTAAATTGAGCTTTTCTCTCAGCTTCGAACTCCGAATATAGCAAATAGCATATGCATTTCGAAGCTCTCAAGAAGACGCATCCAATGGTGGTATTTTCACTCAATTCTAATGCTTCTACTTAAAGTTATGAGCAAAATACTGAGTCATAGGAATGACTTTCCTACACTTCAGCACTTCCTACACTTCACACACAGCTTAAGCATAGCAAACAAACACTTTCATGGATAGACAACACTTCCTAACACTCTTTTCAAGAAACACACATACATACAAGCTCACAAAGAAGATGATACAGAGAGGAGAAGACACAAATTCGAAATTCTATGCTCTTGATTCTCACAATGGCAAAAAGTCTTTTCCAAGAATCACAAATTGACTTATATACATGTGCCCTAAAAATGGTCCTTTCACACAAGAGACCAGCACTTTATTCACTAAAAGGCTAATTTTGTACTAATTTACATGGGTAAGCTACTAATCTTCTGTGGGGATGCATCTAGAGGACTCCTCTAGTGCGTTTACATCGGAAAATATATTACAAAATGATTATGATACAAAAATAAGGTATCCAAATCGGAAAACTTTTGGGGCCCTTCTTTTTCTCTGCCTTGTGCTCTTCTTAGCTTTGCAACACTTGATCATCGCGACTTTGATTGATCATCGCATCTTGAACATCGTGGTCTCTGACCATCGTCAGCTGATCATCACGGATATTCATGCCATCACGAGGGTGACACACCATCACGATTGTTTCTGGCCATCACGAGTGTCAAGCAGAATGCTAAAATTAGGTTTTTTTCAATATTTTCAAAATTTTGGGGTATTTTTGGCCATTAATTGTGGACTCTTGTGTGCTTGGTATAGGGCAAGGTGAGAAGCAGCTAGTACTGAGAATTCTTGGGCAAAGGAGAATAGGCTCTTCAAGAGTCCAAGAGAATGTCATAAGTGAAATTCTAGTTCTTATTTGGTAACTTCTTTGGGTGAATACAATTTGTGATAAACGAAGTGTCTTAGGACTCCTATAGTAGTAAGGACTCGCTCTAGCATAAAAAGAACTGGTTGGTGAGAGAGAGAGAGAGAGAGCAAGCGGGTATAGGGATCTAGCCCCAAAAGAACCTTGTGACATGATTACACATCCCTAAAACAAATCAAAGTTGAATATACCAAAATGATTCGTCTCGACAAATTGGGAATAGACAAGAAACTCAAAAGGAAAATCAAAAGAACTAAGTGATTGACCTAATCAGAAGGGTGAGTGTGAAAAGGTGAAATAAGGATTGATGAACCTTAGATCTAGGAAATACTTAGGGAAAACTGATAAGCAGAGTGTTCATTCTTTTGAGGCTAGCACAAGAACTATAGCACAATCGTGGGCTCAACAGTTAGGCAATTATCCATACGAGGTTAGTTCAAACACGAGTGACTCAGATATGTCTTTCAACACAAGGAGACCAAGGGTTTCATTTAGTGTAACCCACCTAGAGGAGACAGAGGGACCCTCCAAGACTCAGCTGGAGTACATCTACATGAATAAATTGGGAGTTGGAGTGTATGAAGATGGCCTTTGTAGGTTGGTAATCCAATTGCATAACCTTGACCAACCCATTGGTTTTGAACATCCAGTAGTAAAGTTTGAAGAAGAGGCTTACATAGACAAATAAGGAACCATGTACATAGTCACAAGTAAGCCCGACTTAATGAACGAATTTGGTGAGGTGGTAGAAACTACAGGCTCAAGAGCGGAAGGACAAGGGAAACAAGTCGAAGAACCTAGTATGCCTAGAGGAAAATCAGTGCTAAGGAGAGTGTTGTCTCCTAATTGGATGCCCCAAGACAATAGGAGCATAGAGCTATTTTGGAATAAGGAAACGGATGAAGCATTTTGGAGATATAAGCCAAAGCACCCTACGGTTGTAGGAGCAACAGAGAGAAGAACAAGGAAGAACCAGAGAATAGTTTCATCAACATCATAGGGAGAGAAAGAACCACTACAGAAGGTGGGAGAACAAAAAGAGAACAAACTAGGGACCATAGAACTCAAAGGGGTAGGTGTGTACTTGAGCCGCGATGACTCAAGGACTTGTACCAATGAGACTATACCTCAATTGCCATACAAGTGCATATAGTGGAGTTCTTTTCACACATTTAATTATCAATCCTAAGGAGTGACTTACCAAGTGTATGAAGACATGTGCACACGTGATAGAAAATGAAGTGAGTTAGCTATTCAAGCATGAGAAAAGACTAATACTACCCACACCTACTGAAATAATGTAAGTGTTGCCGCAAGCCTCTTTTCAGCAGTTTTGGTTTTTTGAGGTTTTCTCCCAGCCCAGAACTCCGAACATAGGCAATAGGGTACTCGTTTCGAAGCTCTCGACGAGACGAATCCAACGGTGGTGGTCTCACTCAATTTTGACCACTCTGCTGCAAGTTATGGCAGAAACAGTGAATTACGGGAGTCACTAACACCCGCGTTTTTGCTTCTCCTAGCTTACGCACGCACTACAGCCACTCAAAACAAGGGGGAAGTGGTAGACAACAGTCCTACACTTGCATTTCAAGCATCACACACACATACATGAGCAAAATGAAGATCAAAATCAGCATGAAAGAGGCAAACTCGAAATTTCAGAAGTGCTCTTCTTCACAATGACCAGCCGTCCTTTACAATGAGTCACTTTTGACTTATATACTAGTGCCCTAAATTTGGTCCTTTCACACAAGAGACCGGCACTTTATTCACTAAAATGCTAACTTCCTACTATTGTACATGGGTAATTCACTAATCTTCTGTGGGGGTGCATCTAGAGGACTCCTCTAGTGCATTTACAATGGAAAATATATACAAGAGTGGTTATGATACAAAAGTTGTGTGTCCAAATCGGAAAAATTTTGGGGCCCGTCTTTTTTCTCTGCTTTTTGCGCTCTTTAGCTCTGCAACACTCTCCCCCTCTTCGTCTCTGTCGTCCCTTGACAGACTTTGCTTCGCGAACGCGTCCCGTGGGTAGTGTTGTCTGATTCTTGATCTTGCATTACGTTTTAGAGGCGCTTCAGCTTTTCCACTGCACGCTCCCCTTGGTCAGTATTGTCTGCAATTAGACAGACATGCAGATTCGATGGCCTTCTTGATTCAAGCTCTACAACTCGAGAGCCTGATGTAGTTGTCTTGCCTGTTGACTCGGGTTGCCACGCACGCCACCAGTGACTAGGAATGTGCTGTTCTTAGTCACCCTCTTCAACTTTTCAGCCTCTACCCCTTTCTAACTTTTGGTCCTACTCTGATGTTTGAAAAGTCCACTACTCGGGACCCTGGGGTTTAGCTTTGTAGCCTGGTGCGTGCCCCTGCGGGGCTTCCTGCAGAGATATGTTCTTTTTCTCTTCTTAATGAATAGTTTTGGACTTTGATTTTCTTCTTCTTTTCTTCTTGCTTGATTGTCCCTCTACACGTCCCTCCTCCTGAACTCTGTCGTCCTCGACAGGCTTTCTGAGGCGACGCGTGTATGTTTGAATGGCGGTTTGCTCTCGTTGGTTCAGCAGATTTGCATGACATAGCATGAATTCTTTCCATTGCTTTGACTTCACTCCGTCTTCTGGTGCCTGTCGGTGATCAGCGAAGAAGCTTGTTTCATAGGCCACCAGCCTCGCATTTAAATTTGAAGTCATTTTTACAAAAATTTCCGAATCTATTTCAAAGAAGCCGGTGAAGAATGCTTCTTCGAAAGTCTGCATATATGTTGATGGCAAAAACATAAGGCGGGAGTAGTATGCCATGATGGTTAGTCGGCTCGGAATGGTTGATAAATCGAAAATGAGAGCTTCCGATCCTTGCGTAATGCCAATGAAATTCAAAAATGTATACTTCGCGTGCTGGAAGACCTTCAACACGGTAATGAGCATGCTAAATATTTTATTTGTCATCTTGACTGCTAAGTCCGGCACTGTAGCATATTTGGCAATCCAGAATTCCATTGTCTTTACCATATATTCTTCGGTAGGTAGGTAATTATGTGGCGGACTAGGTAGTAACGGGTAATTTAGCCACTGATTATTGATAGAGCCTTGACGCTGTGCTTCCCAAAATTGCGTCCAAGAGCGTCTGCGGGGTACAGGACAAAATGATGGGTTTACCTGAAGCGCATATGGTGATGCTTCCCACTGTACCCGCAAAGTTGGATTCTTCTCCAAAATTTTTCTTCGCCATATGGGATCCGCCTTCTCAAATTCCTCTTGAGTATACTTGAAAGTGTCATGCTGGAATTGAAGGTTGTGGTCCGGATCTTTATTCGTGGTAGTCTTTATATACATGCGTGTCTGTTCTTTAAGTAGACCATATGGTACATTGAAGGGCTTCAAAATTTGATCTAGCTGTTTATTGTCTATTCGAGCTTCTTTCATTATTTGTATTATTTGATCTTCAAAATCAGCAGTGAGCTGGGACACCAGTAGTGCCCTTTCTGGTCTGCTCAATTCTGCAATGTCGCGTGTGTTAGGTTCTAGTGGAACCTCCTTTTCCGCCCTTATTGGTGAATGATACAAGGGAGGAGAGAGAGGACGTACCTCTTCCTCCACAGTAGCCGTGGTTTCTGGAGGAACTACTGGTGTCCCTTGTTTCTCTTTTAGCTCAATCTGCTCCTGCAGCCGTTTAATGATGTCATCTTTATTCTTGAGCTCCTCTTCAGCCTTGGTAAGTTTTTCTTGATGTTTGATTAATTCCTGTGCCACGATATGCATGTGATCTGTGTCTTCCTTGCACTGTCGGAAATAATCTTTCTCGGCTTTTTTCCATTTCTTTCGTAGAGCTGCAGTATCATTCATATATTTCTGTTCCCATTCTGCAACTGTCTCTTGCTCCTGTTTGAGCTGATCTGCCATCTTGGTCAACTTGGCTTCCATGTCTTTTATGTCCTCATTTGTTTTGTCAAGATCTGTCGATGGTTGATCACTGAGGAGAGCTGTCATTAGCTCTTTGTTTCTGTCCCTTAGTTGGTCTGCTTCTTCCATGCTCACCTTGAGCTGTGACTCGAGTACTTTGCTACGAGTCTGTATTCTTGTTTTCTCTTTCTCCGTTACTTCCAGTTTCTTCGTCAGCTCCAACACTTGCTCTTTCAGGTGGGCATTCTCCTTTTCTAATGTTTTGCATTGTGTTTTGGTTGTTTTTATCTCCTCCTGTTTCTTCAACACCTGAGCTTCTACTTTAGATAATTTCTTTGCCAAATGCATACCTTCTTTCTGAAGCTTTTGTTTGTCGAGCATGGCCTGGTCGTAATCTTCATCAGCATCAAGCATCAGTTGTTGAGTGTCGAGTGCCGTGCGGATCATATCCTGCACCACCGGCTTGAGCTGAGCTATATCCACATTCAACCATGTCTTTGTTATGTCCGGTGTTTCTCCTGTTTGTACATCTTGTCCCTGTGCTACATGGATCAATTCTTTGTGTGGTTGTCGGACCTGTAGTTGTATATTAACTTCCGCTTCATTTTCGACCGTTTTACGAACTTTCGTGGCACTCCCTTGAAATGTTACATCCAGAGGGGACGGCTCTGCCACAACCCTTAGTGGTGTGAAGGGTTCTTCGTCTTCTTTTTCTTCTTCTTGAGGCTTGTCCTCAGATATCATTGCATGCGTCTCAGCTTCAGACTTGTCCTCCTTTGTGTGGGTGATGGAGGCATCCTTCGCTTGCATAATGTTTTGCCCTTCTTCTTCTGCCTTCTCTGTGGTTGCTTTCTGGTCTGCCAGCGACGATTGACTTTTTTCTTTGTTGTCAACTTGGGCTTCGTCATAATTGACTTCATTTAATTCGGCCCACTGGCCATCATCTTTCGATTCACTTTTAATATCTACATCCAATAATGATGTAGTTTGCTTTTCTTGGGCATCGGATCCTGAACTTGAATTGTCTAGCCCAATCTCCCGATACCTGTGTACCTTAGTAAGTTTTCTTTTGGGTTTTTGAACTGTTGCAGCCTGTTGATAATGATGACCTTGCACTGGTAGATTGATTTGCCCTTCTGTATACTTGTGAGTCTCCTCCAGTGCTTGAGTTAAATCTTCTTCCGTAATTTTCCTGGGTCCTTGAGTGGTGGTGGTAGGCAGCACATGTACTCTCTTTGGTTGTGGTGCTTCTTCTTCTTTCTGCAGAACTTCTCTAGGCCGCTTTGTACCTCTCATGGTTCCTCTCATCCTCGGTTGCGAACTTGTTTCTGTTTCTTCTGCTTGCTTACTCCCTTTCTTTTGTTTTGGTACTGTAGCACTCTTGACATATTGAGCCAGCTCCATTGAAGATGGCATCTCCCTCAAGTACTCGCGCATGCCCAATGCATGGTAAATCATGATTGTGAGGGCAGTGGTTCCATTAAGGAATTTTTTATTTTCCCATTTCTTCTTGGCCTCGAACAATCTTTCCTGCACATATGGTGTAAGATTTACCTGATTGCCGATCTGTTTTGTGGCATGAGACAACAATTGGACAATAATTTTTTGAGGGGCCGTGTATCTGTTCATGCTCGGGAAGCAGAAGTGTTGATGAATCAACCTGACTTCCTCTTCAATATCCACTCTATTAATGTCGACAAAGGTTCTAGTATTTGCTCCACGAATTTGTTCTTTGGCCGTGTTGACACCATCTTTCTCCCATTCAAAAGCTTCTTTGATTAAGTCGTGGGAGAACTGGACGACTACCCATTCGCCATTCTTATCCATCACATTGGCTTCTGGCACCAATGGATCATGTAGCGCTGGTCTCAAAGTGTTCATGACTTGGGTACATCGTTGGAAGTCCGGCTTGTAGATGGGTAGCTCAAAGTACTTGTGAATTCCTGCTTTCTTCATGATATCGATTGTAGATGGCATGCCATGTAAAATCTTGAAGTCCTGGGACATGATCGGAAAGTGGTGATCCGTGTCCATGATCTTTATGTTGGCCAAGAAGAGATACTCTTCCACAGGCTGTTCATCTCTGAACCAATGTCCTTTTGCTTTCGTAAGACATTGGGGAGGAAATTCTTGGACCTCCTCTTGGATTGTAGCTTCAGAGTCTTCAGAAGCCATCTGCACTTAATATAGAGCATGAATTAGTATCCATATTTTGTCCAGAAATCCTCCACCATGTGTTGATTAATAATTTGATATTGCTCCGAGTGCATGGTGCCGTCCCTTTCCCGTGGGTGTGAGAAGGGTAATACCTGAATTTTTCATGTATTTTTATATTTTTTTTGTTGAAAAGAAAACATAAAAGTTAGTCCATAGCCGAAGCGTTTATTGAATTTTTGGAGTAATATTTTTAGGTATGTACAAGTGTTTTCCCATTTCTCAAGGGAAAATGTGTGTGACTATCCGGAGGTAAAAAAAAGACGTGCCGAATGCTTGGCCTTGTAATATGGCCCTATCATGCCTACTTTGGGTGCATCAGACACAACATGAGTGCAATCGGGTGCTTTATCTCCTCGATCTTTTGCTCCTTGTGGTAGCTTTGGTTTCCAGATCCATTTTGAGAACACTGAGAGAGGTCGCTGGGTTTTCTCTATTCGTGCAGCTGCTCGTGTTCCATTTGTCTTATCCATTGTCCGATTGAATTTGGCCTTTCTTGGCGATCTTCTCTGATGATTCATATGTGTTGTTGACTTTTGCCTCGTCTGCTGTGATGTTTCCTCTTTGGTCTTCACATTCTGTTTAGCTGCTTGTATGACCTTTTTGGGAATCCATATCTGATGTCGAGATCTTTGAGCTTCAAGCAGGGGCTTGGCAATCCATACTTGTACTGGTTCTTTTCGTTTGTAGTTCTTTGTAGCTGATTTGGTGATGTCCGTTTCCTTCTTCAAAGCGCTTGTAGACATTTTTTGACTCTGTACCTGATCCTTTCGTACCCACATATATTTGGATGGTGGTCTGTTCGAGTATCTGCTTGTTAGTTCCCAATAGTGCGAACTTTGGATACTTTGAGCCTGTTTAGGAGAGGGCGTCTCCTCGATGGTTGGCTGATCCTCATTCACTTCGGGTAGCTTCGACGCTACAGGGGATGTCGGAATGATTAAAGTTTCAGTTTCTATGCATTTGCTTTCTGAGGGTTGAGCACAGTCGCTACTATCTTTCGTCGCTTCTTGAACTTCCTCTGATCTTGGTATTGACATGGCTTGGTTACATGGTTTCTCTTCAAGCAAGCTGAAAACCTCCTTATGCCCTATCGTGGCTGAAATATATCCTTGAGCCAGATGGATACATGCTTCTGTTTCAATGATCCAGTCTTGTCCTAGAATGAAGTCTTCCATTAAATCGTTATCCTCACATACTAGGACTCTTTGTTCCATGGAGGAATTTCCTATGTGGAGGGACACATTAGTTGTTCCAATACAGTCTAGGGTGTGACCTCCAATTCCTATTAGTTTGGCTTTCGTGGGATTCAATTCCAATTGCAATTCGTTCGCTATCCTCCTTCGCATGCAGCTAAGGCCTGCTCCTGAGTCTATCAATGCGTCTATCAATTTATACTCCGTCTGACCAATCCCTAGGTTTAGGTAAGGTTGTGTTTTACATATACCCGTGGCGTCACCATTTTTGACCTGGTAGTTTGCCATAGGGATGGGCTCTTCTCCTTGGATATAGCGTTCATCCCTTTTCCTGATCCACTCCTTGCGTTTTCTAATGCGTTCTAGTGCTTCTTGTCGGGCTTCCTCTCGAATTCGTTCTTCTTCCGTCTTCCTATTTTGAGCTCCCAACAGTCTAGCTAGCATTTCATCGGTCAGAGGCTCCATGAATCGTTTCACTCGGCATCCACTGATGTAATTGGGAAGAATGTCTCCGTCTAGTGTGGCGAGATTGACTGCACCACTAGTGGAGATTCGATTTATGATCAGGGGACCATATCCGCGTTTTTGGAGCTTCTTTGCGTGCTGTTTTAGGGTGTATACTAGGACTAAGTCGCCTTCTTTTAGTCCCTTATCTTTAATATGTGAGTCATAGTATGCCTTTTGTCTCCGTTTAGCGGCATAGATGCCTGCTACCGCTTGCAATCTAGTCTCATGCAGCTTTTCAATTTGATCTAATTGCTGAGACAATTCATGACCGTTCCACTCATATTGCTGGGCTACTTTTAATGTAGGCACTAAGAAGTCAATTGGCAAAATTGCATTCTGCCCATACACTAGGTTGAAAGGTGTAGTTCCAATGGCCGTTTTATATGCCACTCGGAAGGCCCAAATTGCGTGATGCAATTGTTTGTCCCAATCTGACCTTCCATTATTGACAATCTTTGTCAAAACAGTACATAGTACTTTGTTGGAACTTTCAGCCTGTCCGTTGGCTTGAGGATGGTATGGGGCTGATTTTTTGTGGATCACTAGAAATTCATTCATTAGCGATTCAATGACTTCGTTTAGGAAATGAGTTCCTCGATCACTCACTATCTCGATCGGTAGTCCAAATCGTGTGAAAATGTGTTCAAAGAGAAATTTTGCTGTGGTTTGAGCATCATTTTTTCGAGTGGCTTTTGCTTCTACCCACTTTGTCAAGTAGTCGGTGGCTACTATGATGTATTCCGCATGTGATCCTTTCGCAGGTGGGTTGATAGGTCCTATGAAGTCAATTCCCCACTTGGTGAATGCTCTCGCACAAACCATGGGTCTTAAAGGCATGTCATCTCTTCTAATGGGATATTTTGCTCTCTGGCACGTTTCGCAGCTTCTCACATATGTCTCTGCGTCCATATGTAGAGTTGGCCACCACAAGCCTGCAAAGAGAATCATCTTGACCGTTCTATCTGCTGAAAAATGTCCTCCCGCAGCTCCTGCATGTGCCATTTCTAATATGGGAAGGTATTCTCCTTCATGCACGCATAATCTGAGTTGATTGTCTTTTCCTCTTCGAAACAGTTGTTTCCCCATTATCACATAATCCTTGCTCATTTCTTCTAAGGATCGCTTTCTTGCTAGACTAGCTCCTATTTCGTGCTCTTTCGTTTTGAGGAATTGCACTAATGATTTACTCCAATTAGGCGCTATGGTAGAAAAGGGTAAGGACACATGATCCTCTGAGCTAATTTCTTTGCATTCCACACAATTACTTACATGCTCGTGAACGTCCTTGGACATATCAGGCCAATATACGCCTAATCTTTTTAATTCTCGTATTGTTCCATGCATTCCTTGATGGGTTTTCCACTTGTTCACATGTGCGTGGTTGATCAGTTGTTTTTGTTCATCCTCCTCTACACATCTCAATAAAACTCCGTTAGGTTCCTTATAATATACGCTTCCAGCAACAATGTGTAAATTCCTTGTTTGAAGAATTTCTTTTTTGCTATTTCTGTTGATTGGGTGTTGAGGGCCATGCGTAAGTATAGGGGTCAATTTTTCTGCCCACTTCGGACATACTTCTAGATTAAACAGATAAGCATCTGGTAAATCATCAGGTACTCCGCTAGGTGGCTCTCCGTGTTTTAACCTAGAAAGGTGGTCTGCTCTCACATGTGTGTTTCCTTTTTTGACTACTACCTCAAAGTCAAACTCCATTAGTAACAAGAACCATCGTACCAATCTCCCTGTGTTGCAAGGCTTATTGACTAGATACAACAAGGCTTGATGGTCTATGAAGAATTTGAACTTGTTGGCTAAGAGGTAATGTCTAAACTTCTTCACTGCGTAGACCATTCCTAAGCCCTCTCTTTCAGTAGTCGTGTAATTTCTCTCTGCTTGGTTTAATTGTCTACTCGCGTAAGCGATTGGATGATCAAGCTTTCCTTCATCGGCCGGTTGAGCAAGGATACATCCAATTGCATAGTTCGAAGCATCAACATGAATATGAAAAGGCTTGCTCCAGTTGGGTGATTTTAGAATTGGGGCTGTACTCAGCCTCTTTTTAAGCTCGTTGAAGGCCTTCTCACACTCGTCCGTCCAAGTGAACTGAGTCAATAGACCGTATAAGGGCTTAGCTATTATGGCATACATGTGAATAAACCTACGGTAATATCCACAATGTCCCATAAAGGCTTGTACTTCTTTCGCATTCTTGGGTCTTGGTAAGTCCAATATGACTTTAATCTTATCCTCATCTGTAGATATCCCATTTCTTGAGACTATGTGTCCTAGTATTTTTCCTTGTCTTACCATGAAGACACATTTTTCTGGGTTTAAGCAGACTCTATACTGCCTACATTTGTTGAATATTTTCCGCAGTTCCGGTATGTGGTCTGGTCGTTGATTTGAGTATGTGCACAGATCATCTACGTATACTTCCATGCTTTTTCTCAGAAATTCTTTGAAAACATGACACATCAGTTGTTGGAAGGTGGCTGGCGCATTAGTGAGCCCGAAAGGCATCACTCTAAATGCATAGATTCCCCATTCAGTCGCGAATGCGGTTTTATGCTGGTCCTCAGTTGCAATAGCTACTTGGTTGTAACCAGAGAATCCATCCAAGAAGCTATAGACTTCCTTGCCGGCAACTCTTTCTAAAAGATGGTCTGTGATGGGTAAAGGGAAACTATCTCGTATAGTTGCTGCATTTACTTTTTTCAAGTTGATACACACCCTTAGCTTTCCGTTTTTCTTGGGCACTACTACTAGTGGCGATACCCATTCTGTGTGTTCTATCTCGTATATGAACCCTGCCGCTAGTAATTTGTCAATTTCTTCCTTTATTCTCGCTGCATAAACTTCATTATACGTGTAAGGGCGTTGTTTAGAAGGTTTTGCATCTGCTGTCATAGGAATTCGATGAGCGCATATGCTAGGTTCTACACCCTTAAGGTCTTTGTACGTCCAAGCAAATACATCTCGATATTCTCGGATGAGGTGTATGAGTTCCTCTTCTTCCTCTTCAGATACGTCTTTACCAATATACGTGCACCTTTCTTCTCCTTCTTCAGCCGTCACAATAATTTTTTTTGTTTGTTCTTTGTTGTCATACGCCTCTCCGTCTCGTGCTTCTCGTTTAGGCATTTGAGTTGCTATTTTCCTTTCTTCCACTTCGTATCTTTTAAAATGTTCTGGAACTTCGAAGTGGTCTGGTTCAGGTTCCACTTTACTTGTGTCCTCTCTATGCTCGTGTATTCTTGGGATGGTGTCAATTGCTAAGACTTTTGTCGGTCTTTCTTTTGATTCCTTTTGCATGATTTCTAAATATTGTTCTTCAGAGCCAAACTCCTGTTCCATTTCTATGCTTTCGTACTCTTCTTTCCACTCTTCTTCTACAATTTCTCCTGCTTCTACTTCTTGGAGGACAACCATGTAGAGGTTCACGTCATATCCTTCCTCGTCTATACAGTCGTTCATCGTCAAGACTTCCTCATTCACACAAACGTCTAATGTGGCTAGGATTTCCATCCAGCCATGTGGTTCGAAGAGTTCATCTGAAAAAATTTGAGGCATATAGTCGGGGTCTTCTATCGATCGATAATTAGGGTGCCCTATTGGCCACATTTGTTTTTTACACTCCTCCTTCTTGGCTTCTTTGCACAACCACAACTGGGCATCCTCGTGCATCCAAGATTGGTCACTTGATCCAGCACTGTGAATGGATAGGTCATCTTCCTCTTTGTGGACTGGATTCCATTGTAATGGAGGGACATCCCGATAAGCGAATGTGTGCAGGTTTATCTTGGTAGTGTTTCCTTGATGTTGGAGATATAATGAATCTCTGCCCCAATCTTGTACTACTCGCATCTGTCGCATGAATGGTCGTCCCAATATCATTTCGTAATTGTTTGCTTTTTCGAACTTACATATGGCCAATGTGTGTTCAAACTCTACTCCACAAGTGGTCAGTTTGATTCTTTCCAATATTCCTAAGGGTTTCTCTACATGACCATCTGCTAATTGGAGCTTCATGCGCGTGGGTCGTAAGGCAGGTTTTCCCCATTTTTCCCATATTTCCTTGGTGGCAATCCCTACCCCCGCTCCCGTGTCTAGGATGGCCTTGGTCATGTACCCATTGTAGGTGACAGGTAAGCACGTATTACCTTCGTCTCCTTCACTAAATTCTCCTACTTTGTCAACTGGAACTTGTATTGTGGAGTGGTTTTCTTTTTCCTTTCCTTTCATTTCTCCTTTCTCTACTGGTGGCTCTATTTGATTTGCTAGCTGTCTCCATAGATGTGGTCTAAGTTGAAGCAACTCTTCCACCGTCAATTTGCATTGCACCTTCGTTTTCTTAAGTTCTGTTAGGTTGTGTGAACTCTCTTCTGAATTTCCTTTTTCTTTCCCATGCACTGTGGGTGCTCGTATTATTATAGACTCTCTTTCATATTCTCCCATGTAGTTAGGCAGCGTTGAAATGCTCATGGTTTCCTCTCTTCCTTTATCAAACCTTGACACTTCCTCATATGCTTCCTCCAGGTTATGATCATGGTGACTATCTTCTCCAACTATTTCCTCAAAAGGAGGTGGACTGATTCCATCCTTTTTCCATTGCTCTTCTCTAATTCTTTTCCACAAGTCTTTGGACCAATCTTCCTCTAGGTCGGGTATTATGGATACCTGTTCCCCTTGAAATTTCATTCGTTCATTTCGATCATCTTCCCGTGTAGGTTCTTTATCCTTAGGTTGGATGCACTCTTCGTATAGTTCCTGTGCGATCCTTGTTTCAGGCAAAATTGGGATAGTTTTTTCTAGAGTCGCCTGTGCTACTTCGATGAGCTTTTTGCATATCGCCAATCTTTCTTTCTCTAATTCCCCTTGAGGATAGAGTCTTTCATGTTGCTCTAAGTTCGGTCCCATTTTGATTCTAGCTTGGTATGCTTTTAACCACATGTCCAATTCCTCTGGTTTTGGGTCAGATAGAATTGATCCTGGCTTCTTTTCCTCTGAGCTAATTGGTGGTGTTTCAGGGATCTCCTTATGTGTTTTTTGTGTACTATGCTTTCTAGAATCCTTCGCTTGTTTCTTGCTGTCTTGGCTCTTATTTCTTGCCCATTTTTCCTTGAGCTTTTCTCGTCTTTCTTTCCATTTTTGTACTTTGGTGTTTTGGGAATTTTCACATGAGTTCTCTGAATCCTCGACTATCTGAATGTTAGCGTCTCCTGTTTTATTGTTCTCTAGTTTTTCTTCCGGTTGCTTTCCTTTTTGTTGTTTTGCTTGAGCTCTAGTAATAGCTTTCAGTGGTACGGTGTACTCCTTCTCACTTCCAGATCCTTCTAAGACCTCAATTACATTAATTGGTGCGGTGCCTTGAGTTTTTGTAGGGTTCTTAGGGCAATCTCTAAAAAGATGTTCTTTTCCACAATCACTACAATATCCTTCCCAAATCCTGGGTGGTGGAGGGTTGTAAGGTCGAGGACACTCCCGAATGAAGTGATCCCCTCCGCATCTATAACACGGTCCTCTCTGCACTGGTGGTCTAATGGGAGGTCTCAATGGTTGTTGTGCCTTGGGCACTGTGTACATTAAAGTTGCAGTTTCCGCTCCATAAGTCTGATCAAATCCTTCATATCCATAATAGGCCACGTCATATGCTGGTTCATATTCCATCATGTTGGCTTCATATGGATAGTACTCTCCTGGTGGAGGTTCATACCCTTGGTTGGTTGATTCTACATTGGTCGCTATTGAGGCTGGTATTATGGCTCTTTCCAAGTTTTCTTCCGGTTGAGTATACCTCACAGGTACAACTTGTTGAGGTTGTGACAATTGGGGTCCCAACACTGGTTGTGGTGGTGGATACGAAGCTTGCTCATATTGTCTTGGAGCTCCTACCGGATAAGGGTTGTATCTAGGCATCTCCCTACCAAGCTCTCTAGGTGGGTATCCATAAGGTCGGTATTGGGGTGGATTGACAGGTCGTGATTGCCTATTAAAGGGACAGTTCTCAGTTGTGTGATTGGTATATTTTTGCTCGATGTGGCAGTAGGAAGAAGTCCCTTGTTGTTGCTGTCTGTTGTATGGATACGTCGGTTGTGCACCGGCTCCTACTCTGGCACACAAGTGTGTGGGATGTTCTCCTCCACATAAGTTACACCTCCTCAACATAGGCACTCTTTGAGTTGGATGTTGGTAAGCTCTCTGTCCTTGGACTCCTAGTTTCTTTGCTAATAGTTCCGCTAGTTCTTCCACATTACTAGAATTGGACGTAACCGTACTTCTTGAGTCTTTTGATTTAGTGAGGTCGGTAGTACCTTTGAGGTCCTCAGCAAGGTTATCTTCCAGGTCGATGCACTCTTGAAGACACTCACTCAATGTTTGCAGCCTCTTCACATACACTAGGGTTCTTAGGGTCCCGTTAGAGAGTCCATCCAGGAATAATGAAATCATCGTTTGTTGAGTCGGTCTCTCAGCCATTGGGCATCTATCCACGTATTGGTTGAATCTTCGGGCAGCAGTCTTCACAGTTTCATTAGGGTTTTGTTTAAAGCTATGGATCAAAGATGCAGAATTGTGCTTAATCCCTCTCCTTGTAAATTCTCCAATGAATTCTTGAAAGAATTGTTCCATGTTTCCAAATTGATTGGGATCTAGAGGTTGGAACCAAGTTAGAGCTGTTCCTGTGAGGGTGAGTCCAAAAGACTCATACTGCACAAAGAAGTCCTCTACTTGTTCTGCTCTTAGAACTTGTTTAAATTCGGCAATATGATCGTATGGCTCCCCTAATCCATCATAGTGGTTTCTCATACACTTAGCTACTTGGATTGGTCTCAATCTCCTCATTGGTTCAGGCGGTCTGGGCATTACAGGGAAGACTGGGGCAGCTGGTCGTAATGGAGGCATTCCTGGCTGCCCTCTCACAGGTGGTCGTGGTCTGATCGGTGGTCGGAAATGGTTCCCCATCCCTGTGTGGGTCTGATTGTGTGTGTGCACTCCTGGAGTTGCAAACTGTACATGAGTACGGTTGGGCACACTTCTTTGACTGGTCTGTCCTGATGTGGTATGTTCCGTCTCTTGTTGATTTCCAAAAGGATTCTGCGAGGTAGTTGCCTGCTCCCTCTGAGGAAATACAGGCGCACCCATATATCTCAGCCGAGCCCTGTCTAGGACACCTACAGGCCAATATCTTCTTTGATTCTTATCTAGGTAAGTGAGTCTAGTTTCGTCATCTGGGTCTTTCAACTCATAGAATGTCATGGGGCTCTCTCCTATTCCTTGAACAGGTACGTCAGTTTGAAGCAATAAGTCTGCTCCGTGAATCATGTAGACTTCCAACAAGTAGTCGTCTTGAGGTATCAAGTCTCCTCTCAAGACCCGTGATACTTGTGACCTGCCTCTGGGGGTGGTCACTAACTCTTCAGAGTTGTCGGGATCCATAATCTCTCCTCTTTCATTGACCTTCTCAGGAAATTCAGTTACTATGTAGATATGACCCATTTTGTCAATGTAAGCATCTCTCTCGTATTTGACAGCTGGTCGTGGTATGATGGTGACATTTTGGGCAGTTGCCATCCTGGCGACAGACCTGTTTAAGCCATCCAGGTAGATTGGAATCTCCTGGGCATTAGTGGACACATATTGTAAGGAGGTACGGTAGTCTCCTTCAACAGTAGTCATGAAGTTTCCTGTTGGTGTAGGTCCTTGCATGTCTTCTGAAGCCATAAGTAATTCCTCTTCCGAGTCACTGGAAGTTTCTAAGTAGACTGAGTGATGACTAGCCTGGGCTGTACTTCCTACTGAGGATATGACACTCCTTCTACTACCTAGAACTCTTCTTGACCTCAAGTTCATTCACTCTCTGAGGCCTCTCTTTATGCTGCTTAGATTTACTTTGGACAGCTCTACCAATGATTCAGTTTGCTTGCCAAAAGAAGGGTTCAATTCTGGGCGATACCACACTTGGCGATACTGCTCTCGGCGATACGATACCAGAGCTCCAAACGATACGATACCAGATATAGTGTCGCGATACTCCACTGGGGATCACCACGATACGATACCGGCAAAGTAGACGTTACGATACTAGGGATTCGAGGCGATACGATCTCAATGTGGTGTCGCGATACGATCCTTGACAGGAGACGTTACGATACCACCGCAGTAAGTGCGATCGCGATACTACTCTTGGCGATACGATACCACTAAGGTGTCGCGATACCAAGACAAGCAACAGACGATACGACACTTGTGAGGGCACGATCGCGATACCAACGTAGTGTCGCGATACCAGGGTAGTGTCGCGATACCACTGTATCAAACGATACGATACCACCCGGTAAAGTGAGGTCGCGATACTAGAAACTTAGGCGATACGACACCACAATGGTGTCGCGACACCAAGTATTAGTATCGGACGATACGATACCAGAGATCGAGTGCGATCGCGATACCAACTGTGTCGCGATACCGGAATGGTGTCGCGATACCAAGGTAGGTATCCAGCGATACGATACTTATGGCGAGTGTTGCGATACGAGGGAATTTTGGTATCGCGATACCAAAACTCAACCGATCGCGATACTCAAGCCACCAGCAAGATTTTTTTTCCAAACTTTTTTCCCCCTTACTCTCTTCACTCTCCTCTTCCTTCCTAGACCTCTGTATCACACAATAAGATGAAAAGGATTTCAGTTTCCCCCCCCCCCCCCGCGATACTGCGCAGATTTTTAATCACTTGTTTGATCATTTTTACAGTGTTTTTGACAGATAATTTGAGAGAATGTTTACCTTGGTACTGTCTTGATTGCAATGTGAGCTCAAAACCTAGCTCTTACTGCCTGAATGCCACGACACCAAGTCCACGATACTGGTCGCTGCTCGCAAACGATACCAGAACACTATGAAGTGTCAAATGAGCCAAATTTTTTTGGTTTTTATACTTTTTTGACTGAACTTAAAATTTTTTGGGATTTTTGATGATTTTCTGAGAATTTTGGCCTACTCCTACTCCTCTTTTCCTCACTCTTCCTCTCCTTCTAACCTAACCCTAACTCCTCCTTCTCTTCCCTCCTCCTATACTTAAACCTAAAACTTATCACACACACCTCAAGGATGAGAAGTGACAAGTGCTGAAAAGGAATACTACTCGTCAATGGACAAATTCACCTCTACAAGTACGATTCGATCACACTTGCTCTCTAACTATCACGAAGGCACCTTGGTGGAGTGCCTCCCCGGCAACGGCGCCAAAAACGTGTGTACTTGAGCCGCGATGACTCAAGAACTTGTACCAATGAGACTATACCTCAATTGCCATACAAGTGCATATAGTGGAGTTCTTTTCACACATTTAATTATCAATCCTAAGGAGTGACTTACCAAGTGTATGAAGACATGTGCACACGTGATAGAAAATGAAGTGAGTTAGCTATTCAAGCATGAGAAAAGACTAATACTACCCACACCTACTGAAATAATGTAAGTGTTGCCGCAAGCCTCTTTTCAGCAGTTTTGGTTTTTTGAGGTTTTCTCCCAGCCCAGAACTCCGAACATAGGCAATAGGGTACTCGTTTCGAAGCTCTCGACGAGACGAATCCAACGGTGGTGGTTTCACTTAATTCTGACCACTCTGCTGCAAGTTATGGCAGAAACAGTGAATTACGGGAGTCACTAACACCCGCGTTTTTGCTTCTCCTAGCTTACGCACGCACTACAGCCACTCAAAACAAGGGGGAAGTGGTAGACAACAGTCCTACACTTGCATTTCAAGCATCACACACACATACATGAGCAAAATGAAGATCAAAATCAGCATGAAAGAGGCAAACTCGAAATTTCAGAAGTGCTCTTCTTCACAATGACCAGCCGTCCTTTACAATGAGTCACTTTTGACTTATATACTAGTGCCCTAAATTTGGTCCTTTCACACAAGAGACCGGCACTTTATTCACTAAAATGCTAACTTCCTACTATTGTACATGGGTAATTCACTAATCTTCTGTGGGGGTGCATCTAGAGGACTCCTCTAGTGCATTTACAATGGAAAATATATACAAGAGTGGTTATGATACAAAAGTTGTGTGTCCAAATCGGAAAAATTTTGGGGCCCGTCTTTTTTCTCTGCTTTTTGCGCTCTTTAGCTCTGCAACAGTAGGGATGACTTTCTCCTAACAAGGCCTAGAGACCACCCTAGGAATTTGAGGCCCACTCAACTATTGAAAGCTATGAACAACTATTTTGATGGATCCGGAGATCCCTATGAGCATGTAGCTGAATTCAAACAGGTGTTACAGGCTGAACAAGTTAAAGACATATTTACACAATTTAATGCCTTTGGACTCACTCTGAAGGATGATGCTTTGGATTGGTTTCTACCATTGCTCCAGCACCAATTTAGAGACATCCACCATATGATGGAGGCCTTATGTAATGCAACCCATAGGAAACTCCAATGGCCTATATTGTACCATAGAGCACAGGTACACTAACTACACGGCTCAAGATTGTCCATATAATAAACATGTGGTTAGAAAGGGTTATCCTCAGCCTTGTAGATACCAAGGGTAGTACCAACCACAACAATACTATCATGCCCCCCCTCATTATCAAGTTCCGTATCAAGCACAACCTAGACCCCAACCTGTCCTAGGAGAACAACGTCCACCCCCTGCCAACGTAGTTTTTGTGAAGTATGTCACTCTGGAAGAGAATTCAAATAGGGCATTAGTACCTACAACCCCTTTGATCATAGAAAATGACCCTAATGCAAACAATTTTGACTCGATCCATGTAGAGAGCCCACCCGCATACCATATGGAGTCACCAAAAAACCTAGATCCATATTATGAGAGTCATGTATACCAGCCAAATTGGGAACCTGATTATGCTCAAGTCATGTACACCAACCACAATCCATGACCATAGGCTAGACAATCAAGACCCCAAGGACCTAAAGGACCATGTTTCAAGTGTCAGGGAGGCCATTTCATATGTGACTGCCCACAAGTCTCACCTACTGTGCAAAGGATTTTGTCTTGAATGTGGAAAGGATCACTTTGTAAGAGATTTTCCTAAGAACTCCCGCTAATACACCCACGAAAGTGCCCCATCAACGTGATAGGAATAGTGCAACACACTGAAGGTTCCATACCCTAGTACATTCCCCTCCAAGCGATAACTAGAGCCCAAGCACAAAGGCAGATGCAACCAGAGACCCCCAAAAGAATCGTTGAAGCCAGGGAGGTAGGAGAATCAATAGGAAAGGAGACGAGAACCTGGAAAGAGTTAAGAGAGTGACACAAGAGAAAATGGAGCCAAAGGATTAATGAGTTAGAGGAAAGCCTGAGGGAAACCAGAACCAATCTTTTAGAAATGGCATCACAAGAGGCTGAACCAAATGTGGTAACCCAAAAGCCAAGATTAGTACTAGTAGACCCCACCCCAAAAAACCTCTACATGATGCTCAAAGCTTACCAGGCTAGGATGCAAGAATGATCACAGGTAGGAGAATCCAGCAAGAACTACCCTAGAGATGACTTGGAAATAGAGAGAACCAAACTATGCATGAAAATGGTAGAATTAGCCCAGGTTGTTATCATTAGTGTCCATGTGAAAGGCCAAATGGCCACCGGACGCTTCTTTTTATATGTTCTTTAATAAAACATATAGTGGTCTGGTCAGCCACAGACTGTAAGTTCGACCACATTTGTAAGACCTAAGAAGTTTTTCTTCGTGCTCCATGTGTTTTTTTTTTTGCATATATCTGTAGCCTCTGTGCGGAGTACTGTGTGCGGCCCTAAGATCTCAGTTTTGTACTTCGAGGATATCACCACAGAACTCTCGAGAAGGCAAGCGCACTGTGGTGCATTTCCATCAAAATACTTCACTGGTATCATAGTAGTTCGATGCAAAAGCTTTGTTCCTTTTGTGCGAGCAAAGCGACCCCCCCTTGGCTTTCTCCAAGGCTTACGATTAAGGTGGTGACCAAGGCATAGACCTTGTCATTCGATTCATCAAAGTCACCATTGGCACTGTTGGCTACACACGAGGGAGGATCTCAATGATGAAGGAAGATAGAGGCTCCTTGTACTTACCGGGAGGTCACCCATCCTAGTATTGTTCCCCCCAGAGCTCGCTTAACCATGGAAATCTCTTGCCACTAGGCTACACTCTTGTGGTGTCTACAGAAGGGGAAAGACTAAGGTTGACATTACCTTGAACATGTTTTGGTCCCTCAAAGCTTCATTCTTTGCTTTCAAATCTTCTTTTTGAGCCATTTTTGGGGTGTCTTTTGGAGCCATTTTGGAGTACTTTCACACATAGTTCTCTTCACACAGGTCCAAGAAAATCAAGAAGATTATTCTTTGTACTTAAACCTTTGGGGCTATGAAATAGTTACTTTGGCCATATTGGCCTTTAGTGAGATATTGTTACCGTTAGTGTCCATGTGAAAGGCCAAATGGCTACCAGACACTTCTTTGTATATGTTCTTTAATAAAACATATAGTGGCCTGGTCAACCACAGACTATAAGTTGGACCAAATTTTTAAGACCTAAGAAGTATGTCTTCTTGCTCCTTGTGTACTGTGTTTCTCTGTGTATATTTGTAGCCTCTATGTGGAGTATCATGTGCGGTCCTAGGATCTCAGTTTTCTACTTCGAGGATATCGTCGTGGAGCTCTCAAGAAGGAGAGCACACTATGGTGCATCTCCATTGAAATACTTCACACGCGATGTTTGAAGCATCCCAGTACCTCGATTGGGGATTTATGGCTAAACTCGAGCTACATTTCCAAGGTTAGAGCAACTAGTATCAAACAAAAAAAACTCTAGCACCCACACTAGGACATAGGATTCCTTAGAGACAACTCTATCTAAAAGGGCTAGGTCAGAATTAGAAAATCATCAAGTGTGCTACATGGATTCACATGCCATCTTAAGAGAGATTCAAGAGGAAAGATGGAGGCAAGAACAGGAAACACTACCACCTATACCAGAGATTGATGACTCAGGAGAACAGTTCCCTGTGGACATCCCATCTATCTATGGAGATCAAGTGGAGGATAGGTCCAGTGAGTGCAGGAGTTTTGAATCTAACTTCTTGCAAGAGTTAGCTCACTTCACACGACCTTGGGAGGACAGATCAATTCAAGTGAGAGCCCCCACTATTCTAGTTAGGGGAGAAGACTCAGTTATTCCTAGAAACAGAGAAGACATTAAGAAGACTAGAGTTCAATGCCATTTGACTCGAGAGGAGCTATTGAAAATCAAACCAGAACTATGGAAACATGTAGCAAACCGGTCTCCAGAGATAGCTACAACTTTGTCTAGACTAGGAGCATGAGAAAAGGTACATGAAATACCCATAGACAAAGTGGGAGATGTGAGTGCAGGAGAGGAAGGTAATGCTTATTTGCCTAGCACTTACAAAGGTTACACTACCAAAGACCTCTTAGACACACGCACAGGAGTAGCTATTGCTACCACTTATTTTTGGAAGCATTGGGGTAAACCAACCCTTAGACCTACTAGGATGAAGTTGCAGATGGCTGACAGGCACATAGAAAGACACTTAGGACTACTGGAAGGAATTACCTTGTCCACATGCAGGGTAGAATTTGATCACACTTTTGTGATATGTGATTTTTGGAAGAATCGAGCATATGAAATGCTTCTACGTAGACTTTATGCGACAATTGCAAGTGGTACAAGATTGGGGAACCAACTCTTTGTACTTGCAGCACCTAGGAGTGACCACGAAAGTGAACCTCACGGACTACTACCTCACACAGGGATGTACCACCCTTGCAATGGAATATTGTACATACGAACAAAGGCGAGGAGGAATCGGTACATTCCTTAGCATCAGATCCATCATGGATGCATGAGGATACACACATATGGATGTGTAAAGTTGCAGCAAAAGAGGAGGCACGAGCGAAAACAAGAACATCAAGAACAAGACAAACCTCTAGACCCATTCAAGACCTAGCGTACACACCAAAGTGTTTCGAAACGAGGAATTCAAACCCTATGGCTCGGCAGAGATTCTTGCAATGATGGAAATAGCAATTAACGAAGAACAATGGAGCCCCCATTGTGATGAAGACGGCTATGATATAGCCATCTTTACTTTAAACCTTATAGGGGAGGAAACTGAAGAGGACAAACTCGAATCTGAGATCTCATAGAGGACCAAGCAACTGAAAGAGGAAGAATGGGAAGTAGACTCTAATAGGCCCAAATGTTCATCTGAAGAGGAATTTTGTAGGTTGGGTAGAAGCCATTTCCCCAAAGCACACATCCCCTAGGAAGAGAAAGGATAATTCAAATCCTATTCAACAAAATCAAAAGGTGAGAAAGGAGAAAATTGTGAGACAAGAAGAACCGATAATGGAAGTGCCAGGAAATTTTTCAAAATACAAAGCTGAAGATTGAAAGATCATGATCAGAATTCCTAAGAGAGACAAAAACTCTAGAGAAGCCTATGATAACAAGGAGACTGCAAAGAAAGTAGTAGCGGCAATCGAGGGAGGAGAAGAAAGATGTATGTACATAGGGTTTGATCTGACAGACAAAGAGGAAGAAAGTTTGATCGCCTTACTGAAAAGGTATAGGGATGTGTTTTCATGGAGTTACAAGGACCTGCAAGGGGTACATCCTGATATATGTTCTCATAGGATACCCATGACATCTGAAGCTAAACCCACCAAGCAAAAGCCCTATATGTATAATGATAACTACACATTGAAAATCAAGGAAGAGATAGATAGACTCATTGAGGTCGGATTCATTTACGAGATAGAACATAACAAATGGGTATCACCCATTGAAGTTGTGCCGAAGAAGAATGATAAATTGAGAGTGTGTATTAATTTGAAGAAAGTCAATGTTGCCACCATTAGGGATAGTTACCCACTGCCTATTACAGAACACCTGTTGGAAAGAGTCGCAGGCAAGGAAGTGTTTTTCTTGACGGATTTTCAAGCTATAACCAAGTTGCCATTGCCCCCGAGGATCAACATAATATGGCATTTTCCACTGAATGGGGTATCTTTGGATTTTGTGTGATGCCTTTTGGGTTGAAGAACGCACCTGTAACTTTCCAAAGGTTGATGTGCCATGTGTTCAAAGAGTTTCTGAGAAAGAACTTAGAAGTGTATGTAGATGATCTATGTGCTCACTCAATGCTTAGAACAAATCATATCCCTGAGCTCAAATGAATCTTCGACAAGTGTAGGGAATATCAAATCTGTTTAAACCTTGAGAAGTGCCTCTTTATGGTAAGACAAGGTAAGATACTTGGTCACATAGTCTCGAAAAATGGAATTTCCACATATGAGGATAAGGTACAAGTGATCAATAAATTACCCAGGCCAAGAACGTAAAGGACGTACAAACATTTATAGGCCATTGCAGATATTACCGATGATTCATACATATGTATGCAATCATTGCTAAACCACTATACAACCTACTAACTAACTTTGAGTGGACAGAAGAATGCGAGAGCTCCTTTAATGAACTAAAATGACAATTGTGTTTTGCATCTATTCTAGCCATGCTTGATTGGAGCAAACCTTTTCACGTACACATAGATGCTTCTAATCACACCATAGGCTGCGTGTTAGCACAACCCATAGATGAAGGGAATATTGACTTACTGATTGCATATCCTAGTAGGCAGCTGAATGTTGCAGAGAGAAATTACACCATGATGAAGAGAGAGGGGCTAGGAATGGTCTATGCCGTCAAGAAATTTTGTCACTATTTATTGGCAAATAAGTTTAAGTTCTTTATAAACCATCAGGCTCTCTTGTATTTAGTGAACAAACCCTCCAACATGGGTAGGCTAATACGTTGGTTTCTACTACTTATGGAGCATGACTTTGAAGTCGTAGTCAAGAAGGGTAAAACGCACTTGAGAGCCGACCACCTCCTGAGGATAACTTCAAGAGAAGCCGCTATTGGAGTAGCAGACAAGCTACCAGATGCTTACCTGTTTAATGTCAAGATTGTTCCTGAATGGACAAAGCCATTAGTTCTAGTATTGACATATGGACCTAAGAATCATCAAGCGAGAATGTAAGAGAAGGAGGTAGTGAAAGCACAGAGATACCAAATCCTCACTAGTAGTATCAATAGGCACGATCATCAGAATATTCTTGCTTGTTATGTAGAAGAACAGGAGCATGACTATTGGTTGCAACTAGCACATGTAGGTGTACTAGAGCAACATCATTCGAGACAGGGGACATTACTGAAGTTGAAAAAGTTAGGTGTGTATGGCCCTCAATGGAAAAAGATGTTCAATGACTTTGTGATGAATGTACAAAGTGTTGTAATAGACCACCGATAGAACACACCACTCTATACCATGTGGTGCTAATGCCAAATTGGAGTGAATCTTTGGTTAACTATCTAAGGACAAAGACTTTTTGAGAAGACATGACTCTGACATGTAAACGAAGTCTAGAGCAAGAGGCTCAAGATTATAAGCTCATTGGTGATAATCTGTAAAGACGAGGGACACATGGTTATCTGAGATGTGTGCACAAGAATGAATATCTCAACCTCTTGGAAGCTACCCATCAAGGTACAACAAGAGGCCATTTTGGACCTGGTCATGTTATTAAGGCCATACTATTCTCAGGATTATGGTGGCCCACTCTCCATATGGATGCCCACACATATGTAAAACGATGTGATGTATGTCAAAGGACTCAGTATCCAATACACAGAGACGAGATTCCCCTACATCCCATGATGGGAGGACATGCATTCTCAAAATGGGGAATAGATTTTGCTGGACCTATTAAACCCCCCTCTAAAGAACTCCCATGCTGAGTATATCATAGTTGCCACAATATATCTCACTAAATGGGTAGAGGCCAAGGACACAAAGAATTATGATGCACACACAACTGCAAAATTCTTGTTTGAGAATGTCTTCACAAGATATGGGCTTCCTATAGGGCTTGTAAGTGATAGGGGTACTCATTTTCTGAACGAGGTTATTGAATATTTATTACAAAATTTCATGGTAATACACAAGAAATCTGCACCATTTCATCCACAAGCCAACAGACTAGCTGAGAGTACTAACAAAATTTTGTGCAAGATACTGACCAAGATTGTGAATAATAGGCATTCGGATTGGGATCAACAATTGCACCAGGCCTTATGGGCCTATCGAGTGGCATATAAAACAGTGCTCAATGCCACACCATTCCATATGGTATTTGGACAGAATGTTGTGTTTCCATTGGATTTTTTGATACCCACCCTCAAGATAGCTTAGGAGCATGAGTGGACAGGTCATGAACTTTCCTCAAGAATACTTGACTTAGAACGACTAGGAGAGACTAGATTGCATGCAGTAGTAGAATTTATGCCGCTAAGAAGAGACAAAAAGCTTACTTTTATGCTCATATCAAGGACAAAGGATTATGAGTAGGAGATTTGGTATTAGTTTACACCTTGAAATAACATGCTCGTAAGTTAGAGAAATGAGGATATGGACCCATGATTATCAATAGGATACCGACTAACGGTGTTGTTCAAATAGTAACTCTAGAAGGGGAGGTAATGCCTAATCATATCAATGGATGCAGAGTTAAGCTATATCAAGAACCCTTGACTAAGGATATGATTAAACATCTAACTCTTGCCAAGAAGCAAAAGGAAGAGGAGGAACGCATCATAGCAAAAGCCCAAGTGGAAGCTTTAGAATGCATTAGGCGCATGCAATTAAGAAGGAAAAGACTAGGTAGAGAACCTCAACCGGAGGATGCTCCATGATATCTAGTGGCCATGTGTCAAATCAAAGGAAAGGATATACCTAGTATTGTTGACAGGAGACCATTTGTTAACATCACTCTAGGTCATGACCCCATGCATATGCAAATTAGGGCTTTAATCGATTCTAGAGCAGCAATGAATGCAATTAGGTGCTCTCATCATCAAGAAGAGGAACAGGAGCTGAAACCTATTGAGGCCTATCTCATAGGATTAGGTGGATTAGAAACCCCTTGCATAGGTGAGGTGGAGTTACCAATCTCAATCGAGGAAGTGACCATGACAATTATGCTTTTGGTTTGCCATGATGAAGACCTAATAGAACCCATGATCCTAGGTCAGGAATGGTTATACAACTATTTGGTGAACTTAAATCTTCACAAGAGTGTGCTCCAATTGGAACTTGCAGGAAATGCCATGAACTACCACTCAGAGGTCAGTGCCCCAAAGTATTGGACTTAATAGAATACCCTCTAACTATGAGTGCCCTAACTCTAGCTATGAGTGGTTTAAGTGGCTCTAACGAACAGAAGCGGGAGACACCACCCCTCAAGGAGGTGAAACACAGTAAGCAGACAGGGTCCAGACAAGTGTGGTGCCGTAAGGCTCAACCTCAAGCTAGGCGTGAACCCCCCCAAAGTCCAAGCAAGCTTGAGATGCCACCAAGAGCTCCACAATCAAACAATTACATATGGGAGGATTCACGAACCTCCATCGGATCACCCTTACTAACACAGTGTCCACTTAGATCTATTGTACAGAATGCCTCATTCTCTAATGGGTTGGACACATTAGCATTGGATCTCCCTTTTTTTCCAAAGTAAGGTGTTGACATGACATCTCACCCTCGACGAATAGCACGGCCACATCACCCATGTACTCAAAGGAGTAGCATATCAAGGTGGCCCCTCAGATAGTCTACTGAGGCAATCCCATGCTAAATGTGGGTACAAAAATCTACATCATCAAACGAGTCAACCTCTCCAGACCTTCGACTACCCTATCAATTTCACTCAAAAGAGTTGTAGTGCATTCGAGAGATTTGGGTGCAAAATCTCTAAGTGAAAGCCCAATACAAGTCTCGCTAGATTTGGATACCTAAGAACTGTGAAACTTATAAATCAACTTTAGTGAATCTTAGGAAAACCTTTTCTGCTAATAAGCAAACACCCTACAAACCCTCTTTTGTATATTCCACTTCATCTTTTGTAACCCATCATATTGTACAAAAATGGACTCCCAAGACTTCACTAATCATGACCACAGATAACCAAACAATCCTTACTGACAACCTTGTGATCATAAGCACCCACTGACTACTCCATCCATCTCCAGATTTGTGAACTCATCTAACTACCGACCTTGTAACTTGCACTAACTTAGTAGGCAGTGTTCACAAGTTTTCGACTGTAAAACCACGAACCTCACACACAATCACTCACAGTCAAATCATGTACTACTCACATTCACTTCACAATCACACATCATTCAAACCACACACATTGCACGAGAAGCATGTTGGTGGTGGAAAGGAATGGAGGTATCATCTCATTGGGATCTCAATTAATTTCCATGACTAACGTGTTTTCCTCTTCACTCTAGTTTAGGTTCATTCACAGGACTTCTTCATGCAATCGGAAATTTCCACCAGTGTGGCACTTGGATGACCAGTGGTCGATTTCTTAGCCCTTCCTTTGGAGAACTTGTTAATAGCAGTGCCGCCAGAATTCCAAGGTTTCATAGGCCCCATGCCAATTGAAGACCCACCTATGGGTAAAACAGAGAAAGTGAGCAGTAAAGCGCATTGATTCCAACAACTCCTCAGACCATTGGGTGGAGTGGATTTTATTTATGAGGCTAATCTGACATACGGATCCAATGTTTGGTGGCGATATCAGTTCTTCTCTCAAGGGTTTGAAGCCCTCTAGAACAGTGAAGAACTCAAGCCTATTTGGCAGCGAGCAGGATTTGTAACCTATTTCAGTGCACCACTTCCTAAACCTTGTTGGAGATAGATGTCTGCGCAAGCACGCGAACAACACAAGGAAGAAGAAGAAGCTTGGAGCACAAAACACACAATAGTGAATGTATTACTAGAGAATGTACAAAGATAAGTAGCCCATTAGGGCAATAGGCGTATATACAATCGGGGGGAAAAAATCCTCCTAAAGAGGGAAAAAAGTGCCCCGGCGGTCCTAGTGTGTTCACACACATCACTACCTAAATATATCAACAAATCCCCCCTGGGAGTGATGCGGTGAACAAGGAGCTGGCACTCATGTATAAGGAAGTGCCAAGCTATGTGGAAATCACTCCACAAAAGGAAGTAAGCCCAAAGCTTTGTGGAAAGCTTCAAATTTCTCCCTAGGCAGAGCCTTCGTCAAAAGGTCTGCAATGTTCTCCTGCGTGGGCACATATGCCAAGCTGATCTCCCCAGTAGAGAACCTATCCCTGACATAGTGATAATGCACCTCAATGTGCTTAGTGCGAGCATGGAACACAGGGTTCCTCGCAACTGCCAATGCGCTTTGACTGTCAGTGAAGATGGTGGTGGCAGAAGACTGGCCAACACCCAAATCAGCCATAAGGCATCTGAGCCACACACACTCAACAATCGCTGTGAAAGCTACCCTATACTCAGCCTCACAACTGGAAGTGGCCACAGTAGGCTACTTCTTGCTCAACCAAGATATACATGAGCTACCAAGCATGAAGCAAAAACCACTGGTGGACACACGAGTGTCATAGCAACCATCCCAATCTGAGTCAGAAAAAGCATGCAAATCTGGCGGTAGTGATCCCCCCTTGGGATAAAACAACCCAAGTAGCCGAGTACCACTCAAGTAGCGAAAGATGCGCTTAACCGCCTTCCAATGCGTGACTCCTGGGCAATGCATAAACCTGCTCATCTGTGAGACAGCAAACTGAATATCTGGCCGAGTAATGCATAAGTAAATCAAGCATCCAACAGCCTGCTGATAGAGAACAACATCAAATGCATCTCCAACATCATGAAGACTCAATCATAAACCTGTCTCCATAGGAGTGGCAATAGGCTTACAGTCTTCAAGGCCAAAACGCTGCAATAATGTGTCAATATATTTCGTTTGACACAAAGCCATTCCACCATCAACTTGCATAAATTGAATGCCCAAATAGTGATGCAAATGCCCCAAATCAGATATCTCAAATGAGGCATGCAAATCAGCCTTAAAATCAGCAATATGCTTCTTAATAGGACCAGTGAGCAGCATGTCATAAACATAGACAACAATGATCAGAAGCAGATCATTAGCACGCTTAACATATAAGGTGCTTTCAGTTGGATTGTTCTCAAAACCATGTGCAATCAGATAGGCATGTATCTTCTCATACCAAGCACGTGGTGCTTGCTTTAAACCATATAATACCTTCTTTAACCTACACACCTGGTTTTCATGCCCTTTCTGCACAAAGCCACGGGGCTAAAAAACATACACTTCTTCATGCAAGTCACCATTCAGAAATGCTGTTTTAATGTCCAACTAATGTACATTCCAACCATGATGGGCTGCAAGTGCACAAATGCTCCGAACAGTAGTCATACGGCATGTAGGTGCAAAGGTCTCATCAAAATCAATGCCTCTTTCCTGCGCATAACCCTTTGCAACAAGCCTAGCCTTATACCTGTCAACTGTACCATCAGGTTTACGCTTCAGCTTGTATACCCACTTAGTGCCAATGGCCATCTTGCCAGGAGGCAAGTCACATAAAGACCATGTACCATTCTTCATTATAGCATCATATTCAGATTGCATAGCAGCCATCCAATTTTCTGAATTCTGTGCTTCATCAAAAGAAACAGGCTCATTCTCATCACAGAGGCTAGACGCAGCCATAACATAGCAATCTGATGCAAAGGAGGCACTATGAGAGCCTGAACGAGTACGATATGACAAAGGTGCATCTAATTTGCTGTCACGCAAAGTCTGCACCAGCCATTTTGGCATAGTTTTTGCCTGCTCAATATCAGCTCTCTCATCAACAAGTGCATCATGTAAATCTGCATCAGAAATGGAATGATCTGCATCATCACATGAAACCTGCAAAGGCTGAGAAGTTGCCTCATTAGGACCAGCACTAGACTGTCCACCTGTAAAAAGAGGCATCAAAGTATCATACATGTCTTTATAGCTAACAGATGTCTCCTTAGTACATGAAAGCAATGGTGAATAGCATCTTCCACAAAGACAACATCATGGCTAACCAGAATGTGTTTAGTCTGTGGATGATACAAACGATAGCCTTTACTTTCAGAATTGTACCCAATAAAAATACATTTTACTGCCTTATCATCCAATTTTCTGCGATGTTGGTCAGGCACTAGTGCATATTCCAAACAACCAAAAACCCGTAGATGAGCAACAGATGGCTTGCGATCATGCCAAGCCTCATATGGAGTGATAGACTGTAGTGCTTTAGTGGGACACCTGTTAAGTACATATGCTGCACACATGACAGCCTCAAGCCAGAAACTATGTGGTAAAGCCTGACTCTTGACCATACACCTCGCCATCTCCATGAGTGACCTCTTCTTCCGTTCAGCAACTCCATTCTTTTGAGGTGTATACGGCACTGTACACTGGTGTTTTATCCCATGTTCAGCCAAAAATGCATTAAAATCAGAAGACATATATTCCCCCTCTTGATCAGAACGGAGGGTGCCCATTTTACATGCTGACAGATTTTCAGCCAAAACCAAAAACTGTTTGAAGCACAAAAACACTTCGGACTTTGCCTTCAATGGATATACCCATGCATGCCTGGAAAAATCATCAATGAAAGTCACGAAGTAAAGATAGTTTCCAAAACAAGGTGTCTGCATAGGACCACAGACATCACTATGTACAAGCTGCAATTTCTGCGTAGCCCGAACTGATCCATCTTTTGGAAAGGAGGAACGCTGCATTTTGCCCAAAATACAGCCTTCACATACATGTTTTCCAGGTGCCTCAAGCTTGGGCAAAGAAGACACCATATCAGATTTCTGCAGGCGTAGCAAACTAGCAAAATTCAGATGACCAAAGCGTGCATGCCAAAGCTTTGCATCTGAGATAGCCTGAGAATCATGAACTGCACATGCCAAATCATTTACAGATCTTTCATAGTCTATGAGCTTATACAGCCCATGGCATAAAATGCCACAAGTAATAATAACATCGCCATTTGACAGATCATGAACTGTACATCTGTCATCAACAAATTTCACAACCAAGCCAATCTTGGCTAATGCACAAACTCATAACAGACTCTTCTTGATCCCTCGCACAAATAAAGCATCTAACAAGGTGAAAGAACTACCATCAGCAGTAGTTAGAATGATCTTACCAACTCCCATAACAGGATAAGAGGAGTTGTTGGTGCATGTGACAGTATTCCCTATAGGGGCAGACTCGAGTGAAGAGAAGAAACTGCGTTGCGAGGTAATATGTTTGGTTGCCCCACTGTCAAAGTACCAAACATCTGAGTCCACTGCAGACATGCACTGGTCATGAGAAGATGGGTCAAAACTGCAAACAGTAGTAAACGCCCATTCTTCTTCTTGCACAAGATTAGCAGACTCTGTTTTTGGTGTAGAGGCTTCTACAACAACCATTCCAGCCTCCTTTTTCTTTGCCTCTTTTGCAGCCAGTTTTGGACAGTTCTTTATGATATGATCATTCCCTTTACAGTACTTGCAAAACAATTTCTGCTTTTCTGATTTCTTCTCATCTTTATCCTGGTTCTTCGAATGTGCAGCATTTGCAGATTTTTGCTTACTACTAGAAGAGCTCCATTTTCCTTTGCCCTTTTGACTAGCCAGGAAAGCTTGATCTGCAACACGCATAATGGACCTGTTCTGCTTGGACTAATCTTCCTGCAACAGAACAGAGACTAACTCCTCAAATGATAAGGCATTCGGATTGCCTTTCATCATCAACCGAAGAGTAGAAGCAAAACTCTGATATGAATCAGGAAGACCATTCAGAACGGTCTGCACAAGTGAGCTATCTGGTATAACCTCATCAGCAGAAATCAATTGTTCCTTCAAATCTTTGATCTTCGTTAGGAAATTGTCCATAGAATCACCTTCATTCATGTGCTCACTCTCCAACTGTTTTCGGAGGTAAGCAACACGAGCCTCATTCCTAGCTTGGTACAATGTGGTTAGTGTATCCCAAGCATCCCTAGTTATTCTACAAGAGCGAATATGAGGAATAATGGCATGTTTGACAGACAAAGCTATCAATGCATGTGCCTGGGCATCTCTGCCATCCCAACGAATTTGCTCTGCAGTAGGTGCAACAAAAACAGCAGCACGAACAGGAATCTGCGGAATATCATCTTCGACACCATCTTCATCAGCCCCGGCACTTGTATTTGCAGTACCTGTCATTACAGGTGTAACAGGACGTCTTTCAACACCCTGCACAATGTTCCACAATCCTTTTGCAACCAAAACATATCGCATCATATAAGCCCATAATGGGTAGTTGGTACCATCCAACTTATCCTCAACAGCCAACATATGGAATACATCATTGCTTTCAGCCATGGCCGGTGACTAAAATACCTTGATGTAGAAAATTGACTGTATCTCAAAAAGTTGAACAAAATTGCCCACACGAGTTCTGCTACACCTGTAGCAGACTTCGAGACGCTTAAAGTGGCGAACAGAAACCGGTATATACCTTTGGCACAAAAAGACGAAATAGCCTGCACAAGCACTGTGATAGTGCGTTCGGAGGCCGAAACGAGCTCAGATCGCGATTTCGGCAACACGCTGAGTATGCTCACCAAAATTCGTGCGATTCTGAGATTGCAAACGGAGGAGTGTCGACGGCGCCCTAGATGAAGCGACGACCTGCTCTGATACCAATTGTTGGAGATAGATGTCTGCGGAAGCACGCGAACAGCACAAGGAAGAAGAAGAAGCTTGGAGCACAAAACACACAATAGTGAATGTATTACTAGAGAATGTACAAAGATAAGTAGCCCATTAGGGCAATAGGCGTATATACAAGCCGAGGGAAAAAAACCTCCTAAAGAGGGAAAAAAGTGCCCGGCGATCCTAGTGTGTTCACACACATCACTACCTAAATATATCAACAAACCTCACTTCTATCGGTGCTATGATTTGGTGGCATCTATCAAGGAACAAGAGCAAAAGGAGTTGGATCCAGTATTTATACTGCCTTCCTTAGTCAATGACCCCCCATTCAAGCAATTCACTTTGTCCTTGGATGTAATCAAAACAACTCTTAAGATTCATGGTAATCATATGCCCACTGAGAAAGAGCGCCTCATTCCTGAGGCTATGAAGAGAAGTGACGTCGATAAATGGCTCAACTCACTACTCCTTCGAGGATCTATCTCCAACATTTTGCTTTTCCATCATAGGATCATTTTATAATTCCCCACAAGCACTTATGGTTTGGATTATACCTTGCTACTATGGACCCTCAAACAATTAACATTCCAACTTATATCCAGGACCAGCTCGTACTAGCAAGACATCATTGGGAAAAGAAGAAGGTTGTCCACGGTCACTATGCTCTCACATGCATTATTTATATGTGCTTAACTTATGATATCACCATTGAAAGAGCTCTTCCAGCTACATAAGTACAACAATACAAGGGTTCAAAGAAAACCAAGCGACCTCCAAATGCCAGGAGAGTAAAGCGAATGCGTGGTACAATTCCTTGTTTACAAGTTGCAGACTCACCTTCACCACAACCCACACCGGAGACCTTCCCACAATGATCTCCCACTCAATCACAACCGCTAGTTCCACCAATCACGTCCACCACAACAATTGAGGTTCCCATTGTGACCACCACTTTTGTGTCTGAATCTTTTACTTTTCTGGTTGCTAGCTTGGGTACAGAAGATATCAATACCACCTTTGACTTTGAAATACCAGAGGTGTTGTCGAGTGACTTCCTGTTTACGGACACACAATTTTTTTCTCAGGAATATGAACGACCCGCTTACCCAACCACACCATCGAAAGGGGGTGAGGACTCTGACTTTGAAGAAGAAGATGATGACTGCACAGTGATCGATGATGGTGCAGATGACACTGAGGAGAGTGGGGGAGAAGAACATCGATCAGAGACACAAGTTGAAGTTCAAGGGGACACTAGCACACATGAAGAGGAGTCAGTAGAAGCAGGTGCATATACGATAGCCACCAGACGGCTACATGACCCAATGAATAAGGTTTTGGTGAGGAGCAAGATAATTGAGGAACAAAGTCAAGCCATTTTGGAGCAAGAATTGGCCAGCGGTGGCTTTGAGGACACATTCATTGCAGCTATGACTGAATTGGTCCAATTAGTAGGCATATCAAAAGCTTTGTGCTACTTGATGCAGAAATCACTTCCCAAGTTTGATCCTTGACAAGTAAGAATACTCAAATGCCCTAGTGAATATATTCGTCTATGGACGGAACCTGTGACATCCGCACCCATTGTGAGTTCTTCAATCATTGATCCAACCGTGAGTGAAGCCACTACCCTTGTATATACCACTAGTGAACCCACCCCTTCTTCTTCCCTAGAACCAACCCAACCCTCCGTTGATGTTGTGGAAAGTCTAGATGTTCGCATCCCCTCACCTCTTTCCATTTGGCCCCCTATCTCTAGCCCCATTATGACTAATCCTCCCATTAAATCTATCTTTACTCCACCTCTCCCTATGCCACTAGTCATTTCCCCACCTACACATTTCCATTCGTACAACACCAGCCTATTGTACATCTTAACATCGTGTACACAACCACCCTCATTCTACCCCTCTTTCACATCTTTTCTATATCCATGCACCTCCCCTTTTCCCTCTGTAATGTCTCCATAGGAATTCACTTCATAGACTCCTTTCTTATGGCCACCAATAGGAGAATCAATACATCCATGCTTCATGCATTCGGATGAGGTGTTAGAGAAGGTGTGTTCACAGGAGTATGAGGATTTCTAGCAGCAACATGTTAGTATTCTATGCTAAGTCTGTAAGTATGTGATCTTTCACACACATCTAATTTAGGGTCTTCCATAGCCTAAAATCAGATTAGGGTTTGCTTCATATCAGTTTTATACCGATCCTTCCTCTTTTTGTCACTCGTATTCACTCTTCTACAACCTATCAGGTCATACATCTCATATTATATTCAGATTTTTGTCCCTACATCTGAATATTCTTGTAAATTATGTACATTCATTCATCCATCTATTTCCGTTCACATAGAGTGGTTGAGAGTTTTGCTTTCGCATTGTAAATTCACATTTGTATATATGATAGTGTGTGTAAGAAGTGGCTTACGTAACACTTTACACATGTTGTCTAATCTCTCTCTATCTTTGTCTCATCATTTGTATGATTAAGTGTGATATGTTCATGTTTTGTCAATATTGGAAGATTGTTGGAATCTGTGTTGTAGATCCTAAACCTATGGGAACTATGGACCTGTGGTATTAGTTAAATGGGCCTACTAAATTTCCAACATTTGGTATCAAAGCAATCAGGCTCTCAAATTCCCAGGTTCCCAAACTCCCAGGTTTACAACATATGATTTAAGAGCATCTTCTAACATTTGACATTTGACATTTGACATACACACTTAATCTAGATGAGTAGAGATTTGAGAATTAGACAATTGAGACTATCAGATTGTCATTTGTGTTGGAACATCAAGCTTACACTATGCTTGAGGTGGATTTGATCTACATCAAAGGCCATTGCGTTGAAAGAATATCCGTTGGAGAGTTCTTTTTCATATGCTCATTTATTGTATTTTTTTGAGAGGTTTTTGATGGCTCATTTACCGTTGTAAAAGCCTTGAGTTGTACACATGTAAAGGTACAAATATAGAGCCCAAATCCCACGAATTTGTGGTGGTTGAAGTTGCATTCAATCAAGCAATCAATCACCTAAAAGTAGATCAATCAAGATCTTCACTTTTCCTAGATTGTAGGAAAGTGAATTGATTCCCTCCAACAACCATTCCCACCTTCATTTGAATTCAAATTCAAGTTGTAAAAGTCATGGAACACTCCTAGAGTCTATATAAGGAGTTGAAATCACTTGTATTATACATGGAAGCAATATACATACACTTGTGACCATCATTGTCTTGCTCCTTCAATTTTCTGCATCATCTTCTTTGCCAACAGTAATCTTGCAGAGGCAGCTGTTCTCTCCTCAGAGCTTCAAATTGAGTGCAAGAGGACTCATTGGAAAGGTATTAGTGTCTAGTGTATGCCTCTAAATTTGCAAAGCATTTGGTTCAGCAGATTTGGAGAAATCGTAGTTTTTCTGCCTCGGCGTCAATCTCTGCATATTCCTGAAAAATAGGAAGTACCACCGGTGAATGTCGCATTCATTCCTATAGCATATTTTGCTTATTCCTTATACTTTTGTGCATTCCATACACTCAACCCTATGTGTATCACTCCCATAAAAGGATTTTTTCTAATTGTAATCACGCTGGTTTCTATGGGCATTTGAAGTTCATTGTCTCTTCCATAGATAGTAAGTTTTTTGAGCTAGTCGACCCGCGAACCTATCTGTTTTGTATCGACTCATTCTCCTTGATGCTCCAAGGTACATAGTGTGTTTCTTTGCACTTATAGCATGCCTATAAGGTCTATTTGAGTCTCCAAAAGCTCAAGGGCTGGTCTTGTGCCGGTTGGCTTGACCAAACTTCATCGCTTCGAAACACACTTTTCTACCTTCGACAAGCTTCTCCAAGTTTCTTTCAGTGGTATCAGAGCTAGATCAAGATGGGTGACGGATCTCCCTCAATGATCGAGAATCTTGATCGACACAACTACGCGGCTTGGCAAATCAGAATGGAGGCCTATTTTCAAGGTAGAAATCTTTATGGAATTGTAGCAGGTGATGAAGATATGCCTATTCCAAGATCCAAAGGAGGACCTACACAAGAGGAGACAGATAAGCTCACACTTTGGTGCGCAAGGGATGCTCAAGCAAGGTCGTATAAACGAAACTCTATCTCTGACTTTCTATTACCACATATTAGAGGATGCAAGACATCTCAAAGAGACTTGGGATGCCCTGGAGACTTTCTTTTCTGCTAGTACCAAAGCAAGAAAGAATCATCTTTGGAACGAGTTCAACCAAATGAAGAAGACACCTAAACAAACCATCACAGAGCTTGTTACCAAGGTCAAGGAGGCTGCGGATCAGTTAGCATCCATTGGAGAGCTGATTGAAGAAGAGTTCATCATGAGGCAAATTCTCAACGGCATTTGAAGTGATAAGCAACGACAATCCTTCACGACGGCTTACGATCTCATCATGGATGTGCAGACTCCAGACTTCAACATCTTTCTTGGACAACTCTTCAATCAAGAAGCCAACAATAGCATAAAGGAAGGTAACTCTTATCATGGTAATTCAACTAGTGCTCTATATGCAGATAAGAAGGATAAGAAGCAGAAAGGCAAGAAGAAGGAAGAAGACGAAGAAGAGACTTCCCAAGCCAACTTCGCAAGCAAGAGCAAGTGGAAAAGGAAGAAGAAAGGACCAAAGCAAGACAAAGCCAAAGGTCAGAATGTTCAACCTTGTGCCATATGGGATAAGACCAACCACACCACTCAGAATTGCTGGTTCAATGGGAAGACCCAGAAAGGAAGTGGAAGAGGTGGATATGGCGGCAATAGAGGCAGAGGTGGACACAACTCCAACAATAACAATAGAAGCTATAATAGAAGGGACTACAACAATTATTCAGAAGATCAACCACATGAAGACTCATTACTTCTTATGAATCTAAGCCACAAAGAAGGTAAAGAAGATGATCATTTGTTCTACATAGATTCAGGATGTTCGAATCATGTTGCAGGCAACATTGCTCTTCTATCTAACTTGGAAAGTCCAAAGCATAGACATGAAGTGCAAACAGGGGATGACACGAAGCACAATGTGGAGAAGATTGGTAATGTCAAAGCTTCCAATGGCAGGACAAACATTCTGAGTAAGGTTCTCTATGTACCCACTATCACTAAAAACCTAATAAGTGTAGGCCAAATAGTTGAAAAAGGCTTGCAAGTTAGGTTCACCCAACATGGAGCTTTTGTGGAAGATCCATGTCAAGGCTTCAAGAAGATAGCCCGAGGTGAGAAGCATGGTAGGCTCTTTACTTTTGAAGTAGGAGATACCAGGAACATAGCTCTATTCAACTTTGGGTCTCAAACCCTAAGTGAGCTTGAAGTGTGGCATAAGAGACTTGCTCATGTGAATGAAAGAACCTTGAAGGATATATGCAGGGATCAAAGTGTTCTAGGACTGCCGAACATATCAAAGCAACACATGATCAACAGGTGTGATGCATGTCAGATTGGGAAGGCACAAAGACAACCATTCAACCACAAAGGCTACATCCACAACAACTTATTGGACTTAGTACATACAGATGTATGGGGACCAAGTCAAGAACCTTCATTGGCAGGATCAAGGTATTATGTCTCATTTATTGACGACCATAGTAGATGGACTGTTCTATACTTTATCAAGAGTAAGAATGAAGTATTTGATTGCTTCAAGAAGTATCTTGCACATGTGGAGAATCATATAGGACTAAAGAAGCTCAGATCTGATGGAGGGGAGAATACTTCTCCAAAGAGTTTGATGACTTCTTGCAGGAAAAAGGTATCCAAAGGGAAGTGACTACTAGGTACTCTCCTCAACTAAATGGAATTGCAGAGAGGAGAAACAAGACATTGGTTGGATCAGCCCGAACAATGCTTGAAGAGAAGAAGTTGCCACATTACCTATGGGTAGAAGCTATTTCAACTGCAGTGTACCTTGTCAATCGACTACCATCCAAATCACTTCAAGGTATGACTCCTTATGAAGCATGGCATGGAAGAAAACCTAGTCTTGGACATTGCAAGGTTTTTGGTTGTTTAGCTTATGTTCATGTACCATCACAAATAAGAGGTAAGCTAGATGAAAGGGCAACAAAGGCAGTGTTTATTGGATATGATTCAACTCAGATGGGTTACAGGTTCTTCAATCCTTCAACCAAGCAATTCACTACAAGTAGAGATGTTGTGTTTGAAGAACACAGGTCTTGGTATGATGAAGATAAACAAAAGGTAACACTACCATATGATCTTGATTCTGACTCTCATCAATTAGGAAGCAAGCATGATACACATGTCCAAGATCCAAGAAGTGATACAGACGATGACCAAGATGAAAGAGAAAAGGATTACAAGCTATGGAAGTCAAGAGGCAAAGCAAAGATGCAAGAGGTTGGAGAATGCTCCAAACAAGCACCTAGAAGATCAGCAAGAGAGAAGAAACAACCAGAAAGGTATGGATATGATTCCACATTTGTTACAAAGCATTCAAGCTACTTGGCGAAAGACTCTATTTCAAAGGAACCCTCAACCTATGAAGAGGCAAAGGGAAACCCTAATTGGGAAAAGGCCATGAACGAAGAGATAGATGCATTGAAGGAGATGGACACTTGGGATTTGATTCCAATGTCGCCGAATCAAAAGGTAATTGGTTGCAAATGGGTATATAAAGTTAAAAGAAATTCAGATGGATCAGTTTGCAGGTACAAGGCAAGATTAGTTGCCAAAGGATGCTCACAAACTCATGGTATAGACTATGAGTAAACATTCTCACCAGTTGCAAAGATGACTACAATCAGGACATTGATAAGTGTAGCTGCTGCAAGGAATTGGAGACTCCTCCAACTTGATGTGAAAAATGCATTCTTAAATGGTTGGATAAGTGAAGAGGTATACATGTCACAACCACCAGGTTTTGAAAACCCTAATCATCCATCTTATGTTTGCAGACTTAAGAAAGCATTGTATGGATTGAAACAAGCTCCAAGAGCTTGGAATTACAGGTTGGTTACATATCTTCAAGATCAAGGGTTCAAAGCTAGCAGCTCAGATCCTTCTCTATTCATCAAAAGAGATCACAATGAGGTTATCTATCTATGTGTATATGTAGATGATATTATTGTAACAGGTGATGATCTAAATGGCATTCAAAGGATCAAGAGACACATGCAAGAGGAGTTCAAATTCAGTGACCTAGGTGAGCTCACATATTTCCTAGGTATGCAGGTGATATATACAGATGAAGGAATGTATTTGACTCAACGAAGATACATTCAAGATCTTCTTCTCAAGTTCAAAATGGAGAACACTAAACCTGCAGGTACACCTTTGGAGATGAATCATAAACTTAGTGTTTATGAAGGTGAGAAAATTGAAGACATCAAAGAGTATCAAAGCTTGGTAGGTAGCTTGATATATGCTACTCATAGAAGGGTAGACATCTCATATAGTGTGGGAGTGCTTAGTCAGTTCATGCACTCACCGAGAAGACCACACATGGATGCGGCTAAGAGAGTACTTAAGTATCTCAAAGGTACAATCAACGAAGGTATATTCTATCCTTACTCTTCAGATTTGGATATCAAAATCTACTCAGATGCAGATTGGGCAAGAGCTAAGGATGATAGAAAAAGTACATCTGGTTACTTAGCATTTGCAGGTTCAAAGCTAGTGTCATGGAGTTCCAAGAAGCAACCAACAGTTGCTTTATCCTCAACTAAAGCAGAGTACAGAGGCTTGACCATAGCAACTCAAGAGGCAATATGGTTAAAAGCATTGTATAGAGATTTGGGACTAGTGAGTTCCAAACCTCACATATTTGGAGATAATGTAAGTTCCATGCATCTAGCGGCAAATCCTATTTTCCATGCGAGAACCAAGCACATAGAAGTCCATTATCACTTCATCAGGGAGAAGCTCATGGCAAAGGAGATTGACATTTCTTTTGTTCCTACTGAAAAGCAAGTAGCAGATATAATGACGAAGGCACTTGATGGAATAAAGCTTTGTAGATTCAAAGCTATGGCAGGTATTCAACCTATCAGAGAATGAAGACTCAAGCATACTTTAGCTTGAGGGGGAGCTGTTGGAACATCAAGCTTACACTATGCTTGAGGTGGATTTGATCTACATCAAAGGCTATTGCGTTGAAAGAATATCCGTTGGAGAGTTCTTTTTCATATGCTCATTTATTGTATTTTTTTGAGAGATTTTTGATGGCTCATTTACCGTTGTAAAAGCCTTGAGTTGTACACATGTAAAGGTACAAATATAGAGCCCAAATCCCACGAATTTGTGGTGGTTGAAGTTGCATTCAATCAAGCAATCAATCACCTAAAAGTAGATCAATCAAGATCTTCACTTTTCCTAGATTGTAGGAAAGTGAATTGATTCCCTCCAACAACCATTCCCACCTTCATTTGAATTCAAATTCAAGTTGTAAAAAGTCGTGGAACACTCCTAGAGGCTATATAAGGAGTTGAAATCACTTGTATTATACATGGAAGCAATATACATACACTTGTGACCATCATTGTTTTGCTCCTTCAATTTTCTGCATCATCTTCTTCGCCAACAGTAATCTTGCAGAGGCTGTTGCTCTCTCCTCAGAGCGCTAAATTGAGAGAAAGAGGACTCATTGGAAAGGTATTAGTGTCTAGTTTAGGCCTGTAAATTTTCAGAGCATTTGGTTCAGCAGATTTGGAGAAATCTTATTTTTTCTGCCTTGGGGTCAATCTCTGCATATTCCTGAAAAATAGGAAGTACCACCGGTGAATGTCGCATTCATTACTATAGCATATTTTGCTTATTCCTTATACTTTTGTGCATTCCATACACTCAACCCTATGTGTATCACTCCCATAAAAGGATTTTTTCTAATTGTAATCACGCTGGTCGCTATGGGCATTTGAAGTTCATTGTCTCTTCCATAGATAGTAAGTTTTTTGAGCTAGTCGACCCGCGAACCTATCTATTTTGTATCGACTCATTCTCCTTGATGCTCCAAGGTACATAGTGTGTTTCTTTGCACTTATAGCATGCCTATAAGGTCTATTTGAGTCTCCAAAAGCTCAAGGGCTGGTCTTGTGCCGGTTGGCTTGACCAAACTTCATCGCTTCGAAACGCACTTTTCTACCTTCGACAAGCTTCTCCAAGTTTCTTTCAATTTGCAGGTCATATCTTAGAAGAGCAATTATGAAGAGATTTGAAGGATACAAGAAGTGCTTTTAAACACTTTCATTAATTTGAAAGTAAAAGCATTAGCTACATTAAAACAGGTATCTAGAGGTTGTTCTTGACAGTTTTGATAGATCTCTTTCATGGCAAGAAAGCTCATCTAAGAAGACAAATTTGGAGATCAGATCAGTTTTATTTTCAGCCAACACAGGGTTGAAATTTTTGGTGATCAGAGTTTGGAACTAGAGAGGTAATTCAATATTCAGCATATGAGGAGATGGATTTGAGATGGTAGAAGCATGTTTTATCTTTTATGTTCACTTCCATTTATATACCATGTTTGTTTTGTCTCTTACTCTTAGCACTAGAGGAAGAGAAAAGTTCATTTGAAGAAGTCAAGAGTACTTGCTACTTCAAGATAAAGAGAACAAAAGGTATGGAAGAGAAGTTCGAATATGTTGAGATCATCAGGTGGAAGAAAGATGCAGAAGAAGAAGGTCTAACAATTCAAAAGGAAAAGTAAGACTTCCTTTTCTCTTATATTTTCCATATACTTTTCCTACTTTTATCCTCTACATCCAAAGACAAGTCTACGAGAACATCTTGTGTGAAGATAGTCTAAAGAAGAAATAGTTTCTTGTTTTGCATTATACTTGGTCATGTTTTAGAAGGTTTTGACAAAGAATTACATTGAGAGAAAGAAAAGAAGTAGATATCTAAGAAAGCTTATATATTTTGATTCATATGTGTATGATTTATGTATTAGTTGAAGCTTTTGAGCAGGCAGCTTATATGTTCCCTCAAAGAATTCTTGGAGTGTCAATACAGAGCTACTTGGTACATGACAAGTTGCAAAGAAGTATTTTTCTTGTTGACCTAACTCTTGAGGTAAAAGAGCATTTATAGCAGATATTGAAGACTTGGAGTGAGGTTTTGTGTTTGGAAAAGTTCCCTCATATTCAATATATTCAGAAAATTCAGAATTTTTTCAGGATAAAAATTCACAAATTTCAGTATTTTCAAAAAATTCAGAAAAATTCAGATTTTTGATGTACCAGTCTACTTTCTATGATTGTCTTGACTTTTGGATACATGCATGTATTCAAAAAGGTGTTCCATTAGATCCTATCACTTGATTAAGAAGTGGAGTTAACCAAAGAAAGTCAAGCAGATACTATCACATTTCACCCGGGTAGGATATGAAGATATGAAGTATCAACTTGCAACTTTTGGAGTTCTCAAGGTGAGAGTTTGTCCACTTATGTTTCAAGTAGGAGTTGCAGATTCTTGAGAAGGATTTAGTTGAAGAAAAGTTTTACAACTTTATGTGAGAAGCATGGACACTTAGAGACATTCAGGTAGCAAATCAAACATTCAGTCATGAAGGTTCGATGAAAGCAGATTCTACACAAGTATTTTGTTGCAGAGTGTAACATGGAGTATTGCTCATGATCACTAGTAGGAGGTGTGAATCACCTCTTAGCTTTGTGAAGAGTACTCACTTGAGTGCCAAGTGGCACTCATGTGAGGATATAGGGGTCATACTCATTATGGAATTAAGGAGAGGAATATTAGAAGAGGCACCACGCGGCTGGGCGGCACGAACTTTGACAAGTCTCTGTGAGTATCTCGAGCATTGAGCCGGAATTGATTACACATGCAAAAATGGAGGAGCTCCTGGGGAATGATCTCTGACATTGACATCAGAGCGAGGCGGACGGCGACAGACGGCCCACACGGACAGTGACTCTACACCGCACGGAGATCGATGTGCGAATAACCGACAGAGAATCTAGAGATCCAGCCGATGGAGTCACGCAGAGAAGAGCTATCAAAGAGGAGCATTTCCCTCCCTCCTCCCTCTGAGATGAAGAAGTGAGCTTCTTATGTTATATTTATAGAGCGAGTTTTTAGCTGCAAGCCCACATATGGGATAATAAACGCTCACGGCAGTCATCTTCGTAGTTTTTCAAAAAATTGCAGTCGACTTTAGCTGGAGATGAAGAAAGATTTCGAGTTTTCTATCGACTTCTAGAAGACAAAATTGATATTATTCATCAAGTTTTTTGGAAAATCATGATGTACATATGTAAAATGGGCTATGGACAAGGGGTATGGGTCATTCGGTTTCCTTGAAAAGCTTCAGTCCTTCAGTTTTGAGTTCTTCAAAGTCTCTACTTCAAGAAGGTTAGCATTTTCACTTCCTACCCTTGACCTACTTGACTTCTCTGCACTATAGCTTCCTCATACGATATCGGATTCCAAACATCTTGGTCATGTTTCGAATCTACACTCCTAAGCTTTGCTCAAAAACCATCGGTGTTGGATTTGGACGAGATTTGCCCCACCAAAATTTCTCTGCAGCACTTTAGTAGGAACTAGGCACCCACTCCCGGGCCTAATTTCTCATCATCCAGACTCCAAATCCACTTTTTTCACTTCGGATAGACTCAAATTTTTGAAGTACAGGTGCTGGACAGCAATTTGTGGACTGGTGAGGATTGTTACATCTCTGAAATTGCTCAGTTTCACTCAGTTTTCCCGATTGGGGCTTTTCCCACGTGCTTTTGGTGTTGTGTTGTTTTGGATGCTTTATGGTGTTTAGAACCTCCCCGGACCAAGCGGACATTTCAAATTTTCTTTTGGGCCTAGCGAGGATTCAAAATCAGCGGCTTGAAGCATCAAGGACCACTTGGATTTCGCTTTCGCAGCTCTACTTTGTAACAGGGAAGTGCTCTTGTGATATATTTCTCTTCTTCTTGCATATTTGAACTTTACTTCCATTCATTTTCATACACTCTAGTTAGCAAACGGGGGAAGGGTACTTAAACATGGAAACTAAAGGCAAACAAGTAGTTGAGGCCACTTCTCCACCTAAAGAGCAACTAGAGGATCCTCATGCTAGAATGGAAGAAGTAGAATTAGGGCAAGTAATAGAAGAGAACCTAGAAGAGAAAGAGCCTTCACAGGAAGAGTACACTTATGAAGAGCTTATAGATGAATTTGTCACTCGTGACCAATTCATAGATTTGAAAGAGCAAACCCTTAAATTAGAGAAAGATTTGGGTAGCATCACATCTCTTATACAGCAACTTAAGTCTCAAATGATCTCACTTGAGACTATTGTCACCTCTTTCCTAGCTAGGAAGGAAAGAGAGACCCCTCCTATTCCTCTAGAGATTACTAGGAAAGAGACTTCTCTTCCTAGTAAACACAAAGGAGAGAGCTCTAGGGAAGCTCCCATCCTGAAAGACTTGAAGCCACCTACCTTTACGGGGGATGACTGAGACAGGAACAAGGATGCAATCTACACATTTTTACAAAAGTGGCATGATTTGCATCAATTGAAGGGCACCCCACCTGAGTATCGTGTGCTAGAGGCGAGTCTCTCCCTCGGCCCGCGTGCTTATAAGTGGTGATGAGTCTTAAGGAGGCGAACTCTATCCCTACTGACTGGACTCATTTTGAGACTCTTTTTCTAAAAGAGTTTCTTCCTTAGAACGAGGAGGAGAGGAATTGGGATGAGTAGGATAGGATTACTCAAAGAGGTAGGCCTCTTTTAGTCTATCTATCCCACTATAGAGAGATCATTTTGAAACTTAAGGGTTTAGATGATTTTCAGAAGACCAGAGGGTTTGTTAGGGGCTTGGATAAAGCCATAAAGAGGGAAGTCAGAAGGAATGTGCCTAAGACGTTTGAGGAGGCGATCAAATATGCACAGATATATGAGGACCATAACCGTCCTCAGTACACTCCTATGGAGACGGATCAGCCCCTCAAGCCTCTTAGTACAACTAAATTTAAGAAGAAATTGCCTTTTGGGAAAAACAAAGTTTTTATTAAAAAACAAAGGTCACAAGGGCCTAGGCTATCCACAGACCAGTTTGAGAAGGCCAAAAGGGAGAACCTATGTTTTAGGTGCCTATCCCCTAGCCATTCACAGTGGAATTGTCCACTCAAGAAGGGGGAAGAAAAGAAGAAGGGACCAGAGTCTAGTACGGCCCCTGAAAAGGGCAAAAAGGCGGTCCATCTAGTGCAGACCCTTCCTATTCATGACAGCTCTAGCTGCAAGGGAGTGCAGGTAATGCACGAGGATATTGAGCACACCTGTTGTTTGACTCAGTCATTGTTGTCACCGTAGTTTGGACCACATGACTTAGTTAAGCTACATGGTAGTGTATACGGGACCACGGTGCGTGTCATGATAGATGATTCTGCCACTCATAATTTCATAAACTATGCTTTGGTCAAGAAATTAAAGATTTCCCATCAGCCTAGTGCACATAAATACATTGTATCTATGATGCAAGGGCAAGATAAAAGAATATGGGATACTATGATATCCAATTTGGAAGTCAAGATGTAGGACTATACGGATTTTATGGGCTTCCAAATTATGAACATGGAGAGGACAGATCTAGTCTTAGGAAGAGAGTGGCTATGGGGGTTGGGAGATACACTTAAACACAGCTATCAAAACAACACACTCGAGTTTGAAAAGAACGGAAGTAAAGTTTGTATTCAGGGAGAGAGAGATGTACCTAGTGCACCTCTCATTTCATCATTAGAGTTGTATAGTCTCTATTATTCACAGCATGTACAGGACATGTTTTTATTGTATAGTCATGATATGGAGTATTGTACAGACAGCTCATCTGATGTATATTTTCATGCTATGAATGTAAATATGAATAGGACTTTCTACTATTCTTTTTTGCAAGAGTGTGTGGTTAAAAGTTTTAAGGATCTTATGTTTGAGTACAGAGATGTTTTTCTCACTGACTTACCTAGAGGGCTACCACCTGAGAGAGGGGACATTGACCATGCCATAGAGGTTGTTACTAACACTAACCCTATTTGTAGACCACCTTATAGGCTTAGTGTTTCTCAGCATGAGGAGGTTGAGAAGCAATTGCAAGATTATTTAGAGAAGGGCTTCATCAAACCTAGTAACTCACCATGGGCATCGCCAATGCTCCTAGTTAAAAAGAAAGATGGCTCTATGAGGCTATGCATAGCCTATAGAGCACATAATAAGGTAACTAAAAAGAATAGATTTCCAATGCCTAGGTTGGAAGATCTATTTGATCAGTTGCATCAAGCTAGGTATTTTACCAAGCTTTACCTTAGATCAGGATATCATCAGATCAGGATTAGGGCAGAGGATGTCCCTAAGACTGCATTTAGGACTAGATATGGGCACTATGAGTTTTTGGTGATGCCATTTGGTCTCACCAATGCTCCTGCCACTTTCATGAAACTCATGAATAGTGTTTTACGACCTTATCTAGGACATTTTTTGGTAGATTTTTTGGATGACATTCTGATCTATAGTGTATCAGAAGAGGAGCACTTGGAACACTTGAGAAAAGTATTTCAAGTGCTAAGGGAAACTTCGCTCTTTGCTAAGGAGTCAAAGTGTGAATTTTTCAAGACAGAGGTTAGATACCTTGGGCATATAGTCTCCCAGGATGGAATCCAGATGGATCCTGAAAAAGTAAGGGCTATTATGGAATGGCCACATCCACGGAACCTGGAAGAGCTGCAAATCTTCCTAGGTTTATCAGGTTTCTATCGAAGATTCATTAAGAACTATGCCAAGATTGTTGTCCCGATGACGGAACAACTTAAAGGGAAAGGGAAAGCCTTTCATTGGGGAGACGAACAGAAGCAAAGTATGGAAAAGTTGAAAGTAGCAATTGCTACAGCTCCACTTTTACATATAGCAGATCCCAACAAACCATTTGTGGTTGAGACTGACGCGAGTGATTTTGCTATAGGAGCGGTTTTAGTTCAGGATGGTCGACCAGTAGCTTTTGAGAGCAAGAAACTAGAACCGGCTCAGAAGAATTACTCCGTCTATGAGAAGGAGTTGTATGCAATAGTCCATGCTTTGAAGAAGTGGTGTCATTATTTATATGGTGCCAAAGTCACGATAGTGTTTGATCAAGAGAGCATTAAGTGGCTCTCTAATCAAACAGACCTTAAAGGTCGTAAGGCCCGATGGGCAGAGACCCTTCAAGAGTTTGATTATGAGCTTAGGTATAGGAAGGGAAAGTTTAATGTGGTGGCTGATTCTCTTAGCCACATGCCTATGCTCAATGGACTGAGTTTTACTCAGTTCACTAATGAGCTACTTGAGTCCATTAGAGGATAATGTAGGCTTGATCTTGCATATTCCGAGATTTGGGAAGCCATAGAGAATGGGGATCGTGATATACGGGTTTCCAGTGAGGATGGAGTATCGACCGGTACTCAAGAAGGATTCAAGTGGAAGAATTACAGTGTCCATGATGGATATGTGTTATATAAGGGTAAGGTGTGTGTCCCTAGAGATGTTGAAATGAGACGGCATATTTTATATGAGTGTCATGACACGCCTAGTGCAGGACACCTAGGAATTAACAAGACTTATGATATTGTTAAGAGGCAGTTTTATTGGCTTGGACTTCATAAGGACGTCCTAGAATATGTGCTTAAATGCAACAAATGCCAGGTCAACAAAGTTGAGAGATTGAGAATTGGAGGACTACTCCACCCATTGGATATTCCTAATGGGAAGTGGGAGAGTATCTCCATGGACTTTATATTCAGATTACCTAAGACACAGAGAGGGCACGACTGAGTCTGGGTAATTGTGGATAGGTTAACCAAAATGGCTAGGTTTATTCCGACACGTACTACAGTGAAGACACCAAAGTTGGCTAGACTATTTGTAGAGAACCTATACCGGTTATATGGTCTTCCTTTAGACATAGTTTCTGATTGGGATAGGAAGTTTACTAGCCACTTTTGGAGAGCAGTCTTCAAAAGGTTGGATACAAGACTTAGCATGAGTACGACCAAGCATCCACAGTCGGATGGGCAGACAGAAAGGGTTAACCAAATCCTAGAAGATATGCTTCGAGCATATGTAAATGAAAGGCAAACTAATTGGGAAGAGTACTTACCTATAGTAGAGTTTGCATATAATAGTGCCAAGCACTCTTCCACAGGGCATAGTCCATTTATGCTTATGTATGGGTTTCAGCCAAGAGCTCCTTATGCAGTAGGTTTGCAAAATGAAAAAGTTCAAGCTGCAAAGGACTTCTTGGAAGAGATGAATGATATGCTTAGATTTGCTAAGGACAGCATTAGGAGAGCTCAGGATAGAGCTAGAGCCTATGATGACCCTCAAAGGAGAGATATCAACTTTGAGGTAGGAGAGCAAGTCTATCTTAGAGTTCCATCTAGGTTTGAAACCATGAAGACGGGACCTTGTCCAAAATTATCTCATAGGTATTGTGGACCTTTCCAAATACTTAAGAGAATAGGAAAGATGGCTTACCAGCTCCAACTTCCAGAGAATAGTCAAATCCATCCAGTTTTTCATGTTACCCAGCTTAAGAAAAGGCTGGGTGAATCTAACAACCTCATTCTAGATAGTGAGGTAGTAGAGACTATCTCTGTTCAATCTACTCCACATGAGCCTGAGAGCATACTACGCACTCGAGAGAAACGGACGAGGAGTCACTTGTATAAAGAGTGTCTAGTAAAGTGGAAAGTTACTTCAGAAGATAGTGCCACATGGGAGCGGGTTAGCACCCTTTAGAGACGGTTTCCCAATTTTAGACTACCTTCCCAAGAGTCTTCTTAAGGGGAAGGATATGGGGAAACAACACGGAGATAGGACCATGTATTTTTATACATGGGGATATAGTGGGAGTGGTGTTCTATTTTCTCTCTCCTTCTTTAAGACCTTCCAATACCATTCTTGAGGACAAAAATGGAATGAAGGGGAAGGAAATGTAACATGGAGTATTGCTCATGATCACTAGTAGGAGGTGTGAATCACCTCTTTGCTTTGTGAAGAGTACTCACTTGAGTGCCAAGTGGCACTCATGTGAGGATATAGGGACCATACTCATTATGGAATTAAGGAGAGGAATATTAGAAGAGACACCATGCGGCTGGGCAGCACGAACTTTGACAAGTCTCTGTGAGTATCTCGAGGACTGAGCCGGAATTGATTACACACGCAAAAATGGAGGAGCTCCTGGGGAATGATCTCTGACACAGAGATCATAGATCTTGGTTAGATCTTGATAGATCTTGAAGGTCTTGATTATTTATGAGTCAGTTGTCTATCGTTTGTTTGTCAAGTTCTTAACATTGGAAGAAGTAAGTCAAAGATTCAAATTCTATCAGATTTGTGTAGCAGAGAAAAAGAAGAAGATACTTGTTATATTACAGAAGATTATGGATCCTAAAATGCTTTCAGTAAGGTCTTTGTTATCATGTAATGGATAAGCTAACCTTATTCTATAATATTGGAAGCTGAGAAGTAACAGTGGAAGCTATTGGCAACTGCAGTGCTAATAAAAAGGGCTTAGAGATTTTGTTTCGGATAAAGGTATTGATTATTGAACATCAGATTTATTGAAAGAACGAAGAAGTTCCAGATTTCATAAAGTCTGATATATATTTTAAAGAATTATGGATACTAGTGTTAAATCATCCAGGGGGTGATGAAACATGAAGACTTATTTTCAGTCATACGTGAAAGAATGCAAAATCGTATTCCTATATCAGGTGTTCCTATATTTTCTTTGCCAGTTTCTATTTATGCTCCGGCTTTGAAAGAAGAAGGAAGAAGGAGAATATCTGGAGAAAGTTCCTGCTAGGTGTTCCTATTTGGGAGAAAGTTCCAGAGTTCTATTACAGAGAAGCTTGATATTTCAGAGAGGTATGTTAGAGGTGCGCACATATATGTTTATACCAGACTCTAAAGGAAGGAAACATGTATGAAAGAGGTATGAAGGACTTATAGATAGAACAAGGATGTAGATAAGATGACATCATAGATATGAAATTTTGATGGACTCATGGTTTGACTTGAGTTGAGTTGAGTACAGTCAGAGATGAACTAGCTAGTGTTCATAATACACTAAATTGTGAGTTGTTAGTCACAAGTCCTAGGATTCAGTTTCTGATTTTGTTTAGTATATTTACATGACACAACAGAAGTACGTTGAGAAACCTTTCGTAAGATAATGCAAATATGTGGATCCTAGTGTATGTTTATAGGTTTGAGAAGAGAGGAGATAGCAGGTGTTGAAGCTCAAAGTCAAGGACAAAGCATGGAAGCACATCAAAAGGTGGACACACAAGGAAAGGAGCAAGTAGGGAGCTCCAAGAAGTGTACGTCAAATTTTTAGAAGAATCCCCTACAAAAATAGTGATTTTCATCACTAAAAACCATTGTAAATACCATTATCTATTTTTATAACTCCATTTTGTTCAAGCCGAGGAGTCCTTGAGCTTGAGGAGTGTTAGAACTATCATCCTACCAATTTTCATAATTTTTAGACTCCGTTTGAGCCCTCAAATAAGCCCTGGAACCTAATTTTTAACTAGGCCAGACACTAGGTCTGGACAGGGCCAAAACTAGTCAAAAAACTATAAAAAGAGCTAGAGTGCTCATTTTTGAGGTTATCTTGTTAGAGAATAGAGCTTTTGTAAGAGAACTCTTTTGCAATCTAAGCTTTCCATTGTTCCTCTCTTTGATCTTACTTTGTGCGCGTGTGTGTGTATGTGTGTGCATGCTTGTGTGCTTTCACTCATGCACTTGTGCCTTCACTTGCTCGTGGTCTTCATACTGGTCCTCACGTCTCCGCGGATTGACAAGTAAAGGAGGTGGTGCTTACGCTTGAGCTACACCAAATTTTGGCGCCGTTGCCGGGGAGAGAGCTTCGAGGACGAGCGTTGTGATGGTAAGATCGTAGATTTGCGACGTTGGAAGGTAAAAAAAACTGTCATTTCAGTTCATTTTCTGTTTTTTCCTCTTCATCTTCATCATCATCATCATCTCCACCTTCTTCCATCTTCTTCTTCATAGAAATCTCTTGTTTTTTAGTGCATTTTCACCATTGTCATGACATTTTTCATGCATTATTGTGTGGGAAGGAGTTAGGAGGTGCAAGGGAGAGCAAGCGCTGTGTTTTTTTTCATGATTTTCTGCTCATACAGAGCTCGCCATTGCCGGCGCTCAGAAATTTGAATTTCCCACCAAAAAACACAATTCTGTGATGAAAATCGCGATTCTGTGAAAATTCAAAATTTTTTGAAAAATCCCGATTTTCTATTTTCCTGCCTAAAAGTTGGCTGAAAGAATCACGATTCTGTGGTCATTCTCAGAATCGCGATTCTGTGATTGTGCTCAAAATCACGATTCTCACAAATCACGGTTTTCAGCCAAAAAATACGATTCTGAGAATCACGATGTTGTGAAAACGCGATTCTCAAAAACACGATTCTCTGCTCAAAATCGCGATTCTCACCAATCACGATTTTCAGCAAAAACACGATTTTCAGCAAAAACACGATTTTGTGAAAACACGATTTTGTGGTTGTGTTCAAAATCGCGATTCTCACAAATCACGATTTTCAGCCAAAAACACGATGCTATGAGAACACGATTCTCTAAAACACGATTTTGGAAACCACGATTCTCTAGAACACGATTCTCTAAAAACACGATTTTCATCCAAGATACAAAATCGCAATTTTCAAAACACGATTTTGTGAAAACACGATTCTCTGAGACACAATCACGATTTTCATGTCAAGAAAACACGATTTTGTGAAAACACAATTTTCTGCTCAAAATCGCGATTCTCACCAATCACGATTTTCAGTGAAAACACGATTTTGTGAAAAAGGCGATTCTCTAAAAAAAAACACGATTCTGTGCTCAAAATCGCGATTTTCATAAATCACGATTTTTAGCCAAAAACACGATTTTGTGAAAACACGATTCTCAAGGCTCAAAATCGCGATTTTCAAAAAAACACGATTCTGTGCTCAACATCGCGATTTTCAAAACACGATTTTCTGCTCAAAATCGCGATTTTCAAAACACGATTTTCTGCTCAAAATCGCGATTTTCAGAACACGATTTTCTGCTCAAAATCACGATTTTCAAAACACGATTTTGTGTTCAACATTGCGATTTTCTAAAACACGATTTTGTGCTCAACATCGCGATTTTCTAAAACACGATTTTGTGCTCAACATCGCGATTTTCAAAAACACGATTTTGTGCTCAACATCGCGATTTTCAAAAACACGATTTTGTGCTCAAAATCGCGATTCTCTGATTTCACGAAATCGCGATTCTCTTGAATTCACAACATCGCGATTTTCTCTAAAAGGTCCTGTTTGCCTGTTTTGATCCCCAGGAGCTGATTTGACATAACTTTTTCATCCAAAGTCCATTTTTTGAGCCAAGTGGGACCTGGAACCCAAGGGGACTCCAAAGGATTTTTGAACCATACCAAGGGGAAATTTTGGACTCTTAGCCAAAGCTTATGAACCTAAGGTCTTATAGACACCTAGGTAAGGATAAACAAAGCATGAGATCTTCTGACGCTAGTGTCAACCATACAGCTAAGTCTTGGGCGCAACAACTAAGTGGTCATCCTTACAGACTAAGTTCAGACACAAGTGATTCAGAAATGTCTTTTAGCATGGGGAAACCTGTAGGTGGCTCAGGGACTGCCCATCTACAAACACCAGAAGGTCCCTATAAGACACAGTTGGAATATATTCGGACCAACCGATTAGGTGCTCGCATCTATGAGGATGGCCTGAGGCGATCAGTGGTCCAACTCAAAAATCCAGATCAATCCTTTGGACTTGAACACCCGGTGGTCAAGTTCGAAGAGGGTTCATACATTGATAAGGAAGGAACCATGTATGTGGTTACCAACCAACCAGATAGGACCGATGAGTTTGGAAATGTCATTCATGAGAATGAGATAGGAGACCTAGAACAAGGAATGTAGGACAAGGACCCCATACTCCTAGAGGTAAGTCAGTTTTGACCCGAGTGATCACTCCGGATTGGATCCCTCAAGACAACAAAAGCATAGAACTATTCTTGAATAGAGAAACAGAGGAAGCCTTTTGGAGATTGAAGCCAGATCAACCTAGTCAATTGGGCATAGTCATCATCTACGAGTTCAAAGGATCCAGAGACACCAGGCAAAGTGGTCTACCTGGATAACACATCAGAGAAAATTTTCTTAGTAATAGAACATGATAGACATGCATATACTTGGAAGAGTGAATTGATTTTCCCTCCACCAAGATCCAATGTTTCCCATGGCCTCCAAGGAGTAGGAACATCCCACGCTCATGAATCCCAGAGAGAAAGAACTAGAGAGAGACCTGAGGTAAGTTTTGCACACACCATGGGCAGGAATAGGTCAGGATTTGAAAATGAAAGACCTGAAAGAGAGAGACATCAAGCACATAGACAACAAAGAGATGAACAAGATTTTCCATTGCCTAGACCCCGAGAGCACCCAAGAACCCTTAGACCCACTCAAGTGATCAAGGCAATGAAGAATTATTTTGACGGGTCAAGAGATCCTTATGATCATGTGGCTGAGTTCAAACAAGTGTTAAGAGCTGAACAGGTTGAGGATTTATTCACCCAATACAAGGCATTTGGTTTGACTCTTAAGGGCACTGCCTTAGCTTGGTTTCAACCACTGAGTAGTCGCAACTATCGCGATATAGGTCAACTCCTAGACAAATTCATTGTAGAATTTTCCAAGAGTGGTATCAGGCATAACACATCATCTTTGATCCACTGCTTCAAGCAGACACCCCAAGAAACAGTGCGGCTAGCAGGTAGAAGGTTCAGACAGTATCTAGAGAGATGCCCTGCCGTAGAGTTACCCACACCAGCCAAACAAGTGGCTTTGTTTTTAGATGGCTTACTAAGCACTAAGTTAAGATCATATGTGTACTTGAAAGAGCCTAGATCCATAGAAGAGTGTGTGCGGACGTGCATTGACATAGAAGATAACTTGGGTGAGGAGTTAGGATTGTCCAAACTCTACAAAGATTCGGATAGTTCTACTAGTCATACTTCAAAAATCTCCACGGAAATAGAGGAGATAGCTGAGCAAGTTGCCAAGAAGCTGGGAGTCCAAAATAAACAAACACAGAGAGTCACTCCATTGAATCGGTGTTATACTTGCGGAGGCGACCACATGGCTAATGTATGCCCATTGCACAACCAGAACATGAGAGAAAGGAATGCTCCATATTGCACTATTGAGAGAAAATATACAAACCACACGGCTCAAGATTGTCCCTATAATAGGCAGGCTGTTAGACAGAATTATCAACAACCTTACCAACCAAGTAGGTATCAAAACCAATACCAACAGCCATATTATAGACCACAACAACAATATCAGGCACAATATAGGCCACAACCAGTCTTGGGAAACCAACCACCAGCTCCTGCCAACGTGATTCTAGTCAAATATGTTGTGGGAGAGGAAAATCCAAATAGAGCATTGGTGCCACTAACCCCATTGATACCAGATAATGACTCTCATGCTCATAGTTCAGACTACTCCCATGAAGGTAGTCCACATGCTTATTACATAGAGTCACCTGAACATAGTGAGATTTACTCGTATCAATATGATGCACCACCTATGGAGCAAAAATGGGAGCCAGAATACTCCAATGTCATGTACACAAATCCTAACCCTAGGCCCCAGTTGATACAAATGAGACCACAAGCCCCTAGAGGATCCTGTTTCAGATGTCAAGGTGACCATTTCATTCGTGATTGTCCCCACCCACCATCTCCGAGTCAAGGACAGGCTATCACAATACATGCTTTTTGTTCTGATTGTGGCAAAGACCATCTCCCTAGAGATTGTCCAAGAAACCCCTCTAGTGCACCCAAGATTACACCCATTAATGTGGTAGGCTTAGTGGCAGATTCAAGTTCAAGTAGTAGCAATGTGGCTCCTATACAAGCTGTCACTAGGGCACAAGCCTTAAAACAGGATAAACCAGTAGAACAATCAGAGTCGAGTGAATCAGGAGAGCCTAGTAAGAGGAAAACAAGAACATGGAAGGATACCAGAGAGAAGGCCAATCACAAGTGGAATAAAAAGTTATCGGAACTAGAAGAAAGCTTAAAAGAAGCGAAAACAAAAATAGAAGACATTGCATCTCAAAGCCCCTCGCATGCCGAAACTCCATCCACTCCACCTCATCCCACCCCACCACCCATTGTAAATAGGCCGCAATCAGGGTCTGTTCTTGCAGATCCAACCCTACAAGGCTTGGACATGATGTTCAAGGCCTACCAGGCTCGTCTTCAAGAAGGGCCAACAGCTGCAAATCTAGACAAGAGTTACCCTAGAGCGGATTTAGAGATTGAACAAATGAAAATGTGCATGAAAATGGTAGAACAAGCTCAAGCTATACTTGAGACTAGTCAAAAGTTCAATCAGACAAACTCTTTCAAACCAGATTTGCATTTCCAAGGGTTACTAGAAAGATTAGAGCAGTTGGTAAACAAACCACAAGTTTCTTTACCTCCACAGGCTCAACTAGTTATTGAGAGAGGAAGCTCACCACCAATGGGAGCTTATGTTCCTAATTCCACGGATGTTGGAATGCCTCCTTCAATTCAACAGTACGCTCAAGAGTTCTTGCGGGAAATACAAGAAGAGAAATGGGCCAAGGAGAAGGGTAACTCCCCTCCTATTCCTGAGATTGATGATCTTCATGATCAATTTCCCCAAGACATTCCATCTATTTACGGAGATGAAGCAGAACAACAAGAAGAAGAAAGATTAGATTTTGAATCTAATACCCTAGAAGAATTGCCTCAATCTCCAGGCCCATGGGAATCTGAATCTCTCCAGATTAGAGCTCCCACAATACTAGTAAGAAATGAAGACTCAGTGGTCCCAAGGAACACGGATTTCGTGAAGAATACTAAGGTTCAGTGTCATCTCACTGTAGAAGAGCTGCTCAAAGCAAAACCCGAGCTATGGAATCAGGTGAAGGATATGGTTCCAGAACTTGATTCCAATATGCCAAAAACAGGCTCTAAGCAAAAAGTTCCAGAGATACCTCTCGATAAAATAGGAGACATGTGTGAGGGTGAAGAAGGTAATACTTATCTTCCAATCACCTACCAAGGTTAAACAACCAAAGCAATCATAGATTCAGGTGCGGGTGTTGCTATTGCGACCACCTCTTTGTGGAAGCAATGGGGCAAACCCACATTAAGACCAACTAGATTGAAGCTTCAAATGGCTGACGGCCATTTTGAAAGACCTCTAGGATTGCTCGAAGGGATAACTCTAACCACTTGTGGTGTAGAGTTTGAGCACACATTTGCTATATGTGACTTTGAGAAAAATAATGTTTATGAGATGATCCTAGGAAGACCCTTCCTACAACAATTGCAAATAGTACAAGATTGGGGAACCAACTCCTTGTACTTACAGCACTTAGGGGTCACCACCAAGGTCAACTTGAAGGATTACTCCTTCAGAGATGTACCACCCCTACAGTGGAATCCTATCCACAAAGCGAAAGAAGATTCCATCTTTGTGCATTCTGAAAGTTCACCAGATCCATCATGGTTGCATGAAGATACTCATTTGTGGATGTGCAAGGTCGCAGAGGAAGAGGAAAAACGCTTGAAGGCAAGAGAAGAAGGAACTTCGCCAGGAGATAGACCAGTTAGAGACCCAGCCTACACACCGATGATCTTTCCAGATGAGGAGTTTGAGCCTCATGGCTGGCCAGAAATCTTAGCCACCATGGACATTGCTGTCAATGAGGAACAGTGGACACCTCATTGTGATGAGGAGGGTTATGATATTTCAGTGTTCATGTGTCAGCCCTTGCTAGAAGAATGTGACCCTAGTGATGTCATAGAAGAAGAAGAGAATGACGATGATCTGGAGTCTATTGTGATGGATAGTTGTTTTAACTCACAGCAGCACTATCTAGAAGATATAGGAGTGTTCACCCAGAAAGGAGAACCTCTCACAAGTATTAAAACGGTAAATTCAAAGGATGGAAGTGAGAGCAGTCAAAAGAAAAAGAAAAGAAAAGCAGTGAAAGAAGAAGAGGAGGAATCATTGTTTGAAGTACCAGAAAACTTCAAGAAATATGAAGTTGACGATCGCAAAATTTTGGTACGAATGCCTAAGAGAGAGGCCATCATAGGAGAATCATATGATAATAAAGAAAAGACCAAGAAGATTGTAGTGACCCTTGAAGAGAACGAAGAGAGATGCACATATATAGGAGATGACCTAAGTGCAAGAGAAGAAATGGAGCTTGTAGCTCTCTTAAGGGAATATAGGGGTGTGTTTGCGTGGCACTATGAGACTTGAAAGGGGTAGATCCAAGAATTTTCTCTCATACTATCCCCATGACTTCTGATGCCAAGCCCACCAAATAGAAGCCCTACACATATAATGATACATATGCAGCCAAAATAAAAGAAGAAATTGCTAGGCTGATTGAAGCTGGATTCATCTATGAGATTGAGCATACTGAATGGGTGTCCCCCATTGTAGTGGTGCCCAAGAAGAACGGGAAGTTGCGAGTGTGTATTAACCTTAAAAACGTTAATGCCGCTACGATCAGAGATAGCTATCCACTTCCAATCACGGAACACCTATTGGAGCGTGTTGCAGGCAAGGAAGTTTATAGCTTCCTTGATGGATTTTCAGGTTACAATCAAGTAGCCATTGCCCTAGAAGATCAACACAAAACAGCTTTTGCCAGAGAGTGGGGAATCTTTGCATTTCATGAGATGCCATTTGGGCTCACAAATGCACCTGCAACATTCCAAAGGCTCATGTGTCATGTTTTCAAAGAGTTCTTACGAAAGAGCTTAGAAGTATATGTGGATGATTTATGTGCTCATTCCCAAGAAAGAAGATTTCACATCCCTGAGCTCAGACAAATCTTCAACAAGTGTAGAGAATATCAAGTGTTTTTGAACCTAGAAAAGTGTGTGTTCATGGTGCGGCAAGGTAAAATCTTAGGTCATATTGTTTCTAAGAATGGAATCTCAACAGATGAAGATAAGGTAGGAGCCATAGCGGAGCTACCAAGGCCAAGGAATGTTAAAGAGGTACAAGCCTTTATGGGCCATTGTGGATATTATCGCAAGTTTATCCACATGTACGCAATCATAGCTAGACCCCTTTATGCCTTGTTGTCTAATTTTGAGTGGAACGATGAATGCGAGAATTCTTTCAATGAACTGAAGAAACGTTTGTGCACAGCACCAATACTGACCACTCCTGATTGGAATAAATCATTCCATGTACATGTGGATGCATCCAATCATGCCATAGGATGTGTGCTAGCACAACCCACAGGTGAAGGAAACTTAGACTTGCCCATAGCATATGCTAGTACACAACTCACCGCAGTTGAACGAAACTATACCACAACTGAGCGAGAGGGCTTAGGCATGGTATATGTTGTGAAGAAGTTTAGACACTATTTATTGGCCAACAAGTTCAAGTTTTTCACTGATCATCAAGCTTTGTTATATTTGGTCAATAAACCTTGCAATACTGGACGCTTAGTAAGATGGTTCCTCTTACTAATGGAGTATGACTTTGAAGTTGTTGTCAGGAAAGGTAGAACCCACCTTCGGGCAGATCACCTTTCTTGCATCACTTCGGGAGAGTCACCGCAAGGAGTGTCTGATGAATTACCCAATGCTTATCTGTTCAATTTAGAAGTTGTTCCTAAATGGGCAAATAAGTTGGTACCAGTCCTAACCTTCGGTCCAGCAAATAAGAATGTGAAAACATTACCAGAAGAAATTCTAAAATCACAAAAATATCATATATTGGCAGGAAGCATGTACAAACAAGATACTGAAGGTGTATTAGCTTGTTGTGTCGAGGATGATGAACATAGTAGTTGGTTGCAGCAAGCTCATGAAGGATTGCTAGGAAATTACTATTCTAAACAACGAACCTTGCAGAATCTGAAGCGTTTAGGAGTGTATTGGCCTAGCATGGACAAAGAAATACGTGAGTGGATTAAGAATTTTCCAATGTGCAGAGAGAGACCCCTAGTGGAGCATGCGACCCTTTATCAAGTGTCATTAATTCCAGATTGGAGTGCTCCATTGGTAGAGTTTATGAGGTCGGGAAGATTACCCAAAGAGGCTAGTCTAGCAAGAAGACGAAACATGGAGCAAGAGGCTCAAGGCTATGCCTTAGTAGGAGACAACCTATACCGAAGAGGCAAAGATGGTTACTTAAGACTGTGCGTGCATGAATCAGACTATTTAAAGGTCTTAGAGACTGCACATAGTGGTGTTGTAGGTGGACACTTCGGTCCTGATCGAGTAATCAAGACCATTCTATTCTCAAGACTTTGGTGGCCAACTCTTCATATGGATGCACATACCTATGTGAAGAAATGTGACACATGCCAACATGCGCAATATCCTACCAGAAAAGATGAGATGCCTTTGAGGCCCATGATGGGAGGACGTGCATTCTCAAAGTGGGGTATAGACTTTGTAGGTCCTATTAACCCCCCAGCTAGAAACTCCCATGCAGAGTACATCATTGTAGCCACAGATTACCTTACAAAATGGGTAGAAGTCAAAGCCACAACAAAGAATGATGCTCAGACGACGGCTAAGTTCTTATTCGAGAATGTGTTCACGAGATATGGACTACCAATAGAGTTAGTGAGCGATAGGGGCACACACTTCTTGAATGAAGTCATTGAAAATCTTCTCCAAGAATTCTTGGTGATACATAAGAAGTCTATCCCCTATCACCCACAAGCTAACGGACAAGCCGAGAGCACCAATAAGATCCTCTGTAATGTATTGACAAAACTGGTAAATAATAAACGCTCTGATTGGGGCAAGCAACTTCATCATGCTGTTTGGGCTTATCGAGTTGCCTACAAAACGGTACTCAACGCCACCCCATTTCAGATGGTCTTTGGACAGAATGCTGTGCTACCATTGGATTTCCTAATTCCAGCTTTAAAAGTAGCACAAGAGCATGAGTGGAATGGACATGAGTTGTCCTCTAGGGTCTTTGATCTAGAACGCTTAGGTGAGACGAGGCTACGAGCGGCAGCAGGTATCTATGCTGCAAAGAAAAGGCAAAAGGCATACTTTGATGCACACATCAAGGATAAGGGACTGAAAGAGGGAGATGTAGTGTTGGTTTACACACTAAAACAACATGCCCGTAAGTTGGAAAAAAGAGGATACGGAACCATGATCATTAATAGAATTTCCACTAGTGGTGCAGTTCAGTTGGCCACTCTAGAAGGAGATATCTTGCCAAACTATATTAGTGGTTGTAGAGTCAAGCTATATCAAGAACCTCTTACTGAGGATATGCTAATGAGACTCAACACTGCTAAGAAGCAAAAAGAAGAAGAGTTAAGAGTGAGAGAAGAAGCACAGGCAGAGGCCAGAGAGTGTATTAGGCGAAATAAGTTAAGGCAATTAGGCCTAGATGTCAACTCAAAAGCCCCAAAATATCACATGGATATGTGTCAAAAGTCAGGCATAGCGACTTCTCAGGTCATTGACCGAAGACCCTTTGTGACCATAGAGATAGGACAAGGGAAGGGTGCAAGGACGGTGAAAGCATTGATTGACTCAGGTGCAGCAAGTAGTGCAGTTAGACTTTCCTACTGCCAAGACTTACAGTTGAACATCAATCCCATAGAAGCTTATCTCATAGGATTGGGAGGTGTGGAAACCTCTAGCACACATGCGGCAGCCATGGTGCACTCTAGGAGCATGTTGAGGAGCAGCTATGGAGTTCTCCTTGGAGAAGAGTGTGCTCACACTCTTGCTTATGGAGAGGACTTACCCATCAGCAGCTTGGTGGTGTGGATCAACCATCTACATAATGTATTTGAAGATAGTCTTCTACATGAAGATTTCGGTATACTTCAAAGACCTTGGATGGAGTTCAACATAAGATTTGCATCTTATGTTAAGAATTCAGGTACATATTCTCTTTATGCACATAGGTACTACTTGGAGCTTATGGAGGGAGTGGCATCCATATCAGGAGGAGTCCTATTTGGCATATCTAAAGGAGAATCAGTACATGCATGCTACATGCATTCGGATGAGGTGTTAGAGAAGGTGTGTTCACATGAGTATGAGGATTTCTGGCAGCAACATGTTAGCATTCTATGCTAAGTCTGTAAGTATGTGATCTTTCACACACACATCTGATTTAGGGTCCCCCATAGCCTAAAATCATATTAAGGTTTTCTGAATATCAGTTTTATATTGATCCTTCCTCTTTCTGTCACTCATATTCACTCTTCTACAACCTATCAGGTCATACATCTCATATATATTTAGATTTTTGTCCCTACATCTGAATATTCTTGTAAATTCTGTACATTTCACTCATTCATCTATTTCTATTCACATAGAGTGGTTGAGAGTTTTGCTCCCACATTGTAAATTGACATTTGTATATATGATAGTGTGAGTAAGCAGTGGTTTACATAACACTTTACACATGTTGTCTAATCTCTCTCTATCTTTGTCTCATCATTTGTATGATTAAGTGTGATATGTTCATGTTTTGTCAATATTGGAAGATTGCTGGAAGCTATGTTGTAGATCTTGAACCTATGGGAACTATGGACCTGTGGTATTAGTTAAATGGGCCTACTAAATTTCCAACAAATACAACCGGTGCTATGGACCAGTCCCTCGAAGACATTAATGGAAGGCCTTTGCAATCAAAGTTCAGAACAACCGACAATGTCAAGACTGGCTCAACTATCCTTACTTAGCACCTCCCTGGAATAACACACCTACAGTGGGCTACATGATGGCTATCATTCGCCATTGGTTACCCCGCCTGCATCATATGACCGACGTTGCCATGCAAATGACAGAGAAAATTTTTGATATGATGCAAATGGTCTTCAAGGCATTCAGGTATGCCAAGGCTCCAATAGTGAACACACCTAGATTCGAACATGGAAACTTGGATTTAGTGTACGATATGAGCATGACGCCATCAATCAAGGTGTGTTATGTGTGGCACTATCGACTGAAATATATGCCTGCCTACTACAAGTAGATGTTTGAAGATATGTTCACTACTAGACTGTGGGAGTACCACTCAGAAGTCTTTCTTAGCAGACCCAATCACCTACTCCATTTGTTCGCATGCAAACATGTGATGTACTCCGAGCATTATCAGATGCCACCTCCTCGCAAACCCCAACCCATCGATTAGGAGAAGTTAGAAAAAAGATCTTATCAAGGGCATTCGAATAATGGAACACACCTTGCGAGAGACCTCCTCAATAACTACATTTCCCATGCACGATCAAGTTCTATCAAGGACGATAGAAACGAGGAGGAGGGGAGTGTTCACAACAGAGGACCAAGTATAGGATCCCATCACAGACACAGAGGAAGCAAATAGGGCCAGGGAGGATGTGTACCTAAGTCAAGAAGACTTAAGGACTTGTGCCAAAGAGACTAAATCTCATTTGCCACACAAGTGTGTATAGTGAGGAATTGACACACGCTTATTTGTCAATCCGATGAAACGATCCGATGAAACGACCTAACCAAGTGTATGAGGACATGTGCACATGTGATGGGAAATGAAGTGGTCCAGCTTATATGCATGAGAAAAGACTAATCCACCTCTCTAACTCATTTAAATACTGAAAGTGTCTGTTGTGATACCACTTACAACAATTTTCACTAAATCGAGGATTTCTCCTAGCTTCGAACTTCGAATATGGCCAATAGCGGGTTCGTTTCGAAGCTCTTGATGAGACGCATCTATTGGACGCTCACTCAATTCTGACAACCGTGCTTCAAGTTATGACCAAAATAGTGAATGGCAGGAAACACCCACACTCACTCCATAACTTCTACTAGCTCACACACACACTACAATAGCTCAAAAACAGTGGAGAGGGGTAGGCAACAGTCGTACACACACATTCCAAGCATTACACACACATAGAAGATCAAAGAGAAGATAAAAATCTGCAAGAAAGAAGCAATTTCGAAAATCAGGAGCTCTGCTTCTTCACAATGGCAAAAAGTCTCTACAAAGAGTCACAACGTGACTTATATACATGTGCCCTAAAATTTGTCCTTTCACACAAGTGACCGGCACTTTATTAACTAATCTCCAATTTCCTACTATTTTACAACAAATATGTTACAATGATTTGGGATTATGCATCTAGAGGACTCCTCTAGTGCATTTACATGGCTTGAGGGAATTTCCTAAGACTTTGAAGAAGAAAAATATGCCCATTAATTTGAAAATTTTGGGGCTCCCCTTTCGTGCCTCTTTGCTCTGCAACACTCCTCCCCTCTTTGTCTCTGTCATCCCTTGACAGGCTTTTGCTTCTCATTTGTAGTTCGTTTAAGAGTTCTGAATACACGCACTTGTTGGAGTTAGACGTCTGCAGAAGCACGCGAGCAACACAAGGAAGAAGAAGAAGCTTGGAGCACAAACACACAATACTGAATGTATTACTAGAGAATGTACAAAGATAAGTAGCCCATTAGGGCAATAGGCGTATATACAAGCCGAGGGAAAAAAACCTCCTAAAGAGGGAAAAAAGTGCCCCGACAGTCCTAGTGTGTTCACACACATCACTACCTAAATATATCAACAAATCCCCCCTGGGAGTGATGCGGTGAACAAGGAGCTGGCACTCATGTATAAGGAAGTGCCAAGCTATGTGGAAATCACTCCACAAAAGGAAGTAAGCCCAAAGCTTTGCGGAAAGCTTCAAACTTCTCCCTAGGTAGAGCCTTCGTGAAAAGGTCTGCAATGTTCTCCTGCGTGGGCACATATGCCAAGCTGATCTCCCCAGCAGACAACCTCTCCCTGACATAGTGATAATGCACCTCAATGTGCTTAGTGCGAGCATGGAACACAGGGTTCCTCGCAACTGCCAATGCACTCTGACTGTCAGTGAAGATGGTGGTGGTAGAAGACTGGCCAACACCCAAATCAGCCATAAGGCGTCTGAGCCACACACACTCAACAGTCGTTGTGAAAGCTGACCTATACTCAGCCTCACAATTGGAAGTGGCCAGAGTAGGCTGCTTCTTGCTCAACCAAGATATACATGAGCCACCAAGCATGAAGCAAAAACCAATGCTGGACACACAAGTGTCATAGCAACCAGCCCAATCTGAGTCAGAAAAAGCATGCAAATCTGGCGGTCGTGATCCCCCCTTGGGATAAAACAACCAAGTAGCCGAGTACCACTCAAGTAGCGAAAGATGCGCTTAACCTCCTTCCAATGCGTGACTCCTGGGCAATGCATAAACCTTCTCATCTGTGAGATAGAAAACTGAATATTTAGCCGAGTAATGCATAAGTAAATCAAGCATCCAAGAACCTGCCGATAGAGAACAGCATCAAATGCATCTCTAGCATCATGAAGACTCAATCGTAAACCTGTCTCCATAGGAGTGGCAATAGGCTTACAGTCCTCAAGGCCAAAATGTTGCAATAATGTGTCAATATATTTCGTTTGACACAAAGCCATTCCACCATCAACTTGCATAAACTGAATGCCCAAATAGTGATGCAAATTTCCCAAATCAGACATCTCAAATGAGGCATGCAAATCAGCCTTGAAATCAGCAATATGCTTCTCAATAGGACCAGTGAGCAGCATGTCATCAACATAGACAACAATGATCATAAGCACATCATTAGCATGCTTAACATATAAGGTGCTTTGAGTTGGACTGTTCACAAAACCATGTGCAACCAGATAGGCATGTATTCATGCCCTTTCAGCACAAAGCCACGGGGCTGAAAAACATACACTTTTTCATGCAAGTCACCATTCAGAAATGTTGTTTTAATGTCCAACTGATGTACATTCCAACCATGGGGCTGCAAGTGCACAAATGCTCCGAACAGTAGTCATACGACATGTAGGTGCAAAGGTCTCATCAAAATCAATGCCTCTTTCCTGCACATAACCCTTTGCAACAAGCCTAGCCTTATACTTATCAATTGTACCATCAGGTTTAGGCTTCAACTTGTATACCCACTTAGTGCCAATGGCCTTCTTGCTAAGAGGCAAGTCACATAAAGACCATGTACCATTCTTCATTATAACATCATATTCAGATTGCATAGCAGCCATCCAATTGTGTGAATTCTGTGCTTCATCAAAAGAAATAGGCTCATTCTCATCACAGAGACTAGACGCAGCCATAACATAGCAATCTGATGCAAAGGAGGCACTATGAGAGCCTGAACGAGTACGATATGACAAAGGTGCATCTAATTTGCTGTCACACAAAGTCTGCACCAGCCATTTCGGCATAGTTTTGCCTGCTCAATATCAGCTCCCTCATCAACAAGTGCATCATGTAAATCTGCATCAGAAATAGAATGATCTGTATCATCATATGAAACCTGCAAAGGCTGAGAACTTGCCTCATTAGGACCAGCACTAGACTGTCCACCTGTAAAAATAGGCATCAACGTATCATACATGTCTTTGTAGCTAACAGATATCTCCTTAGTACATGAAAGCAATGGTTGAATAGCATCTTCCACAAAATGGAGTGATACATTGCAGCGCTTAGTGGGACACCTGTTCAGTACATATGCTGCACACATGACAGCCTCAAGCCAGAAACTATGTGGTAAAGCCTGACTCTTGACCATGCACCTCGCCATCTCCTTGAGTGACTTGTTCTTTCGTTTAGCAACTCCATTCTGTTGAGGTGTATACGGCACTGTACACTAGTGTTTTATCCCACGTTCAGCCAAAAATACATTAAAAACAGAAGACATATATTCCGCCCCTCGATCAGAACGGAGGGTGCCCATTTTACATGCTGACAGATTTTCAGCCAAAACCAAAAACTGTTTAAAGCACATGAACACTTTGGACTTTGCTTTGAGTGGATATACCCATGCATGCCTGGAAAACTCGTCAATGAAAGTCATGAAGTAAAGGTAATTCCCAAAAGAGGGTGTCTGCATAGGACCACAGACATCACTATGTACAAGCTGCAATTTTTGCGTAGCCCGAACTGAACTATCTTTTTGGAAAGGAGGAATGCTGCATTTTGCCCAAAATACAGCCTTCACATACATGTTTTCCAGGTGCCTCAAGCTTGGGCAAACAAGACACCATATCAGATTTCTGCAGGCGTAGCAAACTAGCAAAATTCAGATGACCAAAGTGTGCATGCCAAAGCTTTGCATCTGACATAGCCTGAGAATCATGAACTACACATGCCGAATCATTCACAGATCTTTCATAGTCTATGAGCTTATATAGCCCACGACATAAAATGCCAGAAGCAATAATCACATCGCCATTTGGTAGATCATGAACTGTACACCTATCATCAATGAATTTCACAACCAAGCCAATCTTGGCTAATGCAGAAACTGATAACAGATTCTTCTTGATCCCTGGCACAAATAAAGCATCTGAAAAGGTGAAAGAACTACCATCCGTAGTAGTCAGAATGATCTTACCAACTCCCATAACAGGATAAGAGGAGTTGTTGGTGCATGTGACAGTATTCTCTGTAGGGGCAGGCTCGAGTGAAGAGAAGAAACTGCGCTGCGAGGTAATATGTTTGGTCGCCCCACTGTCAAAGTACCAAACATTTGAGTCCACTGCAGACATGCACTGCTCATGACAAGATGGGTCAAAACTGCAAACAGTAGTAAATGCCCATTCTTCTTCCTGCACAAGATTAGTAGACTCAGTTTTTGGTGTAGAGGCTTCTGCAACAACCATTCCAGCCTCCTTTTTCTTTGCCTCTTTTGCAGCCAGTTTTGGACAGTTCTTTATGATATGATCATTCCCTTTAGAGTACTTGCAAAACAATTTCTGCTTTTTTGATTTCTTCTCATCTTTATCCTGGTTCTTCGAATGTGCAGCATTTGTAGATTTCTGCTTACTAGTAGAGACTTCCAGACGCTTAAACTGGCGAACAGAAACTGGTATATACCTTTGGCACAAAAAGACGAAATAACCTGCACAAGCGCTACGATAGTGCATTCGGAGGCCGAAACGAGCTCAGATCGTGATTTCGGCACCACACAGCGAAGCTGTTTTGATCTCGAAAACACGCTGAGTATGGTCACCAAAATTTGTGGTATAGACTGCAAATGGAGGAGTGTCGATGGCGCCCTAGATGAAGCGACGACCTGCTCTAATACCAATTGTTGGAGTTAGACGTCTGTAGAAGCACGCGAACAACACAAGGAAGAAGAAGAAGCTTGGAGCACAAACACACATTACTGAATGTATTACTAGAGAATGTACAAAGATAAGTAGCCCATCAGGGCAATAGGCGTATATACAAGTCGAGGGAAAAAAACCTCCTAAAGAGGGAAAAAAGTGCCCCGAGAGTCCTAGTGTGTTCACACACATCACTACCTAAATATATCAATAGCACTCAGTGGTCGAAGTAGCAACAAGGACTTTCAAACAATTGGTTATCTTATTTGAAATATGTCCTTTGCTTCTGTTTGCCCCTTGATATCTTGTACATCACAAATCTGGGTTGCTGTATTCAGTCGAGCTTCCACGCATGCCATCAGTGGCTAAGAATGTTGTATTCTTAGTCACCCTCTTCAACTTTTCACCCTCTCCCCTTTCTAACTTTTGTTCTTCTGATATGTCTTTGTCTTCACACATTTGACCATGTTGTATTGGTTTGAGCCTGTTTACTTTCTGCCACCGCACGCTATCAGCGGGAGGATTATTACCTGCCAAGTATTGTCTTTCACTTCTTCATGGATACTTCCTAGCCGTGGTCCGTCCTTCCCATGAAATGTCCTGGTTGTTGATATTCTTTAATTCCATTCCTCAGGACCTGGATGTTTGGCGTTGTTGCCTGATGCGTGCCCCTGCGGGGCTTTGGGCAGAGGGTGGATCTTTTGCTTTATGATCTTCATTCTTTACTAAGCAGTTTTGGTCTTTGATTTTCTTCTTCTTCTCTTCTTGCTTGATTCTCCTTCCACACGTCCCTCCTCTTGAACTCTATCATCCCCAACAGGCTTTTTGTGGTGACGTGAGTACGTTTATATGGCAGTTTACTCTCGTTGATTAAGCAAGTTGGCATGACATATCATAAACTCTTTCCACTGGCATGACTTCACTCCATCCTCTAGTGCTTGTCAGTGATCCGCAAAGAAACTTGTTTCATAAGCAACCAGTATTGCATTAAGATTTGAAGTCATCTTTACAAAAAATTCTGAATCAATTTCAAAGAAGCCAGTGAAAAATGCTTCTTCAAATGTCTGCATATATGTGCTCGGCAAGAACATAATTGTTAATCTGCTAGGGATAGTTGAAAGATCAAAAACAAGTGCTTCAGATCCCTGTGCAATTTCAAAAATGTATATTTCGCATGCTGGAAGACTTTAATAACTGTAAGTGGCATGCTAAAAATCTTATTCATCATTTTAACTGCTAAATGAGGAACAGTTGTATATCTAGCAATCCAAAATTCCATGGTTTTTACGATGTATTCTTCTGTTGGGAGGTAATTATGCGGTGGACTTGGTAAGAGTGGATAATTAAGCCATTGATTATTTATGCTACCCTGGCGCTATCCTTCCCAAAATTGCCACCAAGAGCATCTGCGGGGTACTGGACAAAAAGATGGATTCACCTGAAGTGCATATGGCGATGCTTCCCATTGTACCGGCGATGTAGGGTTCTTTTCCAAAATTTTTCACCTCCATATCGGATTAGCCGTTTCAAATTCCTCTTGAGTATAGTTAAAAGTATTATTGCTAAACAGGAGGTTTGTCAGGCTCCTTATTTATCATGGTCTTTATATATTGCCATGTTTGCTCTTTAAGTAAACCATATGGTACATTAAACGGCTTCAATATCTGTTCCAAATTTTTGCTCTCAATCTGAGCTTCCTTCATTACCTTGATTATTTGATCTTCAAATTCGGCCGTAAGCTGGGACACCAGTAGTGCCCTCTCATGTCGGCTCAGTTCTGCAATATCTCGATGAGTATGTTCAAATTGGATCTCCATTTCCTCCCTTATCGACGAATGATGTAAGGGGGGAGAGAGAGGACGTACCTCAATCTCCTCAGTAGCCGCTGTGGATTTTGGAGCTACTAGTGTCCCCTCTGTTGCCTACTGCTCTAGCCGCTCTTGTAGCTGCTTTATCACCTCATCTTTTTACTTGATTTCTTCATTGGCCTTAGAAATTGTTTCCTTATTCTTTAGGATTTCTTGTGCTATGATCACGATTTGATCAGCGTCTTCTTTACATTGCACAAGATATCTATTCTAGGCTTTTTTCCACTTTGTTCTTAGAGCCGCGGTATCCTCCGTATATCTCTTTTCCCATTCGGCAATGACTGCCTGCTCCTGCTTGAGCTAATATTCATACGTGGCTATCTTTTCCTCTATTTCCTTTGTGTTTGTTTCTGGTACTTCCCTAGCCTCTATAGGTTAATTACTCAGGAGAGCTATCATCAGCTCCTTGTTCCTGTTTCTTAAGTTTTCTGCCTCATCCATGTATATCTTGATTTGTGATTCCAATATTTTGCTTCTTGCATTCATCCATGTCTTCTCTGTCTCACTAACCTCATATCTATTTTGTAACTCTTGCAGTTGTTCTTTTAATTTCTCATTTTCTGTCTCTAAAGTTTTGCACTGCTGCCTAACCTCTTGAATTTCATGTTCTTTGTGTGTTATCTGCTCTTTTGCTAGCCTTCATTGTGCAGAAAGGTTCTTACCCATTTCCTGAAGTTCATGCTTTTCCTGCATCACTTTGTCATAGTCCTCATCAGCCTCACGCATCAACTGCTGCATATCCATAGCTATTCTGATCATATCTTGCACCACTGGCTTGAGCTGAGCGACGTCGACATTCAACCACGTCTTTGGAATGCTTAGAGCTTCGCCTGTTTGTACATCGTTCCCGTGCTCCACATGAATAGTCTCATTATGTGGTTTTCTGATTTGTAGTTGTACTTCTGGTTCTTTTCTTTCTTCATCTAGATTGATAATTTTCATGGCACTCCCTTGAAATGTAACATCCATGGGGGAGGGTTCTGCCACGACCCTTATTGGAGTGAAGGGTTCGGATTCTTCCACTGTAGTTTCTTTTGGTTCTTCCTTTGGATTCTTGAGTGAGCCCTCTCTTGTGAGTGTTGTCTCTTTGATTTGAATCTTTGAAGTCTCATTTATTTGGATGACATGTACCCCCTCTTGGTTTCCTTCTTTGCCTATAGTGTCTTGATTGGGGTTAATGGGGTTGTCATTCACCTTCATGCCCTGTTCTTTGGCATTGTAGCTTACTTCATTTAATTCTTCCCATTTTCCATCATCTTTGGATTCACTTTGAATGTCCGTATTTAATAGGGAGGTGTCAGGCTCTTCGTGTGTATCTGAAGAGGAGCTTGAATTGACCAACCCTAATTCTCTATATTGGTGCACCTTGGTTAACCTCTTTTTTACGTCCATGTCTTGTTGGGTCTGTTGGTAATGGTGCCCTTGCACTGGTAGATTAACTTGACCTTCAGTGTATTGGTGTGTGTCTTCCATGGCTTTTGTTAATTCCTCTTCTGTAATTGGTCAATGCTCTTCAATTCTTGTCTTTGGGAGCACATGTGCCCTTTTTGTAACTGGAACTTCAGCTTCTACTTGCATCACTTCCCTTAATCTCGTTGTTCCTCTCATTTTGGGTTGAGAGCTAGTTTCTGCCTCCTTTCTTTCTTGGGACTGTGGCGACCTTGGCATACTTAGCCATGGCAGTTGATGAGGGTATTTCTTGCAGGTGCTCTCTAATACTTAAAGCATGATAGATCAATATGGTAAGAGCTACACTACCGTTCAAGAACTTCTTGTTATTCCATTGCTTCATCACCTCGAATAACCTTTCCTGTATGTATGGAGTCAGAATTATTTGATTTCCAATTTATTTGATAGCATGTGATAGTAGCTGGACAATGATCTTCTGAGGAGCAGTGTATGGATGCATGTTAGGGAAGCGGAAGTGTCGATGAATGAGTCTGACTTCTTCTTCTATGTCAACTCGATTGATATCAGTACATGTTCTGGTTTTTGCCCCTCGGCTTTCTTCCTTCAATACAGTAGTTCCGTCCTTCTCCCATCCAAAAGCTTCCTTGATTAAATCATGTGTAAACTGAATCACTACCCATTCACCTACTGCATACATGACTCTGGCTTCTGGCACCAATGGATCGTGTAGTGCTGGTTGTAATATATTCATCACTTGCATGCATCTTTGGAAGTCGGGTTTGTAGATCGGCACTTCAAAATATTTGTGTATACCCGCTTTCTTCATGATGTCAATTGTAGACGGAAGATCATGCACCACTTTAAAATCTTGGGACATAACCGGGAATTGATGATCCGTGTCCATGATTTTGATGGTCACCAGGAACAGATACTTCCCAGCCGATTGATCTTCTCTAAACCAGTGTTCTTTTGCTTTAGTTACGCTTTGTAAGGGGAATTCCAATACTTCTTCCTGAATAGTTGCTTCAGAATCTTCAGAAGCCATCTGCACTTGTATTGAAAAGAGCGTTAGCTTCAATAGAATATATAGCAATTGTGTTGTGCATGTAGTGGCATGTTATCATTTCATCACTCCGTTCCCTTTGCTTGTATAAGTGAGATCTCTTACCACATATTTTTATTGCTTTTCTGAAAGAAAACAAGGATTAGTATAGCCGAAGCATTTATTTATGTACATAATAGGTCCATTCCTAAGGAAGTTGAAGCTATGACCTATTCCCCATTGGAGGATGTGCACCACTAATTTTATTATGTACATCAAGTGCCAAATGCTTGGCCTCGTAATGTGGTCCTATTATGCATACTTTAGGTGCATTCGATACTTCATGAGTGCGATTGGAATCTTCGTTGTTTTGGTGTTCCATTCCTCGCAGTTGCTTTGGTTTCCAAATCCATTTCGTGGTCGCGTTGATAGGCCATGTCTTTTCTTTGGTTCCTCGAGCTTCATGTGTTTCTTTTGTTTTTTCCGTTGTCCTAGTGATAGAGGTCTTTCTCTTCATGTTTCTATAACGAGTCTATCTTGGTTTCGTTAGGTGTAATGCGTCCTCCTGTTTGCTGATCTCTTGATTCGCTGCTTGTCTGACCTTCTTGGGAATCCAGATTTGTTGTCGTGCTTGTTGAGCTTCAATCAAAGACCTGGGAAGCCATACTTGTAAGAGTCGTTTTGGTTCGGATTTCGGTAAAGAAGAATTTTTGCCCTCCTTTTTATCCTTATGAGTTGGTGCTACAAATCTCACTTGATACTTGCGTACCCATTTGAAGTTGACCTTTCTTGGATGCGAGTATCTGATGGTGGTTTTCCAAATTGGTGATCCTTCTATCATGTGAGAATCTCTAAGAGTGTTGATCTCCTTGGTGTCTTTCTGTTCATCCCTTGAATAGGATGAAGCCACTTCTTCCATTGATATGTTAGGGTTTGAAATTTCTTCTTCTTTCGAACCTGCTTCTGAGAGATTGGGGCTGGAATCATGCTCTAAGTGGTCTTCTTTGAGTGCTTCCGCACTTTCAATGGCTTCCGCTTTCTGTGAGGCCTTCTCCCCTAATAGACTAAACATTTCCTTGTGCCCTATCTTGGCTGAAATGTATCCTTGCGCTAGGTGGATGCTTACTTCATTCTCAACGATCCAATCTTGTCCTAGGATCAAGTTTTCTATTAATTCTTCATCTTTGCACACTAAGACTCGTTGTTCCATGTGGTATGAGCTTTTGTGGGTGTCATAACCGTTTGAAGATCTCTGATGATCGCACTTCGTATGCAACTGAGTCCTGCTCTTGAGTCTATCAAGGCATCTATCAATTGGTACTCCCTTGCTCCAATTCCTAGGTTTAAATAGGGTTGGGACATGTAGGCATTAGTCGTGTCAAACTTATGGACTAGGTAATTAGCCATGGGGATAGGCTCTTCTCCTTGGAGATACCGTTCGTCTCTTTGTCTAATCCACTCTTTTGGTTTCTTAATGCGCTCTAAAGCTTCCTGCCGTGCTTCTTCTCTAATTCGTTCTTCTTCCCTCTTCCTATTTTGTGCAATGTTGCTTCAAGGTGTAGACGAGGACCAAGTCTCCTTCTTTTATTTCTTTGTCTTTTATGTGAGCATCATAATATGCCTTTTGCCTTCGCTTGGCCGCATCGATTCTTGCGATAGCCTGCAATCGAGTTTCATGCAGCTTCTCGATTTGGTCTAGTTGTTGGGATAATTTGTGTCCGGTCCATTCATGCTACTGGGCTACTCTCAAAGTGGCTATCAAGAAATCAATTGGTAGAATTGCGTTCTGTCCGTATACTAGATTGAATGGGGTAGTTCCAATGGCAGTCTTGTACGCGACTCGGAAGGCCCAAATTGCATGATGCAATTGTTTGTCCCAGTCAAACCTCCCATTATTGACAATCTTTGTGAATACTGTGCATAACACCTTATTGGAACTTTCCGCTTGACCATTGGCTTGGGGGTGGTATGGGGCTGATTTTTTATGGATTACTAAAAACTCATTCATTAGAGACTATATTACCTCATTAATGAAGTGCGTTCCTCGGTCACTCACAATCTCAATTAGTAGTCCGAAAAGAGTGAATATCTGCTCAAAAAGAAACTTAACCGTGGTTTGAGCATCGTTTTTCCTAGTAGCCTTTGCCTCTACCCATTTTTTCAAATAATCGGTGGCTACTATGATATATTCGGCATGCGACCCTTTGGCCAGTGGGTTAAAAGGTCCTATGAAGTCAATACCCCATTTAGAAAAGGCTCTGGTGCAAACCATAGGTCTTAATGGCATGTCATCTCTCCGAATCGGGTATTTAGCCCTTTGGCATGTCTCGCAGCTTCGTACATAAGTCTCCACATCCATATGCAAAGTTGGCCACCACAAGCCCGCAAAGAGGATCATTTTTACGATTCTTTCGACTGAAAAATGACCTCCTACCGCACCTACGTGTGCCATCTCTAATGCGGGTAAATATTCTCCTTCATGCACACATAGTCATAATTGGTTGTCTTTTCCTCTCCTAAACAAGTGTCTTCCCATGAGTACATAATCCTTACTCATTTCTTCTAGGGATCGTTTTCTTGCCAAGCTAACTCCTTCCTCATGTTCTCTTGTCTTTAGGAATTTGATCAATGTTTTGCTCAAATTAGGTGCTATCGTTGAGAAAGGTATGGATGTATGATCATCGGGGATAGTCTCTTGGCATTCTGCGTAGTTACTCACATAGTCATGGACATCCTTAGGCATGTCCGGCCAGTATACTCCTAATCGTTTTAGTTCCCGTATAGTTCCATGATTCCCTTTGTGTGTCCTCCATTTGTTCATATGAGCTTGTTCAATTAGCGTCCTTTGCTCATCCTCCTCAACACATCTTAGTAGTACACCATTGGGTTTATAGTACACACTTCCTGCTATAATGTGCAAGTTCTTTGACTGTTGAATCTCCTTTTTACTCTCTTTATTGATTGAGTGTTGTGGGCCATGAGTGAGTATCAGAATTAGTTTCTCTGCCCACTTTGGACACACTTCTAGATTAAACAAATAAGTGTCTGGCAATTTGTCTGGTACTCCACTTGGTGGTTCTCCATGTGTTAATCTAAAGAGGTGATCTGCTCTCACATGAGTATTTCCCTTTTTCACTATTACTTCGAAGTCGAACTCCATCAATAGTAGAAACCATCTTACCAGTCTTCCCATGTTACAGGGCTTATTGACTAGGTACAATAAGGCCTGATGGTCTATGAAGAACTTGAAATTGTTGGCTAAGAGATAGTGTCTAAATTTTTTCACTGCATAGACCATTCCTAATCCCTCTCACTCTGTAGTTGTATAGTTCCTCTCAGCTTGATTCAATTGTCTACTCGCATAGGCAATTGGGTGATCTAATTTTCCTTCATCTGCTGGTTGGGCTAAGATACATCCTATTGCGTAATTTGAAGCGTCCACATGAATATGAAATGGCTTGTTCCAATTCAGTGTTTTCAAAATTGTGGTTGTGCTAAGCCGCTTCTTTAACTCATTGAATGCCTTCTCGCATTCCTCTGTCCAAGTGAATTGAGTTAAAAGTCCATACAAGGGTTTGGCAATTATGGCATACATGTGGATAAATCGATGGTAGTACCCACAATGTCCCATAAATTCTTGCACCTCTTTCGCATTCTTTGGTTTAGGAAGCTCCAAAATGAACTTAATCTTGTCTTCATCTGTGGATATTCCATTTCTAGAGACTATGCGTCCTAAGATCTTCCCTTGTCTTACCATGAAGACACACTTCTCTGGGTTCAGGGAGACTCTATATTATCGGCATTTATTAAATATCTTCCGCAGTTCAGGAATGTGGTCGTTTCTTTGATTTGAATATGTACACAGGTCATCTACATACACTTCCATGCTCTTCTTCAGGAATTCTTTGAAAACATGACACATGATTTGTTGGAAAGTAGCAGGCACGTTAGTGATTCCAAAAGGCATAACTCAAAAAGCATAGACTCCCCATTCAGTCGCGAATGCGCTCTTATGTTGATCCTCAGTAGCAATAGCTACTTGGTTGTATCCAGAGAATCCGTCTAAGAAGCTATAGACTTCTTTTCTTGCAACTCTTTCCAATAGATGGTCCGTAATGGGTAAAGGGTAGCTGTCACGTATAGTGGCTGCATTGACCTTTTTCAAGTTAATGCAAACTCTCAATTTTCCATTCTTCTTAGGCACAACTACTAATGGCGATACCCACTCGGTGTGCTCTATTTCATATATGAATCCTGTCGCTAGTAGCTTGTCTATTTCTTCTTTGATTTTGGCAGCATAGACCTCATTGTATGTATAAGGGCGTTGTTTAGATGGTTTTGCCTCAGCCGTCATTGGTATTCTATGAGAGCAAATAGAGGGTTCGACACTCTTGAGATCCTTATATGTCCACACGAAGACATCTCGATATTCTCGGATCAATTGTATTAATTCTTCTTCCTCCTCAATTGACACATCTTTACCTATGTATGTACATCTTTCTTCTCCATCTTCCACTGTTACTATGATCTTTTTTGTTTGCTCTTTGTTGTCATATGCTTCTCCTTCCCTAGCCTCTCTCTTAGGCATCTGGATGGCTATCTTTCTCTCTTCTACTTCATACCTTTTAAAATGCTCCAGAACCTCAAAAAGATCTCGATTTGGTCCGATTTTACTCATACGTTCCTCTTGCTCTTTTACTATGGGGGCGGCTTCTATTGCCAAGATCTTGGTTGGTTCTTGCTTATCTTTAGTTCGAATGGTGTCTCGATAGCTTTCTTCTGAATCAAATTCTGGTTCCATTTCTATACTCTCATATTCCTCTTTCCACTCTTTTTCTAAGATTTCCCCTGCTTCTACTTCTTGAAGGACAACTATGTACAAATTTACATCATAGCCTTCTTCATCTATGCACTCGTTCATAGTTAGGACTTCCTCATTCACACATACATCCAAGGTGGCTAAGATTTCCATCCATCCATGCGGTTCAAAGGTTTCGTCAGGAAAGACTTGAGGCATATACCTAGGGTCCTCTACAGGTCAGTAGTTAGGATGTCCTATTGGCCACAACTGCCTTTTATTGTCCTCCTTCTTGGCTTCTTTACACATCCATAATTGGGCATCCTCATACTTCCATGATTGATCGCTTGATCCATCCCTATGAATAGATAGGTCATCTTCCTCCTTGTGTATTGGATTCCACTGTAGTGGGGGTACATCTCTATATGAAAATGTATGCAAGTTTATCTTGGTTGTATTTCCTTGATGTTGCAGGTATAATGCATCTCGTCCCCAGTCTTGCACTATCCGCATTTGTCTCATGAAAGGTCGTCCTAATATCATTTCATAATTGTTAGCCTTTTCGAATTTACAAATGGCTAATGTGTGTTCAAATTCAACTCCACAGGTGGTTAATTTGATCCTTTCCAATTATTCTAAGGGTTTCTCCACATGACCGTGCTAATTGAAGCTTCATGCGTGTGGGCCGCAAGGCAGGCTTTCCCCATTTCTCCCAAATCTCCTTGGTGGCAATTCCTACTCTTGCCCCTGTGTCTAGTATAGCCTTGGTCATGTACCCATTGTAAGTGACAGGTAGACATGTATTACCTTTGTCTCCTTCACTAAATTCTCCCACCTTATCTATTGGGATTTGTATCTTAGATGGGTTTTCTTTTCCTTTGTTTTCCTTTTCATCCTTCCCTTGCCCTAATTCTAGTTGAATCGCTAATTGTTTCCATAATTGCGGTTTAACCCAAAGTAATTCTTCCACAGTCAGTTTGCATTGTACTTTTGTCTTCTTAAGTTCCGTTAGATTGTGTGAATTCTTTTCTGAGTTTCCTTTTCCTTTTCCATGTACTGTGGGTGCTCGGATTATCATAGATTCCTTTTCATATTCTCCCATGTAATTCGGTAGAGTTGAAATGCTCTGAGCTTCTTCTCTATTTGGGTCTAGTCTTGATACTTCCTCATATACTTCTTCCATGTTGGGATTTGGTTGATAAACTTCCACATCTAATTCCTAAAAGGGAGGCTTAGTCACTCCATTCCTCTTCCATTGTTCTTCTTGGATTCTATTCCATAATTCTTTTGGCCATTCAGCCTCTAAGTCAGGTATTGTTGACATAGGTTTGTCCTGGGTTCTCACTCACTCACACTTGTCATCCTTCTCTTTAAGTTCTTTATCCTTGGCTTTAATACACTCCTTGTATTGCTCCTCTGCTATCCTTGTGTCTAGAAGGGCTGGAATAGTCTTTTCTAGGGTTGCTTGTGCTACCTCTATAAGTTTCCTACATATCGCAAGCCTCTCTTTTTCTAATTCTCCCTCTGGATAAAGTTTTTTGTGTTGTTCCACATTTGGTCCAGTCTTAATTCTAGCTTGGTATGCTTTGAACCACATGTCCAAATCATCCGGTTTTGGGTCAGCTAGAATTGATCCTGGTTTTTCTGCTCCTCGGATAAGCGGTGGAATGGGAACTTCCTCCCGAATCTCTGGTTCTTAATGCTCTTTACTGCTTCTGGTTTGTTTCTTATTATCTTGACTCTTGTTTTTCATCCATTTTTCTTTGAGCTTCTCTCTTCTTTCTTTCCATTTTTTCACTTTTATGTTCTGGGTATTCTCACATGGGTCCTTTGAATCTTCTACTATTTGAATTTTGGGATTTACTGTTCTATTGTTCTCTTGTTCCCATTCAGGTTGTTTTCCTTTTTGTTCTTTCATTTGAGCTCGGGTAATGGCCTTTAAAGGCACGGTGTATTCCTTATCACCTCCAGGTGCTTCTATCACTTCAATTACATTCATAGGTGGAGTGTCTTGGACTTTAGTGGGATTCTTTGGGCAGTCTCTGAAAAGATGTTCCTTCCCGCAATCATTGCAATATCCTTCCCAAGTTCTATGAGGTGGTGGATTGTAAGGCCGAGGACATTCTCTAATCAAATGGTCTCCTCCGCATCTATAACAAGGTCCTCTCGGCACAGGCGGTCTAATGGGTGTTCTCACGGGTGGTTGTGCTTTAGGTGCAGTATACATTAAAGTTGCTACCTCCGTTCCATAAGCGATCATAGCCTTCATATCCGTCGTATGTTGAATCATATGCTGGTTCATAATCAAACATATTGGTTTCATAGGGATAGTAATCTCCTTGGGATAGCACGTACCCAGGGTTTGCTGATTCTACACTAGTCATCGTTGAGGCTGGCACTATAGCTCTTTCCAAATTTTCTTCTGGTTGGGCATACTTCACAGGTACCACATGTTGGGGCTGTGATAATTATGGTCCTAATACTGGTTGGGATTGTGGATGTTGTGCTTGCTCGTATGGTCTCGGTGCTCCTGGTGGTGTTGGGTATTTATTGTACCTGGGCATATCTCTGCCTGGCTCTCTAGGTGGATATCCATATGGCCTATACTGAGGTGGTTGTAGAGGTCGTGTCTGCCTATTGAATGGGCAGTTTTTCGTGGTGTGATTAGTGTATTTTTGTTCTATGTGACAGTACAAGGTAGTTCCTGAGTAATGTTGTCTATTGTAGGGGTACGTTTGAGGTACTCCAGCTTCTCCTTGTACACACAAGTGAGTGGGGTGGTCTCCTCCACATAGACTACATCTTCGTAACATAGGCACTCTTAAGGCTGGGTGTTGGTAATTCCTTTGTCCTTGGAATCCTAATTTATTTGCCACTAGCTCCGCTAATTCCTCCACATTACTAGAGTTGGATGTAATAGTACTCCGAGAGTCTTCTGATTTAGTGGGGCTGGGCGTGCTCTTGAGATCCTCAGCTAGATTTTCTAGGTCAATACACTCTTGAAGACACTCACTCAGGGTTTGTAACCTCTTCACGTAAACTAGCGTTCTCAGAGTTCCATTTGTTAGTCCATCGAAAAACAATGATATGATTTTTCCTGAGTGGGTCTCTCTACAGCTCGACATCTATCAAAATATTGGTTGAATCTTCAGGCGATCGTTTTCACTGTTTCATTAGGGTTTTTTTTTAACTATGGATTAAAGATGCGGAATTGTGTTTAATCCCTCTCTTAGTGAATTCCCCAATGAATTCTTGAAAGAATTGCTCCATATTTCCAAATTGGTTGGGGTCTAAGTGCTGGAACCAAGTCAGAGTCGTTCCTGTGAGGGTGAGTCCGAAAGACTCATACTGCACGAAGAAGTCGTCTACTTGTTCCGCTCTTAGAACTTGTTTAAATTCAGCAATGTGATCATAAGGTTCTCCCAATCCATCATAATGATTCCTCACACATTTGGCCACCTGAATAGGTCTCAATCTTCTCATTGGTTTTGGCTGTCTAGGCATTACAGGGAAGACGGGAACCGGGTTGAACTAGGGCCATTACAGGCTGCACCCCTATTGGTGGTCGTGGCCTTACCGGTGGTCGGTATTGATTACCTACTCCAGGGTGGGTCTGATTGTGTGGTTGCACTCCTAGAGTCACAAATTGTACATGAGTTTGGTTCGGAACACTCCGTTGGCTAGTTTGTCTCGACATTGTGTGCTCTGCCTCTTGTTGGGTTCGGAAGGGATTCTGAGAGGTGGTTGTCTGCTCTCTCTGAGGGAATACAAGCAAACCCATGTATTTCAGTCGAGCCCTGTCTATGGCATCTACCAACCAATACCTTCTCTGGTTCTTGTCTAGGTATGTTACTCTAGTCTCGTCTTCCGGATCCTTTAGCTCATAAAATGTCATCGGACTTTCTTCTCTTCCTTGGGCCAGAGAGTCAGTTTGAAGCAACAAGTCCAAACCATGGATCAAATAGACTTCCAATAGGTATTCCTCTTGAGGTATCAAGTCCACTCTCAAGACTCGTGTCACTTGGGACTTGCCTCTAGGGGTTGTCACTAACTCTTCAGGGTTTGGTCTCCCTGAGTTTTCTTGTCCAACTAACTCTCCCCTCTCATTGATCAAATCAGGGTATTCAGTTACTATGTAGATGTGACCCAACTTGTCCATGTATGCTCCTCCTTCATACTTGACAGCTGGTCTAGGCACAATTGTTGCATCCATGGAAGTCACCATCCTAGCCACAGATCTGTTTACACCATCCAGGTAGATGGGGATCTCCTGGGCATTAGTAGAAACATATTGTAAAGAAGTGCGATAATCTCCTTCAACAGTGTTCATGAAGTTTCTATCGGGAGTGGGGCCCTACATGTCTTCTGAAGCCATGGGTATCTCTTCCTCTGAGTCACTAGAGGTGTCTGAATAGACTGAGCGGTGACTGACCTGAGTGGCTCTTCCAATAGAAGATATGACACTTCTCCGACTACTTAGCACCCTTCTTGATCTCAAGTTCATTCACCCTCCTGTGGTTCTCTAGGTCTCTAAAACTCTCCCTAAGTGGCTCCTCAAATGTCTCACTTTTTGGCTCTGAAAATGCTCCAACCATTCTGGGCGATACCACTTTTGGCGATACTGCACCAAGTGATACTGCTTTAGGCGATACCAAGTTGTCCACGATACGATACCACACAAGCTCACGATACGATACTTAGATCAACAGGTGATACGATACCAATGTTGAGCACAATATGATACTGGCTACCGTGGCGATACAATACCTCACATCAGGACGACACGATACCAATTCCAATCAGGATACGATACCTATGGGGTCCACGATACAATACCAGAAAACTGGGCGATACGATACTATGGTTACTAACAATACGATATCACTTTTACAGATGATACGATACGAGAATCTGCACAATACGATACTAACTCTGAGGATGATATGATACCAAATTCAGCCGCGATACGATACTGAATTTTTGGCACGATACGACACCTGAGTTTTGCACGATACGATACTATCACTAAGCATGATACGATATTGTCACTAAGCACGATACGATACTGGACTTCTCATGCGATACGATACTAATGCAAGGGAGATACGATACCACCAACTTGCGCGATACGATACTAGATGTTCTGGCGATACGATACCTGAGTAATGCACGATACAATACTAGCATCACGCGATACGATACCGTAAAACCACATGATACGATACCAATGCAAGTGGCGATATGATATCGCCAACTTGCACGATACGATACTAGTATGGTATCGTGATACGACACTGGGACAAGAGATGATACGATACCAAAGGTGGACCACGATATGGTAAAGTGTGATCGTGATACCAACCAGGCGATACGATACCACAAGTGGTATCGCGATACCACGGCTGGTAACCGACGATACGATACTTCGGCGAGTATCGCGATACAAGGGAATTTTTGGTATCGCGATACCAAAAACTCAACCAATCGCGATACTCAAGCCAAAATACCTCCAAATTCAAAACTTTTTCTCCCCCCTTGCGCTTTTTACACCCCTCTTCACTCCTAGCCTACTGTCTCACCCAAAAAAGTCCAAAAAAACACTCTGTCCCACCCCGCGATACCAGATGCGCATGTGATCACGTGTTAGTGCACTTCTAATGTGTTTTTGCCATTGAAATTTTATGGAATCTTACCTCTGTGATGTCTTGCTTGTGCCTTGATCTCACTAACTAGCTTTGAAAGCCTGGGGAGCACGATATCACACCAACAAGACTGATCGCTGCACTCAGACGATACCAGGAAGAAGCAAATGTCAAATGAGCTCCAAAGTTTTGGTTTTTATATTTTTTGGTGACTGAACTTAACTACACTAATTTGGCAAAAAATTTTTGGATTTTTCTTGGTGATCTTGGCTTCCTCCTACTCCACTTCTCTTCCTAACCTAACCCTAACTCTTCCTTCTCTCCCTCTTCCCTAACCCTAAACCTAAAAACTCATTACACACACCTCCGGGATGTGAAGTAACAAGTGCTCAAGTGGTTGACTACTTGTCACTTAACGAATTCACTTCTACAAGTACGATTTCGTCACTCTCGAGCTATAACCATCATGAAGGCACCTTGGCTGAGTGTGTCCTCGGCAACGGCACCAAAAACATGTGTACCTAAGACAAGAAGACTTAAGGACTTGTGCCAAAGAGACTAAATCTCATTTGCCACACAAGTGCATATAGTGGGGAATTGACACACGCTTATTTGTCAATCCGATGAAACGACCTAACCAAGTGTATGCGGACATGTGCACACATGATGGGAAATGAAGTGGTTCAGCTTATATGCATGAGAAAAGACTAATCCACCTCTCTAACTCACTTAAATACTGAAAGTGTCTGTCGTGATACCACTTACATCAGTTTTCACTAAATCGAGGATTTCTCCTAGCTCCGAACTCCGAATATGGCCAATAGCGGGTTTGTTTCGAAGCTCTCGACGAGACTCATCTATTGCAGGTACTCAATTCTGACAACCGTGCTTCAAGTTATGACCAAAATAGTGAATGGCGGGAAACACCCACACTCACTCCACAACTTCTACTAGCTCACATACACACTACAGTAGCTCAAAAACAGTGGGAAGGGGTAGACAATAGGCCTACACACACATTCCAAGCATTACACACACATAGAAAATCAAAAAGAAGATGAAAATCTGCAAGAAAGAAGCAATTTCGAAAATCAGGAGCTCTCCTTCTTCACAATGGCAAAAAGTCTCTACAAAGAGTCACAAAGTGACTTATATACATGTGCCCTAAAAATGGTCCTTTCACACAAGTGACCAACATTTTATTAACTAATCTCCGATTTCCTACTATTTTACAAGAAATATGTTACAATGATTTGGGATTATGCATCTAGAGGACTCCTCTAGTGCATTTACATGGCTTGAGGGAATTTCCTAAGACTTTGAGGCATTAATTTGAAAATTTTGGGGCTCCCCTTTTGTGCCTCTTTGCTGTGCAACAGAGGAGCTAATAAGTGGTATTCAAGCATTGGTGCTTACATTCTTATAAAAAACAATCACTCCATAACCCAAAAAGTGATTTTTATCACTAAAACAATGTGATATATGTACATACATCCGATTACTGCATGTACAACTCCATTTTGTGCAATCCAAAGAGTCCTTGAGCTTGAGGAGTCTAAGTAGGTAGATCATACCAATTTTCATAATTTTTGGAAGCCATTAGGTACCTCAAATTATATGTGGAGCCTATTCTTTTACTATGCCCGTCACTAGATGTGAAATCGGTCAAAATTAGACAAAGACTATAAATAGAGATAGAGAGATCATTTTCAGGACTTTTTGAAACTTGTAAATTTTGGGGCTAGTAGAGCTATTGTACTTAGTTTGTGATGAATATGAGTATGATTTCCTTTCTTGCCTTCCATTGATCTCCATCGCCACTTTCCTCGTGTGTTTGTGTGTGTATGTGTGTGTATGCATTTGTGTTTCTCACCATCACCTTCACACACTTCACTTGCTCTTGATCTTCATATCGGCCTACCCTTTCCGTGGATTGACAATTACGAGGTGGAATGTCCTCACGTTGGTACTCACCATTGTACTAGAGTGACATTGGGGGATTTTTGCATTTCATGTGATGCCTTTTGGGCTCAACAATGCACTTGCTACATTTCAAGGCTTGATGTGTCATGTGTTCAAAGATGTCTTACGTAAGAACTTAGAGGTTTATGTTAATGACTTATGTGCTCATTCCAACATTAGCTAAACACAATTCCTTGAGTTGAAATCAATCTCTGAAAAATGTAGAGAATATCAAGTGTGCTTAAGCCTAGAAAAGTATGTTTTCATGGTCAGGCAAGGCAAGATTCTAGGACATATAGTGCCAAACATTGGAATCTCAATGGACGAGGATAAAGTTAAATCCATTGCCAAGTTACCTAGACCAAAGAATGTCAAGGAAGTATAAACTTTCATGGGACATTGTGGTTATTCATGATGTTTTATTTACATGTATATAATAATTGCAAAACATATGTACAATGTTTTGACTAATTTTGAGTGGACTAAGGAGTGCAAAAACTTGTTTAATGAACTTAAGCAATGTTTGTGCTTAGAACCAATCTTAACAACACAAGATTGGAATAAGTTGTTCCATGTCCATGTGGATGCATCAAATTATGCTATTAGGCATGTGCTAGCACAACCCATAGGTGAAGGTTACATTGATCTTTTGATAACTTATGCAAGTAAACAGCTAAATGTGGGTGACCAAAATTACACCACCATAGAAAGAGAAGGATTAGGCATGGCATACACTGCTAAAACTTTTGACATTATTTGCTTGCAAATAAGTTTAAATTTTTTATGGACAATCAAGCACTACTCTATCTCATGAATAAGCCTTGCAATATAGGCAATTTGGTAAGGTTGTTTCTCTTACTAATGGAATATGACTTTGAAATTGTGGTTAGGAAAGGTAAGAATCACCTTAGGGCAGATCACCTTCCGAGACTCACTTTAGGAGCATCCCCACAAGGAGTATCAGATGAAATTTCTTGATGGGTACTTATTCAATTTGGAAGTAGCAACAAATTGGGTTAGAAATATTGTGCCTATTCTAACCTTTGGACCTAAGCATCCCATGATGAAAGTAAAAGGTAAGGAAGTGGTGAGATATCAAAAATATCACATAATAGTAGGTAGTTTGTACAAACACACCAATCAAGGCATGTTGGCTTGTTGTGTAGAAGAAGACAAACATGTGAAATGGTTGCAATTTGGATATGTGGGTGCAATGAAGCAACACCATTCACAACATAGAACCCTACAGACTCTGCAAATATTAGGCATATACTAGCCAACCACGGAAGTAGATTTCCATATGATGTACATGAAATGCCCAATCTATGGTGTTAGACCACCTGTGGAACATGCCACTCTGTATCAAGTATCCATAATACCATATTGGAGTAAACATTTGGTAAACTTTCTTAAAACAAATACTTTCCCTCAAGAGATAACCTAAGCAAGATGATGAACATTAGCGAAGGAAGCCCTGGATTACGTGCTCACTTGAAACAACATATACAAATGAGGAAGAGATAGATATCTTAGACTATGTGACCATGAAAGTGAATATCTCAAGATCTTAGAAACTACTCATCAAAGGTTTGGTGAGAGGACATTTTGGACAAGATAGGGTGATCAAAGTTGTATTGTTTGTAGGAATTTGGTGACCAACGCTCCACATGCATGCTCATACCTATGTGAAGCAATGTGACATTTGTCAATGAACTCAGTATCTGATATGTAAGGATGAGATGCCAGTGAGACCCATGATGGGAGGATGTGCATTTTCTAAGTGGGGAATAGAATTTGTTTGTCTTATTAATCCCCCAGCTAAGAGTTCACATGCTAAGTATATTATTCTTGCCACAAATTATCTAACCAAAGGGGTAGAAGTAAAAGCCACTAAATAGAACGTTGCACATACTATAGCTAATTTTTTTGTTCAAAACTGTGTTTATGAGGTAGGGTTTTCCAATAGAATTTGTTAGTGACTATAGTAGCCACTTTTTGAACTAGGTCATTGAATACTTGTTTGAAGAATTCATGGTCATTCACAAGGCCCCATACTACCCATAATCAAATGGACAAGAGGAAAGCATGAAGAAGAGCATATGCATTGTTCTCATGAAGTTGGTGAACAATAGATGTTCGGATTGGGGTAAACAAATACATCATGTTGTTTGGGCACATTGAGTGGCCTATAAAACAGTACTCAATGCCACACCCTTTTAGATGGTATTTGGTCAAAATTTAGTGTTTTACACTAGACTTCTTGATACCCACTTTGAACATGGCACAAGAGCATCAATGGACTGGCCATGAGATCTTATCGAGACTTTTTGATTTAGAATGGCTGGGAGAAACTAGATTAAGGCTAGATGTTGGGATGTACATAACCAAGAAGAGAAAAAGGGCCTACTTTGATGCACATGTGAAAGATAAGGCTTGAATGAAGGAGACTTAGTCTTGGTGTATACTCTCAAGTAGCATACCAAGAAATTAGAAAAGTGTGGCTATGGGCCCATGATTATTAATAGAATATCAACAAGTGGATTGGTCTAGTTAACCACTCTAGAAGGTGATATAATACCTAGTTACATCAATGGATGCAAAGTAAAATTATATCAAGAACCCCTAACAGAAGAAATGTTGAGTCCACTCAACATAGCAAAGAAGAGCAAAGAACAAGAGAAACGAATTTGAGAAGAGGATCAGGCAAAAGCCCTAGAATGCATTCGATGTATGAAGTTAGGGTCACAAGGTAGAGATCAACCTAGGTGAGATGCTCATGAAGCACCATGATATCACATTGTCTATGTGCCAAACAATCAGTGGAAATCATCATAGGATAGTAGATAGATGTCCTTTTCTAACCTTAGAAGTAGGACATGGCAAGAATAAGAAAATTATAAAAGCCTTGATTGACTCAGGAACAACCACTAGTGCAATTAGATTTTGCTATTGTCAAGACATGCAATTGAACATCCATCCTATTGAAGCTTACCTTATAGGATTGGGCTGAGTGGAAACCCCTTGCTTGGCAAAGTGGAACTTCCCATCTCCATTCAAGTGTCCATATGACAGTCAAAGTGCTAGTGTGTCAAGATGAGGACCTCACAAAACATTTCGTCTTGGGTCAGGATTGGACTTATGGCCATGCAAATGTAAACTAAAGAAGTAGACTTCTTTAGGTCTAGTGAACCAACAATGCATCATGGTTGAATCGGTAAATCAAACACTCAAGGAATTAGGAAAGGAACCAACTCTTGGTTCTTCCAGGAGCACACAGGACAATAATGATGCTATTTTTGTCCAACTTTTTATGATGCAAAACAAAGCCACTCATGAAAGAGTAACAAAAGCCAACATGGAACTCTCTTCTCTTCCAAATATGGTTGAAGAAAAACCAGTAATGAGACCCAAGAAGTAGAAAGAGCAAACCACCAAAGTTTATGCCCTACCTAACCTAATGGCTAGGCTCACAAAGATCATCTATAACCATCAAGGGTCACACATAGACCTCATCTAAATTAGATGTTAGGGTCCCACAAATGTCCAAGCTCTCACAATGGCTTCTCCTCATAATGGGGGCCTTACAACTTAGAGCACCATGGATCATTTGTGGTTAGTTGACGGTGGAGTATTGAGCATATCTAGCACCCCATCAATGTCCAGCCTACGGTCAACTACCTCCTTGGTCCAATCCCAAGCTTTGGAAAGTGTTTTGCTCTCTCCCAAGAGCCTTGGTGAAGATGTCTCATCCATTTTCGTTTGTTGGACAATAGCTTATCTCCATGACCTCGTCCTCAATAAACTCATGTACATAGTGATACTAAATTTCTATGTGTTTGGTACGTGCATGAAAAACAGATTCTTGGCAATGGCCATGCAACTTTGGTTGTCACACTTCAACTCTATAGCCTCCTATCCTTTTATTTCTATGTGCCATAGGATCCTCCTCAACCATACTCCTTCACATGCTACAACATATGTAGCTTTGTACTAAGCTTCAATAGAAGATAATGCTGTAGTCAGTTGTTTCTTACTAATCCAAGAGAAAATATATGATCCTAAAGAAAAGCAATATTCATAAATTGATTTGATGATATCAATATCTCCTGCCCGATTTGAGTCACAGTATCCAACAAGAGATTATCCTTCTTCATAAAGAATACCATAATCAATGGTTCCTTTCACATACTTGAGTATCTGCATGCTTGCCTTCCAATGAGTCTGACAAGGCTTATTAGAGAACTTGCTTACTATGCCAATAGCATAAGAGATATCTAGTTTGCTATTGCAGAAGTAGATGAGACTTCAAACTAATTTCCTGTATCTTCTGATATCCATTGGAGGTCAAGTATCTTCAATAGATAATTTTGTGTTTACCTCCATAGGTGTAGATATTTCCTTGCAAACCTCCATGTCGAATGCCTTCAATATCTATCTTGAATACTTTCTTTGAGAGATGAAAATCTTCCCTAGTTCCTGCCAAACTTCAAGGCCTAAGCAATAATGCATTAAGCCCAAGTCTATCATTTCAAATTTTGAACTTAGGGCATCTTTTGCTTGTTGAAGAAGAGCATCATCATTTCCTATAATCACAAGGTCATCTACATACTACAAGCACAATTGTCTTCCCTCCTCTCTTTAGGACATACAAGTTAGCATTAGAAGCATATCTTTTGGAACCTAGATCCAAGAAATACTTATATATCCATTGGTACCATGCTCTAGGGGCTTCTTTCAACCTGTTTAGTGCCTTCTTTAGCTTACGTATGTTGTTCTCTGAATGGGGAGCCTCAAACCTTGGTGCATGAGACACATATACGTCCTCCATGAGGTCTCCATTTAGGAATGCTGATTTGACATCCATGTGATAGACTGGCCAATGCTTATGTGCAACCATAGCTAGTACTACTTGGATACTAGTCATCCTTGCACTCGAGGCAAATGATTCACAAAACTCAATGCCTTCAACTTGTGAGTAGCCCTGTGCAACAAGACTTGCTATGTACTTTTCCAAAGTACCATCAACCTTGTACTTTAGCTTCCAAACCCACTTGGTGCCAATGACTTTATGCTTAGGGGGTCGATCCACTATCTCCCAAGTTCCATTCTTCATGGTATTGTTGTATTCAATTTTCATGGCAATCCTCCAATTTGGATCATGGAGTGCTTCTTCCACATTGGTTGGTTACTTTGCTTGTTCTTGAATGAGATCAGCCATCAAGGTTGTGTTTATAATATGGGCCTTTGCACATCTCTCCTCTATTCTCTGTGATTGCCTCGGTCCATCTGCAACTTGTTCTAATGATTGTGGGATTGGGTTTGCAGTATCATAGGGCTGCCTCACCCAACGTTGTAGTGGCTTTTCCACTTGGGTGATGATATGTTGGTGACTTTGAGACTCATCATTTGAAGATGATGCCTCCTTCTCTTATGCAGAAGGGATAGCTCTTGGGCCATGTTCATAGTGGACTTCTCCTTCGCCTGATGATAAAGTGGAAGTTCTCTTTTCCTCCTCCACTGCATGTGGCTACTCCTCCTTAAACACACATCATGACTCGCCATGATCTTCTTAGCCTTAGGGACATAAAGCTTACAAGCCTTCTTATCTTTGTTGTACCCTAAGAAGATACATTTGATGCTTTTTGGTTGAAGCTTTTTTCTCTCCCTATCTAGAACATGTACATAACATTCACTTCCAAATACTTTGAAATGTGAAAAGGAAGGATTTTTACCAGTGTAGTCTTCTTGCAGAGTCTTTCCATCAAGTGCCTTGGTGTAGCTTCGATCCAAGATGTAAACAGTAGTGTTGAAAGCCTCTACCCAAAATTGATTAGGCAAACCCTTTCCCTTTAACATGCACCTTGCCATCTCCATGATGGTTCGATTTTGACATTCTGCAACACCATTCTATTGAGGTCTATGTGCCACTATGAGCTGATGCTTGATTCCTTTACTCTTGTAGAAATCTTCAAACTCTGTTGGGGTGAACTCACCACCGCCATCTATCCTACATTTCTTCATCTTCTTCCTTGTTTTAGTTTCAACAAGTTGAAGCCATTCTTTAAACTTATCAAAAGCTTGAGCCTTATTGCAAAAAAATTACACCCTGTTGGGGATTCGGGGACAAGAAGGAGTTTGAGGGTTTGTAGGAGAAAAAAGAGATGATGAAAATGGAATAATAGTGAGAACTTCTGCAAAGGAATACTCTTGGAAACCTTGAATATTACTTATCCTGCAACAATTACAATGACTCCGCAATGACTAAATACAACTTCAGAGAGTATCAATCACTGAAGACCAATTATCTCAAGTCCTCTAGCGGCGGCCTCCAATCCTTCACTTGCTTCCCGCTTCCCTTGTGCACACCTTGCACTAAGCTTCCGCCAAGCTAAGGAATTGGTATCACTGCGCAGCACGCAATAGCCCTTGGAACTCTTGGAATCCAGCCAGCCTTCTCTCTTCTCTGCACACTTCCTCTTGGCACCTCTTGCACTCTTGAATGTTGTCGCACACTGGAGGCTCTTCTTGCTTCCTTTCTTGCTCCTCTGAAGCTCTCTCTTTCTCCCAACTCTCAATGTAAGAATAGCCTTTGTCCTTCCTTTTGTTTGAGTCCGCCGGTTTGCGCACTCTAACTGCAATACAATCTTGGTGTCCTTTCAATGTCCCAAGATTGTCTTCAATGATTCGCTACTTTGTCTTGTAGTGACTTTAGAACAAGAGTGACTTTTAAAATAAAATTTTGATTGGGCGGCCTATTTCCACCTTTTCGTACGTGGCCTTCCACCTTCACTTTTCCTTTTAATTCTTTTACTTTTGCACCTTAAGATTTAGATTCAACCTTTGAATCTTAAGAGGAAAAATACTTTGTACCTTTAGTTTCAACCGGTTAGGGCTCTACAGATGCCCACCACCTAAAGATCTCTCCGTCCCGGAGAGATAACAGCGATACCAACTGAGAAATTGCAAAGACACAGAGATGAAAATAACGGGGCAAGAAAAAAATTGAAGGTGTGTTTATCTTATTGAGTTAAGAAGAAAAAATATATGCACCCGACAAAATTGATGAAAGATCAACAGTATGAGGTAATTATTGGCAAAGGAATACTGGAATCTAAGAGCAATTATTATGACTGTGGATGAGCAATTTATTTAGACCGAGGAGGGCAATTTATTGTTGAGGTAGATTGAGATTGTCCGCCGAGGTTGATGGAGAAGGGGGCAAAGGAGCAGAAGCTTGTTTGATCGTAAGCTGTAGCGAACTAAGGCATTGTCTAAGGTGATCCCTTTCCCTGCGGATACGTCGGCATGCAGCATTAGCACAAAGACCTAAATTGGAGCGATTCTGAAGATCTTCTAAGGCTTTCATCGCAGAGCCGGCCATATCGCGATAATGATCTCGCTCTTCTTTGAGCAATCGGGCCGTTTCGTTGAGGGAGTGCCATTGAGAGGTTGCCATGCGATTGATGTTTTCTATTGTTGAGATATACTGTTGATGAACTGAAGCTGCTGCGGAAACCGAATCCAAGGAAATCTGAGAGGCCTGAGCATTGCCGATAGCGACTACACTCGCATCCTGGAGTAATTGCAAAAATGAAGGAGTTGATGGTAGGTCAAAAGGCGGAGTGGGAGTGACCGTTGGAGCGGTAGGGGAAGGGGGAGGGGGAATATTCTGCCGAGGAGGATGAATGGTTGGAGGGTAAGATGGAGTGGGAAGTGAAAAATTGGGGGAAGGGATCGGTTGACTGACAGGAAGGTTACGGATAGAGGGGGAGGTGAAATCTGGGTGAATTGGTGGCATACAGGTGGGGTTTTGGGGGTTGAGCTGTGTTTGAATAAGTGGGGTGAAATCGGAAGAGAGGGGAGGTCTAGGGATAATAGGAGGGGTAGGTATGGATGGAGAATGTGTAGTTACAGGAGGGAAAGGGGGAGAAGATTGGGTAGTGAAGGAGGGGACGTGAGGTGGGGGAGTCATGAATGGAGAAATTGTAGATGCAGGAGGGAGGGGGGAAGAAGATTGGGCAGGGAAGGAGGCTACATCAGGGGGATACGTCATGAATGGAAAGGTGGTGGATGAAGGAGGGATAGGAGAAGAAGATTGGGGAGGGAAGGAGGGCACATCAGGGGGATTAGTTATGAACGCAGAAGTGGTAGAGGCAGGAGGGATAGGCGAAGAGGAATGGGGAGGGATGGAGGTTACATCAGGGGGGTTAGTTATGATTGGAGAGGTGGTAGAGGCAGGAGGGATGGGTGAAGAAGATTGGGGAGGGCAGGAAGTTACACCAGGGGGGTTAGTTATGATTGGAGAGGTGGTAGAGGCAGGAGGGATGGGTGAAGAAGATTGTGGAGGGCAGGAAGTTACATCAGGTGGCGCGGATGTGGGTGTCGAGGCGGAAGCTGAGTCAATAGAGATTAGACGGGGGGAGGGGGATGGAGCAATGGAAGGTTCAGGGTGGGTAGGTAAATAAGAAGCATTGTGCGCCGAGTGTGCAGGTATTCGATAGAGCCAAGCAACGAAGGGTGCAGAATAGATGGAAAATGCATGAGATCCTCTAGAGATAGACTCGCGGAGTCGACGGGAGCGCAAATTCAAGGAACTATAAATGAGATGTGCGTAAGGGTAAGGACGGCTATGGAGAAAGCAAAAAAGCGGATCGGCGATACGAATATCTGACCAGGGAAGGGAAGAGGTTTGGCTGCGAAGTAAGAAGAAAAAGATGAACGCATTGAGAAGGGTGGTCATGCGGAGCAAAAATCGAGCAGTACTTTGAAAGTGTGTGGTACAAAAGGCAATAGTCGCCGAGGCGGATAGGCCAGAGTATAGGAAAGGGGGAGCACGAAAATCTATTAGGGGAGACCCAATACTGGCGACAATGTCTGGGATGAATAGAGTGCCGGTTCTAAAATGAGGGAAGTGGCGGATAGCTTCATAAACGTGGGAAAAATTGGCGGGGTTATTGAAGAAGACATTAGCCAAGCCCCACAAGCCCGCCTGCTGAAGATCTTCAATGGAAAACATTTGACGAAGGGCAATGGTAGGGATGGATAGATGCATTCGGATTTGCAGGTTTATGTCAGGTGGGAGAAACAGGCGCATATAATCCCCAGTTGGTGAAGATGGGTGGGATGAATGAGACATAGATGGGGAAGGAGAAGGAGGGTGTGGGAGGGGAGGCGGGGAATAAAGGTAGCTGGAATCGGAGTCTATGGAATAAATGGGAAGATCCAGGGCCATAGTTGCTGTTGGAGTCGCTTGAACTGATGGTGCTGCCGATGAAGGAGGAGGTGGATTGGGATGGTCAGAGGGCATTGTGGAGGGAGGATCGGAACGAGCATTCGGAGCGGGGTCCGCCATTGATGGAAATGGGGATAGGCAGAGGGGTGGAGGGGTGGAGGGTGATGGGAGAAAGAGGGACGGGGAGGATGGAGGGGGTTCGATGGGGATGGAGGCGGAGAGTTGCGAGGGGTGGTATGGATGCGAAGCGGGGTTGTCTGGCGGGGTCGGAGGGGGGGTTGGGTGTAGGATGAGAGGGTGGTTATGTTATCTCGACGGAGTTTTGGGTGGAGGATGAGGGGGGTATCGCTTCTTATGTCAAAGAAAAACAACACTCGGCTACCAATCGTTCAATCACACACGTAGTGCAAGAGGAACATATCGTTTGCACACTCTACTGTGGTGGGGGGTGTTGAGGGGGGATGTGGTGAGGGGGGGTGAGGGGGTGCGATGCGGTGAAGGGGGGGGGGGGGGGGGGGCGCGTATTTGGTGAGGGGGGGTTGGGGCGTTGAGGGGGGTGCGGTGAGGGGGGGTGCGGTGCGGTGAGGGGAGGGGGGGAGGGATGTTGAGGGGGGGTGTGGGGAGGGGGGGGGGAGGGGGTGCGGTGCGGTGAGGGGGGGGGGGGGGGGAGGGGTGTTGAGGGGGTGCGGTGCGGTGAGGGGGGAAAAAAAAAAAGGGGGGGCACTTAGTTGGTGAGAGGGGGGGGTTGTGGCGCTGGTGAGGGGGGCTGCGGGGTGGGGCGCTGTTGTGCGGTGAGGGGAGGGGGGGAGAGGAGTGTTGAGGGGGGGGTGGGGTGAGGGGGGTTGCGGTGAGGGGGGTGCGGTGAGGGGGAGCGCGGTGAGGGGGGTGTGGTGAGGGGGGGGGCGAGCGCTGGTGAGGGGGGGGTTGGGGTGACGAAGTTGAGGGGGGGGGGGGGGCGAGGTGGGTGCGCTAAATTGGAGAGGGGGGGGGGGGAGGGGTGGGGGGCGCTTATTGGGTGAGGGGGGGGTTGGGGCGTGGTGAGGGGGGCTGCGGGGTGGGGCGCTGCGGTGCGGTGAGGGGAGGGGGGAAGGGATGATGAGGGGGTGTGTGTTGAGGCGGGGTGAGGGGTGCGGTGCGGTGAGGGGGGGGAGGGGTGGGGGCGCTTAGTTGGTGAGAGGGGGGGGTTGTGGCGTTGGTGAGGGGGGCTGCGGGGTGGGGCGCTGTTGTGCGGTGAGGGGAGGGGGGGAGAGGAGTGTTGAGGGGGGGGGGGGTGAGGGGGGTTGCGGTGAGGGGGGGTGCGGTGAGGGGGAGCGCGGTGAGGGGGGTGTGGTGAGGGGGAGCGTGGTGAGGGGGGGGCGAGCGCTGGTGAGGGGGGGGTTGGGGTGACGAAGTTGAGGGGGGGGGCGAGGTGGGTGCGCTGAATTGGAGAGGGGGGGGGAGGGGTGGGGGGCGCTTATTGGATGAGGGGGGGGTTGGGGCGTGGTGAGGGGGGCTGCGGGGTGGGGCGCTGCGGTGCGGTGAGGGGAGGGGAGGAGGGATGATGAGGGGGTGTGTGATGAGGCGGGGTGAGGGGTGCGGTGCGGTGAGGGGGGGGGAGGGGTGGGGGGCGCTTAGTTGGTGAGAGGGGGGGGTTGTGGCACTGGTGAGGGGGGCTGCGGGGTGGGGCGCTGTTGTGCGGTGAGGGGAGGGGGGGAGAGGAGTGTTGAGGGGGGTGGGGTGCAGGGGGTTGCGGTGAGGGGGGGTGTGGTGAGGGGGAGCGTGGTGAGGGGGGGTGCGGTGAATTGAGGGGGGGCGAGCGCTGGTGAGGGGGGCCGCGGGCGTGGTGGGGAGGGAGGGGGGGAAGGGGTGTTGAGGGGGGGTGGGGTGAGGGGGGTTGCGGTGAGGGGGGGTGCGCGCGGTGAGGGAAGGGGGGGAGGAGTGTTGAGGGGGGGTGGGGTGAGGGGGGTTGCGGTGAGGGGGGGTGCGGTGAGGGGGAGCGTGGTGAGGGGGGTGTGGTGAGGGGGAGCGTGGTGAGGGGGGGTGAGCGCTGGTGAGGGGGGGGTTGGGGTGACGAAGTTGAGGGGGGGGGCGAGGTGGGTGCGCTGAATTGGACAGGGGGGGGGGAGGGGTGGGGGGCGCTTATTGGGTGAGGGGGGGGTGGGGGCGTGGTGAGGGGGGCTGCGGGGTGGGGCGCTGCGGTGCGGTGAGGGGAGGGGGGAAGGGATGATGAGGGGGTGTGTGTTGAGGCGGGGTGAGGGGTGCGGTGCGGTGAGGGGGGGGAGGGGTGGGGGGCGCTTAGTTGGTGAGAGGGGGGGGTCGTGGCGCTGGTGAGGGGGGTTGTGGGGTGGGGCGCTGTTGTGCGGTGAGGGGAGGGGGGGAGAGGAGTGTTGAGGGGGGGGGGTGAGGGGGGTTGCGGTGAGGGGGGGTGCGGTGAGGGGGAGCGCGGTGAGGGGGGTGTGGTGAGGGGGAGCGTGGTGAGGGGGGGCGAGCGCTGGTGAGGGGGGGGTTGGGGTGACGAAGTTGAGGGGGGGGGGGCGAGGTGGGTGCGCTGAATTGGAGAGGGGGGGGGGGAGGGGATGATGAGGGGGTGTGTGTTGAGGCGGGGTGAGGGGTGCGGTGCGGTGAGGGGGGGGAGGGGTGGGGGGCGCTTAGTTGGTGAGAGGGGGGGGTTGTGGCGCTGGTGAGGGGGGCTGCGGGGTGGGCGCTGTTGTGCGGTGAGGGGAGGGGGGGAGAGGAGTGTTGAGGGGGGGGGGGTGAGGGGGGTTGCGGTGAGGGGGGGTGCGGTGAGGGGGAGCGCGGTGAGGGGGTGTGGTGAGGGGGAGCGTGGTGAGGGGGGGCGAGCGCTGGTGAGGGGGGGTTGGGGTGACGAAGTTGAGGGGGGGGGCGAGGTGGGTGCGCTGAATTGGAGAGGGGGGGGGCTGAGTGCCGCAGGGGGGGTTGATGGAGAGGGGGGTCGTTGAGGGGGTTGAGGGTGAGGGGGGTGTTGGCAGTAGGGAAAGGGGGAAGGAGGAGGGAGGGTGGTGGTGGGAGGAGCTGATGGGGTGGGGAGGGTGTGAGATGCTCTTCTTCTTTCCTTCCAAGCACGACTTGGCTTGTGCACTGAGAATAAGAACGGAATTCTGAGGATGTTGAAGCAAGAATGAAGAAAGAGGCCATATTATATAGCTATTTCGAACGAGGGAGCACCTCTCAAGAAGGAGCGGTCTAGCATAAAAAGGTGATCAAAAAGAGAGGAGATGACAATGTTAATCTCATCCATCCGAGAGACAAACAAAGGAAAGGGCAAAACTGAAAGTTACTTAGCAAAACTAAGAGCCATTCAAGTGATGAATTTCTTTTTATGAAGTGGTGAATTCTTGATTTATTGATGGAAAAGAAAAACTTGCGCTAAAATTTTTATTTTTGATTTTCATTGATGAAGAAAAGAAAAAACGTGCGCCCAATTTGTATGAACTTCATAAAAAAAAACTGTGCTGAAAAGTCATTGAGCTGATTATTACTACTTATTAAAACGATCCCAAACCAATTAGAAAACAAGATAAAGGAAAATGCAATGGTTATGATACTTGATAATAAGCCTTGAGTCTGGAAATGTTAACTAAAGGTAGGGTGTTGCCATCGAGTGTTTCCAATTGCACTGCACCCCACTGCAGCATCTTCGTAATGCGAAAAGGGCCTTCCCAGTGAGGGATCCATTTCCCTTTGTTTTGATTAGAATTTTGTGGTCTGTGTAGCAGGGCTAAATCTCCAGGCTTCAAATTGTTTTGCCATAGATTTTTGTCATGAGTCTCCTTCCTGTATAATTGCAGCTTCTCTAACTGTTTGGAGGCTAAAATTCTCGATTCTTCCAGTTTATGCAAAGCAGTCAGTCTTGCTGAAACTTCCATCCCAATTTTCTCTAGTCTTTCCGTTCTTATAGAGCCTCTGATGAATTCAAATGGTTCAATAGGAACCGAGCCATAGACTAATTGAAAGGGAGAATACCCAATCTCTTTATAGGCCATTCTGTATGCCCATAAGGTACCCAGATAGGCCTGTCCCCAAGAGGTCGGCTGTAACATGCATTCTTTTCGTAACATTGAAATTAATACTTTGTTTGTTGACTCGGCTTGTCCATTAGCTCTTGGGTAGTATGCACAAGAAGTCCTGTGTAAAATGCGATACCTATTGGAAATTTCCTGCAATATTTTGTTAACAAAATGAGTACCCTGATCGGTACATATTTCCAGCGGGCATCCAAATCTGCAAATGATGTTACAATACAAAAAGTCAGCCACTGTTTGTGCAGAGCAATCCGTTGATGCAATAGCTTCAGCCCATTTTGTTGCGTAGTCCGTGGCTATCAGTAAGTACTTTTCCCTTTTTGGAAGTGCCGGAGGGTATATAGGCCCAACAAAATCTAATCCCCACTTCTCAAAGGGCTGCGAAGAAGTGGAAACTACCAAAGGGTGATGTCTTTGCTTGGTGGGTTTAGGTCCACACCTCTGGCACACATCACATGTTTTTCTCCAATTATCTGCATCCCTAAAGAGTGTAGGCCACCATAGACCAGCATCTAGTATTCTCTGGCTCATGATATGCCCTGGAAGATGCCCACCACCTGTTCCTTCATGTGCAAATTGCAGTATTTCCCTCACTTCATCTTCCTCTAAGCATTTCCTCATCCTGTCATCCTTGCCTTGTCTGTAGAGTTTACCCTGAATGAAAGTATATGGTCTACTCTTGATAAGCAGCCTCTTTCTTAGTACAGCATTAGCACTTTCTGGATACAATCCAGTATTAATGAACTGCTTGATGTCATCATACCATCCTTTAGGTTGTATAGCAAACAAGTGTGCGTCCGGGAAATCATCATTGATACCACTGGTTTGATCCTTCCTATTTATTCTGGACAAGTGATCCGCCATCACATTTTCTCTTCCTGGCTTATGGATTACCGAGAAGTCGAACTCTTGGAATAACAGTAACCACCTCCATATTCTACCCGTAGCATGTGGTTTGTTGAGTAAGTACTTGAGTGGTTGGTGATCTGATATAATAATAAATTTTACCCCCAATAAGTAATGGCGGAATTTTTGAACTGCAAAGACCATTGCTAGTGCTTCCCTTTCGGTAGTACTGTAATTTCTTTCAGCCTTGGTCAAGATTCTACTGGCATATTGAATTGGCCTGTCCATTTTAAATTCTTCACTGGGTTGAGTCAGAACTGCTCCCACTGCATATGCACTGGCATCGACATGTATATGAAAGATTTTTGACCACTCCGGGGTGACCAAGATAGGAGCACACACTAGCCGTGACCTCAATGTCTGATATGCTTTTTCCTCCTCTTCTTCCCATTTGAAAGGTACTTCTTTACCTGTGAGTCTAGTCAGAGGTCTAGCTATCTCTGCATACATTTTTATAAACCTTCTATGATAACCGGTATGCCCCAAAAAACTCTGGATCTCTTTAGGAGTTTTGGGTTTAGGTAACTTTAATATAGAAAGAATTTTGTCAGGATCTGGGGCCATACCTTTAGCGGATACCACATGTCCTAAGAGGGTTCCTTCTGTCACAAGGAAATGACATTTATTTGGATTAAGCTTTAACTTAGTTTCTCTGCATCTTTGGAAAATATTCTGCAGCTGTCTCAGGTGTTGGTCCAAACAATCTAGATGAGTTTCTTTGTGAGATCCTGAAAATGAAGAGAAATCATCCATGAAGATTCTAAGTGATTCTAGCAATAAGGGGCCAAAAATGAGATTGACCGTTCTGTTAAATGTGGCTGGAGCATTTCTTAGCCCAAATGGCATTTTTACATACACATACGTTCCCCACGGTGTGATAAAAGCAGTCTTTTCACGATCCTCTGGGTGTATTGATATTTGATTATAGCCACTGAAACCATCCATAAAACTATATAGTGCATGCCCCGCCACTTCTTCAATGACCTGTTCTGCAAAAGGCATAGGGAACCCGTCTGGAATGGTCACCTTGTTGAGAGCTCTAAAGTCCACACAAATCCTGATTTTATTAGTATTCTTCTTTGGTACTATAACCATAGGCGAGAGCCATTCTGAGTGTTCCACAGGAATGATGATTCCTGCATCTTCCATCTTTTGGATTTCCCCATAGACAGCTTCGGCATACTTTGGATTGAGTCTATAACTCCTTCCTCTGATGGGTCTGGCTCCCTCAATCAGAGGAATTCTGTGCTCTCCATAAGATGCAGGCACTCCTTCTAAGTCTTTATAATGCCAGGCAAAAACATCTGCATACTGTGTTAAGAATGATTTTACCTTTTCCAGAAGCTTTGGGTGGCTCCATAACCAAGTGGCCACTAGAACTGGGTGATTATTGTTTTGGGTGCATAAATGTACTTCTTGAACCGGGTTTCTTGTTACCAGATTATCTTCTTGTGCATCTGCTTCCTTGTCTTCTTCTACTAGCTTTTCGTGCATTGCTTCATAAGCAGGTGTATTTTGAACTTCGATGTTTTCCTCCTTGTCCTGCATCCATCCTGCAGGGATTTCTTGAATTGGGAAAGAACATTCAACCTCAGAATTTTTTACCTTGCTTTTAGCTTGGGAAACTTCGTTATCTGATGTTGACACATCCTCCTCCAATTTGTATTTGAGGGGTATCTTCCTGCCCCTTCTGTGGTCAGTGATGGGCTCTCCCAATCCATCAACCTGGACCTTTCCTTTGTCTTCATCATAGCCTCCAAATGTACCAGGATTATCAAGAAAAATTCCAAAACAAGAAGAAGAGTTTCCGGCATGAAGCCAACTTAAAATATCCTCTTCTTCCTCAAAATCTATTTGGGGTTGATCCTCCGCTTCTGTTTCCATGCAAATGCTCATTGTTTGCATCATACTAGTGTTTCCTTGATTGTCTGGGCCTTCTTCTAAATGAATTTGTGTCAGCTCCTGCCCTTTCTTTTGTACCCACATGGTGTCCTTACCCCAATCATGAATGACACTGGCATGCCTCAGCCAAGGTCTTCCAATTAAGAGAGGAAATCCTCCTTCAACCTGGGGCAATCTTAAAACCACAAAATCCAGGATAAATAGATTACCTTGTACTTCAAGTGGAACTTTTGGGATTACCCCTAAGGGCCTTACTTTGCTCTGATCTGCCAAAGTGACCGTGAAATTTGCAGGTCTTGAAGGGTGGAGTCCAATCCTTTTCATGGTATGTTCAGGCATCAAATTGATGCCAGAACCACCATCTACAATGACACCTTGAAATTCATGGCCCTTGATTGATATTGTAAGCCTAGGGCTTTTATAATCTGTAAGGGGTGCTTCCCCCCTGATTATCCCTTGATGTAAGATAGCAGTCTTAGCTACTAAGCTTGTCGTAGAAGCTTCATCAATTATCTGTAATAATTCTGACCTGAATTTCCCATCCATCTTTATTAAATCAAGAATACTAACCTCCTTTTTCATGGACTTGAGCAGTCTGGAGGCTTCTGATTCCTTAAGAGCTTGGGCTCCATTTGACTTGTCCAACTCCTCATGAGCCCTGCTGAATGCCTGTCCAATGGCATCACTGGTACCTGTGCAATTTTCCTTTTTCCTTGTGTCTGCAATTGTGGTGGCTAGGTCTTCGGACACACCTTTGTCTCTGTTTAATCCATTAATCAATGATTCTTGACCCACGTCCACTGGAGCCTTCCCCTTGCTTCTTGTCTGCACAGTAAAAGAGTCAATTTCCTCTAACTGCACCACCCTGGTAGATGGTGACGGCACCTTAACTTGACTTGCCATTTCTTCTTCCTGCACAGAAATCATTTGGATATGGGGCCCTGATGAAGAGGCTTGATTCTTAGGACAACAATTTGTATAATGGTCTCTGGCCTCAGGGCAGTTCCTGCAAGGCGGTGCATTCTCTGGTAGGGTGCACCTACTTTGGTAGTGCCCACATTCTCCACACCTGAAGCAAATAATTGGCCTTCTAGGCCCATTCGCAAGGTTAGTTCTTGGTCTAGGATTATAGTTATTACCTTGGTTTGTTGCTGCTGCCATTACATTTGCTGGTGGCAAGAGCCCGCCTTGTGTCTAGTATGTCGTTGTCGGTATTCCCCGTGATTGGCATTCATGGGCCTCATGCCCAATCTTTCTACATAATTGACAAGTCACATTTAGCAAAGGACATTCACTTACTATATGTCCTTGCTTACTGCACATGGAGCACCATAGTCCGTTCTTAATGCCGCCTCCTTTTAGTTCTTGCAACTCGTGCCTCAGCTGAGCTAGTTCCTCTGCTTGGGCTTCCTCTTCCTTTTGGAGCTTGAGGGCTTCAATCTCTCTTCTCAGCTGAGCTACAGTAGTCTCCTCCTCTGTATAGGCTTTATTCCTCTTCAAGCCTTCCAATTCCCTTCTTAACTGGCTCACTGGGTCCTCCAGTTCTGTACCATATGATAGTTGGGAAGACGTTGTACCATACTGGTGCCTTATTTGTTCCAAGCGGGTGGCCGTGTTGATGAATTCCTCAACAGAGGCCGTAGGTAGTACCAACTCTTTTATTTTGCATTGGGTGACCACCGGTAAAGGTTTGGCTAACCACTTCTTGACAAAGAAGTCGTGTGGTGGATCCGGTAATTTAGCCATTAATGCTTTTGCCCTGGTCACGAATTCGGGGAACTTCTCTCCTGGACCCAACTTCAAGTTTTCCAATTCTTCTATAATGATCTCAGCCGTGTTGCCCTGCTGAAATTGATTCTTAAAGGCCTCTTTCATCAAATCCCAAGAGGTAAAGTGATTTTCGGCAAACTGACTAAACCACTTGTCTGCCAGACCTTCCAATGTGGCGGGGAAGAGTATCAAGAAAGCATCTTCCCTACCCATTAGTCCCCTAGTCTTACATAATGAAAGAAATCGTCGAATGTGCTCATCTGGGTCCTCATGGGCTAATCCTCTGAAGGAGGGGAATTTTATGTTTAACCTGGAGAGCAAGATTTCTAGGTCCACCTGTCCTGCCATGCTTCCTACCGATGCAGTCGATGAAAGTGGACTCGATGATCTTCGGTTCGTCTTTCTTCTTGTCTGCTTGCACTTGATTCTCAAGGTTTGTGACCGGGTCGCGGTCATGAGCTATTCATAGTCCACTTAGAATGAGACCTTGATAGAAGGATGTACCTTTTGGCTCACTGGAGTAATGTTGTCGACACTGGAATGTTGTCCTCCAATGGCAATATGTAGTCTCCTATGCTCAAAGCTCCTTGGAAGTCCCACCGTGCGTGCCAAATTTGTTGGGGATTCGGGGACAAGAAGGAGTTTGAGGGTTTGTAGGAGAAAAAAGAGATGATGAAAATGGAATAATAGTGAGAACTTCTGCAAAGGAATACTCTTGGAAACCTTGAATATTACTTATCCTGCAACAATTACAATGACTGCGCAATGACTAAATACAACTTCAGAGAGTATCAATCACTGAAGACCAATTATCTCAAGTCCTCTAGCGGCGGCCTCCAATCCTTCACTTGCTTCCCGCTTCCCTTGTGCACACCTTGCACTAAGCTTCCGCCAAGCTAAGGAATTGGTATCACTGCGCAGCACGCAATAGCCCTTGGAACTCTTGGAATCCAGCCAGCCTTCTCTCTTCTCTACACACTTCCTCTTGGCACCTCTTGCACTCTTGAATGTTGTCGCACACTGGAGGCTCTTCTTGCTTCCTTTCTTGCTCCTCTGAAGCTCTCTCTTTCTCCCAACTCTCAATGTAAGAATAGCCTTTGTCCTTCCTTTTGTTTGAGTCCGCCGGTTTGCGCACTCTAACTGCAATACAATCTTGGTGTCCTTTCAATGTCCCAAGATTGTCTTCAACGATTCGCTACTTTGTCTTGTAGTGACTTTAGAACAAGAGTGACTTTTAAAATAAAATTTTGATTGGGCGGCCTATTTCCACCTTTTCGTACGTGGCCTTCCACCTTCACTTTTCCTTTTAATTCTTTTACTTTTGCACCTTAAGATTTAGATTCAACCTTTGAACCTTAAGAGGAAAAATACTTTGTACCTTTAGTTTCAACCGGTTAGGGCTCTACACACCCACATCTTCATGCTATAGTCATTGAGAAGTAACATGAAGTAGGAAGATCTACCCAAGGCCCGTGTAGGCATTTTTCCACACAAATCAGCATGCACCAACTCTAGAGGATAGCTTGCCCTATTCTTGCTTTCTTGTGGAAATGCCTTTCTCTGTTGCTTGCCCATCATGCAAGCTTCACATGGTTCCTTCATTTCTACAATCAATGGTAGGTGTGCAACCATACCCCTGCAATGGCTCTCCTTCAATACAGGATATCCCATGTGGTTGAATCTCTCATGCCATAGCTTACTTCTGCACACACTTGTAGTGGTTGTAAGAACACACAAATCATATAGGTTGTTCCTCCTTATGCCTGTCCCAACAATGTTGTTGTTACTATCCATAATCTTAGCTCCTATCTTATTGAAAGATAGCTGATGATCTTGATCAGTTATAGAAGCTACTAAAAGTATATTTTGTTTGATTTGTGGAACATACAACACATTTGAAAGCTTTTTGACATTGCCATTAGAGTTAATGAAAGAAACAGTATCTTCGCCCTCTGGAGGACATCTTGCATTGTTGCCTACCTTTACTGTGATGGGTTCCTTTAGAGGCTATAATGAATTGTAAAGGTCTTTCTTGCTTGTCATATGTTGTGAATGCAATCCATAGTTCAATTCAGACCATAGAATCTAACTTACTAGGCAAGAACAATGCAACATATGAAAAAGCCACTAACACCAGTAAAGTTGTAAATGTATTCCAAAGCAATCTTTAAGCTTTAGAATTTACTTTATAGAATAATGCCATTGCAGCATTTGAAGGTTCATGATTTCCATCAAACAGTAAAGGATGTGCAAAATTCACTTCATAGCTTAGAGCTTAGAATAAAAAATTAGGTGCTGACAACCAACTTCCCACTAGTCATTTAGATCAATAAAGATGATATTTTGAAGCTTGGCTTATGAGGATGCCAAGAAAGATATGAGCTTCTGAAATATTCAAGGCCTCGATTTGATAGGGAAAGAGCTGAAATTTGCTACAAGAATTGTATATGCAAAAATAGCACAAAAGGAGTAATTGATCTAGAGGCAAATGAAATTCAAATGGTTGAGTGTTTACAATATACATCTAACATCTATGAGGGCTTGATTGAGGTGCCAAGCTACACAACTTCCAATGGGAATATGTCTTCAAGTTGTAGATTCAATTTTTTTTATTTTTATGTTGAGGGGAAGAGCTGTCAGTTGAATGTGATAATGAAGATCCTTTCTACAAACAACAAGGAGTTATGCAATCAATACCATGACCTACTTCTGTGCTCTTAAGAAATTAGCTAGAAGCTTAGAATCATTAAAAAGTGACAAATCAACTTGCCCTTGTGCGATGGAAGGGAAGCCATGCTCTTCAGGGAATTTGACATCATGTGAAAGTGCCTATACAACTGATGAGTGGATATGCAAACAATATCACATTAATGTACATTCTAAGGGAATGTGGTTAGATGAGTGTGGTAACACTAGAACTTGATGGAATGATCAAGTCATTAGTTCCAAGAAATTATACTTTTTTGTGTCACTTTTAGAATTAGTCGGAAGAGGAAGCCTATCATAGCTTGAAATGTTACCTGTTCTAGCTCCTTATTCTTGAGTTCTGAAGTTGAGTGATGGTGGAGCATTTTTTCTAGTGCCAAGGAAAGTATACATAGAGTTGGAAAATGCTATTGGTAGCAGTCTTGAAGCCAAACTACTGATGCCTTAAAAACAAAATGAGCTACACAAAAGGGACATCATGATATCAACTTCACAAGTCCAGTGAGTCTGACTTATATTCTACTGAAACTCTTTATTGGATTATGTTGTCATCTACTCCTGGAAATTTTAGAATAATGAGTCAATGAAGGCAAACTAAAGGGGAGTGCAAGTGGAGGTAAACTAAGGGGGAGTGCAAGTGAAGGAGGAGTGCAAGTGGAGGATAGTCTGAAGACACATTCAGGGTTGCTACTTGAGATCTTATAGTAGGAAAATATAGCTTGTTTTGGAGAGTTGATGATGATGATGATGATGCTAGTATGACACAAATTCAAATTTGGGTTGTTGCTAGGGAAAGATGATGTTAATTTCACATTTGATCCTATGGAGAGGAGAGAGTGGTTGTCACTTTACTTAGGGGTATATAAAGGATATATAGAAGATGTTATTGAATCAATAATAAATTCATCATGTACACCAGAGGATCACATGTCAAAGGAATAGGCGAGTTGAATTTCTCAATATCAAGAATCAAAGCTATTATGCACCATGTAGAACAATGGAAGCTAATGTCTAAATTGATATATATTTGAGGCAGCTAGGTGCAATAGAAATATGGTTGGTTATGGTTGTTGTCAAACAAATGGGTGAATCATTTGATGATAGGATTTGCAAGGAGAGACTCTGCTCTCTATAGCACTTCTGGATTATTGTCTTTATTTTCTTACCAATGAAGAGTTAAAGGGTGTTGTGCAGGTTAAAGCTAAAGTTGTATTAGAGTTGAAATCTTATTGTGAAGGTTTTTAGAGGCTCAATTCAAGCAGGAGGTAATTTCCAAGATTATTCACACACATCACTACCAAAATATATCAACAAATCCCCCCTAGGAGTGATGTGGTGAACAAGGAGCTAGCACTCATGTATAAGGAAGTGCCCAGCTATGTGGAAAGAGATCAATCCACAAAGGGAAGTAAGCCCAAAGCCTTGCGAAAAGCTTCAAACTTCTCCCTAGGCAGAGCCTTTGTGAAAATTTTTGCAATGTTCTCCCTTGTGAGCACATATGCCAAACTGATCTCTCTAGTAGAGAACCTCTCCCTGACATAGTGATAGTGCACCTCAACGGCTTAGTGTGGGTTTGGAATACATGGTTGCTTGAAACTTCCAATGTACTCAGACAATCAGTGAAGCTGATGGTGGTAGAAGACTGATCAACACCCAAATCAACCAAAAGGCATTTTAGCCGCACACACTATCAGTCACTATGAAAGCTATCCTATACTCAGCTTCACAACTAGAATTGGCCACAATAGGTTGCTTCTTGCTCAACCAAGATATGCATGAGCTACCAATCATGAAGCAAAAACCACTAGTGGAAACATGAGTGTCATAGCAACCAACCTAGTCTGACTCAATTAAAGCATGTAAATCTAGCGGTAATGATCCCCCTTGGGATAAACTATCCAAGTATTCACGTACCACTTAAGTAGCAAACGATGCACTTAACCACCTACCAATACTTTTCACATGTCCAATGCATAAAATTGCTCATCTAAGAGACATCAAACTGAATATCAGGCTGAATTATGCGTAAGTAAATCAAGCATCCAATAGTCTGCTGATAGAGAACAACATCAAATGCATCTCCAGCATCATGAAGGCTCAATGATAAACCTATCTCCATAGGAGTGGCAATAGATTTGAAATCTTTATGGCCAAAATTCTACAATAATGTGCCAATATATTTTAATTGACATGGAGCTATTCCTCCATCAACTTGCATAAACTGAATGCCTAAAGAATGATGCAAATGCCCCAAATCATCTCAAAAGAGGCATGAAAATCAGCCTTAAAATTAGCAATATGTATCTTATTAGGACCAATGAGTAGGATGACATCAATGTATACAATGATGATCAAAAGTACATCATCTGCATGCTTTCCATATTAGGTGCTCTCTGTTGGACTATTCTCGAAGCCATGTGCAATAAAATAGGCATGTATTTCCTCATAGCAAACCATATAATGTCTTCCCCGACCTTTACACTTTGTTTTCATGCCCTTTTTGTAAAAAACTATGGGTATAAAATATATACAGTTCTTTATGTAAGTCACCATTCAAAAATGCTATTTTAATGTTCAATTGATGTACATTCCAACCGTGATGAGCTACAAGTGCACAAATGCTATGAATTGTTACCATTAGTGTCCATGTGAAAGGCCAACTGGCCATTGGACACTTTTATATATGTTCTTTAATAAAACATATCATGGATTGGTCAGCCACAGACTATAAGTTCGATTGCATTTGTAACACCTAAGAAGTCTATGTTTGTGCTCCTTGTGTACTATGTTTTTTTGTGTGTTCTAGAGCCTCTATGAAGAGTATGGTATGCAGCATTTGGAGCTTTGTTTTCTACTCCGAGGATATCTTCATGGAGCTCTTGAGAAGGACAATGGATTGTGGTGCATCACCATTGAAATACTTCACTTGTATCAGATCATTTTGACACAAAAGCTTTGTTCCTTTTGTGCGAGCGACCACCTGCCCACCCACCGAAGGTGTTCTCCAAGGCTTATGACTAAGGTGACGACCAAGGCATAGACCTTGGCATACCTTGTCATTGGAGTCACCAAAGTCACCATTGGCATTGTTGGTTGCACATGAGGGAGGACCTCAACGATCAAGGAAGACAAAGCTTCCCGATACTTCGTGGGAGGTTACCCATCCCAGTACTATTCCTCTCGAATCTCGCTAAACCGTGGCAATCTCTTGCCACTAAGCTACACTCTTGTGGTTCTTGAAGAAGGAGAAAGGCTAAGGTTGAAATTATCTTCAACAAGTTTTCCTCAAAGCTTCATTCTTTGTTTTCAAAGCCTATTTTTGAAGCATTTTTGGGGTGTTTTTGGAGCCATTTTGGAGTATTTTCATGCATAGTTCTCTTCATAGAAGTCCAAGAACACCAAGAAGAGTGTTCTTTGTAAATTTCAATAATTAATGTTCACTTTTTGGGGCAGTGTTTTCAGCCACACTAGTTAATCTACAGGTTTCTTGAAAGGTTTTAGTTGTGGCGGGAGCAGCCACTCCAAGTCTATGTAGGCTTTTGAGCCTAAAGAAAAACGTTGGCAAAAACTTGTAGGTGTTATTGGCCAGTGTTTGAGCAGTGAATTTGGCCTTTCACTACCATTTTACTACATATATTGAGCACATACACACTATGTATGCTTTTGTGGATACCGCTTATGTACATCCATGTGGTCATTGATAAAGTGGTTACATTTTTTGCATAAAGTAGTCATTGATAAAGAGGGTCGTGGTGAGGTTTTCTTAATTGGGAGACACCCACATGTTGCGGTCTCTTCGGTGATGTAGGTGAAAGACTTAGCTAGTCTCGCCATAGGAGATATATGAATAGTTGTTCATAGGTGCTCGATAAGCCTAGTTGACTTCTTTCGGGTAACTGATTATATGCAGTGGAGTCACTGATTCACTATGCAAGTAAACATGTCAGTACTTGCAGTTTTATGAGATTTTGACATTGGTCATATGCTCACTTTTCAAAGGATACTCTGGTAAAATTTTTCAAGTTTTTTGTTTTTTCAACTAGATAGTGGTCGATTTACTCCTTGATACACTTATTGGTGTGAGCACATTTATTCTCACATTACTCCTTTTGGTTGTTCATTACTATTCATGAATTCATTTTTCTTGGGAATTCTACTGAATTCTCTCCCAAAATTTGACATTTGGCCATCCTTATTTGAGCCTTAGTGGGGTTTAGACTCTTCTACCTCCATTATCATTGTATTCAGTTCTCTACCATCATGGCATCAGAGGTCTGAGACACATCTAGTGGATCCAGGTCTAGTGCAAGTGTTTCGAGGAGGAGCTATAACTTGCAGGGTAAAGAACATTTTAAGATCCAAAAAATTTGATGGCACAAACTTTGTTTTATGGAAGAATGAGATTAAAGGTGTGCTAATTCAGAGGAGGCAATGGAAGCCAGTAAATGGAATCTCAAAGAAGTTTGTTGACATGGGTGAAGATGATTGGGATGAGTTAGATGAAATGGCTAGGTCTACCATTCCATTGCACTTGGCAGACAATCTTTACTCTACAGTATTGGATTGTGGAAGTGCAGAGGAGCTTTGGAAGAAGTTATGCAATGCATATGAAAAAGAGGCGACATCAAATAAAGTGTATCTGATGAAAAAATTATATGAACTTTTCATGAAGGACACAGATAGTGTTGTTGCTCATCTAGTTGAGTTTGATGTTATATTCTCCTAGTTACAGGCTTAGAAAATGGATATGGATAATGAAATGAAAGCACTCTTGTTGTTATGCACCTTGTCATCATCATGGGATACGTTTTGCACAGCTGTTAGCAATAGTGCACCCGATGGTATACTATTTTATGATTATTTTGTGGTAGATCTTGGCCTACTTCACTAGTTCTTAGGTATGTAAGTTTGGCAAACCAAAGAAGGCATACTCGTATCACAGAAGAAATACTGCTCTCATCTACTTTTCAGATATAACATGGACCATTTTCTCTCAGTTTCTACACCACTTGATCCCAACATCAAGATCACACTAGAGGATACATCATCACTTGTAGATGGGCATACCTATAGATAGCTCGTTGGCTCTCTACTTTGCCTAACCAACACTAGACCAGATATTGCATATGCAGTTGGTATACTTAGTCAATTTGCACACCAGCCTCATTAGACCCATTGGATGTTGCTTGGAGACTACTTCAATACCTTATCCTCACCCGAAATCATGGTCTTTGGTACAGAGGGGGCATCAAACTCGTAGGATATTTAGATTCAAATTGGGTTGGCGATCCTAATTCTCAATGGTCTACTTCTAGATACATATTCTTGCTTGGCTCAAGACCTATCTCATGGGAAATTAAGAAGAAGCCTACCATTGCTTTGTCATCCACCAAGGCCGAGTACCGAGCATCGAGCTTCACTGCATGTGAGGCCATCTAGCTTCGATGTTTATTATCTGACATTAGTGTTTTGTAGGTTACTCCGACACGTATCCACACGGATAGCCAGTCAGCCTTGGCAATCACCAAGAATCCAGTATGCTCAGGCAAAACACATCGAGATCTAGTACCACTTCATCCACCAGAAGCTCGTGTCTCAAGAGATTGCTCTGGAGCAGTGTACCTCTGAGGAGAACCTGGTGGAGATGTTCACGAAGGCTCTACCTCCAGTTCCGCTTCAGTACTTAGAGGACCTTTGCAGCATTCGGTCGCTCCAAAATGGAGCTGTAGAGGGGGTGTTGATGACATGATTGCTCCTACATCATCTAGATTTTGTATCCGCATGATTGCATCTCCATTTTGTATCTAGAAGGCACTCTGTTTCTAGTTTATTTCCATTTCATATTGTATTTCCTTTGTATTTGGGTACCTTGTTGTTTGCTTCTACCATTGTATTCATTCTCCTTTCAGGGGAATCATCCCACCTGAGATGTACTTTGGAGAGCCCCTCCCAAATCTATATAAGGAGGGCCTCTCCCCCCATTTGCACTTGGTTAGAAGCTTGAGGAGCCTACTCCGTGCTCTTGGCAAGCTCATTTCTAATCCATGTGAGTTTACCCATTTCTTGGTTTACTCACTTTGAGTCTCTCACACTCTTTATTTTGTGAGTATACTCTTCTTTTCATTTTGATTCTATGTGTGTACTCTCTACACTTTCTTTCTGGATGCAAATCACATAAAGACCAAGCTCCCTTTATATGGTGTCTTTCTGCGTATTCTGTAACCTTTGTGTGGAGTATCATGTGTGATGCTTGAGCTCAGTTTTCTACTCTGATGATATCATCGTGGAGCTCTTTAGAAGGATAGCACATTGTGGTGCGTCATCATCAAAATACTTCACTAGTATCAGAGCAGTTCAATGCAAAAGCTTTGTTCCTTTTGTGCAAGCGAAGTGATCACCCACCCACCCAACCAAGGCTTATTACTAAGGTGCGACCAAGGCATAGACCTTGGCATACCTTGTCATCCGAGTGACCACTGGTGCTGTTGGTTGCACATGAGGGAGGACATCAACAATCAAGGAAGATGGAAGTTATCAATACTTCCCGGGAGGTCACCCATCCCAATATTGTTCCTCCTAGAGCTCGCTTAATCGTGGCAATATCTTGCCACTAAGCTACACTCTTGTGGTGCTTGAAGAAGGGGAAAGACTAAGCTTCACATTATCTTCAACAAGTTTTGGGCCCTCAAAGCTTCATTCTTTGCTTTCAAAGCCTATATTTTGAAGCATTTTTGGGGTGATTTTTGCAGCCATTTTGGAGTACTTTCATGCGTAGTTCTCTTCACAAAGGTCCAAGAACATCAAGAAGAGTGTTTTTCTTTATTTCTTTGACAATGAATGTGCACTTTTTTTCACTATGTTTTCAGCCACACTAGTTAATCTATAGGTTTCTTGAAAGTCTTTAGTTGTGGTGGAAGCAGCCACCACAAGTCTATGCAAGTTTTTTGAGCCTAAAGAACAGAGTTGAGAAACACTTGTAGGTGTTGTTGGCCAGTGTTTGGGTAGTGAATTCAGCCTTTCAGTGCCATTTTACTGCATATATTGAGCACATACACACTATATATGCTTCTGTGGATATCGCTTATGTACGTCCATATGGTCATTGATATAGCGGTTATGTTTTTGCATAAAGACTTTTACATTTGATAAAGTGGGTCATAGTGAGGTTTTCTTAACTAGGGGACACCCAGATGTCACGGTCTCTTCATTGATGAAAGTGGAAGACTTACCCAACCTCACCATAGGAAATGTATGATAGTTGTTCATAGGTGCTCGATAAGCCTAGTTGGCTTCTTTTGGGTAACTCATTATATGCAATGGAGTGAGTGATTAACTATGTAGGTAAACATGTAAGTACTTGTAGTTTTATGAGATTTTCACACTGGTCATATGCTCATTTTGCAAAAGATACTCTAGCAGTTTTTTCCAAATTTTTGGTTTTGTCAACTATTGTTCATTAATTCAATTTTCTGGGAAGATTGTTGAACTCTCTCCCAAAATCTGACACTTGGTCATCCTTCCTTGAGCCTTAGTGGTGTTTGGACTCTTCTACCTCCATTACCATTCTATTCAATTATCTACCATCATGGCATTAGAGGTCTTAGGCACATTTGGTGGAACAGGGTCTAGTGCCAATGTTCTAAGGAGGAGCTAAACTTGCAAGGTAAAGACCATTTTGAGATCCAAAAATTTGATGGCACAAACTTTGCTCTATGAAAGAATCAGATAAAAGATGTGTTGATTTAGAGGAGGCAATGGAAGCCAGTAAATGGAATCTCAAAGAAGCCTATTGACATGTATAAAGATGATTGGGATGAGTTAGATGAAATGACCAGGTCTACCATTCGATTGCACCTGGTAGATAATGTTTACTTTACACTATTAGACTGTGAAAGTGTAGAGGAGCTTTGGAAGAAGTTATGCAATACATATGAAAAAAGAGACGGCATCAAATAGAGTGTATCTGATGAGAAAGTTATATGACCTTTGCATGAAGGACACAGATAGTGTTGTTACTCCTCTAAATGAGTTTGATGCTATATTCTCCCTATTACAAGCTCAAAAAATAAATATGGATAATGAAATGAAAGCAGTCTTGTTGTTATGAACCTTGCCATCATCATGCGATACATTTTGCATAGCTATTAGCAATAGTGAACCTAGTGGTGAACTAGTTTATGATGACATATGTGGAGCACTCTTGAGTGAGGAGATTCGTAGAGAATCGATGGTTGGCACCCAAAGTGGAGAGGCATATAATGTTCATGATTCTTACCAAGGAAAGAATTAGCAACATGGTAGGAGCAAAAACAAGGAAAGGAATTGTCAACAGAATAAGAGTAGAAGTTAATAAAGGAAGAGGGATATCGAATGCCATTATTGTCATAAGAAAGAACACATGAAGAAAGACTTTTATGCATTAAAGATGGCTAAAGGTAAATGTTGGCAGCAGTCGGGGAACCGAAGGAGCCACAAGACGAAGAGAGTCAGAGCGAAGGGACAGCACAAGCAGACATGGCAGTCAAAGAAGATCTGGCAAATAGGCCATCTAAATTTTTCAGACATCAAGGAGTTGAGCACACAAGAAGAAAGAGCAAGTAGGGAGCTCAAAGAGGTGTATGACAAATCAACAGAGAAAATCCCTACACAAATAGTGATTTTAATCACTAAACACCATTGTAAATACCATTTCATATTTTTGTAGCTCCATTTTGTGCAATCCAAGGAGTCCTTGAGCTTGAGGAGCTTTAGAAGTATCTACCTGCCAATTTTCGTATTTTTTGGATCTCGTTTGAGCCCTCAAATAAGCCCTGGAACCTAATTTTTAACTAGGCCGGACACTAGGTCTGGACAGGGCCAAAGCTAGTCAAAAACTATAAAAGGAGCTAGAGAGCTCATTTTTGAGGTTAGATTGTAATTGAAATGAACTTGTAAGAGCTTTTTGAAAGTAATTTAAGAACTCCATTGCTTCTCACTCTTTGTCTTGCCGTGTGTGCGCGTGTGCGTGTATGTGTGTGCATGCTTGTGTGCTTCTCACTCACGCACTTGTGCCTCCACTTGCTCGAGGTCTTCATACCATCCTCACGTCTTCCCGGATTGACATTAAAGGAGGTGCTACTCATCACTGAGCTACACCAAATTTTGGCGCCGTTGCCGGGGATCGAGCTTTGAGGACGAGCGTGTGATGGTAAGACGTAGATTGGAGACGTTGGCGTTGTAGGTAATTTCTTTACTTTTCCTATTTTTCTCTTTCTTACCTTACCACCATCATCACCATCATCATCATCACCATCTTCCACCTCCATTTCCATCATCGCGAAAATTTCAGTTTTTTGATCATATCACCTTCTCCACCTCATTTTCCTCATTTTACTTGTGAGAGAGAGCGAGAGAGCAAAATTGTGTGTGTTGTTTTTGCATGTTTCTTGAGCTGTCTTGCAGGTACAGGCCGCATCATCGTCCCCAGCACTCTGCACAGGTACGGAATTCTCGGTAATTGTCTGTGTGTCGCCGACTTCTGTCAATCGCGACCGACAGAAAAAGTGCTCAAATTGCCAAACAAAGTGCAAAACCATGATCTACAGGCCTAGAGCTTCCCAAAAATGTGCTTAGATTTTTGAAATTCATCAGATTTCTGTCAATCGCGATCGCTCTGTCAATCGCGATCGACAAACCACGACGGACAGACCTGTCAATCACGATCGACCAGTCAATCGCGACTGACAGCCCACGACGGCTCTGTCAATCGCGACCGACAGAGTCAACGACCGATTGACCACGACGGACGGATCATACGCGTGACACGTGTCAATCGCGATCAAGTCATCAATTGCGATCGACCCATCAATGGCGACTGACAGCCCACGACGGCTCTGTCAATCGCGACCGACACAGTCAACGATTATTTGACCACGACGGACAGACCCTCGCGACCGACCTGTCAATCGCGATCGACCCATCAATCGTGACCGACACAGTCAACGATTGTTTGACCACGACGGACAGACCCTCGCAATCGACCTGTCAATCGCGATCGACCCATCAATCGCGACCGACAGAGTCAACGACCCTTTGACCACGACTGATTGACTTTTCGAACCACCTGTCAATCGCGATTGATACATCAATCGCGACTGACAGCCACGAAGGACCTGCCAATCGCGATCGACACATCAATCGCGACTGACAGAACTTGCGAACGCGTTAGAAGGGCAAATTTGGCCAATTTTCTAGGGTAAAGAATAGGGGGCTAATTTGATCAAATTGTGGGGCAAACACTCGGGGTTAGCATTGCATGTTGAGGCCGCAACCAAGTAATTCAAGAATTTCTGCCTGCTTGATTAAACTGTTTTGAACCCTGTTTTAATCCCTGAAGCCTGAACTGACATAACTTCCTCATACAAAATCCAATTGCTGTGATTCTTGTTTTGTTGGAAAGCTTGTGAGGAGTACAACCAAAACTTCCACTGGTTATGTGAAAATTAAGATCAGGATTATTAGATAGGGTTTGAAGTTAACCATACCCGAGGTAGGAAAACTGAGGGATCCTTGGGGTTGTTTAATCTTGGGACTAATGCAGGTCTATTGAGAAGCAATTGAGAGCATCCAAGCAAGGGCTTTGTGCAAGCTTGAGAATCAACTTCTCGAGCACTAAAGAGCAAGGATCAGCAAGAAAGGTCGGAATATTCTCAACTCCCCTCCGTCACTTCCTAGCTTAGGCTAAGAACGACTAGAGGTAGGAGTAAGTCAGGGTGACGATAGGCAAATTACCAAGTTGAAGAATACCTAAACTTTCAATTTCAAGCTAAGGACATAATCTTTGTACGGTCGAGAACTCTAAAGGAAAAGAACTTAACGTGGAAACGATCAACTTCAAGCGCAGAACTACACTCAAATATACCTTACGACGTGATATCAGACAAGAATCCTAACACGGTAATCAACTAAAAAGAATCAAGTAACTGATACAAAAGGACTCTGCAACAAGGTTGTACTTGGGCAAATTTGGGTTATTCAATTAGGCTTATGAACCTTAGATCAGGGCGACATCTAGTAAGGGATAGACAAAGCCTTAGGTCTTCAGAGGCTAGTGTCAACCACACTGCTAGGTCTTGGGCCCAGCAGTTGAGCCACCACTCATACTACCCTAGCTCTGAGACCAGTGAATCAGAGATGTCTCAAGGCATGGACAGACCTACGGGAAGTTCAGGAGTGCCATACTTGCAAAGGGTAGAAGGCCCTTACAAAACGCAGTTGGAATACCTTAGGACCAACCGATTAGGTGCTAGCATCTATGAGAACGGCCTAGGAAGATCTGTGGTACAGATTAAGAACCCTGATCAATCCATTGGACTAGAGCACCCTGCTGTCAAATTCGAAAACGGAGCATACTTGGACAAAGAAGGAACCTTATACGTAGTCACCAGTCACCCAGATAGGCCAGATGAATTCGGAAATGTGATCTCAGATGCGGATTTAGGTGACCTGGAGCAAGGAAATACGGGTGTAGAACCTAGAACCCCCCGAGGCAAATCTGTTCTTACAAGAGTTCTCACTCCTGAGTGGATTCCCCAAGACAACAAGAGCATAGATCTGCTTCTGAACCGAGAGACTGATCAAGCCTTTTGGAGGTATAAATCTGATCGGCCAAATGATATAGGAACAATCATGATCTATGAGCTTAAAGATCCTGATAGCCCAGGTAGAGTGACCTACCTAGATCACGCCTCAGAGAGGATCTTTGTGGTCACAGAAAATGATAGGCATGCTTACACTTGGAAGGGTGAATTTGTTTTCCCCCAACCAAGATCGAACGTGTCCTTTGGTCACCCAGGAGCTGGAACCTCCCACGCTCACGGAACTCAAAGAGACAGACATAGAGAAAGGCCGGAGGTGAGCTTTGCCAACTCAGGGGGCAGAGAAAGAACGAGGACGGAAACAAATAGAGTAGAGCCTGAGGTACTTAGAGCTCACAGGAATCAAAGAAATGCGGATGAGTTCCCTCTACCACGACCTAGAGAGCACACAAGGACTTTGAGACCAACTCAGCTAGTTAAGTCCATGAAGAACTACTTCGATGGCACTGGAGATCCATACGATCATGTGGCTGAGTTTAGACAAGTCCTGAGAGCTGAACAAGTGGAGGATCTATTCACGCAGTACAATGCCTTTGGTCTAACCCTTAGGAACACTGCCCTGACATGGTTTCAGCCACTAAACGAGAGGCAATTCAGGAGCATAGACCAACTTCTAGAGGCATTCATTATCGAATTCTCTAAAAGTGGCATAAGACATAACACCTCCTCATTGATTCACAGCTTCAAGCAAACCCCTCAAGAAACTGTGAGACTTGCAGGAAGAAGATTTAGGCAATACTTGGAGAGATGCCCTGTCCCTGAGCTACCCACACCAGGTAAGCAAGTGGCTTTATTCTTGGATGGATTGCTAAGTACCAAATTAAGATCATATGTGTACTTGAAGGACCCTAGGACCATAGAAGAGTGTGTACGCATGTGTATTGACATAGAGGATAACCTAGGGGAGGAGTTAGAGCTTTCCAAGATATACAAAGATTCAGATAGTGCCTCTAGCCTCTCTTCCACGCAATCCACATCGATTGAGGAACTTGCAGAGAAAGTTGCTCAGAAACTAGGTGTCTCTAGTAAACAAATCCCAAGGTTCGCCCCAGTAAAAAGATGCTATAATTGTGGAGGCGACCATATGGCAAATGTATGTCCCATTATGGCTCAACCCCAAGTAAATCCTAGTGGTCAATACTGCACCATAGAACGGAGATACACAAATCACACAGCGCAAGATTGCCCATACAACAAGCAAGCAGTTACGCAAACCTACCCTCAGACATACCCTCAACAAGGAAGATATCATAACCAATATCCACCACAACAGTACGCTAGGCCTCAACAAACCTACCAACCACAATATCAAGCCCAGCAAAGGCCTCAGCCTATGTTAGCCCAACAACCTCCAGCCCCATCCAACGTGATCCCTGTAAAGTATGCCGCAGCAGAAGAAAACCTGAATAGACCGATAGTCCCGGTAACCCAATTGCTTTCTGAAAGTGACCCGAGTGACCATAGTTTTGATTCTACACATGTTGATAGTCCCCAGGCCTACTACATGCAGTCTCCTGAGCATGGTGAGTCTTACTATAGTGAAGAGCCAAATGAACCTAGTTGGGAGTCAGATTACACAAACGTCATGTATGCAAACCCCAATCCTAAGCCTCAACCTAGGCAGGTAAGACCCCCATTCCCTAGAGGACCATGCTACAGATGTCAGGGAGATCACCTCATTCGTGATTGTCCCTTACCTCCACCTACATGTTAGCTCAAAAAATGGTTGGTTTTTATGCACTAATGTGGGTCTATTTGGCAGGATGTTGCTCTAGCACAATGGTGAGAACCACGTTAAGAAGCTTCACCTCCTTAATGTCAATCCGCGGAAGAGATAGGAGTGATATGAAGATCGTGAATGTGAGATGAAGTGAGAGTGAAGGTGAGAAGCATAGAAATGCACACACACATGCACACACACACTACGAAGAGACAAGCAAGACACAATGGAAGGTGGGAAATTAGCTCTATTACTCAAGAACACTATTACAAGCTCAAAATAGCTCTAAGCTCACACTATCCAACACTAACCAACCTCAAAAATGAGCTCTCTAGCTCTTTTTATAGTTTCTAGACTAGTTTTGACCGGTTTCACATCTAGTGACCGGCATAGTTAAAAATTAGGTCCTAGATGCTATTTGGAAGGGTAAACGGTATCTAAAAATAACGAAAATTGGTACGCGCATTCTACCTAAGCTCCTCAAGCTCGAGGACTCCTCGGCTTGCACAAAATGGAGCTATGGATTACAAAATGGGGTTTTCTATGTTACATATGTTACAATAGTGATAAAAATCACTATTGGAGGTTTTTGGAAAGTATTTGAAAACATAATTATTTGAAAAATGATTCGACTGGCTCCCTGCTTTGTCGTTACATACTTCCGTGTCGTCTGTGCCTCTGGCTGCTTCCAACACCCCCCTCCCTCTCGCTTCTGTCGTCCTTGACAGAACCTTGCTGTGAGGTCTGCCGGATATAGTTCTGTAGGAGGTCTTGAGCGAGGGTGTGCTCGGAGATACGAATGCCTCGGGCCAGATCTGCCTCGAGTTTCTCCCAGTCGATTGGTTGCGGTTCTTCCGGTGGCGGGAGCTGATAGTGTGTGGAATAGACCATTCGTTCACAGGCAAATAATTGTAATAAATGTGTAGGCCTGCTTATGAATACCTTTGAATGGTATTCCCAGAAGCCGGTTGTGAACATCTCTTCGAACGTCTGCTTGTAGCACGCCGGTAGGTACTTTATTCTGTAGTGCCAGGCATAACACACCCGTAGCGATGGCGTTGTACTCATATCATATACCAGGTCAAAATTGCCATGCTCAAAGCCCGGGGTGTTGACATGGGGTGCCTTGACGCGTCGGAAGACTTTAAAAATCATTTGCATCATGTCAAAGATTTTGACAGTCATATGCGCCGCTATATCATCCATATGCTTTAATCTAGGGAGCCAGTGGCGAATTGTAGCCATCATGTAGCCAACAGTTGGTAACTCAATGGGTGGCTTAAAATAGAGGTAATTCAACCAGTCTTGGCACTGCTTATTGTTTTGTACCTTAATAGCAAAGGCAGTCCAGGAGCGGCGTCGTGGCACTGGTCCCCAACACGGATTGTACTTCAAATGCAAAGGTGCCTTTACCCATGTACTCATCATCTCTGGATACTTCTGTAGTAAATCTTTTCGCCACTCTGGTTGATAGATCTCTCCTTGCTGCGCATCTAGTGGCAAATCGTCCTCCTTGAATTGAGTTGCATGCGATGGTTTCTTACCTGTCTCTTTCTCAATGGCTAACTGGTATTCGGCCATTAACATGAAATACGGTTTATACTGTAGCTCATGCCCAGATATGTATCGTCGAGGGGCCAAATGAGCAAAGAATAGAGACTGTAATATTCGTTCTTCTATCATCGCCATGGCGTGTAATTGTGCCTCTACTCTCGTTGAGTGCGTTGTTCCAATCTCCTTAATAGTCTTCATCCACGCGGGGGTCGGAAGTTCGTACGTCATCTGACCTTCGGCCGTGACGCGTCCGCCTGGGATGGGTTGTGGCTCGTACGCTTCTTCAAATGTTTCCTCCACCGGGATGGTGACCGTTTCTTCCTCAGCTGGAAGCTCAGGTGGGGAATCTGGCCTGGGTGGCGCTTCATATACTGCAATCCTTGATTCGAGGTTCGATACCTGGGCCCGTAATGAGTTGAGTTCCTCTAGGAGGTCAGGAGAGGGTCCACAGGTGCTGGTATGTCTTGTTGTGCCGGTTCTCGTAACTGGAGTAATTTGTGATCTTCTTTGAGTTTCTGTAACTCCTCGTTCATGCGGTCGTATTCATCTAGTAATCTTACATGATCGTCTAGCAGCATCCTCATCGAGTCTGAAGGAATGGCTTTGAACCTGCTAGGACTGAGTGGTTGGTCTGGGTGATCGAGCGCTGCTTCTAAGTTTTCTCGGTTCTGATCCTGTAAGCGCTGGTTTTCTTCCTTGGCGGCTGCTAGGTGTCTTCGTAGTAAGCCCATCTTTCGTGTTAGCGTTGCATTGCGGACTGTCTGGGCTCTTAATAAGTTATCCAGGTCAGCAGTTGCTTCCTTGGTCTTTTCTTCGCTTTCTAGTTCCAATTTGTGATAAGCCTCGCGTAATTCCTGGTAGCGGGTGTTCAGAGAGGCATTCTCAATAGACAATAAGTTAAGCTGCGACTGTAAGTCATTGGTTGTCCTCTGCAGCTGCTGATAATTATCACCAAGAGATGTGAACTCATCTCTTACTTGCGTCATACACATGAACATCTGTCGGAATGCATTATCTACAGTGGGTGATAGTATTAACGGGGTGCTAAATGAAGATGCAGTTGGTGTAGATGCAACCGGAACGGGGAATGGGGATGGGAAGGTGGATGATGTAGTGATTGTTGAAAATTGGGATGTGCCTAAAAATGTTTGTGCCGTGAGTGAAGGTAGTGATGGTGCAGTGGGTGGTGAGATGTCCATGTCGGTGGACGTATCTAGTGTGGTGACCGTGAATATGGGTGTGATCGTGGGTGCGCGTGCTGGTGTAAATACGGGATTCACAAATGTTGAGGGGTAATTTACAGGGGGGCTGGCTGGAGCAGCTTGGTGGAAAGGGGAAAGAGGGGTTACAGTGGGTCGGGGAGGTGAGACGGGGGAGAAGGTTGATGGCGGGGGGAATGGGAAAAGGGGTCTTGGAGTTGTGGGGAAAGATGGAAAAGATTGATGAAGGAATGGGTTGGATAGAAAGGTGGGTGTGGGAAGGGGTAGATTAGGGCTAATGGGCGCGGGAATTGTGGGGTGAGTGGTCGTAAAGACGATTTCTGCAACACCACCGGCGAATGAAGATGTGGGTCTGGGGGAAGGAGGGTGAAGAGGGGAGGCTGGATGGACGGGTGGTGAGAGAGGAGCGATGGGGGTGGTCGGTACTTCAGTGACTGCTGAGGTAGGTATAGTTGTAGCGCGGGGTGGGGAATCTACAATGATGGTTTCTACGGCCAATGAACGTTCAGGGACGAGGCGTGCCTCCCTGGCTTGTTCTGAAGATTGTGCTCCGGTTGGTACACGAATGTATTCGCCGGGCTTTGAAAGTAGTCGTACTCTGCGGGGTCAAACTGTGGTAGTGGCTTTCGTTGCAAGTACCTGAGTGCCTCGTTGGAGCCTACTGATTGGACTAATTCTTTGAATCCTTTGATATATGCATCTTCAAATCCGCCTGTGACAAGTTCTTGTTCTATTATTTTTTGGCTCTCTTCCTCTGTCAGCTTCTTGCGTGCCCAAACTTTTTCCATAGTTCTATAAAGCTTCTTTATAGCTAGAGTGTAAGCTGCTGCCTCGTAAGTTTCATCTTCATGGGTACTTGTATTGCCATGTGTGTCGGTTTGTTGGCCTTGGCCATCTGTCTGATCCTGCTCTTGGGATTCATGTGTTCCCTGGCTAGCTTCGTCGTCTCCTTCGTCGTCATCGGTTGCTGTCCTTTCGTCATCAGAGCTGGACACGACCTGTCCTTGTGGCTGATCCCTGGGTGTGGTAGGGTAGCTAGGCATTTCAAATTCTTGAGAAAACATTTGCCCTTCTGAAAACTGGAACTCATTGGAGAATGCATCGGGCATCTCAAAATCAAAAGTTTGGTCCAGTGGCTCTGCTTGTCCTGGTTCTAAATGCGGTATTGGAAAAGAGAAAGCTTCCGCACCGATAGTGGTGGGAAGTTCAGCTGTTGTGGTGATAGGTTTTGTGGTTGTGGCTGCTTGAGGTGCGACAGTACTGGTGGTGCCCTCCGTTACCACTGGTCTAGATAACCTTATGCGAATAGGTTGTACTGTGGGAGTGGCTGCTGTTGGTGATTGCTCTGGAGATGGTTGTGGCGAGGGTGATTCTGGGACTTGTAGGCACGGGATAGTACCTCTCATGCGTTTTCCGGCTCTGCCTTTGCTAGACTTTCTAGCCTTCCTAGTGGTGCCTTTAAATGCTTTCAGTTCCTCACTGGTCATGGCACGCTCTATGGGTAAATCATATGCCAAGCACATATATATGATCCTGGTGAGGGCGCAGCACCCATTGATTACCTTCTTTCGCTCCCACCTATGTTGTGCCAAATAGAGCTGATCAATGATCCAGCTGGCTAGATCAACTGTTTGCGGTCCAGTACATGCTAAGTATAATCTAAACCAGATTCTCTTGTGGGGCATGGTAAAATGATCCTGAGCTGGGAAAGCAAAGTGTTGCATGCATATCCGTAATGGCTTAGAGAGCTCAGGTGTTATAGCAGAAATATCCTCCCACTTAGTTACGTCACCACGCTTCATCTGCTCTGGGACTAGCCGTTCTTTCTCCGTTGGAGTGTGTGTTCCATGAATCTTGATGGCCGCTCTGATTAAATCCTTCGAAAGATAAAATCTTTTGTAAGGTGGATCATCCACTAAAGAAGGCAAAATAAAGTTTCCTGGGATGTCCTTATTCTCTGAGGCCAGCAAAGTGGTGATTAAGTAATAACACCTATAAAAGTCCGGTTTGGGCAGAGGATCACTGAAATACTCCGTGAAGCCGGCTCTAGCCCAAACATGAGTTAAGTCCTGGGTGTTCTGTAGGCCTTCGAATTCTCTTGAGAAGAATTGATACTTGCCCCATGTGCGGTCATCAAATGTCATATTTGCTTCAAAAATGAAGTCAGCATCAGCTAATGGTCCTGCTAGGCCTTGGAACCAGTGAGAGTTACGGTGTATCTTCTCTGTGTATCCCATAGGTGGGTTATCGATTGGCATGGGTCCCGAAAATCCTTGGAACTCTGGCGGTGGAGCGGTCGGATGGGATTCTGCGCGTAAAACATTGAGGGGCACCGCAGCCACGCTGGGGCCTGCTTCCGATGGTCCTGCTTCGGTTTGCATGATGACTGATGAGCTAATGGAAAAGATCTGCTACAAAAGATTAACACATTAGTATGGAAATTAATTATGATCCCATTAAGGTGAGACCGCAATCCCTTTCCATAACCAATGTGTAACCCGTGTAGCCAAGTGTCGTGAAGTGATTAATGCAATGATTATTTGCAAAACTAATGCAGGTCTCTAGACACCTACATGGTCAGATTATGCATACATATCTTGATGTGAGCCGTTATTATGCATGATGTGGGGTTTGGGTGTATGAAGTTATACAAGGTTTGGTTGAGGGTGAATTATTACAAGGGTGGAGTTTAAATGGGGTGGGAAATTTGTTAGATAATGGGGTACAAGAAGACGTTTGGATACGTTTCGGTATCCATTTCCTAAGAGTCTTGGAGTGGGTGGTATGTTTCTACTGAGGGACAAAAAGCGGTATCGGGTTTGGTGGTATTGAAGGATGAAAAGATTTTGGAGGGGTATATATTACATGGCTAGAGGGTTGGGCTATAATACATTGTTTGGGTACCCAAATCTGCATGGGTGTGGGTCTATGGATGAGATATTTCTTGGCCATCCAAATCTTTCGAGTACTGGTACGTGTAGAAGAAGATCGAGGGGACTTTGGATGCGAACTCTGCTTCTGTTGCAACTTTATCCTGTTCTCGTCTGCAGTGTTGCCAATAGCCTGTGGTTGCTGTCCTTTTGGCACCCATATTTGTCTCGTGCCACTTGTTCCGTGATGTTGATACTTCTGCTTTCTTTGCCGTATCTGGTGGTGTCGTCGGTCTAGGTTCCTCTGTTGTGGTTGACTCGTTCGTGGTTGGGTTTGAGAGGTCCAATGGACGCTCTGCTTTGGAAAAGAAGGGAGATCCAACACTTGCGTGACCTGCCCATTAGGAAGTGATTCGTTCTTTATCTTTAATCTAGGCCAGTCCGCAGCAAGTTTGGAAGGATGAGCACCGCAGGGTGTTGTGCTCATTTGACCGCTGATGCAACCCATCTGACCGCTGATTGTGTTCAACTGCCCTAGCGGTTGGGTAGCTGCCCCTTCTAGTTTGCAGGAAGCCCCAGGGAAGATCTCCTGTTGTTCTTCTGATTGATAATTGTCCCTACCCAAGCCCGAGTGGCTTGGTGTAGACGTAACGTGACTGATTTGACCCAAGATCTTCCGGTCTTCCGTCCCATGCGTTTCATAGGGTCTAGGGTTACAAACCTCCATCGGAATGCCGTTAGGGAAGTCAAGCGGTATCACTCGCTTCTGTTCTAAGGTTCCAATCTGTAAGGAGCCTTGTCTAAGGTTTAGGTCCACTGAGTGATCGTATAGCCAATCTTGGCCAAGGATTAGGGGTTCTATCAGGTCGTCATCATGGCACACTAGTAGCTTCGCTGTCATGGTCACATCCTTAATGAGGATAGGAAGGTCCACCTCACCCATGCAAGGGGTTTCCATGCCTCCTAGCCCTATGAGGTATGCCTCAATTGGCCGCATTTCTATTCCTGAATCCTTATAGTGGGACCATCTAATCGCACTAGTCGCAGCACCTGAATCAATTAAAGCCCTGAGCTCTTGGCAAGGGTTGTCGTGCTCTAGCCTGACTGTAATGAATGGTCTCCTGTCCACTATACTAGGATGAGTGGTTGACTTTACTTGACACATGGCCATGGGATATCTGGGTGTAGTTTCCAGATGGTTATAATGTTCTCTCCCTAGTCCTTGTCTTCTTAACTTCATGCGTTTAATGCGTTCTATTGCTTCTACCTGAGCTTCCGCTCGTATTCTATTTTCTTCCTCCTTACGCTTCTTTGCCAACGTGAGTCGTCTAAGCATATCCTCAGTAAGAGGTTCCTGATATAGCTTGACTCTATAGCCACTAATATAATTAGGCATTATATCTCCTTCTAAAGTGGCTAACTGTACTGCTCCACTTGTTGAGAGTCTGTTAATGATCATAGGTCCATAACCTCGCTTTTCTAACTTACGTGCGTGTTGCTTTAGCGTATATACTAGAACTAAATCTCCTTCTTTTAGGCCTTTATCTTTCACATGTGCATCAAAATATGCTTTCTGTCATTTCTTTGCTGCATATATTCCTGCTGCTGCCTTGAGCCTGGTTTCTCCTAATCGTTCCAAGTCCATTATTCTCGCTGATAATTCATGGCCGGTCCACTGATGTTCTTGTGCAACCTTAAGGGTCGGTATCAAGAAGTCCAAAGGAAGCACATCATTCTGACCAAAAACCATCTAAAAGGGAGTTGCATTGAGTACGGTCTTGTAGGCCACTCGATATGCCCAAACAGCGTGGTGTAACTGTTTGTCCCGATCTGAACGTTTGTTGTTCACGAGTTTCGTTAGTACGTTACAAAGGATCTTATTAGTGCTTTCAGCCTGACCATTGGCCTGAGGATGATATGGTGCACATTTCTTGTGAATCACCATAAAATCCTGTAACAGATATTCAATGACTTGGTTTAGAAAGTGAGTGCCTCGATCGCTCACTAACTCTATAGGCAGTCCATATCTTGTAAAGACATTCTCAAATAAGAATTTTGCAATTGTGTGTGCATCATTCTTTTTCGTGGCTTTTGCCTCTACCCATTTCGTCAGATAATCTGTGGCAACAATAATGTATTCAGCATGTGTACCTTTTGCAGGGGGGTTAATGGGTCCTACAAAGTCTATACCCCACTTTGAAAATGCACGTCCGCCCATCATGGGTTTCAATGGCATTTCATCTCTGCGAGTAGGAAACTGAGTTCTTTGGCACACATCACATCTCTTTACATAGGTATGAGCATCCATGTGAAGAGTGGGCCACCATAATCCTGCAAAGAGGATGGCTTTGATTATCCTATCGGGTCCAAAATGACCTCCTGCAACACCTTGGTGTGCAGTCTCTAGTATGCTCAGATAATCGCTCTCATGAACACATTGTCTTAGATATCCATCTCGTCCTCTTTTGTATAGGTTATCGCCAATAAGTGAATAATCTTGAGCTTCCTGCTCTAGACTGCGTTGTCGTGCTAAAGTCATTCCTTGAGGGAATGTCTTCGTCCTCAAGTATGTCACTAATTGTTCACTCCAGTCTGGTGTGAGAGACACATGATACAATGTAGCATGCTCTACTGGTGGTCTTTCACAACAAACGTGGCATTCTTTACACAACCTGTAGACATCTGCTTCCATTGTAGGCCAATATACTCCTAGTCTATGCAGAGTCTGTAATGTTTGATGTTTTGAATGATGTTGCTTTAGTGCACCTACATGTGCTAATTGCAACCAATTCACATGTTCTGATTCATCTACACAACAAGCAAGAATCTTTTGATTATCCTGTTTATATATGCTTCTTGCCATGATTTGATATCTCTGAGATTTGGTAATCTCTCCTTCTTTGATCTTTATCCTAGGATTCTTGGGTCCATATGTGAGAATAGGGACTATAGGCTTAGCCCATTCTGGTGCTATCTCAAGATTAAACAAGTATGCATCTGGTAGATCATCCGCTACTCCTTGAGGAGCTTCTCCTGAGGTTAATCTCGAAAGGTGGTCAGCTCTAAGATGTGTCTTTCCTTTCCTGACTACTACTTCAAAATCATACTCCATGAGTAATAGAAACCAACGTATCAGTCGTCCTGTGTTACATGGCTTGTTGACTAAGTACAATAGGGCTTGATGATCTGTAAAGAACTTGAACTTGTTTGCCAACAAATAATGTCTGAATTTCTTTACCGCGTAGATCATCCCTAATCCCTCTCGTTCCGTCGTGGTGTAATTTCTTTCTGCTGCGTTCAATTGTCTGCTCGCGTAAGCTATGGGGAGATCTATGTTACCTTCATTCGTGGGTTGTGCTAACACACATCCTATGGCATAATTGGATGCATCCACATGTACATGGAATGGCTTACTCCAATCTGGTGTAGTCAATATAGGTGCTGAGCACAAGTGTCGTTTGAGTTCATTGAATGAATTTTCACATTCATCTGTCCATTCAAAATTGGTTAAAAGAGAGTACAAAGGCTTGGCTATGATTGCATACATGTGTATGAATCTCCTATAATAACCGCAATGGCCCATAAATGCCTGTACCTCTTTCACATTAGTTGGTCTAGGTAATTCTGCAATTACCTTCACCTTTTCTTCATCCGTAGAGATTCCATTTTTTGACACAATGTGTCCTAGAATTTTGCCTTGTCTGACCATGAAAACGCATTTTTCTGGGTTCAAACAAACCTGATATTCTCGACATTTGTCAAATATTTGCCTTAACTCTAGGATATGTGTCTGTCTTATGTTTGAATGTGCACATAAGTCATCGACATAAACTTCCAAACTCTTGCGTAAGAATTCCTTGAAAACATGACACATGAGTCGCTGGAAAGTGGCGGGTGCATTTGTTAAGCCAAATGGCATCACCCGAAATGCAAATATGCCCCATTCAGTGGCAAATGCCGTCTTGCGTTGATCTTCTGGAGCAATGGCTACTTGATTATAGCCTGAGAATCCATCAAGAAAGCTGTAAACTTCCTTGCCCGCAACTCTTTCCAATAGATGTTCCGTGATAGGAAGAGGATAACTATCTCTAATCGTGGCGGCATTAACTTTTTTAAGGTTAATACACACATGCAATTTTCCATTCTTCTTGGGCACTACCACAATAGGGGATACCCATTCGGTATGCTCAATTTCGTAAATGAATCCTGCTTCTATCAAGCGATCTATCTCCTCTTTAATCTTCGCAGCATAGTTATCATTGTATGTGTACGGTTTCTGTTTTGTCGGTTTTGCATCTGGAGTCATAGGGATTCTATGAGAACATATATCTGGATCTACTCCTTTCAAATTCTTTGTAACTCCACGCAAAAACATCTCTATATTCGCGTAATAGGGCAACTAGCTCTTCTTCTTCTTCAGTTGTCAAATCATGCCCTATGTATGTACATTTTTCTTCTTCTCCTTCGATAGCAACTATTATTTTCTTGGTTTTCTCTCGGTTATCATATACTTGTCCGTCATTCGCCTTTCTATTAGGCATTCGTACCATGATTCTTCTATCTTCGATTTCATATTTCTTGAAATTCTCGGGTACTTCAAATAAAGATTCTTCTTTTTCTGACATGGTTTCTTTCTTCTTTCTTTTCTTGCCTTCACTCTTGTTAGTCACTTCTGTGGTTAACCTCACATCATTCATAATTTCCTCGTGTCCCTGAGTGTGAGTGTCTACTTCGAAAAAATATTCTTCTTCTGATGCAAAGGGTGGGTCCATGATAATTGATTCTAAATCAAAATCGCTTGCATCCTCAAATGCATCAGTGTTAGGTTCACACTCTTCTAAAATTGCATCGCACCTGATTGGCTCTATCGTGAAAACTGATATGTCATAGCCATCCTGGTCACAGTGGGGCGTCCATTGTTCTTCATTGATGGCTACATCCATGGTTGCTAGGATTTCTGCCCAACCATGGGGTTCAAACTCTTCGTCTGGGAATACTACAGGTGCATAGGCTGGATCTTGAAGGGTTCGTGGATGTTGTTCTGCACCTAAGGTCCTGGCTTCTAACCTTTCTTCCTCTTGTTTGGCTACTTTACACATCCATAAATGGGTATCCTCATGCAACCAAGAAGGATCTGATTCTAATGAGTGCACAGATTCTGTCTCTACTGGTGTCTTATGGATGGTATTCCATTGTATTGGGGGTACATCTCTATGTGAATAGTCTTTAAGATTGACTTTGGTAGTCACCCCTAAATGTTGCAAGTACAAAGAATTAGTTCCCCAATCTTGTACAATTTGCAACTGACGCATGAATGGTCGTCCCAATATCATCTCATAAGCATGATTTTTTGCAAAGTCACAAATGGCGAAAGTATGCTCAAATTCTACACCACAAGTGGTGAGAGATATGCCTTCTAGTAAGCCTAATGGTTTTTCTATGTGTCCGTCAGCCATTTGTAGCTTCATCCTGGTGGGTCTCAATGCTGGCTTACCCCAACGTTTCCATAAAGCGGTGGTAGCAATGGCTACTCCGGCTCCTGAATCTAAGATGGCTTTCGTGGTGTAGCCCTGATGGGTTATTGGAAGATAAGTGTTACCTTCCTCTCCTTCGCTTACATCTCCGATCTTTTCTACGGGTATTTCTAGTACCTTATTTTGTGATCCTATTTGTGAGGGAGTAGTAGCAAGCTCGGGGAATTGATTTGCTACATGTTTCCACAATTCTGGTTTTACCTTCAATAACTCCTCCAGAGTAAGGTTACATTGTACTTTGGTATTCTTGATCACTTCCGTGTTTCTAGGGATTACTGACTCTTCATTCCTCACTATTATCGTGGGTGCTCTCATACTAATAGACTTTGCTTCCCAAGGTCCTGTGAACTGAGGTAATTCTTGTAAAGAATTAGATTCAAATCTTGTGTGTTCACTCAGTTGTTCTTCCTCTACATCATCGTATATAGAGGGAATGTCTTGGGGAAATTGTTCCTGCAAGTCGTCTATTTCTTGAATAGGAGGATGGGTTCCTTGTTCCTTTCTCCATTTCTCTTCTTGGATCTCTCTCAAAAATTCATGTGAGTACCTATGTATGGAAGACAATTTGTCTTGACTTTCTGAGTTGGGTACTTGAGACAGGGATGGTGCATTCCTTTCCTGTGTCTCTGGGACAATAGGGTTCCTAGGCTGATCCTTTTTCTCTTTGCTCTCTATCAAATATTCTAGCCTCTCCATTAGTCCTTGAAAGTGTAATTCGGGTTTTGCCATGTTATTCCAATTAAGATATCTAGAGGCTTCGAACAAAGCTTGTGCTAGTTCTACCATCTTCATGCAAAGTTTAGTTCTCTCAATTTCTAGATCAGCTCGAGGGTAGTTTTTGCTCATTTCAGCTACCTGAGGTCCTTCTTTTAATCTAGCCTGATATGCACGAAACATCATGTCTAGATTTTCTGGTATGGGTTCCGCTAAAACTGATCCTGATTTCTGGGCTGGATTCTCTTGATTCAATTCTTGTGAAGTCAATTCTTGGATTTTGGCTCTAGATTCCTTCAAACTTCCTTCCAACTCAGTTATCTTTTTAGTCCATTTTCTCTTTATCCTTTCTCTAGAATCTTTCCAAGATTTCGTCTTTTTACTACTAGATTCTGCAACTTCACTACTTCTGGCTATTTTCTCCTGATTAAGCTGTTGGTTTTGTAAGAGCGCCTGGGCTCTGGTTATAGCTTGGATAGGCACGTATGTAGGGTTGGATCCATCTGCGTTATTTACAATACCTATCACATTGATCGGTGTCACATTCGAAGCGTTAACTCGGTTTTTAGGACAATCTTTGATTATGTGCTCTTTGCCACAATCAGCACAAAAGCCTTGGATGTTATAGTACTGTGATTGTCCTGCTATCGGGGGGTGTGGACAATCCTTTATGAAATGATCTCCTTGGCACCTAAAGCATGGTCCTCTAGGGCCCTGTGGTCTCTGTTGTCTTAATTGGGGCCGTGGATTTGGGTTTGTGTACATCACATGAGCGTAGTCGGGCTCCCAACTAGGTTCCACTGGTGGACTATCGTAATGATATGTCTCCACATGTTCTGGTGACTCTGTGTAATATGCGGGTGGACTATCGACATGCGTAGAGTCAAAACTGTTTGAGTGTGGGTCACTCTCTGTGATCAAAGGTGAAGAAGGCACTAAGGCCCTACTTAGGTTCTCTTCTGTAGCAGCGTATTTGACTGAGATGACATTCGCTGGTGGGGGTGGCTACTGAGCTAAGACAGGTTGAGGTCTCTGTTGAGCCTGGTATGGGTAGTTCTGAGGAGGCCTATAGTAATAAGGCTGAGTATTGTATTGGCCTTGATACCTACTTGGCTGCGGGTATGCTTGCGGATAGTTCTGTCTCACGGTTTGTTTGTTGTATGGGCAGTCCTGAGCCGTATGATTCGTGTATCTTCTTTCAATTGTACAGTATTGGCCACTAGGGTTGGCTTGTGGTTGTGGTGCATTGGGACACACATTTGCCGTATGGTCACCACCACAGGTGTAACAACGCTTGTTTACTAGCACCCTAGGTTTGCTAGAAACTCCTAGTTTCTGGGCCACTTTTTCTGCAAGGTCTTCTATTGAGCTAGACAATTTTGTGGATGCTAGAGATGAACAGTCTGAGTCCTTATATACCTTTGAGAGTTCCAACTCGTCTCCTAAGTTGTCCTCAATGTCTATGCATATTCTTACACATTGCTCTAGCGTTCTGGGTTCTTTTAGGTACACGTAGGAGCGTAGTTTAGAGCTCAACAAGCCATCTAGAAACAATGACACTTGCTTGGCTTGTGAGGGTAGTTCTTGCATTGGACATCGTTCAACATATTGTCTAAACCTACGTCCTGCCAGTCTAACTGTTTCCTGAGGGGTCTGCTTGAAGCTATGAATCAACGAAGACGTGTCATGTCTAATCCCACTTTTAGAGAATTCGGTGATGAATGACTCTAAAAAATGATGGATGTCTCTAAATTGCCTTTGTTGCAGAGGTTGGAACCAAGTTAAAGCGGTATTCTTTAACGTTAGTCCAAATGCGTTGTATTGCGTGAACATGTCTTCAACTTGTTCGGCTCTTAGTACTTGCTTGAATTCTATGACGTGGTCATAGGGATCTCCTGTCCCATCAAAATAATTCTTCATGGATTTCACTAATTGAGTGGGTCTCAATATTCTTGCGTGTTCACGTGGTCTAGGTAGAGGAAAATCATCTCTACCACCCGGTATTCCATGATCTCTTTGTCTATCCGCTCTATTAGTGTCTGTGGTTGTTCTATCTTTCCCTATGGGATGAGTGAAGCTTACTTCCGGTCTCTCTTTATTTTTTTCTCTTTGATTTCCATGGGCTGAGGATGTTCCTGCCCCTTGTTGACTTGTATTCATGTTTGTTCTAGATGGAGGGAATACCAATTCACCTCTCCATGTGTATGTGTTTTTAGCGCGGTCAGGCACCACAAAGACTCTCTCTGAAGTCTCATCCAGGTATACAACCTTTCCAGGTGTATCCGGGTCCTTGAACTCATATATAGTGATGATACCTACCTCACTAAGTATTTCGGTCTTGTATCTCCAAAAGGCTTCATCAGTTTCTTTATTTACAAACAACTCTATGCTTCTGTTGTCCTGAGGGATCCAGTCTGGGATTAGTACTCGTGTCAGTACAGATTTCCCTCTAGGTGTTCTCGGCTCTTCTAATGGTTCTTTTCCTTGAGATTTTGCTTCCGTCTCTGGTTGAATCACGCCAAACTCGTTGGTATTGTTTGGCTGCGTACTTAAGATGTACATTGTTCCTTCCTTGTCTATGTAAGCGTCTCTCTCGAATTTCACCACTGGACGTTCCAATCCAATGGGTTGATCGGGGTTGTGCATTTGCACCACTTGCCTTCGCAAACCATCCTCATAGATGCGAGCACCTAATCGGTTGGTTTGGAGGAACTCTAGTTGCGTTCTATAGGGTCCTTCTGGTTTTTCTAAGTAGGCTACATTCGACCCTCCTTCTGGTCTGTCTGTGCTAAATGCCATTTTTGATTCGCTAGTATCTGAGCTCTCGTAGGGATAACTAGTGTTCAATTGTTGAGCCCACGATCCTGCAGTAGTTCTTACACTTGCCTCTGATGATCTAAGGCTTCGTCGGTCTGACTTACCTATATGTTTGCCCGATCTAAGGTTCATTAATTTTCTTCCTTGCACACTCGGTACACGCTCAGATTGTCAATGATTCTTTGTTATTACTGTCTTGATTCTTTTTAAATTTCTTTAGATTCTTGTCTTACTGTTTGCGTCAGGAATTCGACTTTCCGTTATAATTTTGAGTTCTCGTTCTATCAGACTTATGTTCTTTCCTTTAGGTTTTCGTGTCACACACCTTTACTTTAGTCTTGAACTTGATAACTTTAATTCTCTTGAACTTGAGGCGTTCCTATCGTCTTAATCCACAATGCTACCGTTTAGCCTAAGCTAAGAATTGACTGAGGGGGTTGAGTAATCTTCCAACCTCGAGTCAACTTTTCTGGTTGCTCTGATGCTCAAGAAGCCGCGCTTCCCAAGCTTTATGCCCTTCACTGCCTTGCCTTGGTTGCCTTTGATTGCCCTTGCTAGACCTGGAAAAATCCAATATTAGACCAATGCACAGTTGGATGATCAAGCACTTGAGTATATACACCTTTTAAGTCCCTTCCCTTTTTGCCCAACTTTTTAATGCTTGCCCCCTGGCTTTCTAGTCCCAAACTAGGTCAACCTCAAAATAGCTCGTAGAGAGCTTTCCAACGAGCTATTAAGCTCAAAAAACGGACTTCGGATGAAAAAGTTATGACCGTTCAGGCCCTGGGGGGTAAAAACTGACAAACAGGTTTTTCTCCAAATATGAGCTAAGGGGTCTCCTATGAGTCTAATCACCCAAAAATTCCCCAAAAATAGCCCCAAAATTGGCCAAAAAATGAAACCCTAAAATTTGCGATGGGGGTGCACAATCGCGATGGTCTGAGATGATCGCGATGGTCTGGGACCGTAGCGATGGCGTGAGGGTGCACCGTCGCGATGGCGTGAAATTGCACAATCGCGATGGTCTGAATTTGCACAATCGCGATGGCGTGAACTTGGACAATCGCGATGGCGTGAAATTGCACAATCGCGATGGCGTGAAAGTGCACCATCGCGATGGCGTGAACCTAGACAATCGCGATGGTCTGAATTTACACAATCGCGATGGCGTGAACTTGGACAATCGCGATGGCATGAAAGTGCACCGTCACGATGGCGTCAGTCAACGGTCAACGTGCACAATCGCGATGGTCCAAAGTGAACCGTCGCGATGGTCTGGGCGCGATGGCGTGAGCCAATCGCGATGGTCTGAATTTGCACAATCGCGATGGCGTGAACTTGGACAATCGCAATGGTCTGAATTTGCACAATCGCGATGGCATGAACTTGGACAATCGCGATGGCGTGAAATTGCACAATCGCGATGGCGTGAAAGTGCACCGTCGCGATGGCGTGAACTTGGACAAGCTCGATGGTCTGAGCGCGATGGCGTGAGCCAATCGCGATGGTCTGGATTTTTGAGGTGTTGCGATGGTGTAAGGGTGTCGTCGCGATGGTCTGAAGTGCACCGTCGCGATGGTCTAGATTGCCACGTGGCACCGTCGGCGCGATGGCGTGAGCCAATCGCGATGGCGTGACACAATCGCGATGGTCAGAGACCGTCGCGATGGTCCGGCAAACTATGAATTTTTGCAATGCAGCTGTGGATTCGGAGAGGCGCTGGTGTCGCCTACACGCTGGTGTGGTCGCCAAAAATGCCGAAGGTTGCAGACCATCGCGATGGTCTGACACACTCGGAAATTTCTGACAGAAGATGATTTTCTTACCTTTTTCCAGCCTTCCTGATGCACTGGAGCTCTGTACCTGCAAGAAAACTCAAGAAAACAAAAGTACACACAAGCACAAAAGCTCTCTCTCACTCTCTCGCATGCACAAATGAGGCGAAATGAGGAGAATGGGTGGATATGGTGAATTTTCTGATTTTTTTGGAGATGAAAATGATGATGCGGTGATGAAGATGGAGTGTGGGGGAGGTGAAAAACACTAAAAACTAAGTAAAAACAACAACAAAAACTGAAATTTTTACCTTCCAACGCCACTTCTTGCTATACTCTTACCATCACACATTCGTCCTAGACTCAATCCCCGGCAACGGCGCCAAATTTGGTGTTGCTCTAGCACAATGGTGAGAACCACGTTAAGAAGCTTCACCTCCTTAATGTCAATCCGCGGAAGAGATAGGAGTGATATGAAGATCGTGAATGTGAGATGAAGTGAGAGTGAAGGTGAGAAGCATAGAAATGCACACACACATGCACACACACTACGAAGAGACAAGCAAGACACAATGGAAGGTGGGAAATTAGCTCTATTACTCAAGAACACTATTACAAGCTCAAAATAGCTCTAAGCTCACACTAGCCAACACTAACCAACCTCAAAAATGAGCTCTCTAGCTCTTTTTATAGTTTCTAGACTAGTTTTGACCGGTTTCACATCTAGTGACCGGCATAGTTAAAAATTAGGTCCTAGATGCTATTTGGAAGGGTAAACGGTATCTAAAAATAACAAAAATTGGTACGCGCATTCTACCTAAGCTCCTCAAGCTCGAGGACTCCTCGGCTTGCACAAAATGGAGCTATGGATTACAAAATGGGGTTTTCTATGTTACATATGTTACAATAGTGATAAAAATCACTGTTGGAGGTTTTTGGAAAGTATTTGAAAACATAATTATTTGAAAAACGATTCGACTGGCTCCCTGCTTTGTCGTTACATACTTCCGTGTCGTCTGTGCCTCTGGCTGCTTCCAACACAGGAAATACGTTTGATTTCAGGTACTTGGAGAATGAATTTGATAATTGATGAGAAGCATGTGGAAGCATATCAGACCTAATGAAAGGAAGGCTGAATAGTCCATCGGTCTTTGGTGACATGGAATTCGATGATTGCTGGATATGCCCAACATGTTCATGGGGATAAGGCCATGCATATCTTTCAATGTATGCTTCAAAATGGAGAACCGCCAGATAAAGTGACTTCCATAGGTGCCTTAAAAGCTTCTTCAGTGGCACAACAATCATATGCCCTCTGCAGGCAACTCCATACCTTCATAGTGGAAATGGGATACGATAAGGATGAGTTTGTGCAAAGCTCAATCATTGATGGGTATGGAAAATGTGGAGACCTTGTTGGTGCATGGAAAGAGTTTGACTGTGTGTAGGACAAGTCAATCCTGACCATATGGAATGCAATGATCACAGGGTGTTGCAGTCAAGGTTGTTTCGAAGATGGGTTTCACTTATTTGTAATTATGCAGGATTCGAACATCATACCAGATGTTGTCACACTGATGAGTATCTTGAAAGCATGTGCTGGACTTGATGCACTGGATGATGGAAGAATTATTCATGTCTTTATTGTTGAACATTTGTATGATGTGAAATCGCAACTGGGGAATGCAATCCTTGACATGTATGCCAAGTGCAAGAGTGGTTTTGATGCTGCTAAGGTGTTTGAAATATTACAAAAAGATGTTGTGACATGGACTGCAATGATTGGGGCTTATGTCTCTTCTGGAAATGACACACTGGCCCTCCAACATTTTCAACACATGCAGGAGCATGTGGAACCTAATGAGATAACTTATACCAATGTTTTGAAGGCTTGCTTTAGTTTAGCAAGCATAGAAGATGCAAAGCTGATACACAGTGCTGCAGTTTCTAGGGGTCTGGAAACAGAAACTTTATTGGGTGGTGCCCTTGTTGATCTGTATTCGAAATGTGGAAGTATTGAAGATGCATCTAATGTATTTGCCAATTCATCAAAGAGGACCCTTGTTATATGGAGTTCAATGTTTGCAGGCTTTGCTATGAATGGTTGTAGCTCAGTGATGAGTAGCACCTCCTTTAATGTCAATCCGGGAAGACGTGAGGATGGTATGAAGACCTCGAGCAAGTGGCGGCACAAGTGCGTGAGTGAGAAGCACACAAGCATGCACACACATACACACACACGCGCACACACGGCAAGACAAAGAGAGAGAATCAATGGAGTGTTTTAGATTACTTTCACAAGCTCTTACAAGTTTGTTTCAATTACAATCTAACCTCAAAAATGAGCTCTCTAGCTCTTTTTATAGTTTTTGACTAGCTTTGGCCCTGTCCAGACCTAGTGTCCGGCCTAGTTAAAAATTAGGTTCCAGGGCTTATTTGAGGGCTCAAACGAAGTCTAAAAATTATGAAATTTGGTACGATGGTACTTCTAATACTCCTCAAGCTCGAGGACTCCTCGGCTTGCACAAAATGGAGTCTATTCTACCAAAAACGGGATTTACAATGTTTGTGTAGTGATTAAAATCACTTGAGTTGTACATAACCCATGGGGAAAAATGATCTGGCCTTGTTGCCGTATTGTGCATGATTCCTCTGTTGCTTTGTGTGCCAACACTCCCCCCTTCCTAGCGTCTGTCGCCCCCGACAGACCTTTGTTCTCGCGGGTGGTCGATGTAATATTGGATGACATTGGTGGCCAGTTCATGTTCTCCTATCCTTAAGCCTCTTGCTAGATCGGCTTCCAATGCCTCCCAATTTATTGCACCGGGGGTCTCTGGTTGCGGGGTGGTGTAGTACTCTGAATACATTGCTTGTTCACAAGCAAACAGTTGAAGCAGATGTGTCGGCTTTGGTGCGAAAATCTCCGAGTGATACTCCCAGAAACCTGATCTGAACATTTCTTCGAAGGTCTGTTTGTAGCAGCCGGGGAGGTATTTGATGCGTGCATGCCAAGCGTAAGCCACACGGATACTGGGGGTGGTGCTCATGTCATACACCAAGTCGTAATTTCCATTGCTAAACCCCGGAAGACGTACCTGTGGTGCGGCTGCATTTCTAAAGGTCTTCAGCACTACTTGCATCATATCTAAGATTTTAAGCATCATTTGCGCTGCTACATCTTGCATGGGCTTCAAGCGCGGCATCCAGTGGCGAATGGTCCCCATCATATATGCTACCGATGGTGGTCCTTGTGGTGGCGCGATGTACGGGTAGTTCAGCCATTCCTTGCATTGCGCATTGTTCTGTACCTTGATATTAAATGCCTTCCACGACCTGCGGCGGGGGACTGGACCGTAGCATGGGTTGTACAGGAGGTGCAACGGCGCGTTGTTCCATGTGCGTAGCATTTCTGGATAGGTCTCTAAAAGTTTCTGCCGCCATGTTGGTTGACGAATCTTGCCATTTCGCACCTCTGGAGGAAGGTCTTCGGGTTGAAATTGGGTCGCAAAAGTAGGAATCTGACCCGTGACTCTTTGTATTTCTGCATTATAATCAGCCAAGATAACAAAATACGGCCTGTATTGGAGTTCCGATGAGAGAATCAGGCGTCTCGATGACAAGTTCTTGAAGTAAGCTGATTGTAACACAGTCTCCTCGATGACCCTCATGGCCTGATTTTGCACTACGGTACGCTCTTCATGCGAAGTCCCTATTTCCTCCACTTGTCGTAACCATGGCAGCCGTGGTGCCTCGAACGTGTCCTGCGCTTCTTCTGTTTGTTGGCCTCCTGGGAATGGTTGCGGATCATATTCTTCATCAAACGTTTGTTCCACAGGAATTTGCACAACTTCTTCGTCCGTGGGAGCCTCCGGAGGGGAAGATGGTCTCTCATATTGTAGTAGACGTGTTTGCAATTCAGTTACCTGTTCCTGGAGATCTTTTATGGCCTCTGCGTTGAGAAGCAAAGCCGCAGAGGGGGTGGTTGGAGGGGCAGCTGTTGGTCCTTGTTGGTGTTCCTGCTTCAGTTGTCCTAGCTCCTCCGATAGCTTATCATGTGCTTCGAGCAGCATGGCATAATCTTCCAATATAATCTTGATATTATCGGGGGTCACTGCTTGAAACTTGGATGGGCTGATGGGTGCCCCCGGTGTGCTCTCAATAGCTGCCTCCAGGTTCTCTTGATTTTGTATTTGCAGACGTCTGTTCTCTTCCTGAGCAGCCGCAAGATGGCGTTTAAGTAGCGCCATATTTCGCTGAAGTTTTGAGTTGCGTTCCAGCTGTGTCCGTAGGTGACCTTCTACCACCTGCACTGCTTCCTGATCTACGTTCTGTAGCTGTACCTCCAATCTATTATGGGCTTCTTGGAGGGTTTGGAACTGTGTGTGGAGGCGAGCGTTCTCCTCTTCTAGTGCCGCAAGGCGGTGCTGTAGTGTCGCTGAGTGCTCTTGCAGGCGTTCGTTTTGTTGCTGGAGCTGAATGTAATCTGTTCTTAAATTTGATATACAAGCCAACATGGTGTCCAATGCATTTCCTATAGATGAGTGTGGGTTGTTTATCGTGGGAGATGCATGGGATGGGAATTGGGGAAGGGAGACAGTGAATGATGTGTCTACGGAAGTTGTGTGTGTGGGTGAAATTGGTGGAGGGGGAACGGGAAGAGGTGGAACCGTGGGTGGAGGTGCCGTGGGTGGTGAAATGTCCATACCTTCAGGAGTGGGTGTTAGTGTGGGGCCTGCCATATACATTGGTATGGTAGGTGGTGTGTGTGTGGAAGTGGTGAATAGATGTGAAGTGGGGTGGGGAGCTGGAAAGACAGGGAATGGTTGAGAGCCTGGTTGAAAAGCCCTAGCAAAGAGGTCATGGAGGGATTGTAGGAATGGAGAGAGGGATGTCGGGGGTTGAGGTCGTAAATTTGAGGAGGGCTGAAAGGGTTGCGTGGTAGCAGGGAAGCCCATGAATGTGGATCTAGGGTCAGGATGACCCGTGGCTGAGGGCGTTGGGGATGGTTGCCCTAGGGCAGGCTCTAGGAGGGGTTCAGCGGATTGTGTAATGTTGGGGTTTGCTTCGAAGATTGGATTATCAGTGGTGGAGAATAGGGTGGCACTAGAGATGGGAGTACGGAAGATGAAGGTTGGGTCAGTGGGTCGAGTGGTCGATGGGATTTCCACTGTCTCTGTTCTAGGAGGTGATGGTGGGGGAGTAGGCGGTAGTGGTTCGGTGGACTCCTCATGGGTGGCGGGGTGCTGTTGACTAGCTGTTTGGGAGGTTGGTGTAGTAGTTGGCTCTTCTGCAACTGTAACGGGGATTTGGATATTTTTACCTGAGCGAGGTCGTGTCTGGAACCTTCGTGGGTCATATTGAACTGAAGGCCTCTGAATGGCAGTGCGCACAGCTTCTACAACTCCATATGTTTCTGCCATCAATAAGAGACCTTCCCTGTACTCTGAGTCAATTCCCGCTTCTTCCAACAACTGAGTCATAAGTACTCTGCTGCTCTGTTCAGTGAGTAACTGCTGCGATCGCACTCTTTCCATAATCTGATACAGCCTTCGGAGTTCTGCTGTATATGCTGGGGCTTCAGTGGTCTCTTCTTCATACGCTTCTTCTTCTTCCGGGTGTCCGTGTTGTTGACTTTGCTGAGCGTCACTCCAATGGACATGTCTACCGTCTGTAGACTTTCTTCTTCTTCGTGAGGATGTGCCCTGCTCCTCTGCCTCTGAATAAAACTCCACATCAGAGAATTGTGTGCTTTGTAGGAATGCTTCGAAATCCTGGGGGTCCAGTCCTTCAGCCTCTCCAGTGGCAGCAAATTCGAATTCAGGTGTAACAGGAGGAGCCGATGGGGTAGGTTGTGTCGTAGTGTCAGATTCCGACCTGGGTATCCTAATGGTAAAGGGAGGTACAGTGCCCTCTCTTAGTGGTGATGCCTCAGGAGTAGTCAGGACTTCCCTTGTCTGGACACAAGGGATCGCGCCCCTCATGCGCTTGGACTGATGTGTGGACGTCTTGAGCCTTTTAAACATTTGTAATTGTGCCCAAGTTAAGGCACGTTCAATGGGGACATCATATGCTAGGCATCGGTAAATAATGCGTGTGATCGCACAGCATCCGTTCACCACTAATTTCCTAGAAGCCCGTTTGTTTGCTTCATACAACTGATCTATAATCCACATTGGTAGCTTAATAGGCAACGCACCTGCTTCCGCCAAGTAGAGAGCAAACCAGATCTTCTTGTGTGGTTGCGTGAATCGGTCTTGGCCGGGGAAGGCGAAATGTTGCATGCACATGCGGAGAGGGATGGACACATTTGGGGTGAGTGCTGCCATGTCTTTCAGCTTCACTAGTTTCCTGTCCTTCATGTTGGTGGGAACGAGAGCATCCTTTTCTGAGGGTACATGCGTGCCATGCATATTTAAAGCGTCGCTTACCAACTCCACAGTAAGTTCAAACCTCTTCAACTCGTTGTTGCCCAGCAATGAGGGGAGAACAAATGATCCGGGTTGGTCCTTATCTTCATTAGCTTGTAATGTGGAGACCAAATAGTAACATCGGAGGAGATCGGGTTTAGGTAGTGGGGCTTCAAAATATTCCGCCAACCCTGCTCGTTGCCATATGGTCTGGAGATCTTCGGTATTCTGTAAAGTCTCGAACTCTTTGGAGAAAAATTGGAATCTCACCCATGATCTGTCATACTCGCATTTAGACTCCCAGATATACTTGGCCTCTCCTAATGGACCGGGCATGCCATTGAACCAATGAGAATTGGCATGGACTCTTTCCGTGATCCCTGTAGGTGGGTCTGGCACCGGGATTTGCTGAAGGTGTTGCATCTCCACTGGTCGTTCAGTCGGGGGCACGTCCACAGGTAGGCTATCCACATCAATTCCTGCAGTGAGTATCCCTACTTGTGAGCCCGAACCTGTCGCTTCTGCCATTTTTCTTCTTGCTTTCTGATTCTGTGAGAATATAGAATCATGTGTTAACATCGTAATGGACAAAATAAATCCGTTGTTGTCCCCGTTACACATTAACATGAGGTAGATGGTGAGTTAGTGGTTAGTAAGTGCACGAAGACAGTGAGTGTAGTTAATGTTTGTGTATTCCTAGGAGACGACTGCAGTTAGTAAGTGGGTATGAATTTACAACTTGGGATCGGGGGGTTTATTACAGGCCCTAGGCTGCCAAATGCAGTGAATGGGCTTTGCCTTCGGTTTCGGAGAGGCTCTAGAGAGCTTTCTCGGTGTCGTGGTTTGAAAACAAGGCCTTTTTGGGACCCATTTACAATTAATTACATGCACGCTCTTGAGTCTTTGTGTGTTCATGAGCGTTGAGAACGAGTGAATACTGGCAGTATGCGTAGCTGCGTTATGCTGTTTAGGCTGTGGCCTCAGCGTAGCTACTTGTGCCATCAAGCAAGCCTTAGGCACCCAAATTTGTCTTGATTGTGGGCTAGCCTTCATCGACTTCTTGGGCACCCAAATATATTTCACGTTAGTAGAAGAATTTCCGAAAGACTTCTTATTAGCGTCGTGTTGTTGGTTACTAATAAGAGGCTTTGCTCGTGTGGTTGGCTTGAGTGCAACCGGGTGTTCGCCTTTCCGCACCCACACTTGTTTCACTTGCTGGGACATTTTGCTGCGCAGGTACTTTGGATCCCCGACATAGGTAGTACTCTGCTTCTTCGGCCTCTGATCCACCTTGGGTTGTTGCCTTCTTCTGGCCTTTGGAAAAGAAGGGAATTCCTTTGCATCCCGGACTCCTTTTTTGTGAATATCCTTCCTCTGCAACACATAGTTTTGGACAAGAACAGCATGGTCAACTTCATGTGCACCCCTGGAAGGACCAGGAGTCTGTGCCTTTCCTAGTTCCTTGAGTGCTCCATTGTCTAATTCTACTGTAACTCGACTATGATTGACCCATACCTGAAGAAGCCCACTTCTTAGGTTTAAGTTGACTGCTTGGTCATAGATCCAGTCTTGACCCAAGACAAGAGGTTCAGTGAGATCCTCATCTTGACACACTAGTGCTTTAACTGTCATTGCCTCATCATGAATGTAGAGGGGAAGTTCCACCTCGCCCATGCAAGGGGTTTCCACGCCTCCCAATCCTATGAGATATGCTTCTACAGGATTGACAGTTAACTGTAACTCTTGACAGTAAGACACTCTAACAGCACTAGCGGCTGCACCTGAGTCAATCAAGGCTTTTACAGTCCTTGCACTCTTTTCTTGTCCTATATCTAGGGTTACGAAAGGACGTCGATCAGTTATCCTAGGTGAGCTGGTTCCTGCGACTTCACACATTGCCATATGATATCCTTGATCTGCATAGTCATTTGTCCTAGGCTGCTCTCTACCTTGCCTTCGTAATTTCATCCTTCTGATGCGTTCTAAAGCTTCAGCTTGAGCTTCTTCTCGAACTCGCTTTTCTTCCTCTTTGCGTTTCTTAGCAGTGTTGAGTCGACTGAGCATTTCCTCCGTGAGGGGTTCCTGATACAACTTGACTCTGCATCCGCTAATATAGTTAGGGAGAACATTGCCCTCTAATGTGGCTTGTTGGGGATTCGGGGACAAGAAGGAGTTTGAGGGTTTGTAGGAGAGAAAAAAGAGATGATAAAAATGGAATAATAGTGAGAACTTCTGCAAAGGAATACTCTTGGAAACCTTGAATATTAATTATCCTGCATCAATTACAATGACTGCGCACAGTCCAATCAATGACTAAATACCACTTCAGAGAGTATCAATTACTGAAGACCAATTGTCTCAAGTCCTCTAGCGGCGGCCTCTCGTGCACCAATCCTTCACTTGCTTCCCGCTTCCCTTGTGCACACCTTGCACTAAGCTTCCGCCAAGCTAAGTGTTGGAACTCAAAGTCAAGCACAAGCATGGAAGCACATCAGAAAGGTGGAAACACACAAGAAGAAGGAGCACGTAGGGAGCTCCATGAAGTAACTGTCAACTTTTCATAACAATCCCCTACAAAAATAGTGATTTCCATCACTAAAATCATTGTAAATACCATTTTCTATTTTGGTAGCTCCATTTTGTGCAAGCCGAGGAGTCCTCGAGCTTGAGGAGCATTAGAAGTACCATCGTACCAAATTTCATAATTTTTAGACTCCATTTGAGCCCTCAAATAAGCCCTGGAACCTAATTTTTAACTAGGCCGGACACTAGGTCTGGACAGGGCCAAAACTAGTCAAAAAACTATAAAAAGAGCTAGAGAGCTCATTTTTGGGCTAGCTTCTTGTAGATTTCAGTTTTGTAATAGATTTCTTTTTGTAATCAAAATCCTTCCATTGTTCCTCTCTTTGATCTTGCCTTGTGCGCGTGTGTGTGTATGTGTGTGCATGTTTGTGTGCTTTCACTCACGCACTTGTGCCTTCACTTGCTCGTGGTCTTCATACCGGTCCTCACGTCTCCGCGGATTGACAAGTAAAGGAGGTGGTGCTTACGCTTGAGCTACACCAAATTTTGGCGCCGTTGCCGGGGAGAGAGCTTCGAGGACGAGCGTTGTGATGGTAAGATCGTAGATTTGCGACGTTGGAAGGTAAAAAAACTATCATTTCAGTTCATTTTCTGTTTTTTCCTCTTCATCTTCATCATCATCATCATCTCCACCTTCTTCCATCTTCTTCTTCATAGAAATTTCTTGTTTTTTAGTGCATTTTCACCATTTTCATTCCATTTTTCATGCATTATTGTGTGTGGAGGAGTTAGGAGGTGCAAGGGAGAGCAAGCGCTGTATTTTTTTCATGATTTTCTGCTCATACGGAGCTCGCCATAGCCGGCGCTCAGAAATTTGAATTTCCCGCCAAAAAACGCGATTCTGTGATGAAAATCGCGATTCTGTAAAAATTCAAAATTTTTTGAAAAATCACGATTTTCAGTTTTCCCGCCTAAAAGTTGGTTGAAAAAAATCGCGATTCTGTGTTTTTCTCAAAAAAACACGATTCTCTGCTCAAAATCGCGATTCTCACCAATCACGATTTTCAGCAGAAACACGATTTTGTGAAAAAGGCGATTCTGTGAAAACACGATTTTTTGCTCAAAATCGCGATTTTCAAAAACACGATTTTGTGCTCAACATCGCGATTTTCATGTGAAAAATACGATTTTCAAAAAACACGATTCTCTGCTCAAAATCGCGATTCTCACCAATCACGATTTTCAGCAAAAAAACACGATTTTGTGAAAAACACGATTCTCTGCTCAAAATCGCGATTCTCACCAATCACGATTTTCAGCAAAAAAACACGATTTTGTGAAAAACACGATTCTCTGCTCAAAATCGCGATTCTCACCAATCACGATTTTCAGCAAAAAAACACGATTTTGTGAAAAACACGACTTTCTGCTCAAAATCGCGATTCTCACAAATCACGATTTTCAGCCAAAAATACGATTTTGAGAAAAACACGATTCTGTGGGACAAAATCGCGATTTTCAAGTCAAAAACACGATTTTGAGAAAACACGAATTTTTGCTCAAAATCGCGATTTTCAATTCACGATTTTCTGCTCAAAATCGCGATTTTCAGTCAGAAACACGATTTTGTGATCAACATCGCGATTTTCTGAAACACGATTTTGTGATCAACATCGCGATTTTCAGAAACACGATTTTGTGATCAACATCGCGATTTTCAGAAACACGATTTTGTGATCAACATCGCGATTCTCTGAAACACGATTTTGTGATCAACATCGCGATTTTCAAAAACACGATTTTGTGATCAACATCGCGATTTTCAAATCACGATTTTCTGCTCAACATCGCGATTTTCAGAAACACGATTTTGTGATCAACATCGCGATTTTCAAATCACGATTTTCTGCTCAAAATTGCGATTTTCAAAAACACGATTTTGTGCTCAACATCGCGATTTTTTTTTACTTCACAGCATCGCGATTTTCAGGAAGATCACAAAATCGCGATTTTCTCCAAAGGTCCTGTTTGCCTGTTTTGACCCCTAGGAGCCTGATTTGGCATAACTTTTTCATCCAAAGTCCATTTTTTGAGCTCTATAGCTTGTTGGAAAGCTCGTTTCAAATCCTACACGATCTCAACTGTTTTTTTCAAGAATAATGCGTTGATTTTGAGATAGGATAATTTGAAGTTGACCCTCAGGGGGGACTAGGAAACCAGGGGGGCTCCCAAGGATTTTTGAGCAATACAAAGGGGGAGAAAATTGTGTTATGGGAAAGAAAAAAGCAAAAGATAGAAGAAAAGGGGCTAAGATCAAAAAAACGGAGGGCGATAAACATGAAATACATGAGATAATATCACATCAAGATGAAACATTTAGAGAAAAATTGCAAGGAATCGAGGAAACGGGGGAAATGTCTAGGGGGGTCGGATCCATATTTGCAACAAGAGAATATCACAATATGTTGGTGGATATAAGAATAGGATATGAATGTAGAAGGTTAAGTGCATATATCAATCCTCATTGTGAGTGGAATTTGATTCATATTGACTTCTTGACCATTCTTTTTGAGAACATACAACCAACAACTCATTCTTCTATCCTCATGGATGATGAACATTATGAATGCATGGGTCAAGTTGTGTTGCCTGTTATGGTGGGTGATATGCAATTTTCAGAAACATTCTTTGTCATGGATTGTATAGATGAAGGCTTGATCATTGGCACCCAAAGGTTCATTAAACAAAATCATCAAGAATTTGAGGTGCCTTCTCCACCTATCATCCATGCTTCTACATATGTGTCTATGGAAAATCCTAATGACTATCCACCTTATGATGATTGGGGGCAAAATCATCTTTTCACAGAGCTTGCTTTTAATGAGAAAATTTTTCTTTCTACTCATGTTTTTGAATCTGATCCTTCTTTGAGTAAATCACAGGAAACCTTAGAGAATGGAGATATGGAGGACTCCAAGTGTTTGGGGGATGTGGAAGGACCCTCTCTTCCTGTAAATTTGGATTCCCCTCATGAAGCCATAAGTAGGGATGATCTGCACTCAGATGGTCAAGAAGGAGATGATCAACCACTGTTGTGTATCACTGATGTGGAAAAGGAGGTCGACTCTAGGGTGAATCATGACAATCCATCACCCATTTGTACACCTAGGGATTCTATGTGTAATAAGGATAAATGTCTCGATGAATCTCTAGATCAATCTCAAACCACACAGCCCATTGATCCCTTGCATAAGTCTGATGTAGGTATAGAAGATCAACCCTTGTTGCACTCCCCATGTAAGGATGCGTTTTCTCAAAAAACTCACATAGAAGGCCCAAAAGACCCTTACATCAAGAAACAGAAATCACATTTTCTTGGTAATGTCAAGCAAATTTGGGTGGCCAAGAAATTACTTAGTGCCCAACCAAATCGCACTATGATATGGGTACCAAAGAAAGCCCTGGCACAAAATCAGTCCCCTCACACTAGACTTCAAAATCTATGGTCTAGGCCTACCATGACTTATCCTCAAGAAAGACCACTTCCAATCCAAGGACCCCAAGCAATCAAGCCTAAGCTCAGACAAAATCCAAGGGGGAATTTCAAGGCAACAACCTGCACAACAAAGACACCAAGGCGAGGTAAAGAACTGAATCAAGCACAGAGCTCCAATAAAGATCAAAGAACCTCTTCTGCAAGGATATGGGTTTGGAAGACGAAAGCACTGATAGCATCCACCAAAATAAAGAGCCAGCCACGATGGATCAAACCCTCAGGAGATCATTCAAACACGAAGTGGGCAAAGGTGATCTCTACCCAGTTGCAGACTGTTCTCAAATGGATCCCTACAAGGAGGAATGATCAGTTGTCCTCTCGAGATACAATGGATACCTCCAACAAAGATGGCATCAATATCTGCAAATAACATTGAAAACCTCGACGAGCGACAACCATGTGCCCTTTGCACAACCCTGTCTTATGCACCATTCAGGTCATGCATTTCCCAAGTATGCATCATTATAGGGCCACATTACATGGTCGTGCATAGACACACTTGAGAATCCTAAGCACAAGAGCACATTGACATATGTCAAATTTTTTCTACTGATACTACCTTTTGTGTTCTTGTTTTGTGATAATTTTTCCCAAAAAAAAAAAAAAAAAAAAAAAAAAAAAAAAAAACGAGGAAGAACTTGTGCCCAGGTTTCGCTCATGGAACATGAATGAGTCATGCTTCGTTGAAGATTGAACCATCGATTACTGGGCATTTATCAGTTTGGATAGAAGTGTGTCTTGGCTTGCAGATGATTCAATTGCTGTCTTATCTCATAAATGTCAAGAACTTAGCATGAGCAGGGCATCCACAACTAAGGTTTCCTCTTACTATGGTGGGAGTGAAGAGCTTGAAGGTCCACAACTTGAGTGATGCTTAACTACTGTATGTACCAGAGCAGCCAAGGAGATATCTGCAAAAGGTAGTTCTGGAGGAGAAGACTCCTGTATATGGGAAGCTAAAGAGAATATGTGAAACTCAGCTTGGTGTAGTTACCCGATGTTGCTTGCCAAAGAATATAAAGCAATTCAATTCTCAATATCTCCTGAACCAGTATGGAACAGTAGCACTGGTGAATGGTCTATGTCAATCAGCATGGTAATCTCTTAGAAACCGGCACGTGTCCAATATTCCTCTGAGTGTCAATATAGGGAAGTGAACGTGCATGAGCCCAAGCTCAGAAATGCACATTGTTAGTGACAAATGTTGCTTTGAAAAGAGGAAACGGGATTCACCACTCAAAAGATCTCATCAGTGGACAATCAACATGGACATTCATCAACAAGGTTCCATCCCAAAGGCCGAGAGTACAACACGAAGAGACAAAGCATCCATCAACCTTCTCCATGGTAAGTTTCTTTACTCTGGAAACAGCATAACCATGATAGTTTAGGAAACCTCTTCGTCAGCATACCCTTGAGCACTTAGCTCAAGAACTGCAATTTTTGCACCATACTTCTTCCAATGCATTTTCCAAGTAAGCATGCGTAGGGCTACATTACAAGGCCGTGCACAAGGCACATACTTTTTTCAACCCAGGCACGAACACTCTTACCCATTATTCATTATGGGTTATGAGTGGTTGGCATGACTGCTCTCAACATCATCTTTGGAAGAGCTAGCGGTTGGGAACAACGTCCATACCTAGGAAGCAATTCGAAGCTAGTAGTTGCTCTAACTCGATCTTGACAACCTCTTTTGAGCAACTCGCGATTTTTGAGAGCTCACAACGACGCATTCATGCTGCAATTCATGAAAGAAGCACATACCAAGGGATGACGACTTGTAAAGGCTTGCAGTGACACATGAAGAACCGGACAACCAACACTATCAATTTGGAAGATAGACGGCTCTCGTTCATACAGAATGGCTACTACCCCTCAAAGCACTACATGGAACAACCACTACAACAAGGGTCTGTCAGGGACGACAGACTCGAGAGGGGGGGGAGTGTTGGAACTCAAAGTCAAGCACAAGCATGGAAGCACATCAGAAAGGTGGAAACACACAAGAAGAAGGAGCACGTAGGGAGCTCCATGAAGTAACTGTCAACTTTTCATAACAATCCCCTACAAAAATAGTGATTTCCATCACTAAAATCATTGTAAATACCATTTTCTATTTTGGTAGCTCCATTTTGTGCAAGCCGAGGAGTCCTCGAGCTTGAGGAGCATTAGAAGTACCATCGTACCAAATTTCATAATTTTTAGACTCCATTTGAGCCCTCAAATAAGCCCTGGAACCTAATTTTTAACTAGGCCGGACACTAGGTCTGGACAGGGCCAAAACTAGTCAAAAAACTATAAAAAGAGCTAGAGAGCTCATTTTTGGGCTAGCTTCTTGTAGATTTCAGTTTTGTAATAGATTTCTTTTTGTAATCAAAATCCTTCCATTGTTCCTCTCTTTGATCTTGCCTTGTGCGCGTGTGTGTGTATGTGTGTGCATGTTTGTGTGCTTTCACTCACGCACTTGTGCCTTCACTTGCTCGTGGTCTTCATACCGGTCCTCACGTCTCCGCGGATTGACAAGTAAAGGAGGTGGTGCTTACGCTTGAGCTACACTAAGGAATTGGTATCACTGCGCAGCACGCAATAGCCCTTGGAACTCTTGGAATCCAGCCCGCCTTCTCTCTTCTCTGCACACTTTCCTCTTGGCACCTCTTGCACTCTTGAATGTCGTCGCACACTGGAGGCTCTTCTTGCTTCCTTTCTTGCTTCTCTGAAGCTCCCTCTTGCTCCCAACTCTCAATCCCTAAGAATAGCCTTTGTCCTTCCTTTTGTTTGAGAGTCCGCCGGTTCGCGCACTCTAACTGCAATACAATCTTGGTGTCCTTTCAATGTCCCAAGATTGTCTTTTTGAACTGGTCCTCAACGATTCGCTACTTTGTCTTGTAGTGACTTTAGAACAAGAGTGACTTTTAAAATAAAATTTTGATTGGGCGGCCTATTTCCACCTTTTCGTACGCGGCCTTCCACCTTCACTTTTCCTTTTAATTCTTTTTCCTTTTTCACCTTAAGATTTAGATTCAACCTTTGAACCTTAAGAGGAAAAATACCTTGTACCTTTAGTTTCAACCGGCTAGGGCTCTACAGATGCCCACCACCTAAAGATCTCTCCGTCCCGGAGAGACAACAGCGATACCAACTGAGAGATTGCAAAGACACATAGATGAGAATGACGCAGGCAAGAGAAAAATAAAGGATGTGTATCTTATTGAGAAAAAAAAGTGTAATGCACCCGACAAGAATGAGAGAATCAAAATTATGAGGTAATTATTCGCAAAGGGATACTGGAATCTACGAGCAATATTTTATGACCGGGATGAGCAAGTTATTGAGACTGAGGAATTTAATTTATTGTGGAGGGTGATTGAGGTTGTCAGTAGAGGTTGATGGAGAAGGGGGCAAAGGAGCAGAAGCTTGTTCGATCGTAAGCTGTAGCGAACTCAGGCATTGTCTAAGGTGATCCCTTTCCCTGCGGATACGTCGGCATGCAGCATTAGCACAAAGCCCTAAGTTGGAGCGATTCTGAAGATCTTCTAAGGCTTTCATTGCAGAGTCGGCCATATCGCGATAATGATCTCGCTCTTCTTTGAGCAATCGGGCCGATTCGTTGAGGGAGTGCCATTGAGAGGTTGCCATGCGATTGATGTTTTCTATTGTTGAGATATACTGTTGATGAACCGAAGCTGCTGCGGAAACCGAATCCAAGGAAATCTGAGAGGCCTGAGCATTGCCGATAGCGACTACACTCGCGTCCTGGAGTAATTGCAAAAATGAAGGTGTTGATGGTAGGTCAAAAGGCGGAGTGGGATTGGCCGGTGGAGCAGGAGGGGGAGGGGGAGGGGGAATATACGGCGGAGTATGAAGGGTTGGAGTGGTCGATGGAGTGGGAAGTGAAAGATTGGGGGAAGGGAGATGTTGACTGACAGGAAGGTTACTGGTAGAGGGGGATGCGAAATCCGGGTGAATGGGGGGCATACAGGTGGGGTTTTGTGGGTTGAGCTGGGTTTGAATAAGTGGGGTGAAATCGGAAGAGAGGGGAGGTCTAGGGATAATAGGAGGGGTAGGCATGGATGGAGAATTTGTAGATACAGGAGGGAAAGGGGAAGAAGATTGGGTAGTGAAGGAGTGGACGTGAGGGGTGGGAGTCATGAATGGAGAGGAGGTGGCTGTAGGCGGGATAGGTGAAGAAGATTGGGGAGGGAAGGAGGGCACATCAGGGGGATGAGTTAAGAACGGAGAAGTGGTAGAGGCAGGAGGGATAGTTGGAGAAGAATGGGGAGGGATGGAGGTTACATCAGGGGGGTTAGTTATGAATGGAGAGGTGGTAGATGCAGGAGGGAGGGGTGAAGAAGATTGTGGAGGGCAGGAAGTTACATCAGGTGGCGCGGAGGTGGGTGTCGAGGCGGAAGCTGAGTCAATAGAGATTAGAGGGGGGGAGGGAGATGGAGCAATGGAAGGTCCAGGTTGGGAGGGGAGATAAGCAGCATTGTGTGCAGAATGTGCCGGAATCTGATAGAGCCAAGATAAGAAGGGTGCAGAATAGATGGAAAATGCATGAGAGCCTCTAGAGATAGCCTGGCGTAGGCGACGGGAGCGCAACATCAAGGAACTATAAATGAGGTGTGCGTAAGGGTAGGGGCGGCTATGGAGAAAGCAAAAGAGCGGATCAGCGATACGAATATCAGACCACGGAAGGGAAGAGGTTTGGCTGCGTAGTAAGAAGAAAAAGATGAACGCATTGAGAAGGGTGGTCATGCGGAGCGAAAACCTAGCATTACTTTGAAAATGTGTGTTACAAAAGGCAATAGTGGCTGAGGCGGACAGTCCAGAGTATAGGAAAGGGGGAGCACGAAAATCTATTAGGGGAGACCCAATACTTGCGGCAATGTCTGGGATGAAGAGAGTGCCGGTTCGAAAATGAGGGAAGAGGCGGATGGCTTCATAAACCTGGGTAAAATTGGCGGGGTTGAAGAAAACATTAGCCAAGCCCCACAAGCCCGCCTGTTGAAGATCCTCAATAGAAAACATTTGACGAAGGGCAATGGTAGGAATGGAGAGGTACATTCGGATTTGCAGGTTTATGTCAGGTGGGAGAAACAGGCGCATATAATCCCCTGTTGGCGAAGATGGGTGGGATGAATGAGATATAGATGGGGAAGGAGAAGGAGGGTGCGGGAGGGGAGGTGGGGAATACAGGTAGCTGGAATCTGAGTCTATGGAATAAAGGGGAAGATCCAGGGTCGGTGGGGGTTGAGTCGCTTGAACAGATGGATCTGCCGATGAAGGAGGAGGGGGATTGGGATGGGCAGAAGCAATTGTTGAGGCAGGAGCAGAACTATCACCCGGAGCGGGGTCCGCCATGGATGAAACTGGGGCAAGGAGCAGAAGAAAGCCACTAGAGGGGAAGAGGAATCGATAGATTGAAGTGGAGGGAGGGGGTAGAGGGTGTGATGATTGGATGGAGTTGGGAGGAAGAGGGGGGCGTACGGTGGAGAGGGAGAGGGGTGGTTGAGTATTGGAGAGGGGGGGGGGCTGGGGTGTGCTGCGCCGAGGGGGGCCGTGAGGGGGGGGCGTGGGTTGGAGAGGGGGTGTGTTGAGGGTATTGGAGAGGGGGGGGGCTGGGGGGTGCTGCGCCGAGGGGGGCGGGAGGGGGGGGCGGGCGTGGATTTGAGAGGGGGGGTATTGAGAGAATTGGAGAGGGGGGGGCTAGGGGGTGCTGCGCCGAGGGGGGGGGAAGGGGGGGGCGGGCGTGGGGTTGAGAGGGGGGGGTATTGAGGGGTGATGAAGAGGGGGGGGGCTGGGGGGTGCTGCGCCGAGGGGGGGCGGGCGTGGGTTGAGAGGGGGGGGTATTGAGGGGTGATGAAGAGGGGGGGCTGGGGGGTGCTGCGCCGAGGGGGGGCGGGAGGGGGGGGCGGGCGTGGATTTGAGAGGGGGGGGTTGATGATATTGGAGAGGGGGGGGGGGGCTGGGGGGTGCTGCGCCGAGGGGGGGCGGGAGGGGGGGGGCGCGCGTGGATTTGAGAGGGGGGGGTTGATGATATTGGAGAGTGGGGGCTGGGGGGTGCTGCGCCGAGGGGGGGCGGGCGTGGGTTGAGAGGGGGGGGTATTGAGGGGTGATGAAGAGGGGGGGGCTGGGGTGTGCTGCGCCGAGGGGGGGCGGGCGTGGGTTGAGAGGGGGGGGGTATTGAGGGGTGATGAAGAGGGGGGGGCTGGGGGGTTGGAGAGGGGGGGGTGTTGAGGTAAGTGGAGGGGGGGGGGGCTGGGGGGTGCTGCGCCGAGGGGGGGCGGGCGTGGGTTGAGAGGGGGGGGTATTGAGGGGTGATGAAGAGGGGGGGGCTGGGGTGTGCTGCGCCGAGGGGGGGCGGGCGTGGGTTGAGAGGGGGGGGGTATTGAGGGGTGATGAAGAGGGGGGGGCTGGGGGGTGCTGCGCCGAGGGGGGTTGTGAGGGGGGGGCGTGGGTTGGAGAGGGGGGGTGTTGAGGTAATTGGAGAGGGGGGGGGCTGGGGGGTGCTGCGCCGAGGGGGGTCGTGAGGGGGGGGCGTGGGTTGGAGAGGGGGGGGTGTTGAGGTAAGTGGAGGGGGGGGGGGGCTGGGGGGTGCTGCGCCGAGGGGGGGCGGGAGGGGGGGGGCGTGGGTTGGAGAGGGGGGGTGTTGAGGGTATTGGAGAGGGGGGGGGGCTGGGGGGTGCTGCGCCGAGGGGGGGCGGGAGGGGGGGGGCGGGCGTGGATTTGAGAGGGGGGGGGTTGATGATATTGGAGAGTGGGGGCTGGGGGGTGCTGCGCCGAGGGGGGGCGGGCGTGGGTTGAGAGGGGGGGGTATTGAGGGGTGATGAAGAGGGGGGGGCTGGGGGGTGCTGCGCCGAGGGGGGTTGTGAGGGGGGGCGTGGGTTGGAGAGGGGGGGGTGTTGAGGTAATTGGAGAGGGGGGGCTGGGGGGTGCTGTGCCGAGGGGGGGCGGGAGGGGGGGGCGTGGGTTGGAGCGGGGGGGGGGGGGGGCTGGGGGGTGCTGCGCCGAGGGGGGGCGGGAGGGGGGGGGCGTGGGTTGGAGCGGGGGGGTGTTGAGGGTATTGGGGAGGGGGGGGCTGGGGTGTGCTGCACCGAGGGGGGGCGGGCGTGGGTTGAGAGGGGGGGGTATTGAGGGGTGATGAAGAGGGGGGGGCTGGGGGGTGCTGCGCCGAGGGGGGGCGGGCGTGGGTTGAGAGGGGGGGGTATTGAGGGGTGATGAAGAGGGGGGGGCTGGGGGGTGCTGCGCCGAGGGGGGTTGTGAGGGGGGGGCGTGGGTTGGAGAGGGGGGGTGTTGAGGTAATTGGAGAGGGGGGGGGCTGGGGGGTGCTGCGCCGAGGGGGGTCGTGAGGGGGGGGCGTGGGTTGGAGAGGGGGGGGTGTTGAGGTAAGTGGAGGGGGGGGGCTGGGGGGTGCTGCGCCGAGGGGGGTCGTGAGGGGGGGGCGTGGGTTGGAGAGGGGGTGTGTTGAGGGTATTGGAGAGGGGGGGGGCTGGGGGTGCTGCGCCGAGGGGGGGCGGGAGGGGGGGGCGGGCGTGGATTTGAGAGGGGGGGGTTGATGATATTGGAGAGTGGGGGCTGGGGGGTGCTGCGCCGAGGGGGGGCGGGCGTGGGTTGAGAGGGGGGGGTATTGAGGGGTGATGAAGAGGGGGGGGCTGGGGGGTGCTGCGCCGAGGGGGGTTGTGAGGGGGGGGCGTGGGTTGGAGAGGGGGGGTGTTGAGGTAATTGAAGAGGGGGGGCTGGGGGGTGCTGCGCCGAGGGGGGGCGGGAGGGGGGGGCGTGGGTTGGAGAGGGGGGGTGTTGAGGGTATTGGGGAGGGGGGGGGGCTGGGGTGTGCTGCGCCGAGGGGGGGCGGGCGTGGGTTGAGAGGGGGGGGGTATTGAGGGGTGATGAAGAGGGGGGGGCTGGGGGGTGCTGCGCCGAGGGGGGTTGTGAGGGGGGGGGCGTGGGTTGGAGAGGGGGGGGATGTAGAGGATTGGTTGTTTCCGCCGGGGGTTTGGGTTGTGGAGATTGTTGAGGGGGATTGAGGGTGAGGGGGTGTGAAAAGCTCTCCTCTTTCTTCCTTAGCACAACTTGACACTGAAAATAAGACGGATTCCTGAGGATGGTGAAGCAATAATGAAAAAAGAGGCCATATTATATAGCTGGTTCAAATGAGGGAGCACCTCTCAAGAAGGAGCGGACTAGCATAAAAAGGTGATCAAAAGAGAGGAGATGACAATGTTAATCTCATCCATCCGAGAGACAAACAAAGGAAAGGGCAAAAATGAAAGTTACTTAGCAAAACTATGAGCCATTCAAGTGATGAATTTCTTTTTTGAAGTGATGAATTTCTTGAATTTTTTGATGGAGAAGAAAACTTGCGCCAAAATTTTCATTTTCCATGATAAAGAAAAGAAACGAATTTTTTTGATTTTCATAAAAAAAAGACTACGCCCAAAATTTTGATTATTACTACTTATTAAAACAATGCAAAACCAACAAAATAAAGGAAAATGCAATGTTTATGATGCTTGATAATAAGCCTTGAGTCTAGAAATGTTAACTAAAGGTAGGGTGCTGCCATCGAGTGTTTCCAATTGCACTGCCCCCTACTGCAGCATCTTCGAAATGCGAAAAGGGCCTTCCCAGTGAGGGATCCATTTCCCTTTGTTTTGATTAGAAATTTGTGGTCTGTGCAGCAGTGCTAAATCTCCAGGCTTCAATTTGTTTTGCCATAGGTTTCTGTCATGAGTCTCCTTCCTATGTAATTGCTGCTTCTCTAACTGTTTGGATGCTAGAATTCTCGATTCTTCTAGTTTATGCAAAGCAGTAAGCCTTGCTGAAACTTCCATCCCCTTTTTCTCTAGTCTTTCCGTTCTTATAGAGCCTCTGATAAATTCAAATGGTTCAATAGGAACCAATCCATAAACTAATTGAAAGGGGGAATACCCAGTCTCTTTATAGGCCAGTCTGTATGCCCATAATGTACCCAGATAGGCTCTTCCCCAAGAGGTCGGCTGCAACATGCATTCTTTTCGTAACATTGAAATTAATACTTTGTTTGTTGACTCGGCTTGTCCATTAGCTCGTGGGTAGTATGCACAAGAAGTCCTGTGTAAAATGCGATACCTGTTGGAAATTTCCTGCAATATTTTGTTAACAAAATGAGTACCCTGATCGGTACAGATTTCCAGCGGGCATCCAAATCTACAAATGATGTTACAATACACAAAGTCAGCCACTGTTTGTGCAGAGCAATCTGTTGATGCAATAGCTTCAGCCCATTTTGTTGCGTAGTCCGTGGCTATCAGTAAGTACTTTTCCTTCTTTGGAAGTGCCGGAGGGTATATAGGCCCAACAAAGTCTAATCCCCACTTCTCAAAGGGCTGCCAAGAAGTGGAAACTACCAAAGGGTGATGTCTTTGCTTGGTGGGTTTAGGTCCACACCTCTGGCACACATCACATGTTTTTCTCCAATTATCTGCATCGCTAAAGAGTGTAGGCCACCATAGGCCAGCATCTAGTATTCTCTGGCTCATGATATGCCCTGGAAGGTGCCCACCACCTGTTCCTTCATGTGCAAATTGCAGTATTTCCCTCACTTCATCTTCCTCTAAGCATTTCCTCATCCTGTCATCCATGCCCTGTCTGTAGAGTTTGCCTTCAATGAAAGTATATGGTCTACTTTTGATAAGTAGCCTCTTTCTTAGTACAGCATTAGCACTTTCTGGATACAATCCCGTATTAATGAACTGCTTGATCTCATCATACCATCCTTTAGGTTGTATAGCAAACAAGTGTGCATCAGGGAAATCATCATTGATACCACTAGTTTGATCCCTCCTATTGATTCTGGATAAGTGATCTGCCATCACATTTTCTCTTCCTGGCTTATGGATTACCGAGAAATCGAACTCTTGGAATAACAGTAACCACCTCCATATTCTACCAGTAGCATGTGGTTTGTTGAGTAAGTACTTGAGAGGTTGGTGATCTGATATAATAATAAATTTTACCCCCAATAAGTAGTGGCGGAATTTTTGAACTGCAAAGACCATTGCTAGTGCTTCCCTTTCGGTAGTACTGTAATTTCTTTCAGCTTTGGTCAAGATTCTACTGGCATATTGAATTGGCCTGTCCATTTTAAATTCTTCACTGGGTTGAGTTAGAACTGCTCCCACTGCATATGCACTGGCATCGACATGTATATGAAAGATTTTTGACCACTCCGGGGTGACCAAGATAGGAGCACACACTAGCCGTGACCTTAATGTCTGATATGCTTTTTCCTCCTCTTCTTCCCATTTGAAAGGTACTTCTTTACCTGTGAGTCTAGTCAGAGGTCTAGCTATCTCTGCATACATTTTTATAAACCTTCTATGATAACCGGTATGCCCCAAAAAACTCTGGATCTCTTTAGGAGTTTTGGGTTTAGGTAACTTTAATATAGAGAGAATTTTGTCAGGATCTGGGGCCATACCTTTAGCGGATACCACATGTCCTAAGAGGGTTCCTTCTGTCACAAGGAAGTGACATTTATTTGGGTTGAGCTTTAACTTGGTTTCTCTGCATCTTTGGAAAATATTCTGCAGCTGTCTCAGGTGCTGGTCCAAACAATCTAGATGAGTTTCTTTGTGAGATCCTGAAAATGAAGAGAAATCATCCATGAAGATTCTAAGTGATTCCAGCAATAAGGGGCCAAAAATGAGATTGACCGTTCTGTTAAATGTGGCTGGAGCATTTCTTAGCCCAAATGGCATTTTTACATACACATACGTTCCCCACGGTGTGATAAAAGCAGTCTTTTCACGATCCTCTGGGTGTATTGATATTTGATTATAGCCACTGAAGCCATCCATAAAACTATATAGTGCATGCCCCGCCACTTCTTCAATGACTTGTTCTGCAAAAGGCATAGGGAACCCGTCTGGAATGGTCACTTTGTTGAGAGCTCTAAAGTCCACACAAATCCTGATTTTATTAGTATTCTTCTTTGGTACTATAACCATAGGTGAGTGTTCCACAGGAATGATGATTCCTGCATCTTCCATCTTTTGGATTTCCACATAGACAGCTTCTGCATACTTTGGATTGAGTCTATAACTCCTTCCTCTGATGGGTCTGGCTCCCTCAACCAGAGGAATTCTGTGCTCTCCGTAAGATGCAGGCACTCCTTCTAAGTCTTTATAATGCCAGGCAAAAACATCTGCATACTGGGTTAAGAATGATTTTACCTTTTCCAGAAGATTTGGGTGGCTCCACAACCAAGTGGCCACTAGAACTGGTTGATTATTGTTTTGGGTGCATAAATGTACTTCTTGAACCGGATTTCTTGTTACCAGATTATCTTCTTGTGCATCTGCTTCCTTGTCTTCTTCTACTAGCTTTTCGTGCATTGCTTCATAAGCAGGTGTATTTTGAACTTCGATGTTTTCCTCCTTGTCCTGCATCCATCCTGCAGGGATTTCTTGAATTGGGAAAGAACATTCAACCTCAGAATTTTTTACCTTGCTTTTAGCTTGGGAAACTTCGTTATCTGATGCTGACACATCCTCCTCCAATGTGTATTTGATGGGTATCTTCCTGCCCCTTCTGTGGTCGGTGATGGGCTCTCCCAATCCATCAACCTGGACCTTTCCTTTGTCTTCATCATAGCCTCCAATTGTACCAGGATGATCAAGAAAAATTCCAAAACAAGAAGAAGAGTTGCCGGCATGAAGCCAACTTAAAATATCCTCTTCTTCCTCAAAATCTATTTGGGGTTGATCCTCCGCTTTTGTTTCCATGCAAATGCTCACTGTTTGCATCATACTAGTGTTTCCCTGATTGTCTGGGCCTTCTTCTAAATGAATTTGTGTCAGCTCCTGCCCTTTCTTTTGTACCCACATGGTGTCCTTGCCCCAATCATGAATGACACTGGCATGCCTCAGCCAAGGTCTTCCAATTAAGAGGGGAAATCCTCCTTCAACTTGGGGCAATCTTAAAACCACAAAATCCAGGATAAATAGATTACCTTGTACTTCAAGTGGAACTTTTGGGATTACCCCTAAGGGCCTTACTTTGCTCTGATCTGCCAAAGTGACCGTAAAATTTGCAGGTCTTGAAGGGTGGAGTCCAATCCTTTTCATGGTATGTTCAGGCATCAAATTAATGCCAGAACCACCATCTACAATAACACCTTGAAATTCATGGCCCTTGATTGATATTGTGAGCCGAGGGCTTTTATAATCTGTGAGGGGTGCTTCCCCCCTGATTATCCCTTGATGTAAGATAGCAGTCTTAGCTACTAAGCTTGTCGTAGAAGCTTCATCAATTATCTGTAATAATTCTGACCTCAATTTCCCATCCATCTTTATTAAATCAAGAATACTAACCTCCTTTTTCATGGACTTGAGCAGTCTGGAGGCTTCTGATTCCTTAAGAGCTTGGGCTCCATTTGACTTATCCAACTCCTCATGAGCCCTGCTGAATGCCTGTCCAACGGCATCACTGGTACCTGTGCAATTTTCCTTTTTCCTTGTGTCTGTAATTGTGGTGGCTAGGTCTTCGGACACACCTTTGTCTCTGTGTACTCCATTAATCAATGATTCTTGACCCACGTCCACTGGAGCCTTCCCCTTGCTTCTTGTCTGCACAGTAAAAGAGTCAATTTCCTCTAACTGCACCACCCTGGTAGATGGTGACGGCACCTTAACTTGATTTGCCATTTCTTCTTCCTGCACTGAAATCATTTGGATATGGGGCCCTGATGAAGAGGCTTGATTCTTAGGACAACAATTTGTATAATGGTCTCTGGCCTCAGGGCAGTTCCTGCAAGGAGGTGCATTCTCTGGTAGGGTGCACCTACTTTGGTAGTGCCCACATTCTCCACACCTGAAGCAAATAATTGGCCTTCTAGGCCCATTTGCAAGGTTAGTTCTTGGTCTAGGATTATAGTTATTACCTTGGTTTGTTGCTGCTGCCATTACATTTGCTGGTGGCAAGAGCCCGCCTTGTGTCCAGTATGTCGTTGTCTGTATTCCCCTTGATTGGCATTCATGGGCCTCATGCCCAATCTTTCTGCATAATTGGCAAGTCACATTTAGCAAAGGACATTCACTTACTATATGTCCTTGCTTACTGCACATGGAGCACCATAGTCCGTTCTTAATGCCGCCTCCTTTTAGTTCTTGCAACTCCTGCCTCAGCTGAGCTAGTTCCTCTGCTTGGGCTTCCTCTTCCTTTTGGAGCTTGAGGGCTTCAATCTCTCTTCTCAGCTGAGCTACAGTAGTCTCCTCCTCTGTATAGGGTTTATTCCTCTTCAAGCCTTCCAATTCCCTTCTTAACTGGCTCACTGGGTCCTCCAGTTCTGTACCATATGATAGTTGGGAAGACGTTGTACCATACTGGTGCCTTATTTGTTCCAAGCGGGTGGCCGTGTTGATGAATTCCTCAACAGAGGCCGTAGGTAGCACCAACTCTTTTATTTTGCATTGGGTGACCACAGGTAAAGGTTTGGCTAACCACTTCTTGACAAAGAAGTCGTGTGGTGGATCCGTTAATTTAGCCATTAATGCTTTTGCCCTGGTCACGAATTCGGGGAACTTCTCTCCTGGACCCAACTTTAGGTTTTCCAATTCTTCTATAATGATCTCAGCCGTGTTGCCATGCTGAAATTGATTCTTAAAGGCCTCTTTCATCAAATCCCAAGAGGTAAAGTGATTTTCGGCAAACTGACTAAACCACTTGTCTGCCAGACCCTCCAATGTGGCGGGGAAGAGTATCAAGAAAGCATCTTCCCTACCCATTAGTCCCCTAGTCTTACATAATGAAAGAAATCGTCCAATGTGCTCATCTGGGTCCTCATGGGCTAAACCTCTGAAGGAGGGGAATTTTATGTTTAACCTGGAGAGCAAGATTTCTAGGTCCACCTGCCCTGCCATGCTTCCTACCGATGAAGTCGATGAAAGTGGACTTGATGATCTTCGGTTCGTCTTTCTTCTTGTCTGCTTGCACTTGATTCTCAAGGTTTGTGAGCGGGTCGCGGTCATGAGCTATTCATAGTCCACTAAAAATGAGACACTTGATAAAAGGATGTACCTTTTGGCCCACTGGAGTAATGTTGTCGACACTGGAATGTTGTCCTCCAATGGCAATATATAGTCTCCTATGCTCAAAGCTCCTTGGAAGTCCCACCGTGCGTGCCAAATTTGTTGGGGATTCGGGGACAAGAAGGAGTTTGAGGGTTTGTAGGAGAGAAAAAAGAGATGATAAAAATGGAATAATAGTGAGAACTTCTGCAAAGGAATACTCTTGGAAACCTTGAATATTAATTATCCTGCATCAATTACAATGACTGCGCACAGTCCAATCAATGACTAAATACCACTTCAGAGAGTATCAATTACTGAAGACCAATTGTCTCAAGTCCTCTAGCGGCGGCCTCTCGTGCACCAATCCTTCACTTGCTTCCCGCTTCCCTTGTGCACACCTTGCACTAAGCTTCCGCCAAGCTAAGGAATTGGTATCACTGCGCAGCACGCAATAGCCCTTGGAACTCTTGGAATCCAGCCCGCCTTCTCTCTTCTCTGCACACTTTCCTCTTGGCACCTCTTGCACTCTTGAATGTCGTCGCACACTGGAGGCTCTTCTTGCTTCCTTTCTTGCTTCTCTGAAGCTCCCTCTTGCTCCCAACTCTCAATCCCTAAGAATAGCCTTTGTCCTTCCTTTTGTTTGAGAGTCCGCCGGTTCGCGCACTCTAACTGCAATACAATCTTGGTGTCCTTTCAATGTCCCAAGATTGTCTTTTTGAACTGGTCCTCAACGATTCGCTACTTTGTCTTGTAGTGACTTTAGAACAAGAGTGACTTTTAAAATAAAATTTTGATTGGGCGGCCTATTTCCACCTTTTCGTACGCGGCCTTCCACCTTCACTTTTCCTTTTAATTCTTTTTCCTTTTTCACCTTAAGATTTAGATTCAACCTTTGAACCTTAAGAGGAAAAATACCTTGTACCTTTAGTTTCAACCGGCTAGGGCTCTACATGGCTAATTGTACTGCTCCACTCGTGGAGATCCTATTGATGATCATAGGTCCGTAGCCTCTCTTTTCTAGCTTCCTCGCGTGTTGTTTTAGTGTATAGACTAAGACTAGATTTCCTGCTTTCAAGCCTTTATCCTTCACGTGGGCATCAAAGTATGCCTTCTGTCTCTTCTTGGCTGCATATATCCCTGCAGCGGCTCTCAGTCTTGTTTCTCCTAATCGTTCAAGGTCAAAGATCCTAGAGGAGAGCTCATGACCTGTCCATTCGTGCTCTTGTGCTACTCTCAATGTAGGGATCAGGAAGTCCAAGGGTAACACAGCGTTTTGACCGAATACCATCTGAAAGGGGGTGGCTTGGAGTACCGTTTTGTAGGCAACTCGGTATGCCCAAACAGCATGGTGTAGCTGTTTGTCCCAATCAGAGCGTTTAGTGTTCACTAATTTCGTCAGTACATTGCATAATATCTTATTAGTGCTCTCAGCTTGTCCATTAGCTTGAGGGTGATAAGGGGCAGACTTCTTGTGTATTACCAAGAATTCTTGGAGTAGATTTTCAATCACTTCGTTCAAGAAATGAGTGCCTCTATCGCTTACAAGCTCTATAGGTAGCCCGTATCTTGTGAATACATTCTCAAACAAGAATTTGGCAGTTGTTTGAGCATCGTTCTTGGTTGTAGCTTTTACCTCAACCCACTTGGTGAGATAATCGGTTGCCACAATGATGTATTCCGCATGAGAACCTTTGGCTGGGGGATTAATAGGACCTACGAAGTCTATTCCCCACTTAGAGAATGCACGTCCACCCATCATAGGTTTCAGTGGCATCTCATCTTTGCGTATAGGATACTGAGTCCTTTGACAGACATCACACCGTTTCACATAGGTATGTGCATCCATGTGAAGTGTAGGCCACCAGAAGCCCGCAAATAGTATTGCCTTGATTACCCGATCTGGTCCAAAGTGTCCTCCTGCTACACCTTGGTGAGCAGTGTCCAAGATCTTAAGATATTCACTCTCATGGACACACAGTCTCAGGTAACCATCCTTACCGCGTTTGTATAGATTATCACCAATGAGTGAGTAATCCAAGGCTTCTTGTTCTAAACTCCTTTTCCTAGCCAGAGTCATGTCTGGAGGGAATGTGTTTGTCCTCAGGAATGATACTAGTGGTTCGCTCCAATCTGGCACAATGGATATTTGATAAAGAGTGGCATGTTCCACTGGTGGTTTAGTGCAACAGATTGGGCATTCCTTGCACAACTTTTGGACATCAGCTTCCATAGTTGGCCAATGCACTCCGAGTCTCCTTAGAGTCTGTAACGTTTGTTGCTTTGAATGGTGTTGCTCTAGTGCACCTACATGTGCTAATTGCAACCATTTAGCGTACTCATCCTCTTCTACGCAACAAGCCAAGATTCCTTGATCTGTGTGCTTGTACATGCTTCCTGCCATGATGTGGTACTTCTGGGCTTTTACAACCTCTCTATTCCGTGTGTTTACGACTGGATGATTAGGCCCGTAGGTCAATACTGGTACCAATGGCTTAGCCCACTGCGGTATAACTTCCAAATTAAACAAGTAAGCATCAGGAAGGTCATCTGACACTCCTTGTGGGGCTTCTCCCGATGTGAGCCTAGAGAGGTGATCAGCTCTCAAATGGGTCCTACCTTTCCTTACCACAACTTCAAAGTCATATTCCATGAGCAAGAGAAACCATCTTACTAATCTTCCTGTATTGCATGGCTTGTTTACAAGATACAACAATGCCTGATGATCAGTAAAAAATTTAAACTTATTTGCAAGCAAATAGTGTCTAAATTTCTTGACTGCATATACCATGCCTAATCCTTCGCGCTCTGTAGTGGTGTAATTCCGTTCAGCCGCATTCAACTGTCTACTGGCATAGGCAATTGGAAGATCCATATTACCTTCACCAGTGGGTTGTGCAAGCACACACCCAATGGCATAATTGGATGCATCCACATGAACATGGAATGGCTTATTCCAATCTGGTGTGGTCAAGATTGGTGCTGAACACAATCTTCGTTTAAGCTCTTGGAAGGAATTCTCACATTCATCCGTCCACTCAAAGTTTGTCAAGAGTCCGTACATGGGCTTTGCAATGACAGCATACATGTGTATAAATCGTCGATAATAACCACAATGCCCCATGAAAGCTTGTACTTCCTTGACATTCTTTGGCCTAGGTAGCTCTGCTATGGCTCTCACTTTTTCTTCGTCGGTAGATATGCCATTCTTTGACACTATGTGTCCTAGAATCTTGCCTTGCCTGACCATAAAAACGCACTTTTCTGGGTTCAGGCAGACTTGATAGTCTCTACATTTGTCAAAGATTTGTCTGAGTTCAGGAATATGGGTTTGTCTAACATTGGAATGAGCACAGAGATCATCAACATAGACTTCTAAACTCTTTCTCAGGAACTCCTTAAAAACATGGCACATCAGCCTCTGGAAGGTAGCTGGTGCATTGGTAAGCCCAAATGGCATTACTCTAAAAGCAAAAATGCCCCATTCTGTGGCAAAGGCTGTCTTATGCTGATCCTCTGGAGCTATGGCTACTTGATTGTAGCCAGAAAATCCATCAAGGAAGCTGTACACTTCCTTGCCTGCCACTCTTTCTAAGAGATGTTCTGTGATGGGAAGCGGATAGTTATCTCGAATCGTGGCGGCATTAACCTTTTTCAAGTTAATGCACACACGCAGCTTGCCATTCTTCTTGGGCACCACTACGATGGGGGATACCCATTCAGTGTGCTCAATTTCATAGATAAATCCAGCTTCAACCAGTCTATCTATCTCTTCTTTGATCTTAGCAGCGTAATTATCGTTATACGTATAAGGCTTTTGCTTAGAGGGTTTGGCGTCTGAAGTCATGGGGATGGTGTGTGAGCATATGTCCGGGTCAACCCCTTTCAAATCCTTGTAACTCCAAGCGAATACATCTCTGTATTCTCTTAGCAAGGCAGTCAATTCGTGCTCTTCTTCTTCTGTCAGGTCATGGCCTATATACGTGCATCTCTCCTCTCCTTCTTCTATGGCCACTACTATTTTTTTGGTGGTTTCTTTGTTATCATAGGCCTCTCCTAATTGTGCCTCCCGTTTAGGCATTCTTATCATGACTCTCCTGTCATCTATCTCATACTTCTTAAAATTTTTTGGGACCTCAAACAAAGATTCTTCCTCTTTTGGTGAGGCTTCTCTCTTCTTTCGTTTCTTTCCTTCTTCCATCGGGTTCACATGTGTTGCTAATCTTACATTAGTCGTAACCTCTCCATGCCTCTGGGGTTGAAATTCTACTTCATGGAAGTATTCTTCATCTGATGCAAATGGTGGGTCCATAATGATTGACTCTAGATCGGAGTCACTTGCATCCTCAAATGCATCAGGGCTAGGTTCGCATTCTTCTAAAACTGCCTCTCCCATGATTGGCTCTATGGAGAAGACTGAAATGTCATAGCCATCCTCATCACAGTGAGGTGTCCATTGTTCTTCATTGATGGCTACGTCCATTGTTGCTAAAATTTCCGCCCAGCCATGGGGTTCAAACTCCTCATCTGGAAAGACTATAGGTGCATAGGCTGGGTCTTGAATGGGTCTATGAGTTTCGTTCGCACCTACCTCTCTGGCTTTCTCTCTCCTCTCTTCTTCTACTGCTACCTTGCACATCCATAAGTGAGTATCTTCATGCATCCATGAGGATCCAGACCCTATGGAATGCACCGATTCTGTATCATCTTTGGCTCTATGGATGGGATTCCATTGGATAGGAGGGACATCTCTATGAGAATAATCCTTGAGATTGACTTTGGTTGTAACACCTAAGTGCTGCAGGTACAAAGAATTGGTCCCCCAATCCTGTACCACTTGCAACTGTCGCATGAATGGTCTTCCCAAAATCATCTCATAGGCATGATTTTTGCTGAAGTCACATATAGCAAAGCTATGCTCAAACTCGACACCACAAGTGGTGAGAGTTATTCCTTCTAGCAATCCTAAGGGTCTCTCTATGTGACCATCGGCCATTTGCAATTTCATCCTCCTTGGCCTGAGTGCTGGCTTGCCCCAACGCTTCCATAAGGAGGTGGTGGCAATTGCAACTCCTGCACCTGAGTCCAAAATCACCTTGGTGGTGTATTCCTGGTAGGTGATGGGAAGATAGGTGTTCCCTTCTTCACCTTCACACATATCTCCTATCTTATCCAAGGGAATTTCTGGCACTGTCCTATGGGATCCTACCTGGGAACGAGGTTTTGCTATCTCTGGTACTTGTTTGGCTACATGTTTCCATAATTCAGGTCTAACCTTGAGTAGCTCTTCTAACTTGAGATTACACTGCACGTTAGTGTTCTTCACTACCTCTGTGTTCCTAGGTATGACTGAGTCGTCGTTCCTTACCATGACTGTGGGTGCTCTCATACATGTGGACTTTGCTTCCCATGGGCCTGTGAAGTGGGGTAGCTCTTGTATGGAATTCGACTCAAAGTCTAATCTCTCGTGAGACTGAACACTCTCATGCTCCCCGTAAATAGATGGGATGTCTTGTGGGAATTGGTCGTGTGCATCGTCCACAAGTTCAAAAGGAGGGGCGACCTCGCTTTCGTTATCCCATTTGTCTTCTTGAATCTCTCGTAGGAAGTCTGGTGCAAAGGATTCATAGAAGAAGAAGTGTCTGGCTCCGTAGAATTGGGCGCATAAGCAACCTGGGAAGGAGGGCTGATTCTATTGTTGACTCTCTCCTCGTTCTCGCAAATGGTTGGAGCACAAGCTTCTTGGGGAGGATTACTTATTCTATTACTTTTCCGAACAGGCTCACACATTCCCTGAGAAGGAATGTAGGCAACCTGTGGAGGTACTTGAGCTTTCGAGGGAGGCTCATCTGCCTTTTGGGGGGGGAAGATAAGCTTCTTGAGGAGGTACATGGGCTTCCTGAAGATGCTTACTTATCTGTTCTCTCGCCCTTTCCTTTCTTTGAGGGGTAGGTTCCTTTTCTGACTGTGCTATTGGCCTCTCTATTCTTTCTAAGGAGGGGAAGTTGTCCGGTTTAGGGGAATTGGCCACATGCACTTCGGATGGGGAAGGATCCATGTTTTTGCTTGCCTTCTCTCTCTCTTGATTTTTTTCGTCCTTGGCAGATCTTGCAATTATTCTCTCTAATTTCTCTAGGAATCCATCCAAGTGCAATTGCGTTTTGGCTGAGCCCGAGTAATTGAAAAGGCGACTGGCTTCAAACATAGTCAGCTCTAGGATAGCACTTGTCATGATCCGTGACGTTTGGCCCTTCTTGGATTCTAGCCTGATACGCCTTAAGCATCATGTCTATGTCTTCGGGAGTGGGATCAGCTAATACTGATCCTGTTTGGGGTGGTGGGTGGGTTACGTGGGGTGTCTTAGAGGGTGGAGGGATGGAGAGTGATGGGGATGTTAGCGGTGGGATTGTGTGAGAGTGCGGTTGAGATGTGATCTCTATGATTTTAGCCTTGGTTTCTCGTAGACTTTCCTCAAGTTCACTCATCTTCTTTGCCCATTGCCTTTTCATGCGTTTGCGGTATCTCTCCAAGCTCTTGTTCTCTTTTTATTTTGGCTCTCAGTGTCGCTAGTGTCTGGGCTCTTTTCCTTGCCTACCCCTTGGTTTTGCTTCACTGCTTGAGCTCTCGTGACTACCTGTACGGGTGCAGTGGAAGTAACACCTCCGCTGGAATCTACCACTAACTCAATAACATTGATGGGCGTGATTTTTGGCATATTACTGGGGTTCTTTGGGCAATCTCGTAAGAGATGCTCTTTTCCACAATCTTGGCAGAAGCCTTGGATCGTCACTGACTGGGGTTGTGTAGGTGGAGGCAAGGGACAATCACGAATGAGGTGATCTCCTTGGCATCTGTAGCACGGTCCTCTTGGGAATGGCGGTCTTACCTACCTAGATTGAGGCCTAGGGTTGGGGTTTGCATACATAACGTTCGTGTAATCTGACTCCCAACTAGGTTCGTTTGTCTCTTCGCTATAATAGGACTCACCATGCTCAGGAGACTGCATGTAGTAGGCCTGGGGGCTATCAACATGTGTAGAATCAAAGCTATGGTCACTCGGGTCACTTTCAGAAAGCAAGGATGTTACAGGGACTATAGCTCTATTCAGGTTCTCTTCTGCAGCAGTATACTTTACCGGAATCACATTAGCTGGGGCTGGGGGTTGTTGTGCTAGCACAGGCTGAGGCCTTTGTTGGTTTTGATATTGAGGTTGGAAATTTTGTTGTGGCCTGCCATATGGTTGTGGAGGGTACTGGTTCTGGTATCTGCCTTGTTGGTAGGGCTGAGGGTAGGGTTGCCTAACCGCCTGCTTGTTGTATGGGCAATCTTGTGCGGTGTGGTTGGTGTATCTCCATTCTAAGGTGCAGTACTGGCTACTAGGGTTTACTTGGGGTTGAGCCATAATAGGGCAGACATTCGCCATATGGTCACCACCGCATGTATAGCATCTTTTCACAGGGGCAAACCTTGGGATTTGTTTGCTAGTTACACCTAATTTCTGAGCTACTTTTTCGGCCAGTTTGATGTACTATCTGAATCTTTGTAAATTTTGGACAGCTCTAGCTCTTCTCCTAGGTTATCTTCAATGTCAATGCACATACGTACACACTCTTCTATAGTCCTAGGGTCTTTCAGATACACGTAGGATCTCAATTTTGGACTCAGCAATCCGTCAAGGAATAAGGCTACTTGTTTAGCAGATGTGGGTAGCTCCGAAATAGGGCACCTTTCAAGATATTGTCTAAATCTTCTTCCTGCAAGTCTCACAGTCTCTTGAGGGGTTTGCTTGAAGCTGTGAATCAGTGAGGAGGTGTTGTGTCTTATGCCACTCTTGGAGAACTCAATAATAAATGCTTCTAGGAGTTGGTCTATGCTCCTGAACTGGCGCTCATCCAATGGCTGAAACCATGTAAGTGCCGTATTCCTCAGGGTTAGACCGAAGGCATTGTACTGCGTGAATAGATCCTCAACTTGTTCAGCTCTCAAGACTTGCTTGAACTCCGCCACATGATCATAGGGATCTCCTGTGCCGTCAAAGTAATTCTTCATGGACTTAACTAGCTGTGTGGGTCTCAAAGTTCTTGTGTGCTCTCTAGGCCTCGGCAGAGGGAATCCATCTACATTTCTTTGGTTCCTATGGGCTCTAAGCATCTCAGGTTCTATCCTATTCGTCTCCGTTCTCGTTCTTTCTCTGCCCACTGGATTGGCAAAACTTACTTCTGGTCTATCTTTACTTCTGTCTCTTTGCATACCATGAGCCTGGGATGTTCCAGCTCCAGGGTGACCATAGGATACATCTGATCTTGGCTGGGGGAAAATGAATTCTCCCTTCCAAGTGTAAGCATGCCTATCATTTTCTGTCACCACAAAGATCCTCTCCGAAGTGTGGTCTAAGTAGGTCACTCTACCTGGGCTATCTGGATCCTTAAACTCATAGATCATGATTGTTCCTATATCAATTGGGTGATCCGGTTTATACCTCCAAAAGGCTTCGTCCGTTTCTCGATTGAGAAGCAAATCTATGCACTTGTTATCTTGGGGGACCCACTCAGGCGTGATAATCCTAGTGAGAACTGATTTACCTCGAGGGGTTCTAGGTTCCACTCCCATGTTTCCTTGTTCCAAGTCACCTAAGTCCGCTTCTGAAATTACATTTCCAAATTCATCTGTCCTATCTGGATGACTGGTGACTACGTATATGGTTCCTTCCTTGTCCAGGTATGCACCGTTTTCAAACTTGACAGCTGGGTGCTCTAGTCCTATGGATTGATCAGGATTTCTAATCTGGACCACAGATCTTCCTAGGCCGTCCTCATAGATGCTAGCACCTAATCGGTTGGTCCTAAGGTATTCCAACTGTGTTTTGTAAGGGCCTTCTACCCTGTACAAGTAAGGCACACCTGAACTTCCCGTAGGTCTTTCCATACCTTGAGACATCCCTGATTCACTGGTATCAGAGCTAGGGTAATGAGAGTGGTGACTCAACTGTTGAGCCCAAGACCTTGTAGTGTGATTGACACTGGCCTCTGAAGACCTAAGGCTTTGTCTCTCTCTTACTAGGTGTCGTCCTGATCTAAGGTTCATATGCCTATCTAAGTAGCCCAATTCTTTACCCAGCGTACAACCTCGTTGCCGATCAATTGGTACTAGTCACTTGATTCTTTTTAGTTATTCCTCGTGTTTAAAGTCTTGTCTGCTATTACGTCGTCAGGAATACTTGAATGTTCTTCGTACTTTCAGGTTGATCGTTCCACGTTAGGTTCTTTCCTTTGTGTTGTCGACAGTACAGAGATTAAGTCTTTAGCTTGAACTTGAGTTTTTAGGTAGTCTTCAACTTGATAGTGGCCTATCGTCGCCCTGACTTACTCCTACTTCTAACCGTTCTTAGCCTAAGCTAGGAATTGACGAAGAGGAGTTGAGAATATTCCGACCTTTCTTGCCGAACCTTGCTCTTTAGTGCTCGAGAAGTTGATTCTCAAGCGTGCGCAACACCCTTGCTTGGATACTCTCACTTGCTTCTCAATAGGCCTGCATAAATCTCAAGATTAGCTCCAAGTAGACCTTTCAATTGACAGACACTTTTTTGATGACCCTTGTTCCCCCTTTTGTACTGCTAGAAATTTCCTCTAGAGCTCCCTTGGTGTTTCTACCCTTCTGTGTGTCACTTCCAATTATCCTATCTGAAATTCAATGCGTTATTCTTATAAAAAACAGTTGAGGGTGTATAGTATACGTCACGAGCTTTCCGACAAGCCCTAGAGCTCAGGAAATGGATTTCGTATGCAAAAGTTATGACCGTTCAGGGTTTAGGGGGTTACTAGATAGACAGAACCTTTCGGGGGTTTTAATGCATTTTCTAAGGCCTTCGTAAGTACATGAGTACATGAAAGTACAAATATGCCCAAAATTTAGCCTAAATTTCCAAAAATTCACTCCTTAATTTTTTGCCGAAAATGCCTGTCTATCGCGATAGACGGTGTCTGTCGCGATAGACACAATCTATCGTGGGGGCTGTCTGTCGCGATAGACGGTGTCTGTCGCGATAGACGGTGTCTATCGTGGATTTCTGTCTGTCGCGATAGACGGTGTCTGTCGCGATAGACGGTATCTGTCGCGAAATTCCTGTCTGTCGCGATAGACGGTATCTGTCGCGAAATTCCTGTCTGTCACGATAGACGGTGTCTGTCGCGATAGACGGTATCTATCGTAGATTTCTGTCTGTCGCGATAGACGGTATCTGTCGCGGATTTCCTGTCTGTCGCGATAGACGGTGTCTGTCGCGATAGACGCTATCTGTCGTGAAATTCTGTCTGTCGCGATAGACGGTGTCTGTCGCGGATTTCTGTCTGTCGCGATAGACGGTGTCTGTCGCGATAGATGGTGTCTATCGTGGATTTCTGTCTGTCGCGATAGACGGTGTCTGTCGCGATAGACGGTATCTGTCGCGGATTTCTGTCTGTCGCGATAGACAGTGTCTGTCGCGATAGACGGTGTCTGTCACGATAGACAGAAAAAACACAAATTTTTGAAAAACTTCTAGTGATCTAGAGTGCCCTCAAGGTGTAGGTTACAGTGCTAATCATGCATTCACAAAATGTTAAGATTTTCTGTCTGTCGCGATAGACAGTGTCTGTCGCGATAGACAGAGGTTGTCGTCCCGGGACCTGTGCAGAGCCTGTCGTACCTGCGCACACTGCTGGGGATGATGGTACAGCAAAAAACCTGCAAAATAGCTCAAGAAACATGCAAAAACAGCGCATGCAAATTCGCTCTCTCGCTCTCTCTCACAAGTGAAATGAGGGAAATGAGGTGGAGATGGGGATATAGTCAAAAAACTGAAATTTTCGCGATGATGGAGATGGACGTGGGAGATGGTGATGATGATGATGAAGATGGTGAAGAAAGTAAAAGAAAACCGATGAGAGTGAAGAAAATACCTACGACTCCAACGCGTCAACTCTACGTCTTACCATCACACGCTCGTCCTCAAAGCTCGGTCCCCGGCAACGGCGCCAAAATTTGGTGTAGCTCAGTGATGAGTAGCACCTCCTTTAATGTCAATCCGGGAAGACATGAGGATGGTATGAAGACCTCGAGCAAGTGGCGGCACAAGTGCGTGAGTGAGAAGCACACAAGCATGCACACACATACACACACACGCGCACACACGGCAAGACAAAGAGAGAGAATCAATGGAGTGTTTTAGATTACTTTCACAAGCTCTTACAAGTTTGTTTCAATTACAATCTAACCTCAAAAATGAGCTCTCTAGCTCTTTTTATAGTTTTTGACTAGCTTTGGCCCTGTCCAGACCTAGTGTCCGGCCTAGTTAAAAATTAGGTTCCAGGGCTTATTTGAGGGCTCAAACGAAGTCTAAAAATTATGAAATTTGGTACGATGGTACTTCTAATACTCCTCAAGCTCGAGGACTCCTCGGCTTGCACAAAATGGAGTCTATTCTACCAAAAACGGGATTTACAATGTTTGTGTAGTGATTAAAATCACTTGAGTTGTACATAACCCATGGGGAAAAATGATCTGGCCTTGTTGCCGTATTGTGCATGATTCCTCTGTTGCTTTGTGTGCCAACAATGGTCATCATGGCCTAGCCTGGAAATGCTTTCAGGATATGCAATGTGATGGATTTCAACCAGATTGTATAACCGTACTTTGCTTACTATCAGCCTGTAGCCAATGGGGCTCGATTGAGGAAGGGTTAAAAAATTTTGAATCAACATTCCAAGGCCATTTCGCAGATTCATGGATGGAGCATTACACGTGCTTGCTTGACCTTCTTGTTAAAGCTGGATTTCCAAAAGAGGCTAAAGGTCTCGTTAAGACCATGCCATCTCCATCAGACAGCATAGCTTGGATGACTTTCCTACACAACTGTCAAATTTATGGTGATGCCGAGCGGGCATATAAATGTTTTGGTCACGTTGGAAGATGAAGCTTGCTGGAACTAATTTACATTTCTCAGCTATTTGGAAAACATACAGGTTGTTCTATTACGTAAATTCTCTTTGGCTCCTAGAAAAGAAAAGTGAGAAGTATGTTGAAACCTAATATACTGGACCTAACCACTTGGATCTATGCTACAGTTCAATATTTGTGGCTTTACTATGGATGTAATCATGTACGTCATGGGCTTGTCTTTTCTGCATATACGAAGAGGTCCAGGGGGGAACGACAGAGGGAAGAAGAAAAAAGGGGGATCGTTCTCTCTCTTGCTCTCTCTTCGGTTTTTGTGCAGTGACGAGGGCAGCCAGAGAGGAGAAGGCGAGGATGCGCAGCAGGCCTTTCGGGCAGGAGGCATTTTTTTGGCTTCTTCTTCTGGGCGTGTTCGGGAGATACAAAAGCAAGGGAGGTGTTTGGGCTTTTCCTCGTGCTCGTTCCTGCAGACCAGGGGGACATTCGGGGGAAAGCACAAGAGGAGGACAGTGTTTTTTTCTCATTCAAGGGGTTTGGAGAGGATTGTGAACGGGGCTGAGTTGCAGTATGGCGTCTCAGATGACTGAACAAATTGGTCGGCCGCTTTTTTCCGTACTTTTCACAGCTCATACGGTTCTGTAGGAAAGAAAGGCACTTAATATCCCAAGTCTGGGGTTTGGTGCAATAATCTATCTTGGGAGAGCCGTAGTTCCCAGTCCTCATACTATCGGGCAAAGTCCTTCTCGATGGTGCATTTTCCAATCTTTATAGCAGCATTGCACCCAGTATGTGTCAGTGGAGATGTACCTTCTGTGACAAGGTGAACAGCAGTTCTGGGACATACCAAGCAGCAAGCAAAGAAGACCTTAAAAAAGGGGAGAGTTTGTGTGACATATTCCTGAAATCGAGGAACATCTACTTGCTGTGGTGATTTTGTTCTATAAATAATTGGAAGTTGGTCACTTACGCTAATGCTGGTTTGGATCGAGCTGGTATGCTTTCGTGACCTTGGGATGTGGTAGACACTAGGAAGTTAAATGAAAGAAACATTTTTTTATCACAGCATTGGTGATGGGGATTATTAGATGCATGGATTCGTGTTCTAGAGTAGGGCGATGAACCCCCCAATGACGGCAAGCATTGGATCCTATGGTTGTTTTTTTTCACACTAATCATATAATTGGAATAAGAAACTATCTAGGCGGCCCCAAATAGATAAACCCAATAGCATTACATGCGTTCCCATCATGGAGTCCTTGTGAAATGACATTATCTTGCATAAATAAGAAAGACACAGCATCACACAAAGCCCATGAAAAGAACTCTCGAAAACTCTACGTGTACCATCTTCCTTAGTTTGACTTCTTCACAGTGTCACGACTTTACCATTTCATTCTGATCCTTAAGGGGCAATGATTATTACTTGTGACAAGCCGATCCTGGGTCCTTGGGTGTTAATAATTGTATCATTCGGGTCAGTATATTTGCATAGCTGCTATAGTAGTTGAGGACCTGAGCATCAATTTTGTAGTGAGTGTCTTCGCTGGCCTTTGAATTCTATCTTCGAGAATATTTGGACAAAAAAAAAAACTCTTCAATTTCATATAGGTAGAGGACGGAAGAGAGAGAATGAGAGAAAGAAGGAAAGTGAGATGGAAAGTGTGGTTGTGAAAAAAGGGGGTAAAAGGAAAAAGGGGAGAAAAGAAGAGAGGAGGTGTGTGTGAGGGTTTGTGTGGATGTGTGGGTGTTTGGGCACACGCATAAGAAGGAGAGTGAGGGAGTATGTATGTGTGTGTGAGTATATGTGTGGGGTTGAATATACCTGTGCATGAGCGTATGTGTATGAATAAGCGAGCATGTGTAGGCATAAGAGAGTCTAGGAGAGTACATGGGCATGAGAGGGTGTGAGTGTCGTCAAGAAAGAGAAAGGTGGAGGTGACGAAGAGAGTGAGCAAAAAGGGAAACAGGAGAGTTTTTAGGTGTGTGGGAAGCTAGAAGAGGAAGCGAGAAGGAGGGTAAGTGTGAGAATGAGTTTATGGATGGGGGTGTATAGGAATCTATGTGTGTAAATGCGTAACGGTGCAGGTGGGGCCGTGAAAGAGAATGAGTGAGGAAGGAACCGAGAAGGGGGGGTTGGTAGGAAAATGAGTACATGCGTACATGAGGGTATATGTATGTGTAGGAGTGAAAGAGAGAGAGAGGTTGTTAGACGGAATCACTAGGGTTGGATGCTTCTCCGTGCACGTATGTTTCCACCTTCTCCAAGGTTACATTGGCGTGCAATTGTGGACTCACGAGGACCAAAAGTGACCTAGTAACAGAAGGGTTGGGCAAAATATCATTGTGTGTATGCATTTTCCCTTGGACTAAGAGTGCCAACATTTTGGTGCGTTTGCCGGGAATAGCTTGGTACGTCTCTATAAGAGAGTGCCATAGGTTCGCCTAGCGCCACAGGTTGGCCGAGCTTGCGGACCCCAAGATCTAGTACATGAGCGAGGGGAGCTCATCGTCAGGAGCAACACAAACTCAAAGAGAGGAACGCCCTCAGAGAAGAGCCCTTGAAAGAGAAAGGAGAAGGTGGGAACCGCCAGGTGAGTGGACCTCGATTGGCTCGAAGAGATCAGCCAAAAACGTGTACTCCCGTAGGAGAGTCGCGAATCAAGTGCGGAAGTTTGAAGGAGGGATCCTGAGACCACATGCATTAAATTTCTGGGATCGAAGTGATATCGACATCACACCTCTGTTCGAAATGGCTCAGCGGATTTCGGTTCACTTGGGGGACTTCACCAAGTTTTCAGGTACTTGGGACGAAGATCCAGATAGTTTTATCCAGCTGTTTGAGGTTACCTGTGAGGCCAATGATGTAGTTTACCAGGATCAAAGGTTGAGAATTTTTCCGGCTATTCTCCGTGATGAGGCAGCCAATTGGTATGGGAATTTGACACCACAAGAGCGTGGAACGTATCAGATGCTCAAGGAAGCCTTCTTGGCAAAGTTTCGACGGCAAGGCTTCCAAGATAGATTGGCCCAACAGATGGATTACTTGCGACAAGGAGTCAATGAGAGCATCGATAACTACATTCAAAGAATGGAAACGTTGGTAAGAAAGATGGGCGCGAATGCCCCGAACGATGAGACATTGAAACGAAGATTCATTTCGGGATTGAGAGATCCTATGGCACAGCAGCATATCAGCCTGACAAGACCTGCGACTTTAATGGATGCTAAGGAACAAGCGAGGCTTTGGGAGGAAGTACAATTATGCCAACAAAGGAAGATGGAACTCTTATACAAGCCAATGGGAGGCCCAGGAAATATACCGATGAAAGATCATGGCCAAGGAAGTCCCGCATTGACGACCCCAGCTTTTGTAGCCGCCACTAGCACGCCAGGCGAGGTAAAGCCTGCGCTAACTGAAGAACGAATATTGGAATTGGTCACGCAAGCTATAAAAGCTGCCACAATGACTCAGGAGACATACACAGTAAAACCAGAGGTCACAACGAACCCGAATCAAGTTTTTCGATCAAATACATGGTGTGGAAAGTGCCATGGTTACGGCCATTTGGCTTCAGAATGCCCTACAGTCTCGAGAGTATTCACAGATAGATCACCACCTAGAATGCGTTGCACTTTTTGTGGAAGAACAAATCACACAGAGGACCGATGTTACAACAAGAGAGCCTATGAAGAGGGGACCATGAAATCGGGAGATACGAGAGAAAGATCCTACACAGGATTGCCTGCTCAAAGTGTCCCACCTACATCTCGTTGGGAAAACAGACCTACTTATGGATATGGTGCTCAAGGTCAAGGAGGAGACTATCCAAGAGGAGCCGCACGTGATCAAAGAAGAGATGGTCCAATCCAGTGTTGGAGATGCCATGGCTTTGGCCATACTCAATCTAGATGTCCAAACGAAAAGAAACCAATTGATTATACCCCACTATGTAGGTACTGTAGTGGAGAGGGCCACTTTGACGAAGATTGTCCAAAACGAAGAGCTGCCGCTGGCAAGGAAAAAGGACCAGTAGGGTCCTCGAATTATGTTGACACTCAGATGCATTCCACAACGAGAGCTCAAGAGCAAGTTCCTACGATCGGAGTAGTGTTCAAGACACCGAACCCTCAAGAAGGCTCTAGCTCGTCAATGCACTTTGTGGATGCTTACCAAGCCAAGAAACCACATAAAGAGCCAACTGTGGCAGTAGTCACAAGAACCCAAGAGTATTCGAAGAAAAATCCAGAAGGTGAAAACGGAAAAGCAAGCCAAGAGAAGATACCCGAACACGAGGAGGTAGAAAACCAAGTTGGAGGATTTGCTGAGCAGCAAGGGTTTGAGGATGGGGAAGAGATTGAGATCCTTCCACCAGTGACCAAGGAGTTTGTGCCAGGCATAGCACCATTCCCTGAAAGATTAAGAGCTCCGAAGTGTAGGAAGGAAAAACAGAGTTTGGAGGAAGTGGACATTGTAAAGCTGCTCGCTGACACGAAAGTCACGCTGGACATTGGCACATTGCTGAAATGTTCACCTGCTTATAGAAAACAATTTTATAACGAATATATTAAGAAGCCGAGGAAAGCTCAAGATAAAAAGCGACAAGATAAAGATGTCCAAGGGATCATTCAAAGTATTACGACGCAAATCGATTCAAATGCTCCAGCTGTGACGGTCGAGATTAAAGGATATGCAGTCCCCGCTGCTCAGTTAGATAGTGGAGCCGCAGTCAACTTAATGACTGAATTCATGATGAAAGCTTTGGGCCTCAACCACATGGAAGAGACGCCGATGTCTTTGAGAATGGCGGATCAAACACAAGTGAAGCCTGCGGGTCTTTTGAAGAATGTAAGCACAGTTGTGGGCGGTTTAGAGTTTAAAGTTGATTATCTGATAGTAAGACCAAGGACCTCAGAGGCTACCTTCTCGATCTTACTTTGACGGCCATGGCTGGTGCAAGCCGAATGTGTGCATGACTGGTGCACAGGTTTTATTTCAATAGGGCCAAAGTCTGATCGGATTCAAATACAAGTATCCCCACCCTCGAGCAACAAGAAGAAGACAATAATAGTCGATGAGATGGAAAAGAAAGAAAAGGAGAAAGCAAGGCACGAGATTGCACGAGCTAGGTTTTCTTTGAACATGGGCACCTACAAGAATCTGCTTCAAGACGGGTTCAACTTGCAGCTCTTTAAGAATCAAGACACGAAGATGGGAGAGTATCAAGATCCATTGCTCTATAACGACGATTCCGATCAGGAGTTGCTAGGATGGTTGACGCATACAAGAGAATTTGAGTGCTACATGTTGAGTATAGACGCAAGTAAAAATAAAGCTACTCAATCCCTAGAGAAGGGAACTTCAAGAGAAGAGTTGAAACTGGAGTTAGCTCTGACAATGGAGTGCAACAGTTGAGAGAAAGAGTTAGAATGCTAGAAGCAGAGATTCTAAAGAGAAGTCGAGAATTGGAAAAAGAAGCGAAGAGTAAAACTAAAGTGTCGGAAGCCATTGCAAAAGCTGAACTAAACAAATTAGGTTCAATCAAAAGAGAACAAAACAATGATTTACTGGCCAACCATGCATGCGTGATCGGAGAGCACGTTCCAATCACAGTGTCATCAAGGAATAAAGAATATTCGCGAGAAACTCAGGTGGAAAAATGGGAAGTTTTTCCAGAGAAGTTCTTGAGCGTGGGGTCAGAGCTACCAGATGGAGTACGAGATTGCATTAAATTGGCACTCAAAAATTTCAGCAAGGCCTTTGCATGGTCATACAGTGATTTGAGAGGAATTGATCCCCGAATCTGCCAACATTATATAGATTTGGAAGAAGGTACCCGACCAATATGTCAACGACTCAGGCGAACGAATCCAGTCTACTCGGAATTGATCAAGCTGGAATTGACCAAATTATTGGAGGCAGGATTCATATATCCCATTGCATCCAGCGAGTGGGTATCACCAATTGTAGTTGTTCCGAAGAAAAATAAGAAAATCCGTATTTGCATAGATTACCGTAAGTTGAACGAGCGCACAAAGAAGGTCACTTCCCTTTGCCATTCACTGATCAAATCTTGGACAGAGTGGCTGGCCATAAATTGTATTCATTTTTGGATGGTTTCAGTGGGTACAACCAGATCCAAATCCATGAAGAGGATCAATCAAAAACTACTTTCACCACAGAATGGGGTACATATGCATATCGTGTGATGCCATTTGGATTATGCAATGCACCGGCCACATTCCAGAGAGCAATGATAGCTGCATATCAAGACTACTTGCAGGACTTGATGGAGATCTTTCTCCATGACTTTGCGATCAGAGGCGACGATGAAAACATGATGGAGAGGATCGAAGCGATTTTAAGAAGAAGCATTGAAAAAGGCATCGCATTGAATCCTGAAAAGTGTACATTTGGAGTACGAAGAGGATTGCTTTTGGGACATGTTATTTCTGAAAAAGGGATTGCGGTTGACGAGGATAAAGTGGAAAAGATCGGACAACTTCCACCTCCTCAAAATTTGCGGCAACTCAGAGGATTCTTGGGCCATGCAAATTATTATCGACGTTTTATATTAAATTTTGCATCCATAGCGGCACCACTGACAAATCTTTTGAGGAAAGACCAACAATACCAATGGACTGAAGAGTGTCAAGTTGCATTCGACTCGATCAAGGAGAGATTGATAAATGCACCGATTTTGGTAGCACCCAACTAGACGAAAGAATTCCATGTGCATACCGACGCTTCTCATACTGCGGTTGGAGCAGTACTATGCCAAGCCAATGAAAAGAAGTTGGACCACCCTATTTATTACGCGAGTCGCAATTTGAATAGCACTGAGAGAAACTACACGACCACAGAGAAGGAATGCCTCTCGATGATCTTTGCGGTGAACAAGTATCGGCATTACTTGATGGGAAAGCATTTCACGTTTTATGTGGATCATGAAGCCCTTAAGTATATCATTAATAAACCAGAGTTATCAGGGCGATTGATGAGGTGGATGCTACTCCTCCAAGAATTTCAGTTCACAGTGGTAACCAAACCAGGCAAAGCGTATATATTGGCTGACCATTTATCTCGAATTGTTAATGAGGAGCCAATCTCTGGTGTGCCCGACGATGCTCCTGATGGACATCTATTCCAGGTTGAAGCTAAAGTACCTTGGTATGCCGACTTGGTGAATTTCTTATGCACCACTAAATATCCGCCAGGAGCAAGCAAGAGAGAGAAGCAAAAACTGTTAGCATTGGCAAAGCACCATAGCATCATTGGGGGGCAACTCTATCGATATTTTGTTCATGAGAGCATTTATCGGAGGTGTCTCGAGGAAGAAGAAGCAAACCTAGTGTTGAGGGCTTTGCATGACAAACCTTGCGGTGGGCATTTTGCTGGTGAACTGATGGCAAGAAAGATTTTATTGGCTGGGTATTGGTGGCCAACGCTGTTCAAAGACTCGCACACATACTGTAAGAAATGCGACAAATGCCAACGAATGGGCAAACCCACATTAGCACATGCTGCTCCTCTCACGCCGGTGCTCGCTCTTAAGCCCTTTGAGAAGTGGGGAATTGATTTTGTGGGGCCTATTGATCCTCCCTCACGAGGAAGATCCAATAGGTATATCTTGGTCTGTACGGACTATGTTACCAAGTGGGTGGAAGCCAAAGCTCTGAAGACTGACCCAGCTGTTGATGTTGCTAAATTTTTGTACGAACAAATCATCACTCGATTCGGATGCCCGTTGGAAATAGTAAGTGATAGAGGAACCCATTTTGTCAACGAACTGATCGAAGAATTAATGGAATTATATAAGATCAAACATAGAAAAAGCACTCCATATTACCCGAGGGCAAATGGACAAGTGGAGGTCACCAACAAGGTGCTGGAACAGATTCTGACAAAGACAGTAGTTGTGCATAGGAGAGACTGGGATGAGAGACTTATGGAAGCCTTGTGGGCATATCGAACATCCTACCGAGTGACGACTAAGAGCACTCCGTTCTCTCTAGTATATGGCGAGGAAGCCATCTTTCCCATCGAAAAAGAAGTGCCGACCTTAAGAGTGGGTATCGAAGCCAGGATGGGAGAGGAAGAGTCATTAAAGGAAAGGTACATACAACTGGTCAAGCTGGAAGAAAAGAGACTCATCGCACAACAAAGTTTGGAAGCTATTCAGAGAAGACGTAAAGACAGGCATGACAAGAATCTCAAGACCTATGTGATTCAAGAAGAGGATTTGGTGCTAGTTTATGATAGTAAATATTATAAATTCCCGGGGAAGTTATAGACAAGATGGGCAGGGCCGTTTAAGGTGGTGGAACTCAATTCCAATGGTTCCATGCAAATTCAAGATTTAGGAGAAGAATATGCTCCCGTGAAGGTTAACGCGCTTTGAGTTAAACCATATTTCAAGTGATATTAGGACGGGAGAAGCCAGATGAGATCCAAACGGAATGACGAAGTAGACTCCTTGTACATACATGTATAGCTATATATATATATATATATGCGCATATGTTAGTTATAATTTTGTTGTCATAAATATTATCCTGTGCTAGCTCAAGAATTTTGGACTTCTAATTATTTTTCTTGTGTTGCGCAGAGATTGTTAGGAGCTAAGTAAAAAAATGGCAGATCAAATAACTCAACTCTATTTGTACGAGCTAAGGATATATTTCTCGGACCAAACATTTGCCCGCATGGACATAGATGTCGATGACTTTGAGACGGAATATGATGTTGAGGAAGCGCATTGGCTGGTATGCTTTATAAACCAGGGTTTGGGTGTTGCATTTTATATTGAGTGTTTTGAGGAATACATGACCCGACATGTAGGATGGGCGGGAGATCGATATTACTATTTTGATCCTTCTAGGAAATGCCTAACGAGGAAAACGATATCACGTGGGCTTGGGCAGATGTGCTAACAATAGGAAGTGATGACGGAGCTCTTGAAGTTGAGCCTGACTCGCCCTAGGGAAGTTGTCGGGATGCGAGTACGATGTGAGGCTACATGAGACATCCCAGAGACTCACATTCTAGGACACCTAAGGATAGGTATACGAGGGACTAAGGCATAGCCGGCTGTAGTTACCTAGTGAAAAGTCAACTCGATGAATACATATGTAGTGTCTGTAATTGAGAGAATGGAGTGAAGAGGTGGTTGATCTGTCAAAGGCTAGAGTGTATATGTTTGCATGCATGTGTGGGAAAAGTGGGAAAGTCCCTTTCTTCCTCTCACTAATTCTCAGGACTTGGGTGAACTAATTAACTATGAAAAAAATGAAGAGAAAGAAAAGAAAGAAAAAATATTGTGTTGTTGTGATCGTACCAATGCGCTATGGTGGGCTAGTAGGTGGGTGGATTTATCCTCGCCAGGTGGTTAGGACCACGAGCCGCAGCTAGTTTCGCCATAGGCTTGGGATGTATATGTTTATGTCTTAGCTACGCGCCATAATGGTTTGGTAGGTAAGTGGAGCCATTGTGGCCGGGCGGTCACAACCATGAGCCGCATCCAGCTTCGTTATGGGCTAGCTGATATATGTTATGTGTTATCAGGGTGTGTTTGTGTGTTGTGCGCTGCATTGCATTGGTAGATGGGTGGAATCAACCTGGTCGGGTGGTCAGGTCCACGAATCACATCCAGTGACAATGTAGGCCAACGTGTGATTAAAATAAAATTTACCTATGAAATTCTTCCCCACTCCTGAGGGGGAGAGAGAGAGAGGAGAGGGCGACGATCGCCTGGAAGGGAACGTTATTTGCTTGTGTGATTGGTATGTGATAGCTTGTGACAGATCAGCTCACTTTGAATCAACATTCTTGAAGGCACGGAGACTCTATATGTACTTATGGATGAGGCTTTAGCGAGGTAATGCAACGGTCTTGCTTTATAACTGGTGTACTTTATCCGAGGGTTTTCAAGAGTGTCGGACACTCCAAGGTGTTTTATACCGGTTTCGACTTGTACTCGAATCTCGACGGCTTTTGTAGGACGACGATGGGGATTCTTCGGAAGTGTCTAGTCATGGAATGATTGTACATAGCGAATAGTAGGTGCAATAATGGGAAATGCATTTTGGGTATTTTTGCATGTCCTGTTGGATTCATTTCAGTTGTTGTTGTTTATTTCGGTATTTTTTTTCTGTTTTCCGCAATGGTAGTTGCATGTGTAAAACATGGAAAGGTATGCATGTGTTATTTTGGTTGAGACCATTGTTCATAATGGAATGCATGAGCAATTTGATGTATGTGGAATTGGAGTTGCATATATGTGCATGTTCTTGGATCATTTTGTAAGTGAATGATTTGTATGTATTCATGAGTGATTTTTTGAGCACTAACAACTTCAATGAGTGCAGGTCCACTTGGAACGATGGCTCGATGGGAAGGTATGCAAAATAGTTGTACACTGATATTTTCATGGCTGTTTTGATTAGATTGCAGTGAGAATGGCTCATCGAGGACGACTTCGCAATTAAGAAGAGGGGAGTATGTTAGCTCAAAAAATGGTTGGTTTTAATGCACTAATGTGGTTCTATTTGGCAGGAAAATACGCTTGATTTCAGGTACCTGAAGAGTGGATTTGATGATTGATGAGAAGCATGTGGAGGTATTGGTAAAGGAAAACAGGGGTATCATTGAGCAAGCAAATGGATTGTTGGAAAACAATGCAAGTAATTCACCTAGTTCAATGGAAAAGACGGGTAGCTGAACCTAACGTCTATAATTGGCATGCTCTGATTTCGGGGCATGTCATGCATGGATTCTATGAAAGAACCCTTGAACTTTTCTATATGATGCAAGAGTTGCAAGTAGTCCAGGGCGATGTACGTTCTTGTGCATTTTGAAAGTTCGTGGCTACACAGAAGCACTCATTGAAGGCCAAGCAGTACATGATCAGATTGTTACTCATGGGCTTGAATCTGACATCTCAGTAGGAAGCAGTTTGATTGAGATGTATGCCAAATGTGGTATTGTGCATTCAATTATAGGGGGCAGGTCCGTTTTTTCCTCTGACAAGAGAAACCGAAAAGGGGGATGGAGCGTGTTCTCTCTAGTTGGCAAGCAACAATGACTAGGGGGGGTCCTCCTTTGATCTGTCGGGTGTCAAGAGGAGGGGCGCGCAGCTCTTAACGAGGGGGGGCTCACTCAGGTATTGAAAAAAAAAAAAAAAAAGAGGAATCGAGGGAAGTGGTAGAGGGCGACCTTCATTACCGTAATAAAGGAAAGGGAAAAGCGGGGGAGGGAGTCTTCTTCAACAAATTTTTGGTTGCCCTGTGTGATTGGGGGGGGGGGGGGGTTGGCGATTCTGGCTGTGTTCTTATGAATGTATAGATGTGCAGGCTCGTTGTGGCCTTCTTATGAATGTATAGATGCATGCGAGAACTGTAGGAGGAAGGACAATGGAGGCCGACAGTGGCATGACAGGGAAGGGAGAGGAAGGATGCTCCACGGTCATTTAACTGGAAAGATTTGATGGACTTGCTGCTTGGTGAATCTCACAGGGTTCGTCACAGATTCATGTACCTACAGATAAGAAGGAGATCAGTTAGCTGTGGAGCACTTGTACCATGAGCAGAGCAGGATGGGGTGCAGGTGGTGAGCTGGCCTTTGTATGAAGGATAGAAAGTCAACTAAGTAATTTAGGGGTTGTGTTGGTGGAAGGAAATGAGAGCTTCCCGATGTGGATGAAGATGAGGATTATGGCGCCATTGAAATAGAAGACGAGGAAGGTGATTCCGTGCACATTTTCACTCATCACTCAGGTAGTTTGACCGAATGCTAGATATTTATTTCAAAAATTTGTTGTTGCCTATTGCCATAATGCTTTGCAATCTTTCAACCTCAAAGCACTCGAAATCATAGCATGTATGTGTTTTACTTATTCACTTTTGAGTCATGAATGCTGATTGAGCATGTGCTTTACGTTAAACAGTGCAATGTAACTCCATTTGATCCTTTTCAATGCTAGTGATGATGTATTCCTGGAGCTTTTGTTATGTATGAATTTATGCACAACTGAATTAAATTTAATCTATGTACTTAAAGTTTGAAGTGTGAGGTGCAGACTAGAGAATACTGGGTGGCCTTTAAAATTGACCGTTGCCTTATGTCATTGATAAGTTTGATTACGCCTTGCATTGCTCTGTAATTTGAAATGAGGGGTTGGGCATTGTTATGTATGTTTTGTACATGACTCTCAAAGAGGTGTCTTGCGAGGCATGTGACTTGTGGACCTTCCACATCTAATAGGAAACGGTACATGTCGAGGACCGTTAGGTGTGTGGGTGTTGAGTATAACATCGGTGGGTGGATTTGTTTTTTTGGGCGAGACTACTATAGTAATGTTTGGTTGAGTGGTCAGCATGAAGGCACAATGACTTTAAGGCTTTTTGGTTGTCTCCTTGGGTCCTAGTTCACTCTATGCTTGCTATGCTGTGTAAGAATAATGCACTGGTTTGTTTTTTTGTGGAGCATCGATTGAGTACATAATACATTGGGGATGTTATTTAGAACATACGGCCATGCATCACTACTGAGTAATAGCACCATTTGCATGTTTGGTATCTCTATAGGCTCAATAAAGACACTACATCATGGGGTTATCCATTCCTTTTGATGCGAAAACATTAAACATCCTCCCCTAAATCATGTAGGGTTAATGAGGATGCTGATACAGGGTATGATGGTTTGGGTGATTATGGCTGGCTAGGATTATGGTATTTGCGGATGGTAGAATCAAATTAATGGAATGAACACATATACTTTGATTTGTGGGAGTTAATGTGTGTGAGTGCGATTGAGGTTTTTAGTGGGTGAGTGAGTGAGAGTAGTGACAAAGAGTGGAAAAGACAGAAATTATAAGTGTGGGAAAGTGGGTGTGTGAGGGAAAGAAAGAAAGGGAGCGAGAAAGAAAGAGTGGAAAAAAGAGAGAAGGGGAGTGGGAAAGAGTGAGAAAAGGAGTGTATGAATGTGTGTATTTGAGTGTATACATGAAACTATGTGTGAGTGAAGGAGGGTTGTGGGAAGGTGAGTGTGTGTGTGTGTGTGTGCAAGAGTGAGTGCATGAGAGTAAAAGGACGCGAGAGAACGATAGTGTGTACGTACAAGTGTGTGTTAGATAGTGAAATTGAAGGTACATTAGGGGCTCAAGCAATGCAAGACAATTAGTTTGAGGGGATTTGAGCACACCATAAGCATTTGTGGGCATCTTTCCCTTGGGTTACGAAATCAATCACTACACAACCCCAGTCAGTGACAATTCAGGGCTTTTGCCAAGAATGTGGAAAGGAGCATCTCTTACGAGACTGCCCTAAGAATCCTAATAATATGCCAAAAATCACTCCTATTAATGTTATTGGGTTAGTGGTAGATTCCACAGGAAGTGCCACTTCCACTGCACCCGTACAGGTAGTCACTAGAGCTCAAGCAGTGCAGCAAAACCAAGGGGTAAGCAAGGAAAAGAGCCCAGACGCTAGCGATACTGAGAGCCAAAATAAGAAGAGAACAAGAGCTTGGAGAGATAGCCGTGAACGTATGAAAAGGCAATGGGCAAAGAAGATGAGTGAACTTGAGGAAAGTCTACGAGAAACCAAGGCCAAAACCATACAGATCACATCTCAACCGCACTCTCACACATTCCCACCGCTACCATCCCCATCACCCTCCATCCCTCCACCCTCTAATACACCCCATGTAACCCACCCACCACCCCAAGCAGGATCAGTATTAGCTGACCCCACTCCTGAAGATATAGACATGATGCTTAAAGCATATCAGGCCAGAATCCAAGAAGGGCCAAATGTCACGGATCATGACAAGTGTTACCCTAGAGCTGACCTAGAGATAGAACGAACCAAGCTTTGCGCGAAAATGGTCGCATTGGCTCAGACTATGTTTGAAGCCAGTCGCCTTTTCAATTACTCGGGCTCAGCCAAGACGCAATTACACTTGGATGGACTTCTAGAGAAGTTAGAGGGCATAATTGCAAGATCTGCCAAGGAAGAAAAAAATCAAGAAAGAGATAAAGCAAGCAAAAACATGACCCATCTCCCATCAAAAGCTTATGTGCCCAATTCCACTGAACCAGACAACCCCCCCTCCCTAGAAAGAATAGAGAATCTAATGGCACAATCACAAAAGGAACTCGCCCCTCAACACCATGACAAGGCTAGTGAAAGAGCAGGTCTTCCTACCCAGAAAGCCTATGTGCCTGAGGCCTACGTGCCTAACTCTACGGAGCCAGAAACCTCTTCTTCTATGAATCAATACACACCAGAATTCTTGCGAGAGATTCAAGAAGAGAAATGGGCTAAGGAGAGTGAAGTTTCTCCCCCCATTGAACTGGTGGATGACACACACGATCAATTCCCACAAGACCTTTCTTCCATTTATGGAGAACAGGAGAGTGCCCAATCTCAAGAAAGATTAGACTTCGAGTCTAATTCTTTACAAGAACTACCCCATTTCACAGGCCCATGGGAAGCAAAGTCCACCTGTATGAGAGCACCTACAGTCATGGTAAGAAACGAAGATTCAGTCATACCTAGGAACACAGAGGTAGTGAAGAACACCAAAGTGCAGTGCAATCTCACTTTGGAAGAGCTGCTTAAGGTTAGACCAGAAGTGTGGAAACATGTAGCCAATCAAGTGCCCGAGATAGCAAAACCTCGTTCCCAGGTAGGATCACATAGGACAGTGCCAGAGATACCCTTGGATAAGATAGGAGATATGTGTGAAGGTGAAGAAGGGAACACCTATCTTCCCATTACCTACCAGGAGTACACCACCAAGGCAATTTTGGACTTAGGTGCAGGAGTTGCAATTGTCACCACTTCCCTATGGAAGCGTTGGGGCAAGCCAGCACTCAGGCCAACGAGAATGAAATTGCAGATGGCCGATGGTCATATTGAGAGACCCTTAGGATTACTAGAAGGAATAACTCTCACCACCTGTGGTGTCGAGTTCGAGCATACCTTTGCTATATGTGATTTTAGCAAGAACCATGCCTATGAAATGATCTTGGGACGACCTTTCATGCGACAGTTGCAAGTGGTATAGGATTGGGGAACCAACTCCTTGTACCTTCAACACTTAGGTGTTACGACCAAAGTAAATCTCAAAGATTACTCTCATAGAGATGTTCCCCCTATCCAATGGAATCCCATCCATAGAGCCAAAGATGATACGGAATCGGTGCATTCCATAGGATCAGGATCCTCATGGATGCATGAAGACACTCACTTATGGATGTGCAAAGTAGCAGTAGAGGAAGAGAAGAGAGAAAAGGCCAGAGAGATAGGTGCAAACGAAACACATAGACCCATTCAAGACCCAGCCTATGCACCTGTAGTCTTTCCTGACGAAGAATTTGAACCCCACGGCTGGGCAGAAATCCTAGCAACAATGGATGTAGCCATCAATGAAGAACAATGGACACCCCACTGTGATGAGGATGGCTATGACATTTCAGTCTTCTCCATAGAGCCAATCATGGGAGAGGCAATGTTAGAAGAGTGTGAACCTAGCCCTGATGCATTTGAGGATGCAAGTGACTCCGATCTAGAGTCGATCATTATGGACCCACCTTTTGCATCAGATGAAGAATACTTCCATGAAGTAGAATTTCAACCCCAGAGGCATGGAGAGCTTAGAAATGATGTAAGATTAGCCACACATGTGACCCCGAAGGAAGATGGAAAGAAACGAAAGAAGAGAGAAGTCTCACCAGAAGAGGAAGAATCTTTGTTTGAGGTCCCGGAAAATTTTAAGAAGTATGAGATAGACGACAGGAGAGTCATGATAAGAATGCCTAAACGAGAGGCACAATCAGGAGAGGCCTATGATAACAAAGAAACCACCAAGAAAATAGTAGTGGCCCTAGAAGAAGGAGAGGAGAGATGCACGTACATAGGCCACGACCTAACAGAGGAAGAAGAGCATGCGTTAATAGCCTTGCTAAGAGAATACAGAGATGTATTCACTTGGAGTTACAAGGATTTGAAGGGGGTTGATCCAAACATATGCTCACACACTATCCCCATGACCTCAGATGCCAAACCCTCGAAGCAAAAGCCATATACATATAATGATAATTACGCTGCCAAGATCAAAGAAGAGATAGATAGGCTCGTTGAAGCTGGGTTTATCTATGAAATTGAGCACACTGAGTGGGTATCCCCCATCGTAGTGGTGCCCAAGAAGAATGGCAAGCTGCGTGTATGCATTAACTTGAAGAAGGTCAATGCAGCCACAATTTGAGATAACTATCCACTTCCGATCACAGAGCATCTCTTAGAAAGAGTAGCAGGCAAGGAAGTGTACAGCTTCCTCGATGGATTTTCGGGCTACAATCAAGTAGCCATCGCTCCAGAAGATCAACATAAGACGGCTTTTGCCACTGAATGGGGCATATTTGCCTTTAGGGTAATGCCATTTGGGCTTACCAATGCACCAGCAACCTTCCAAAGGCTGATGTGCCATGTATTTAAAGAGTTCCTGAGGAAGAATTTAGAGGTCTATGTTGATGATCTTTGTGCTCATTCCAACATTAGACAAACCCATATTCCTGAACTCAGACAAATCTTTGACAAATGTAGAGAATATCAAGTCTGCCTGAACCCAGAAAAGTGCGTTTTTATGGTCAGGAAAGGCAAGATTCTAGGACACATAGTGTCAAAGAATGGCATATCCACTGATGAAGAGAAAGTGAGAGCCATAGCAGAGCTACCTAGGCCAAGGAATGTCAAGGAAGTACCAGCTTTCATGGGACATTGTGGTTACTACCGCCGGTTCATTCACATGTATGCTGTCATTGCAAAGCCCATGTACGGACTTCTGACTAACTTTGAGTGGACTGATGAATGTGAGAATTCCTTCCAGGAGCTTAAAAGAAGATTATGTTCAGCACCAATCTTGACCACACCAGATTGGAATAAGCCATTCCATGTTCACGTGGATGCATCCAATTATGCCATTGGATGTGTGCTTGCACAACCTACTGGTGAAGGTAATATGGATCTTCCAATTGCCTATGCTAGTCGACAATTGAATGCAGCTGAACGAAATTATACCACTACTGAGAGAGAAGGCTTAGGCATGATATATGCAGTTAAGAAATTTAGACACTATTTGCTTGCAAATAAGTTTAATTTTTTTTACTGATAATCAGGCATTGCTATACCTCGTAAACAAGCCATGCAATACAGGAAGATTAGTAAGATGGTTTCTCTTGCTAATGGAATACGACTTCGAGGTTGTGGTAAGGAAGGGTAGGACTCACTTGAGAGCAGACCATCTCTCTAGACTCACCTCTGGAGAAGCCCCACAAGGAGTGTCAGATGACCTGCCTGATGCTTACTTGTTTAATTTGGAAGTCGTGCCGCAGTGGGCTAAACCATTAGTTCCAGTATTGACATACGGGCCTAATCACCCAGTAATAGCCACACAGGATAGAGAGCTAGTAAAAGCCCAAAAGCACCACATCCTGGCTGGAAGTATGTACAAGCACACAGATTAGGGGATCTTGGCCTGTTGTGTGGAAGAGGATGAGTACGCTAAATGGTTGCAATTAGCACATGTAGGTGCATTAGAGCAACACTACTCAAAGCAACGAACCTTACAGACACTAAGGAGACTAGGAGTACATTGGCCAACTATGGAAGCTGATGTCCAAAAGTTGTGCAAGGAATGCCCAATCTGCTGCACTAAACCACCTGTGGAAGATGCCACTCTTTATCAAGTGTCCATAGTGCCAGATTGGAGTGAACCACTAGTATCCTTCCTGAGGACGAAAACATTCCCTCCAGACATGACTCTGGCTAGGAAAAGGAGTTTAGAACAAGAAGCCCAGGATTACTCACTCATTGGTGATAGTCTATACAAACGTGGTAAAGACGGTTACCTGAGACTATGTGTCCATGAAAGTGAGTATCTCAAGATCTTGGACACTGCTCACCAAGGTGTAGCAGGAGGACACTTTGGACCAGATCGGGTGATCAAGGCAATACTATTTGCGGGCTTCTGGTGGCCGACCCTTCACATGGATGCACATACCAATGTGAAACGTTGTGATGTCTGTCAGAGAACTCAGTATCCTATACGTAAAGATGAGATGCCACTGAAACCTATGATGGGTGGACGTGCATTCTCTAAGTGGGGATTAGACTTTGTAGGTCCTATTAATCCCCCAGTTAAGGGTTCCCATGCAGAATATATCATTGTTGCGACAGACTATTAACAAAGTGGGTAGAGGTAAAATCCACAACGAAGAACGATGCTCAAACAACTGCTAAATTCTTGTTTGAGAATGTATTCACAAGATACGGGCTACCTATAGAACTAGTAAGTGATAGAGGCACTCACTTCTTGAACGAAGTGATTGAAAATCTACTCCAAGAATTCTTGGTAGTTCATAAGAAGTCTGCCCCCTATCACCCTCAAGCAAATGGCCAGGCCGAGAGCACCAACAAGATCTTATGCAATGTACTGACGAAATTAGTGAACAATAAACGCTCTGATTGGGATAAACAGCTACACCATGCTGTTTGGGCATACCGAGTCACCTACAAAACGGTACTCCAAGCCACCCCCTTTCAGATGGTATTTGGCCAAAATGCAGTGCTACCGTTGGACTTCTTAATACCTACACTGAAAGTAGCACAAGAGCATGAATGGACGGGTCATGAACTCTCCTCAAGATTTTTTGACCTTGAACGATTAGGAGAAACAAGACTGAGGGCGGCTGCAGGATATATGCAGCAAAGAAACGACAGAAGGCATACTTTGATGCCCACGTTAAGGATAAAGGTTTAAAGGCAGGCGACTTAGTTTTAGTCTACACATTAAAGCAACATGCGAGGAAACTAGAGAAGAGAGGCTACGGACCCATGATCATTAACAGAATCTCAACAAGTGGAGCAATGCAACTAGCCACATTAGAAGGCGATGTTCTCCCAAGTTATATCAGCGGATGCAGAGTCAAGTTGTATCAGGAACCTCTCACAGAGGAAATGCTAAGTCGACTCAATACTGCTAAGAAACGCAAAGAGGAAGAAAAGCGAATTCGAGAAGAAGCTCAAGCAGAAGCCCTAGAGCGCATACGGAGAATGAAATTAAGAAGACAAGGTAAAGAGCACCCTAGGCAAGATGCATATGCAGATCAAGGATATGATGTGGCTATGTGTGAAGTTTTAGGTGTTAGCTCACATAGGATAACTGATCGACGTCCTTTCATAACCTTAGATATAGGACAAGGAAAGAGTGCAAGGACTGTAAGAGCCTTGATTGACTCAGGTGCAGCCACTAGTGCTGTTAAATTGTCTTACTGTCAAGAGTTGCAATTAACCGTCAATCATGTGGAAGCATATCTCATAGGATTGGGAGGCGTGGAAACCCCTTGCATGGGCGAGGTGGAACGTCCCCTCTATATTCATGATGAGGCAATGACAGTTAAAGTACTAGTGTGTCAAGATGAGGACCTCACTGAACCCCTTGTCTTGGGTCAAGACTGGATCTATGACCAAGCAGTCAACTTAAACCTAAGAAGTAGACTTCTTCAGGTATGGGTGAATCAGACTAGAATTACAATTGAGTTAAATAATGGAGCACTCAAGGAACTAGAAAAGACATGGACTCCTGGTCCCTCCAGGGGTGCACATGAAGTTGACCATGTTGTTCTTGTCCAAGGCTATGTGATGCAGAAGAATGAAGATCTCAAAAAAGGAGTCAGAACCACAATGGAACTCCCTTCTTTTCCAAAGGCCAGAAGGAGGCAGCAACTAAGGGCAGATCAATCACTGAAGACTCTCCAGGCGAGAGACCAAAAGAACGCGCGAAGCAGAACAACTCAGCCGATGAAACAAATGTGGGTGCGGAAAGACGAGCTGCCGACCGTAACCAAGTCGCAACCACGGTCTCATTTTCCTATTAGTAATCAACGACTTGATGATAATAAGAGGACTCCTAAAACCCCTGTTGAGAAAGTAAAATCTATTTGGGTACCCAAGAAGTCGATGACGGCTGACCCACAATCAAGACAAATTTGGGTACCTAAGGCTTGCTTGCGGGCTCAACTAGTCCCACACAATTCACATCGTACACGACATGGTTCACTCGCTCAAGCAGCTGCCACCCACTCTTGTCTGATACACTCGAACACACTGCCACCTAGATGCACGCACAGACTCACTCGTAAATGGGTCCCAATGACACAACAACTCCCAGCAGAATTACTCATGCGACCCTCCCGAGTCTCCACATGTAGCTCAGTGATGAGTAGCACCTCCTTTAATGTCAATCCGGGAAGACGTGAGGATGGTATGAAGACCTCGAGCAAGTGGAGGCACAGGTGCGTGAGTGAGAAGCACACAAACATGCACACACATACACACACACGCGCACACACGGCAAGACAAAGAGTGAGAATCAATGGAGTTCTTAGATTACTTTCAAAAAGCTCTTACAAGTTTGTTTCAATTACAATCTAACCTCAAAAATGAGCTCTCTAGCTCCTTTTATAGTTTTTGACTAGCTTTGGCCCTGTTCAGACCTAGTGTCCGGCCTAGTTAAAAATTAGGTTCCACAGCTTATTTGAAGGCTCAAACGAGATCCAAAAATTACGAAAATTGGCAGGTAGATACTTCTAAAGCTCCTCAAGCTCAAGGACTCCTTGGCTTGCACAAAATGGAGCTACAAAAATATGAAATGGTATTTACAATGGTGTTTAGTGATGAGAATCACTTTTAATTGGTGTAAGGGTTTTTGAAAAGTTAAAGGGTTGCCTAAGTGCTAGATTTGCATGAATGCTCATACTTATTTCTTTATGAGAAAAATTACTGGCCTATTTGCCAGATCTTCTTTGACTGCCATGTCTGCTTGTGCTGTCCCTTCGCTCTGACTCTCTTCGTCTTGTGGCTCCTTCGGTTCCCTGACTGCTGCCAACACCCCCCCCACTCTCGCGTCTGTCGCCCCTGACAGACCCTTGTCTAGAGGATTTTTGAACATAGTATTGGACGACATCGGAGGCTAGGTGGTGTTCTTCGAGTCGCAAGCCGCGTGCTAGATCTGTGAGCAAATCATCCCAATTCACAGGTCCGGGAATATCTGGATGAGGCACCCTCAATTGTTCTGAGTAAATAGTTCTCTCCACAGCAAATAATTGGAGGAGATGTGATGGTCTGGGTATAAAGATTTCGGAGTGGTATTCCCAGAATCCTGTGATGAACATCTCCTCAAATGTCTGTTTAAAGCAGGCTAGGAGGTACTTGATTCTGGCGTGCCAAGCATATATTACTTCAATGGACGGGGTGGTACTCATATCGTACACTAGATCCTGGTTTCCTGTCACAAAGCCTGCACCTGAGAAGTGAGGGTCCTTAATGTTCTTAAACGTCCTGAAAGTGATCAGCATTAGTTCAAATATTTTCATACACATATGGGCCATCACATCAGGATTATTGCGTAGCCGAGTACTCCAGTGACGGATTGTAGAAATCATATAGTTGACTGTGGGGGGTCCTCGTGGAGGTGCCAGATAAACATAATTCAACCATTTTGCGCAGGCTTTGATGTCTCTGACGGCAATAGTGAATTCAGGCCAAGTGCGTCTTCGAAGAACTGGAATGTAACAAGGATTGTATTTGATAAACAACGGCATGTTGTTCCAGGTTTGGACCATTTCAGGGTACGTTTCCAACAGCCTGATTCTCCAGGTGGGTTGATGGATGGACCCATGCTGAGCACTTTCCGGTATATCATCTGGACCAAATTGTGTAGCAAATGTGGGAGGCTTGCCACATTGCCGTTGAATCTCCGCATTGTAATCGGCTAAAAGTATACAGAATGGCACATACTGGTCATTATTGGTGCCGATCCATCTATGGTGAGACATGCTTCTGAAGTATTCAGACTTTATGACAGTGTCTTCTAAGTTCGCTAGTGATTGGATCTGAATGGCCACCCGTTCTTCATGAGTGTTCGCTGTCCTTTCCAGTGTCTGAAGCCACTCGGGTGCTTCCACTTCCAACGTGTCTAGTCCCTCTGAGGTTCGCCGCCCGCCTGGCATTGGCATAGGAACATACGGTTCCTCGTAAGAATCATCTACCTCAATAGGGACTAGCTCTTCTTGCTCTGGTTCTATCACTGGAGATGGCTGCCTTTCGTATGTCAGTAACCTCTGCTGTAACTCTGCTACTTGCTCAGTTAAGGCCTTTACTTCGTCTGAGGTGGAGGTTGATGGGACACTCTTCGGTTGTTCTTCCTATTCCTTAAGTCTGCTCTGAAGTGTGTCACGCTCTCTTTCCAAGTCATCATGGGCTTCCAGGAGATCTGCATAGCTTTCCAAAATGGTTTTCATCGTCTCCGTGGGAACTGCTTTGAACTGCTCTGGATCTATCTCGTGAGGGGAGCCTTCCATTGCCGCTTCTAGATTCTCTTCATTTTGTTTTTGCAGTCTTTTGTTCTCCTCCAGTGCTGTGGCCATATGTTTCCGTAGTAGCGCCAAGTTGCGTTTGACTCGTAGGTTATCGGCCTGGTATACTTCGAGCAAAGCTTCTAGTTGTTTTACACCTGATTCTGTCGATGGTTGGGGTGCCTCCAATAGTGTTTGGTGAGCCTGCTCAAGCGTTGAATAGCGTTGATTCACTTCTGCATTTTCCTCTTGTAGAACGTGAAATTGCCTCTGTAAGTTTTGATGGTGTGTTGTCAGTTGTTGATACCGGCCGTCCAGAGCTCTGTACTCATTCTGGAGCTGATATACACATTGATTTAATGCTAAAAATATGCTATTTACATTAAATAATGCTGGGAGGGGTGAAGATGCAGGGGGAATGGGGGCGGGGATGGGAGTTGTGAATGATGTGGATGCAAGTGGAGATGTGGGTGGAGGGGGTATGGGAGATGAAGGTGGCATGGGGGGAGGGAGCGGTGCTGTGGCAGGGGATGTTTCCATAGTGTCAATTGTTTGAGTGACGGTGTAGATGGGGATTGTGGGTGGAGTGGATGTTACGTCAGTGAAAAGAGTGGTGAAAGTGGGCATGGTGAGTCCCCCGAATTGGATTCCCGGAGAGAGTGGGATACCCATGACAATGGTGGTGGTAGTGGACGTGGTGGTGCTAGTGTCATGTGGTGGAGTGAATTGTGTAGTGCGAGGTGGGGATGGTGGTGACAGTGGTGCTTCCTGATGTTCGTCTGCTTGCGTTGTCTCTCCAGGTGCTGATACATTGATATGAATTTATTTCCCGGACCTCCTGGGACGAACGGGAACCCTTTTCTCAAATCTGTGAATGTAGGCCATTGCCTCATGGATGGCCTCATCCAATCCTACTGCGTCAGCATGAAGGTTTATGGACTCAATGAACATCTCGTCCACACCTTCCTCAGCTAGCAACTGGTTCATGAGTTTCTTGCCCGATTCCAGTGACATCTTATGCTGTTCTTGAACCAGTTGCATGGTTCGATATAGTCTTTTGATTTGTGCCGAATACGCAGGGGCACTTGCCAGCTCTGAAAGCTCGTCATATTCTTGTTCCTCATAGGCTTCTTCTTCTTGTTCTGTCTCTTGTTCCTCGACGTCAACTTCTACCATTTCTGGTCGGGTGGGGGCTGCTGTTGTTGTCTGGGGTTGTGGTTCCTGAGTACGTTCTGTTTCAGTCTCGAGATTAGAATCATAGATCAATCGGGCTACTTCTTCATCCGTGAGATCATTTAGAGTAAAACCCTGTGGGAATTCCAGATCTGATGGGACGGGTGGGAATACCAGATTAGGTCCATCTGTGCTTGGTCTTGGTAGCCGGATTGTGAATGGCCTGACGCGTCGTGTCTGGGGAGGGGTAATTTCTAGTGTAGTGGTGGCTCCCCTTGGTTGAGCACAGGGTAATTGTACTCCCCCCCTCATCTTCTTTGATGGGGGACCTGCTGCTGATAGTCTTCTTTGGAATTCCTGGGCGCGGGGCCATATGAGTGCCCTCTGAATAGGCACGTCATAGGCCAGACATCGGTAGATTATTTTTGTTAGAGCGCAACATCCATGAAGCACATTTTTTTGCTTCTTGTTCCACCTTTGATGGGCTAGGTGGATCTGATCTATGATCCAGTGTGGCACATTGATGGGAAGGCTTTCTGTCTCTGCTAGATACAAGCTGAACCATATTTTCTTCGGGGGCATTGTGAATCGTTCCTGGGCGGGGAAAGCAAAATGTTGCATGATGGTCCGCAGGTGAAGCGCAATGGTAGGTGTCATCGCTACCATATCCTTTAGCTTATTAAGATCTTTGTGTTTCATTCGACCTGGCACCATTGTTTCCTTTTCTGTGGGGATGTGCATGCCATACATACCCAATGCTTCTCTTACCAGATTGAGGGTCAACTTGAATCTTTTAAGCTCATGACCCGGCAGTAGTGATGGCAACACAAAGGTGCTGTCGCCTCCCTTGGCCCTGCTTGGCGTGATGGTACTGATCAGATATGAACATCGTAAGAAATCCGGCTTTGGTAAGTGGGCCCTGAAATAACTGTCCACACCCGCTTTGATCCAAACTGATCGCATGACTTCGGCGTTTTGATAGCTTTCAAACTCGCACGTGAAAAAGTGGTATTGACCCCATTTGCCATTAAATTCCAATTCTGCTTCCCACAAATAGGTTCCATCGCCCAATGGTCCAGCGACATCACTGAACCAATGCGCATGCTTACCTACTTGAGAAGTGTGCCCTTGAGGAGGATCCTGAATGGGGAGCACATGCACGGCTTGAAGTTCTTGCGGCCTTGCGGTGAGATGTGGCTCGAGGAGGAGTGTTTCTATGTCCACAATCTGGGCACCGGATCCGGCTTGAGAACTTGCACCTGCTTCTGCCATGGCCCTGTTTGCTGGTTGGTTCTGTGAGAATATAGAACCACGTGTTAACATCGTAATGGACAGAATAAATCCGTTGTTGTCCCCGTTGCAACATTAACATGAGGTAGATGGTGAGTTAGTGGTTAGTAAGTGCATGAAGACAGTGTGTGTAGTTAGTTCGTGGGTAGTCCTAGGAGACTAATGCAGTTAGTAAGTGGGGATGAATTTACAAATTGGGGTCGGGGGGTTTATTACATGCCTTAGGCTGCCAAATGCAGTGGATGGGTCTTTTTCTTGGTGTCGTAGAGGCTCTAGAGAGCTTTATAGTTGTATCGGCTTGAAAATGATGCCTTTTAGGGACCCATTTACAAGCGAGTATGTTCGTGCTCATGGGCCTTGGTATGTTCTTGAGTGTTGAAGACAAGTGAATGCTGGCCATGCAAGTGAATGGGTTACGCTGTATAGGTTGTGGCTTCGGCGTAGCTATTTGCGCCCGCAAGCAAGCCTTAGGCACCCAAATTTGTCTTGACTGTGGGCTAGCCTTCATCAACTTCTTGGGCACCCAAATAGATTTCACGTTAGCAGAAGAATTTCCGAAGGACTTCTTATTAGTGACGTGTTGTTGGTTACTAATAAGAGGCTTTGCCCGTGTGGTTGGCTTGAGTGCAACCGGGTGTTCGCCTTTCCGCACCCATACTTGGTTTACTTGCTGAGATATTTTGTTGTGCAGGTACTTTTGATTTCCGGCATGGGTAGTACTCTGCTTCTTCTACCTTTGATCCACCTTTGGTTGTTGCCTCCTTCTGGCCTTTGGAAAAGAAGGGAGTTCCGTTTCATCCCTGACTCCTTTTCTGAGAATATCATTCCTCTGCAACACATAGTTTTGGACAAGAACAGCATGGTCATCTTCATGTGTACCCCTGGAGGGACCAGGAGTCTGTGCCTTTCCTAATTCTTTGAGTGTTCCATTATCTAACTCTATTGTAATTCGACTATGATTGACCCATACCTGAAGAAGTCCACTTCTTAGGTTTAAGTTGACTGCTTGGTCATAGATCCAGTCTTGACCCAAGACAAGGGGTTCAGTGAGATCCTCGTCTTGACACACTAGTACTTTAACTGTCATTGCCTCATCATGAATGTAGAGGGGAAGTTCCACCTCGCCCATGCAAGGGGTTTCCACGCCTCCCAATCCTATGAGATATGCTTCCATAGGGTTGACAGTTAATTGCAACTCTTGACAGTAAGACAATTTAACAGCACTAGTGGCTGCACCTGAGTCAATCAAGGCTCTTACAGTCCTTGCACTCTTTCCTTGTCCGATATCTAGGGTTATGAAAGGACGTCGATCAGTTATCCTATGTGAGCTTGCTCCTACTACTTCACACATTGCCATATGATATCCTTGATCTGCATAGTCATTTGTTCTAGGCTGATCTCTACCTTGCCTTCGTAATTTCATCCTTCTGATGCGTTCTAAAGCTTTTGCTTGAGCTTCTTCTCGAATTCGCTTTTCTTCCTCTTTGCGTTTCTTAGCAGTGTTGAGTCGACTAAGCATTTCCTCCGTGAGGGGTTCCTGATACAGCTTGACTCTGCAACCGCTAATGTAATTTGGGAGAACATCACCCTCTAACGTGGCTAGTTGTACTGCTCCGCTCGTGGAGATCCTATTGATGATCATAGGTCCGTAGCCTCTCTTTTCTAGCTTCCTTGCGTGTTGTTTCAGTGTGTAGACGAAAACTAGATCTCCTGCTTTCAAACCCTTATCCTTCACATGGGCATCAAAGTATGCCTTCTGTCTCTTCTTAGCTGCATATATTCCTACAGCGGCTCTCAGTCTTGTTTCCCCTAATCGTTCAAGGTCAAAGATCCTAGAGGAGAGCTCATGACCTGTCCATTCGTGCTCTTGTGCTACTCTCAATGTAGGAATCAAGAAGTCCAAGGGTAGCACAGCGTTTTGGCCGAATACCATCTGAAAGGGGGTGGCTTGGAGTACCGTTTTGTAGGCAACTCGGTATGCCCAAACAGCATGGTGCAGCTGTTTGTCCCAATCAGAGCGTTTAGTGTTCACTAATTTCGTTAGTACATTACATAAGATCTTATTAGTGCTCTCAGCTTGTCCATTAGCTTGAGGGTGATAAGGGGCAGACTTCTTGTGTATTACTAAGAATTCTTGGAGTAGATTTTCAATCACTTCGTTCAAGAAGTGAGTGCCTCTATCACTTACAAGCTCTATAGGTAGCCCATATCTTGTGAATACATTCTCAAACAAGAATTTAGCAGTTGTTTGAGCATCGTTCTTCGTCGTGGCTTTTACCTCTACCCACTTAGTTAGATAGTCTGTTGCAAAAATGATGTATTCCGCATGAGAACCCTTAGCTGGGGGATTAATAGGACCTACGAAGTCTATTCCCCACTTAGAGAATGCACGTCCACCCATCATAGGTTTCAATGGCATCTCATCTTTTCGTATAGGATACTGAGTTCTCTCTCAGACATCACACCGTTTCACATAGGTATGTGCGTCCATGTGAAGGGTAGGCCACCAGAAGCCCGCAAACAGTATTGCCTTGATTACCCGATCTGGTCCAAAGTGTCCTCCTGCTACACCTTGGTGAGCAGTTTCCAAGATCTTAAGATATTCACTCTCATGGACACACAGTCTCAGGTAACCATCTTTACCACGCTTATATAGATTATCACCAATAAGTGAGTAATCCAGAGCTTCTTGTTCTAAACTCCTTTTCCTAGCCAGAGTCATGTCTGGAGGGAATGTTTTTGTCCTCAGGAAGGATACTAGAGGTTCACTCCAATCTGGCACAATGGATACTTGATAAAGAGTGGCGTGTTCCACAGGTGGTTTAGTGCAACAGATTGGGCAATCCTTGCACAACTTTTGGACATCCGCTTCCATAGTCGGCCAATGCACTCCGAGTCTCCTTAGCGTCTGTAAAGTTCGTTGCTTTGAGTAGTGTTGCTCCAACGCACCTACATGTGCTAATTGCAACCATTTAGCGTACTCATCCTCTTCTACGCAACAAGCCAAGATCCCTTGATCTGTGTGCTTGTACATACTTCCTGCCATGATGTGGTACTTTTGGGCTTTAACTACCTCTCTATTCCGTGTGTTTACCACTGGATGATTAGGCCGGTATGTCAATACTGGTACCAATGGCTTAGCCCACTGCGGCACCACTTCCAAATTAAACAAGTAAGCATCAGGAAGGTCATCTGATACTCCTTGTGGGGCTTCTCCCGATGTGAGCCTAGAAAGATGATCAGCTCTCAAATGGGTCCTCCCTTTTCTTACCACAACCTCAAAATCATATTCCATTAGCAAGAGAAACCATCTCACTAATCTTCCTGTATTGCAAGGCTTGTTTACGAGGTATAGCAATGCTTGATGATCCGTAAAAAATTTAAACTTATTTGCAAGCAAATAGTGTCTAAATTTCTTAACTACATATACCATGCCTAAGCCTTCTCTCTCTGTAGTGGTGTAATTCCGTTCAGCCGCATTCAATTGTCTACTGGCATAGGCAATTGGAAGATCCATATTACCTTCACCAGTAGGTTGTGCAAGCACACATCCAATAGCGTAATTGGATGCATCAACATGAACATGGAATGGCTTATTCCAATCTGGTGTGGTCAAGATTGGTGCTGAACATAATCTTTGTTTAAGCTCTTGGAAGGAATTCTCACATTCATCCGTCCACTCAAAGTTAGTCAGAAGTCCGTACATGGGCTTTGCAATGACAGCATACATGTGTATAAATCGTCGGTAATACCCACAATGCCCCATGAAAGCTTGTACTTCCTTGACATTTTTTGGCCTAGGTAGCTCTGCTATAGCTCTCACTTTCTCTTCATCAGTGGATATGCCATTCTTTGACACTATGTGTCCTAAAATCTTGCCTTGCGTGACCATGAAAACACATTTTTCTGGGTTCAGGCAGACTTGATATTCTCTACATTTGTCAAAGATTTGTCTGAGTTCAGGGATATGGGTTTGTCTAATGTTGGAATGAGCACAAAGATCATCAACATAGACTTCTAAGTTTTTCCTCAGGAACTCCTTAAATACATGGCACATTAGTCTCTGGAAGGTAGCTGGTGCGTTGGTAAGCCCAAATGGCATTACTCTAAACGCAAAAATGCCCCATTCTGTGGCAAAGGCTGTCTTATGCTGATCCTCTGGAGCTATGGCTACTTGATTGTAACCCGAAAATCCATCAAGGAAGCTGTACACTTCCTTGCCTGCCACTCTTTCTAAGAGATGTTCTGTGATGGGAAGCGGATAGTTATCCCGAATAGTGGCTGCATTAACCTTTTTCAAGTTAATACACACACGCAGCTTGCCATTCTTCTTGGGCACCACTACGATGGGGGATACCCATTCAGTGTGCTCAATTTCATAGATAAATCCAGCTTCAACCAGTCTATCTATCTCTTCTTTGATCTTAGCAGCGTAATTATCGTTATATGTATAGGGTTTTTGCTTAGAGGGCTTAGCATCTGAGGTCATGGGAATGGTGTGTGAGCATATGTCCGGATCAACACCTTTCAAGTCCTTGTAACTCCAAGCGAATACATCTCTGTATTCTCTTAGCAAGGCAATTAACGCATGCTCTTCTTCCTCTGTTAGGTCATGGCCTATGTACGTGCATCTCTCCTCTCCTTCTTCTATGGCCACTACTATTTTCTTGGTGGTTTCTTTGTTATCATAGGTTGTGCCTCTCGTTTAGGCATTCTTATCATGACTCTCCTGTCATCTATCTCATATTTCTTAAAATTTTCTGGGACCTCAAACAACGATTCTTCCTCTTCTGGTGAGACTTCTTTCTTCTTTCGTTTCTTCCCTTCTTCCTTCGGGGTCACATGTGTTGCTAATCTTACATCATTTGTAACCTCTCCATGCCTCTGGGGTTGAAATTCTACTTCATGGAAGTATTCTTCATCTGATGCAAATGGTGGGTCCATAATGATTGACTCTAGGTCGGAGTCACTTGCATCCTCAAATGCATCGGGGCTAGGTTCGCATTCTTCTAACACTGCCTCTCCCATGATTGGCTCTATGGAGAAAACTGAAATATCATAGCCATCCTCATCACAGTGAGGTGTCCATTGTTCTTCATTGATGGCTACGTCCATTGTTGCTAAGATTTCTGCCCAACCGTGAGGTTCAAATTCTTCGTCTGGAAAAACTACAGGTGCATAGGCTGGGTCTTGGATTGATCTATGGGTTTCTTTCGCACCTACCTCTCTGGCTTTCTCTCTCTTCTCTTCCTCTACTGCTACCTTGCACATCCATAAGTGAGTGTCTTCATGCATCCATGAGGATCCTGACCCTATGGAATGCACCGATTCTGTATCATCTTTGGCTCTATGGATGGGATTCCATTGGATAGGAGGGACATCTCTATGAGAATAATCCTTGAGATTGACTTTGGTCGTAACACCTAAGTGTTGCAGATACAAAGAATTGGTTCCCCAGTCCTGTACCACTTGCAACTGTCGCATAAATGGTCTTCCCAAAATCATCTCATAGGCATGATTTTTGCTGAAGTCACATATAGCAAATGTGTGCTCAAACTCGACACCACAAGTGGTGAGAGTTATTCCTTCTAGCAATCCTAAGGGTCTCTCAATATGACCATCGGCCATCTGCAATTTCATTCTCGTTGGCGTGAGTGCTGGCTTGCCCCAACGCTTCCATAGGGAAGTGGTAGCAATTGCAACTCTTGCGCCTGAGTCCAAAATTGCCTTGGTGGTGTACTCCTGGTAGGTGATGGGAAGATAGGTGTTCACTTCTTCACCTTCACACATATCTCCTATCTTATCCAAGGGAATTTCTGGCACTGTCCTATGGGATCCTACCTGGGAACGAGGTTTGGCTACTTCTGGTACTTGTTTTGCGACATGTTTCCATAATTCAGGTCTAACCTTGAGTAGCTCTTCTAACTTGAGATTGCACTGCACGTTAGTGTTCTTCACTACCTCTGTGTTCCTAGGTATGACTGAATCTTCGTTTCTTACCATGACTATAGGTGCTCTCATGCAGGTGGACTTCGCTTCCCATGGGCCTATGAAATGGGGTAGTTCTTGTAAAGAATTAGACTCGAAGTCTAATCTTTCTTGAGATTGGATGCTCTCCTGCTCTCCGTAAATGGATGGGATGTCTTGTGGGAATTGGTCATGTGCATCGTCCACAAGTTCGATAGGAGGAGGGACTTCACTTTCTTTAGCCCATTTGTCTTCTTGAATCTCGCGTAGGAATTCTGGTGTGAATCGATTCATAGAAGATGATGTGTCCGGCTCCGTAGAGTTAGGCGCATAGGCTTCTTGAGCAGGAATACTTACTCTTTCACTTGCCTTGCCCTTGTGTTGAAAGGCAGGTTCCTTATGTGATTGTGCCACTAGATTCTCTATTCTTTCTAGGGAGGGGAAATTGTCTGGTTCAATGGAATTTGGCACATAAGCTTTCGGTGGGGGATGGGTCATGTTTTTACTTACATTCGCCCTTTCTTGATTTTTTTCTTCCTTGGCAGATCTTGCAATTATGCCCTCTAACTTCTCTAGAAGTCCATCCAAGTGTAATTGCGTCTTGGCTAAGCCTGAGTAATTGAAGAGGCGACTGGCTTCAAACATAGTCTGAGCCAATGCGACCATTTTCGCACAAAGCTTGGTTCTTTCTATCTCTAGGTAAGCTCTTGGGTAACATTTTTCATGATCAGTTACAGTTGGCCCTTCTTGGATTCTGGCCTGATATGCTTTAAGCATCATATTAAGGTCTTCGGGAGTGGGATCTGCTAGGACTGATCCTACTCTAGGGGGTGGTGGGTTTAGGTGAGGCGGGTTGGAAGGTGGTGGTATAGATGAAGTTGGGATTGGTGGAGGCGGGGTAATGTGAGAGGGAGGTTGAGATGTGAGTTCAGTTATCTTAGCTTTGGTTTCTCTTATGCTTTCCTCGAGTTCACTCATCTTTTTAGCCCATTGTCTTTTCATTCTTTCCCGACTATCATTCCATGCTCTAGTCCTTTTCTTTGTTATGCTCTCGGCTTCACTAGCCTCTGGGTTCTTATCCTGGTTTACCCCTTGATTCTGCTGTAATGCTTGAGCTCTAGTGACTACCTGGATGGGAGCAGTGGAAGTGACACTTCCTGTGGAATCTACCACTAACCCAATAACGTTGATAGGAGTGATTTTTGGCATATTATTGGGGTTCTTCGGGCAATCTCGTAAGAGATGCTCTTTTCCACAATCTTGGCAAAAGCCTTGGATCGTCACTGACTGGTTTTGTGTAGGTGGAGGTAAGGGACAATCACGAATGAGGTGATCTCCTTGGCATCTGTAGCACGGTCCTCTTGGGAATGGAGGTCTTACCTGCCTTGGTTGAGGTCTAGAGTTGGGGTTTGCATACATGACGTTTGTATAATCTGACTCCCAACTAGGTTCATTTGGCTCTTCGCTGTAATAGGGCTCACCATGTTCTGGAGACTGCATGTAGTAAGCCTGGGGACTATCGACATGTGTAGAATCAAAGCTATGGTCAATGGGGTCACTTTCGGAAAGCAGTGGGGTTACAGGGACTATGGCTCTATTCAGGTTTTCTTCTGCAACCGCATACTTTACCGGAATCACATTAGCTGGGGCTGGGGGTTGTTGTGCTAGCACAGGCTGAGGCCTTTGTTGGTTTTGATATTGTGGTTGATAATTTTGTTGTGGCCTGCCATATGGCTGTGGAGGGTACTGGTTCTGGTATCTTCCCTGTGGTGGATAGGGTTGAGGATAGGTTTGCCTAACTGTTTGCTTATTGTAGGGGCAATCTTGTGCGGTGTGATTGGTGTACCTCCGTTCTATGGTGCAGTACTGGCTACTAGGATTTACTTGGGGCTGAGCCATAATGGGGCAGACATTCGCCATGTGGTCACCACCACAAGTGTAGCACCTTTTCACAGGGGCAAACCTTGGGATTTGTTTACTAGTTACCCCTAATTTCTGAGCTACTTTCTCTGCAAGTTCCTCGATTGATGTGGATTGCGTGGAAGAGATGCTAGAGGCACTATCCGAATCTTTGTATATCTTAGAAAGCTCTAACTCCTCCCCTAGGTTGTCCTCAATGTCAATACACATGCGTACACACTCTTCTATGGTCCTAGGGTCCTTCAAGTACACATATGATCTTAGTTTGGTACTTAGTAGTCCATCCAAGAATAACGCTACTTGCTTGGCTGGTGTGGGTAACTCCGAAACAGAGCATCTTTCAAGATATTGCCTAAATCTCCTTCCTGCAAGTCTTACAGTCTCTTGCGGGGTTTGCTTGAAGCTGTGAATCAGCGAGGAGGTATTATGCCTTATGCCACTCTTAGAGAATTCAATAATGAAAGCCTCTAGGAGTTGGTCTATGCTCCTGAACTGCCTCTCATTTAGTGGCTGAAACCATGTCAGGGCAGTGTTCCTAAGGGTCAGACCAAAGGCATTGTACTGCGTGAATAGATCCTCCACTTGTTCAGCTCTCAGGACTTGCCTAAACTCAGCCACATGATCGTATGGATCTCCAGTGCCATCGAAGTAGTTCTTCATGGACTTAACTAGCTGAGTCGGTCTCAAAGTCCTTGTGTGCTCTCTAGGTCGTGGTAGAGGGAACTCATCCGCGTTTCTTTGATTCCTGTGAGCTCTAAGTATCTCAGGTTCTACTCTATTTGTTTTCGTCCTCGTTCTCTCTCTTCCCACTGGGTTGGCAAAGCTTACTTCTGGTCTATCTCTACTTCTGTCTCTTTGCATTCCATGAGCTTGGGATGTTCCAGCTCCAGGGTGACCATAGGATACATTCGATCTTGGTTGGGGGAAAACAAATTCACCTTTCCAAGTGTAAGCATGCCTATCATTTTGTGTCACCACAAAGATCCTCTCCGAAGCGTGATCTAAGTAGGTCACTCTGCCTGGGCTATCAGGATCCTTAAACTCATAGATCATGATTGATCCTATATCAGTTGGCTGATCAGGTTTATACCTCCAAAAGGCTTCGTCAGTTTCTCGATTGAGAAGCAAATCTATGCACTTGTTGTCTTGGGGAACCCATTCAGGTGTGATAATCCTAGTGAGAACAGATTTGCCTCGGGGTGTTCTAGGTTCTACTCTCATGTTTCCTTGCTCCAGGTCACCTAAGTCTGCTTCTGGGATCAGATTTCCAAATTCGTTCGTCCTATCTGGATGATTGGTGACTACGTATATGGTTCCTTCTTTGTCCAAGTATGCTCCGTTTTCAAACTTGACAGCTGGGTGCTCTAGTCCAATGGATTGATCAGGATTCTTAATCTGTACCACAGATCTTCCTAGGCCGTCCTCATAGATGCTGGCACCTAATCGGTTGGTCCTAAGGTATTCCAGCTGTGTTTTGTAAGGGCCTTCTACCCTGTAAAAATATGGCATTCCTGAACTTCCCGTAGGCCTGTCCATGCCTTGAGACATCTCTGACTCACTGGTCTCAGAGCTAGGGTAGTACGAGTGGTGGCTCAACTACTGGGCCCAAGACCTAGCAGTGTGGTTAACACTAGCCTCTGAAGATCTAAGGCTTTGTCTCTCCCTTACTAGGTGTCGTCCTGATCTAAGGTTCATATGCCTAACTGATTAACCCAATTTTTCCCAGGTACAACCACGTTTCTGAGTCCTTTTGTATCGGTCACTTGGTTCTTTTTATGTTGATTATCATGTTTAGACTCTTGTCTGATATCACGTCGTCAGGAATACTTGAGTTTAATTTCGCACTTTAGTTTGGTCGTTTCACGTTAGGTTCTTTTCCTTTTAAGATTGTCGTTCGCACACACACAGGTTATCTCTTAACTTGCACTTGATTTTCTTAGATGGTCTTTGATTTATCTCGTGCCTATCGTTGCCTGGAATTACTTCTAACACTACCCGCACTTAGCCTAAGCTAAGAATTGACAGAGGGTGTTGCGGGTTTTCCAACCTTGAGTTCCTTTCCTTGTATGGTTGCCCGGGTGTGCCCAGGACGCGTGTTCCCAAGCCTGCACTTACTCTTGCCTTGCGTGCCCTTCGCTGCTCTCAAAGGACCTGTAAAAGGCCCACTGTTAGCTCTAGACTTAAATTCAAAAGACAGAACCAATCATTTTTATTCATGTAACACTTCACCACTTGGCACTATGATTTTTTGGACACAACTCTAGAGATCCCTGAACTTTGTTCCCCCTGGGTATGGTCAACTTCAAAATACCCTAGCAAATATTCCTGATCTTAATTTAACTATAACCAGTCGATGTTTTTGTTGTACTCCCTGTGAGCTTTCCAACAAAACAACAATCACGGCAAACGGATTTCGTATGAGAGAGTTATGCCGGTTCAGGGTTTTGGGGCTAAAACAGGATTGAGCTAGGTTATCAGGCAAACAGGAATTCTAGAGTTACTTGGGTTGTGCCCTCGTAATGCAATGCTACACCCTAATGTTTGTCCCGCACTTGGCCAAAATTTAGACCACTATTTTTACCTTAAAAATTTGACTTAAATTGCCCTTCTAACGTGTTCGCAAAGTCTGTCAGTCGCGATTGACAGGTCAGTCGCGATCGACGTGTCGATCGCGATTGACAGGTCCGTCGTGGCTGTCAGTCGCGATTGACTGGTCAGTCGCGATTGACAGGGGTTATGAAAAGTCAATCAGTCATGGTCAAACAGTCGTTGACTCTGTCGGTCGCGATTGACGGGTCGGTCGCGAGGGTCTGTCCGTTGTGGTCAAACAGTCGTTGACTGTGTCGATCGCGATTGATGAGTCGATCGCGATTGATGACTCGATCGCGATTGACACGTGTCACGCGTATGGTCAGTCGGTCGTGGTCAATCGGTCGTTGACTCTGTCGGTCGCGATTGACAGAGCCGTCGTGGGCTGTCGATCACGATTGACGTGTCGATCGCGATTGACAGATCTGTCCATCGTGGTTTGTCGGTCGCGATTGACGTGTCGATCGCGATTGACAGAAATCTGAGGAATTTCAAGAAACTAAACACATTTTTGGGAAGCTCTAGGCCTGTAGATCATGGTTTTGCACTTTGTTTGGTGATTTGAGCGTTTTTTCTGTCGGTCGCGATTGACAGAAGTCGGCGACACACAGACAGTTACTTCGAAATCCGTACCTGCGCAGAGTGCTGGGGACGATGATGTGACCTGTACCTGCAAGACAGCTCAAGAAACACGCAAAAACAGCACACACAATTTCGCTCTCTCGCTCTCTCTCACAAGTGAAATGAGGGAAATGAGGTGGAGATGGTGATATACTCAAAAAACTGAAATTTTCGCGATGATGGAAATGGAGGTGGAAGATGGTGCTGATGATGATGGTGATGATGGTGGTGAGATAAGAAGGAGAAAAATAGGAAAAATAAAGAATTTACCTACAACTCCAACGCGTCAACTCTACGTCTTACCATCACACGCTCGTCCTCAAAGCTCGATCCCCGGCAACGGCGCCAAAATTTGGTGTAGCTCAGTGATGAGTAGCACCTCCTTTAATGTCAATCCGGGAAGACGTGAGGATGGTATGAAGACCTCGAGCAAGTGGAGGCACAGGTGCGTGAGTGAGAAGCACACAAACATGCACACACATACACACACACGCGCACACACGGCAAGACAAAGAGTGAGAATCAATGGAGTTCTTAGATTACTTTCAAAAAGCTCTTACAAGTTTGTTTCAATTACAATCTAACCTCAAAAATGAGCTCTCTAGCTCCTTTTATAGTTTTTGACTAGCTTTGGCCCTGTTCAGACCTAGTGTCCGGCCTAGTTAAAAATTAGGTTCCAGGGCTTATTTGAAGGCTCAAACGAGATCCAAAAATTACGAAAATTGGCAGGTAGATACTTCTAAAGCTCCTCAAGCTCTAGGACTCCTTGGCTTGCACAAAATGGAGCTACAAAAATATGAAATGGTATTTACAATGGTGTTTAGTGATGAGAATCACTTTTAATTGGTGTAAGGGTTTTTGAAAAGTTAAAGGGTTGCCTAAGTGCTAGATTTGCATGAATGCTCATACTTATTTCTTTATGAGAAAAATTACTGGCCTATTTGCCAGATCTTCTTTGACTGCCATGTCTGCTTGTGCTGTCCCTTCGCTCTGACTCTCTTCGTCTTGTGGCTCCTTCGGTTCCCTGACTGCTGCCAACACCACAAAACCAAGACCAAAAGCCATCCATGGTGTTTGGCAACTTAAGACTTGTAATAAACCCCCCGACCCCAATCTGTGAATTCATCTCCACTTACTAACGGCATTAGTCAGACAGTGCATCTTTCCATCTAGCTCCTAGGACTATCCAGGCATTAACTACACACACTGCCATCGTGCACTCACTGACCACTAACCCATTACTCACCTCACAATAATATTGTAACGAGGGCAAACATGTTCTATCTGGTCCATTATAATATTAACGCATGCTCTATATTCTCGACAGAATCAGTAGCGAGCAATAACTATGGCAGAAGCCGGAGGTTCCAGTTCTCATGCCGGATCCAGCGCACAGATTGTGGATATAGAAACACTCCTCCTCGAACCACATCTCACCGAAAGACCGCAAGAACTTCAAGCTGTGCATGTGCTCCCAATTCAGGATCCTCCTCAGGGACACACCTCTCAGGTGGGCAAACACGCTCATTGGTTCAATGATGTTGCAGGACCATTGGGTGATGGAACCTATTTTTGGGAAGCTGAATTGGAGTTTAATGGTAAATGGGGACGCTACCATTTTTTCACGCGCGAATTTGAGAGGTATCAGAATGCCGAAGTAATGCATTCGGTATGGACCAAAGCTGGCCTGGACAGTTATTTCAGGGCCCACTTACCGAAGCCAGATTTCTTACGATGTTCTTATCTTATCAGTACCATCACTCCTAGCAGGGCCAAGGGAGACGACAGCACTTTTGTGTTACCCTCACTGTTGCCGGGCCACGAACTTAAAAGATTCAAACTGACCCTCAATCTGGTACGAGAAGCATTGGACATGCATGGTATGCACATTCCTACTGAAAAGGAAACAATGATTCCAGGCAGAATGAAACATAAAGATCTCAATAAGCTGAAGGATATGGTAGCAATGACACCGACCATCGCTCTTCACCTACGGACCGTCAATGCAGCATTTTGCTTTTCCCGCCCAGGAAAGATTCACCATGCCACCAAAGAAGATATGGTTTAGCTTGTATTTGGCAGAGACAGAAAACCTCCCTATCAACGTACCACATTGGATCATAGATCAGATCCACCTAGCCCATCAACGGTGGAACAAGAAGCAGAAAAATGTGCTCCACGGGTGTTGTGCTCTGACCAAGATAATCTATCGATGTCTAGCCTATGACGTGCCTATTCAGCGGGCACTCGTATGGTCCCGGGCCCAAGAGTTCCAGAGAAGGCTATCAGCGGCAGGTCCTCCATCAAAGAAGATGAGAGGGGGAGTCCAATTACCCTGCGCTCAACCAAGGGGAGCCACCACTACACCAGAGATTACCCCTCCCCAGACACGACGCATTAGACCATTCACCATTCGGCTACCAAGACCAAGTACAGAGGGGCCCAATCTGGTGTTTCCACCCGTCCCATCGGACTTGGAATTTCCACAGGGCTTTACTCTCAATGATCTCACTGATGAAGAAGTGGCTAGACTGATCTACGACTCTAATCTCGAAACGGAAATAGAACGAGCTCAGGAACCACAAACCCATACAACAACGTCAGCCCCCACCCGACCGCAAGTTGTAGAAGTCGACGTAGATGAACAAGAGACCGAACAAGAGGAAGAAGCCTACGAAGAACAAGAGTATGATGAACTTTCAGAGTTAGCAAGTGCCCCCGCGTATTCGGCACAAATAAAAAGATTATATCGAACCATGCAGCTAGTTCAAGAACATCATAAAATGTCACTTGAAGCAGGCAAGAAACTCATGAACCAATTGCTGGCAGAGGAAGGTGTGGATGATATGTTCATCGAGTCCATCAACCTACATGCCGATGCAGTAGGATTGGATGAGGCCATTCATGAGGCAATGGCCTACATTCACCGATTTGAGAAAGGAGTTCCCGCCCGTCCCATGAGGTCTGGGAAACAAATTCATATCAACGTATCAGCACCAGGAGATACAACGCAAGCAGACGAACATCAGGAAGCACCACTGTCACCACCCTCCCCACCTCTCACTACACAATTCACTCCACCACATGACACTATCACCACCACGTCCACTACCACCACAATCGTCATGGGAATTCCACTCTCTCCGGGAATCCAATTCGGGGGAGTCACCATGCCCACTTTCACCACTCTCTTCACTAACGTCACATCCACCCCACCCATGATCCCCATCTACACGGTCACTCAAACATTTGACACTATGGAAACATCTCTTGCCACTGCACCGCTCCCTCCCCCCATGCCACCTCAATCTCCCATACCCCCTCCACCCACATCTCCACTTGCATCCACATCATTCACAACTCCCTTTCCCGCCCCCATTCCCCCTGCATCTTCACCCCTCTCTGCATCATTTAATGTACATAGTATATTCCTAGCTTTAAATCAATGTGTCTATCAACTTCAGAATGAGTATAGAGCTCTGGACGGCCGGTATCAACAACTGACAACAAATCACCAGAACTTACAAAGGCAACTTACAATTCTTGAAGAGGAAAATGCAGATGTGAATCAACGTTATACAACGCTTGAGCAGGCTCACCAAACACTACTAGAGGCACCCCAACCATCGAAAGAATCAGGCGTCAAACAACTAGAAGCCTTGCTCGAAGTATACCAGGCCGATAACCTACGAGTCAGACGTAACTTGGCGCTACTCAGGAAACATATGGCCACAGCACTTGAAGAGAACAAGAGACTGCAGAAACAAAATGAAGAGAATCTGGAAGCGGCAATGGAAGGCTCTCCCCATGAGATAGATCCAGAGCAGTTCAAAGCAGTTCCCTCGGAGACGATGAAAACCATTTTGGAAAGCTACGCAGATCTTCTGGAAGCCCATGATGACTTGGAAATAGAACGTGACACACTACGGAGCAGACTTAAGGAACAGGAAGAACAACCGAAGAGTGTCCCATCAACCTCTACCTCAGACGAGGTAAAAGCCTTAACTGAGCAGGTGGCAGAATTACAAAAGAGGTTACTGACATACGAGAGGCAGCCCTCTCCAGTAGTAGAACCAGAGCCAGAAGAGTTGGTCCCTATCCAAGTAGATGATTCGTACGAGGAACCATACGTTCCTATGCCAATGCCAGGCGGACAACAAACATCAGAGGGACTAGACACCTTGGAAGTGGAAGCACCCGAGTGGCTTCAGACACTGGAAAAGACAGCGAACACCCACGAAGAACGGGTGGCCATTCAGATCCAATCACTAGCGAACCTAGAAGAAACTGTCATAAAGTCAGAATATTTCAGAAGCATGTCTCATCATAGATGGATCGGCACCAATAATGACCAATATGTGCCATACTGCATACTTTTGGCCGATTACAACGCCGAGATTCAACGACAATGCGGCAAGCCTCCCACATTTGCTACACAATTTGGTCCAGACAATATACCGGAAAGTGCTAAGCGTGGGTCCATCCATCAACCCACCTGGAGGATCAGGCTTTTGGAAACATATCCTGAAATGGTCCGAACCTGGAATAATATGCCGTTGTTTATTAAATATAATCCTTGTTACATTCCAGTTCTTCGAAGACGCACCTGGCCTGAATTCACTATTGCCGTCAGAGACATCAAAGCCTGCGCAAAATGGTTAAATTACGTTTATCTAGCACCTCCACGAGGACCCCCCATGGTGAACTACATGATTTCTACAATCCGTCACTGGAGCATTCGGCTACGCAATAATCCCAATGTGATGGCCCAGATGTGTATGAAAATATTTGAATTAATGCTGATCACTTTCAGGACGTTTAAGAACATTAAGGACCCCCACTTCTCAGGAGCAGGCTTCGTGACAGGAAACCAGGATCTGGTGTACGATATGAGTACCAGCCCATCAATTGAAGTAATATATGCTTGGCACGCCAGAATCAAGTACCTCCCAGCCTGCTTTAAACAGACATTTGAGGAGATGTTCATCACAGGATTCTGGGAATATCACTCCGAAATCTTTATACCCAGACCATCACATCTCCTCCAATTATTTGTTGTGGAGAGAACTATTCACTCAGAACAATTGAGGGTGCCTCATCCAGATGTTCCCGGACCTGTGAATTGGGATGATTTGCTCACAGATCTAGCACGCGGCTTACGACTAGAAGAACACCACCTAGCCTCCGATGTCGTCCAATATTATGTTCAAAAACCCTCTAGACAAGGGTCTGTCAGGGGCGACAGACGCGAGAGTGGGGGGGGGTGTTGGCATGGCAAATAGGCCATCTAAATTTTTCAGACATCAAGGAGTTGAGCACACAAGAAGAAAGAGCAAGTAGGGAGCTCAAAGAGGTGTATGACAAATCAACAGAGAAAATCCCTACACAAATAGTGATTTTAATCACTAAACACCATTGTAAATACCATTTCATATTTTTGTAGTTCCATTTTGTGCAAGCCAAGGAGTCCTTGAGCTTGAGGAGCTTTAGAAGTATCTACCTGCCAATTTTCCTATTTTTTAGATCTCGTTTGAGCCCTCAAATAAGCCCTGGAACCTAATTTTTAACTAGGCCGGACACTAGGTCTGGACAGGGCCAAAGCTAGTCAAAAACTATAAAAGGAGCTAGAGAGCTCATTTTTGAGGTTAGATTGTAATTGAAATGAACTTGTAAGAGCTTTTTGAAAGTAATCTAAGAACTCCATTGCTTCTCACTCTTTGTCTTGCCATGTGTGCATGTGTGCGTGTATGTGTGTGCATGCTTGTGTGCTTCTCACTCACGCACTTGTGCCTCCACTTGCTCGAGGTCTTCATACCATCCTCACGTCTTCCCGGATTGACATTAAAGGAGGTGCTACTCATCACTGAGCTACAGTAAAGGATAGAATGTTGATGGGCATGTTAAACAACTACCTACACCATCTATTTTGACTGTGAAGATTGAAGAAATTAAAGCCATTTCACATGATGCTGATGTGTTGACACTTGATAGCACTGTGCCAATTGAGGCTCTTATGGTTGATTCTCTTTCCCACATGTGGTTGCTAGATTCCGGTGCTTCTTTCAATGTGGTACCACATAGAGAATGGTTCTCTAATTATGCAGCAAAGTCTCTTGGTACCTTGAGAATTGGTGACTCTTACTAGTGTGACATTGTGGGGATTGGAGATGTGGTTGTGTATTTCATTGATGGTTCAAAATTTGTGATGCATAATGTATGCCATTACCTCAATTATCATGCAGTTTCATGTCAGTTGATCAACTTGATGACCTTGGTTACAAGGTGGTCTTCTATGCTCAGTCCTTTTGCATATCAAAGGGCAATATGACTATTGCAAAATGAAGAAAAGTTGGCTCACTTTACCCTTTATTTGTATCATAGAAAGAACACTTGTTAGTTGTTATTGAACAGCCTATGGCTTGTATTCAGCATGGTTGTTTGGGCCATATATCATGTAGTGGAATAAAAAATCTTTCTCATTCTGGATACTTACCTGTGTTATCTTTCATCCTGTGAGCATTGTCAATATGGAACGCAAAACAGGAATGTGCACAAGACGCACATTGACTCTTCAATTCAGCCTTTGGATCTGGTTCATACAAATGTTTGTGGTCCTATGCCCACAAGGTCATTAGGTGGTTCTCTTTACTTTGTCACTTTTATAGATGATGCTTCTAGAAAAGTCTAAGTATATCTTATCAAAGCAATGGATGAGATATTCCCTACTTTCAAAAAATGGCTTGCTTTAGTTGAGACAGAAAAAGGAACTAAGCTTAAGGCTTTACATTTAGATAATGGCGGTGAGTATACCTCACATGAATTCAACCTTTTCTATTAGTCTAGAGGAATTCGTAGAGAGTTTGCTCCTTATACCCCAGTACAAAATGGTGTAGCTGAAAGGATAATAGAACTATTCAAGATAGAGTAGTATCTATGCTGCATCATGCAAACCTTTCACAAGGCTTTTGGAGAGAAGCAGTATTGACTGCAGTTCATGTGATTAACCTTTCACCTAGTATTGCCAAAGGTTTGAAAGTGGCACAAGATTTATGGACAGGGAAGCCACCATATTATGAGCATCTTCAAGTTTTTGGGTGTGAAGCATATATTCATATACCAAGAATCTTAGACAAAAATTGGACCATAATTCAAAGAAATGCATTTTTCTTGGATATGGTTGAGAATGAAAATTTGGATATCGTTTTATGGGATCTTGAAACATGATTAGTGATCAAAAGTAGTGATGATGAGATGGATAAACAGCCCATTAAGGAGGTTCAAGTGAGAAGAGTGGTGTTTGAGGATACTAGTCCTCCAGCTAGCATGCATAAAAATGCTCCACATAGGGATGTTCAAGAGAATGTCCGATTAAATCAATATGTGAATGCTCTTGTTCAACAACCATTGAGATGCTCTACACATGTCTCACATCCACGTGATAGATATGTTCTAGGATTGGATTTTGTTATGCTAATAGATGTTGGTGAGCCTTCTTGCTACAAAGAGGCTAAATAGACAATGGATCATGTCAAGTGGGAGCATGCCATGAAGAGTGAGCTGGATTCTATTCACAAGAATGGTACTTGGGATTTAGTACCTTTGCCAAAGGGCAAGAAAGCTTTACCCTGTAAATGGGTATGTAAGTTGAAATTCACATCAGATAGTGCTTCTCCAAAGTATAAAGCACGACTTGTTGCAAAGGTTTTTAAGCAACAACATAGTGTTTATTTCAAGCAAATCTTCTCTCCTGTGTTCAAGATGACTACCTTGCACATGTTTCTTGGATTCGTTGTAGTGGAGGACTTAGAGCTAGTCCAAATGGATCTTACATATGAGATGTATATGGAACAACCAGAGGGTTATGTAGTTCCTAGCAAAGAAACTCTAGTGTATAATCTCAAGAAGAGCTTGTATGGACTTAAATAGTCCCTTGGACAATGATACCAGAAGTTTGATTCTTTCATGAAGTTTCAAGGCTATTCTCAAAGCAATGAGGATCATTGTCTCTACACAAAGAGATGCTCATATGCTAGCTTGATATGCTTGATATTTTATGTCAATGAAATCTTGATTGTTGGGAAGTCCTCCTATGACTTGTCAATTCTCAAGAAGAAGTTGAGTTAGGCATTTGATATTGTGTGAACACTCTAGGACCGCCAGGGCACTTTTTCCCCCCTTTAGGAGGTTTTTTTTCCCCGGCTTGTATATACACCTATTGCCCTAACGAGATACTTATCTTTGTACATTCTAGTGGTAATAAATTCAGTATCGTGTGTTGTGCTCCAAGCTTCTTCTTCTTCTTCCGTGTGTTGTTTGCATGCTTCCGCAGACATCTAACTCAAACAATTGGTATAGAGCAGGTTGCGGCTTCATCTAGGGTGTCGTCTACACCTCTCTGGTTGTAATCTCATAATCCCACAAAATTTGGTGAGCATACTCAGGGTGTTTCAGAGATCAAAACGGTTTTGCTTTGTGGTGCCAAAATCATGATCTAGACTCGTTTCGGCGTCTGAAAGCACTATCACAGTGCTTGTGAAGGCTAATTTCTCTTTTTGCGCCAAAGGTATATACTAGTTTTGGTTCGCCAGTTTAAGCATCTTGAAGTTTTTTTCAGGTCTAGCAGAATTTGTGTTGGTAGTTTTGTTCAACTTTTTGAGATACAGTCAATTTTCTACATCAAGGTATTTTAGACACCGGTCATGCCTAAAAGTTGTGATGTATTTCGTATGTTGGTTGTTGAGGATAAGTTGGATGGTACCAACTACCCGTTATGGGCTTACATGATGCGACATGTATTGGCTGCAAAAAGACAGTGGAACATTGTGCACGGTGTTGAAAAACCTCCTATCACACCTGCAACTTTTACAACTGCAAGTACTGAAGCTAATGCAGAAGGTGTCAAAGATGATGATATTCTGCAGATTCCTATTCATGCTACTGTTTCTATTACAGCTACTGTGGAGAAAATTCGTTGGGATGGCAAAGATGCTCAAGCACATGAATTGATAGCTTTGTCTGTCAAATGTTCCATTATTCCTCACATTCGCTCTTGCAGAACAGCTAAGGATGCTTGGGATACACTTATCACATTGTACCAGGCTAGGAATGAGACTCGTGTTGCTTAACTCTGAAAAATGTTGGAGAGTGAGCACATGAATGAAGGTGATTCTATGGACAATTTTGTGACAAAGATCAAGGATTTGAAGGAACATTTGATTTTTGCGGATGAATTCCTTCATGACAGTTCACTTATGCAGACTGTTCTAAATGGTCTTCGCGACTCATATCAGAGTTTTGCTTCTACTCTTTTTTTGATGATGAAAGGAAATCCAAATGCATTAACATTCGAAGAGCTAGTTTTTGTTTTGTTGCAAGAAGACCAATCTAGGTAGAACAGGTCTATCATGCATGTTGGAGATCAAGCTTTCCTAGCTAGTCAGAAGGGCAAAGGAAAATGGAGCTCTTCTACTAGTAAGCAAAAATCTGCAAATGTTGCACATTTGAAGAAGGAAGACAAAAATAAGAAGAAATCAGAAAAGCAGAAATTGTTTTGCAAATACTCTAAAGTAAATGATCATTTCATTAAGAGCTGTCCAAAACTGGTTGCTAAAGAGGCAAAGAAAAAAGAGGCCGGAATGGTTGTTGCAAAGGCCTCTACACCGAAAATAGAGTCTCCTAATGTTGCGTAGGAAGAAGAATGGGTGTTTACTATAGTTTGTAGTTTTGACCCATCTTATCATGAGCAGTGCATGTCTACAGTAGAATTAGATGTTTGGTACTTTGATAATGGGGCGATCAAACATATTACCTTGCAATGCAGCTTCTTCTCTTCACTCAAGCCTACCCCTACAGGGAATAATGTTAGATGCACAAACAACTCCTCTTATCCTATTATGGGAGTTGGTAAGATCATTTTGACTACTGCTGATGGTAGTTCTTTCACTTTGTCAGATGCTTTGTTTGTTCCAAGGATCCAGAAAAATCGGTTATCGATTTCTGCATTAGCCAAGATTGGCTTTGTTGTGAAATTTGTTGATGAAAGATGTACAACTCATGATCTGTCAAATGGCAATGTCATTATTGCTTCTGGTATTTTGTGTCGTGAGTTGTATAAGCTCATAGGCTATGAAAGACCTGTAAATGATTCGTCATGTGCAGTACATGATTCTCAGGCTATGTCAGATGCAAAGCTTTGGCATGCACGCTTTGGTCATCTGAATTTTGCTAGATTGCTATGCCTACAAAAATCTTAAATGGAGTCCTCTTTGCCCAAACTTGAGGCATCTGGAACACATGTTTGTGAAGGTTGTATTTTGGGCAAAATGCAATATTCTTCCTTTCCAAAAGATGGTTCAGTTCAGGGTACTCAGAAATTATAGCTTGTACATAGTGATGTTTATGGTCGAATGCAGACACCTTCTTTTGGGAACTATCTTTACTTCATGACTTTGATCGATGATTTTTCTAGGCATGCATGGGTACATCCATTGAAGGCAAAGTCCAAAATGTTTATGTGCTTCAAACAGTTTCTGGTTTTGGCTGAAAATCTATCAGCATGTAAAATGGGCACCCTCCATTGTGATCGAGGGGGGGCAATATATGTCTTCTGACTTTAATGCATTTGTTGTTGAACATGGGATAAAACATCAGTGTATAGTGCCTTATACACCTCAACAGAATGAAGTTGTTGAATGGAAGAACAGCTCACTCATGGAGATGGTGAGGTGTATGATCAAGAGTTAGACTTTACCACATGGTTTCTAGCTTGAGGTTATCATGTGTGTAGCATAAGTACTTAACAAGTGTCCCTGAGGCAACTTCTCACCCTTTTCAAGTTTCATGTGATGATGCTCATCATTTCATTTCTTCTGCAAATTTACATGATGCACTTGTTGATGAGAGAGCTAATATTGAGCAGGCAAAAACTATGCCAAAATGGTTGGTGTAGACTTTGCATGACAACAAATTAGATGCACCTCTGTCATATTGTACTCGATCAGCTCTCATAGTGCCTCTTTTGCATCAGATTGCTATGCTATGGTTGCCTCTAGTCTCTGTGATGAGACTGAACCTTTTTCGTTTGATGAAGCACAAAATTCTAAACAATGGATGGCTGCAATGCAATTTGAATATGATGCTATCATGAAGAATGAAACCTGGTCTTTATGTGACTTGCCTCCGGGCAAGAAGGCCTTTGACACTAAGTGGGTATACAAGCTGAAGTGTAAACCTGATGGAAGAATTGACAGGTATAAGGCTAGGCTTGTTGCAAAGGGTTATGCGCAGGAAAGAGACATTGATTTTGATGCAACCTTTGCTCCTACTTATCGAATGACTACTGTTCATAGCATCTGTGCACTTGCAGCTCATCATAATTGGAATGTACATCAGTTGTACATTAAACCAGCATTTGTGAATGGTGACTTGTATGAAGAAGTGTATGTTTTTTAGCTCCATGGCTTTGTGTAGAAAGGGCATGAAAACTAGGTGTGCAGGTTAAACAAGGAGTTATATGGTTTAAAGCAAGCACCACGTGCTTGGAATGAAAAGATACATGCCTATCTCATTGCACATGGTTTTGAGAATAGTCCAACTGAAAGTACCTTATATGTTAAGTGTGCTAATGATGTGCTTCTAATCATTGTGGTGTATGTTGATGACATTTTGCTCACTCGTCCTCATGATACACATATTGTTGATTTTAAGACTGATTTTCATGCCTCATTTGAGATGCTTGATTTAGGGCATTTGCATCACTATTTGGGCATTCAATTTATGCAAGTTGATGGTGGAATGGCTTTGTGTCAAACGAAATATATTGATACATTATTGTAGTGTTTTGGCCTTGAATACTCTAAGCCTATTGCCACTCCTATGGAGAGAGGTTTACAATTGAGTCCTCATTGTTGGAGAATTCCTCTCCTAATCGCAGCGGAAAGTGTAGAAGACCTTCTCAGGATCAAGACTCTTGCCAACAGCTGAACCTTCAAATGAAAACTGGTACCAATTGAAATATTCATTTAACTTGAAACTTTGGTCACTCAAATAAGACACCTATAGCTTTAAAATGAGCTATCAAACACTCAATTTGGAGTAGATTTGGGTTGGCAACTCGTTGATACAAAACAGACTACCTGTCCACTGAGTTAGGCTGAAAACTGGACTTCACTAAAACCTGAATAACTCACAGAGCATAAAGAATTTCATAAAACTATTTTAACAGAGGAAGTACTCGAGATAAGCTTTCCAACAAATGTTTAAACACTAAAATTGGATACATATGTTGAGAGATATGACTCTCACAAGTAGACTACCCAGAAATGGGTGTGCGGCTGGACATACTCTATGAGAGTGAACTGAACGAAATGACTCAAAACAGATGAAGTAGCTACAAGGGGGCTTCCACGCCTTCTTCCTCTATCCTTGAGTGTCCTCCCTTGCTTCTTTTATAGCCAAGTGACCAAAAACTCTCATGATGAGTTTGAGAGCTCTTCTCCATCATTTCTCCACTACTTTGGACAGCCACTCCTCTTACAGTTCAGTTTTTGGAATTGATTCTCTTTTGAATGATTCTCTTTTGGCCTCCACTACTTGCTGAAGTAAATGCTTCTATTTTCCATTTTTGTATTTTCCTTCTACTTGAAGAAAATCCTTTTTGCAAAAATATGTACGAGCTTACTTCTTTATTTTTAACACTCCCCCTCAAGCTCACATGTGAGCTTGCACCTTCAGCCATATCCTGCAAGTTGATGTCGTCCTTGAACCTCTTGAGCTTAGAAGCATCTAGGGACTTTGTAAGCATGTCTAGAACCTGGTCATTAGTTCCAATGAACTTTATATCCACATCCTTGCTCAAAATTTTTTCTCAAACATAATGATAATGCACTTCTATGCGCTTGCTTCGTGCATGAAAGATTGGATTGTTTGTCAAGTGAATGCTTGACATGTTGTCACCATAAATTGGAATGGTCTCCCCCTGCACATCAAGATCAGTCAAGAGCTTCTTAATCCACATAGCTTCAAAAGTTGCAAAGGCAAAACCTCTATATTCAGTTTCTGTAGATGATAGTGCAACAGTAGGTTGCTTCTTTGAGCTCCATGTGATAGGTTTGCTTCCTATCATGAACACATAACCTGAAGTGGATCTTCTATCTTCCTTCAAACCAGCCCAATCAGCATCACTGAAGCCTTTTACCTGCAATTCTTCATCATATCTATAAAACAAGGCATGATTGACTGTGTGCTTCACATATCTTAGCACTCGTTTGGCTGAATTTAAATGTTCACTTGTTGGAGCTTGCATAAATTGAGAAAGAACTCCAACAATATAACAAAAATCTGGTCTTGTGATCGTAGCATAGATCAACGAACCTATAATACTCCTGTATGTAGTTACATCATGTAACTTCTCTCCATCATTTGAGCATAGCTTCACATTTGTGTCCATAGGTTGAGTGAGTGGTTTGCATTCACTCATTCCAAATATGAAAAGAACATCCAATAGGTACTTTCTTTGCATCAAGTAAATGCCATCTTTCCCATAGACTATCTCAATGCCTAAAAAGTATTTCAGCTCACCAAGATCTGAAATTTCATACTCCTTACCGAGTTTCCTTTTGATCTCTTGTATTCCTGTAACATTACTTCCTGTTATGATGAGATCATCGACGTATATGCAAATATATACTTGCTTGCCTTCTTCTTTCTTCATGTAGAGAGAGGGATCTGCATTACTTGGACTATACCTACACCTTGTGAGGTACTCGACCAATCTCTGATTCCAAGCACGTGGTGCTTGCTTCAGCCCATACAAAGCTTTCTTCAATCTACAAACAAAATTTGGATGCTTTTTGTCTTCAAATCCAATCAGTTGACTCATGTATACCTCTTCTTGAAGTTCACCATTGAGAAAAGCATTTTTTATGTCAAGTTGGTACAATGGCCATCTCTTTGCTGCACTCACTGCAATCAAGGTTCTAATTGTTCCCATCTTTGCAACCGGGCTGAAAGTCTCTTCATAATCGATGCCGTGAGTTTGTTTGAATCCTTTTGCTACTAGTCTAGCTTTATGCCTTGCTAGAGAACCATCAGCATTTCTCTTTATTTTAAACACCCATTTATTTGGAACAATCTTCATACCTTCAGCCTTTGGAACTAGCTCCCATGTGTGATTGTCCTTGAGAGCTTTCATCTCTTCTTGCATAGCTTCTTGCCATTCTTTTTATGTACATGCTTCTTCATATGCATCCGGTTCTTTTTCTTTGACCACCTGTGTCATATATGCAAAATGCTTTGCAATAAAACTATCATAGCTCAGCCTTTCAATTGGATACCTTGCTCTTGAAGACCTCCTTTCATTTCCTTTTGAACATTGCTTCTTCAACCGGTTCAACTTTACCTTTGGTGTGATCACCTCTTCATACTCTTCTTCACTTGCATTTGAATCACTATTTTGGGCAGCACTTTCAGCTTTAGATCTTTCATAAGCTGATGTTGGTGATGAGGAATGACTCCTTAGCCTCCCCTTCCATGTTGAGCTTTCTCCAAGTGATGTAGAAGCTTCTGGACCTGACATTTGAGTGCTTGTTTGCTGAAATTCTTCTTGGACAGCACCTCCATCATCTTCGAAATCTTCTTCAAGAATCTTCTCTTTCCCTTTGTCTCCAAACCATGGTCTTAGATCATCAAATACCACATCTCGTGAGACTCGTAGCTCCTTTGTCATCGGATTGTAGCACCTATATCCCTTTTGCTCCGATGAATATCCAATAAAAATACATTTTTCGGACTTTGCCTCCATCTTTGTCCTTAGTTCTTGAGGGATGTGAACATAACACACACATCCAAAAACTTTGAGATGTGTAAGGTCAGGCTTCTTACCGGAATAAACCTCCTCGGGAGTTAGATTATGCACTACAGCCGTTGTGCACTTGTTCATCAAATAAACGGCCGTACTAGTTGCTTCACCCCAATAGTTTAGTGGCATCTTCATCTCGTTGAGCATGCACCTTGCAACTTCTGTGATATGTCTATTTTTCCTTTCAGATATTCCATTTTGTTGAGGTGTGTACCTACATGTAAATTGTCTCTTGATGCCATTTTCATAAAGAAAATCTGAAAATTCTTTGGAGAAATATTCTCCTCCTCCATCGGACCTCAAGGTCTTTATGTAGCGTCCTGTTTCCTTTTCTACCTGTGCTTTAAATCTCTTGAACATGGAGAACACATCTGATTTTTGTTTTATGCAAAACATCCATACTTTCCTTGAATGATCACAATAAAAGTGACAAAATATCTATTACCAACCACTGATGGTTGTTGTGATGGTCCCCATACATCCGTGTGTATCAAGTCGAGGACATTCCTTGCCACATAGTTGCTTTTCTTGAATGGTTGTCGAGTTTGCTTTCCTAGTTGGCATGCTTCACAAAACTCATGTAGTCTAGCATCATTGAATCTTGGAAGACCTCTTACCACTTCATGGTTGCTCATGTCCTTGAGCTTGGGAATGTTGATATGTCCAAACCTTTTGTGCCACAAATCGATTTCAGCAATCCTCTTGTTTCCAAACTGAATATACATCACCTTTCCATGTGGTTGTTGAATGTCCAAGGTGAACATACTACCTTCTTTCCTTCCTTGAGCAATGACCTTGAATCCTTCTTTTGGATTCTTTATAAAGCAGCCTTTTTCATTGAAGATAACATGATATCCTTTCTCTACCATTTGTCCTACTGAAATCAAATTCTTTGCAATTGTAGGAACATGAAGAACATCAGCCAATACCTTTCTATCTCCAAGCTTGATATCTCCAACATGCTCAATTGCGTGTTGAGTTTCATCGCCGGTCTCCACACATCCCTTTCCACTTGGAGCTTATAGCTTTGTGAATAAATCTCCTTGGCATGTCATATGGTTGCTGCAACCTGAATCTATGAACCATTTTTTGTCATCACTTCTTGAGTTGTTGTAGTCATGCTTCATGGCAAGCATGGTTTGCTTGTCTCCTTCACTTGATGTACTCGCATAGTTATTTTGGCTCCTTTGGTTGCCTCCATTCAGCCTTCCATTCCTTTGCCAACAATCATTTGCATAATGTCCTAGTTTACCACAATGATAACATGTTATACCTTTGTGAGGATTGTATGAACCTCGACCTCTTCCTCTATTTCTTCCTCGACCTCTTCCATGTGTGTTGTCATTTGAGTTGTCCTTGTTGTCCTCCACGTTGTTTTGGCTGAAATTTGTGTTGTTGTAGCTTCTTCCTCTTCCTCTCGAGCCTCCTCTTGAGTTTCTTCCTCTACCTCGTCCTGCATATAACATTTGACTATGACTGTCCTTACCTTTGTTGCCTTCTCCTTGTTGAGCAACCTCTTCAGCCACAAGATTTGGTATAATCTCATTGAATGTTGGTAGAGGATCTCTATAAAGGATGTTTGTGATGAGGGGCTTCCACTTTTCTTCACTCCTCAAGCCATTGAGGGATGTTTGGACGATGTCTTCCTCTTCTTTCTTGCATCCAACTGATGCTAGCTGATCTCGAAGCTCCTTAATCATCAATGTATACTCATTAATGCTTTGGTTTGAGCTTTTCTTCATGTTGTTGAGCTCGTTCTTGAGTTGCATCCTCCGAGACCTTTTTGAGGTAGCATACACCTTCTCCAATGCTTCCCAAACTTCCTTGGCTGTTTCTAAGCTTTGCACATGACCAATCATAGTGTTAGAAATAACTTGTGAGATGAGGAACATCACACTTCGATTCCTCTCTTCCCAATCAGCAAATTGTCTCCTTTGTGCCGGAGTAATGTTGGGATCTTCAAGGTCCACCGGTTGTGGATCATCTCCACTAACTAGACTCCATAAACCTTTACCTTTAAGGTAATTTATCATTCTATACCTCCAAGATTGATAATTATCTTTGTCTAACTTCTCAACTTATTGTCCTAAATCAGCCATTGAAAACTTCCAAGATTGAAGTTTACCTCAAGTATATTGTGGCGCTCTTTCTTGACTTCGCGAAGCTCCCCCTTGATTTGTAGCTTCTACTTTGCTTCAGTTCAGTTCCAATGCTTTGCCTCTTCAAACTCCAATGCTTTGATACCAATTGTTGGAGAATTCCTCTCCTAATCGCAGCACAAAGTGTAGAAGACCTTCTCAGGATCAAGACTCTTGCCAATAGCTGAACCTTCAAATGAAAACTGATACCAATTGAAATATCCAATGAACTTGAAAGTTTGGTCACTCAAACTAGACACCTATAGCTTTAAACTGAGCTATCAAACACTCAATTTGGAGTATATTTGGGTTGGAAACTCGTTGATACAAAACAGACTACCTGTCCACTTAGTTAAGCTAAAAACTAGACTTCACTAAAACCTGAATAGCTCATGGAGCATAAATAATTTCATAAAACGGTTTTAGACTAAGGAAGTACTCAAGATAAGCTTTCCAGCAAATGTTTAAACAATAAAATTGGATACATATGTTGAGAGATATGACTCTCACAAGTAGACTACCCAGAAATGGGTGTGCGGCTGGACATACTCTATGAGAGTGAACTGAACGAAATGACTCAAAACAAATGAAGTAGCTACAATAGGACTTCCACGCCTTCTTCCTCTATCCTTGAGTGTCCTCCCTTGCTTCTTTTATAGCCAAGTGACTAAAAACTCTCATGATGAGTTTGAGAGCTCTTCTCCATCATTTCTCCACTACTTTGGACAGCCACTCCTCTTACAGTTCAGTTTTTGGATTTGATTCTCTTTTGAATGATTCTCTTTTGGCTCCACTACTTGCTGACGTAAATGCTTCTATTTTCCATTTTTGTATTTTCCTTCTACTTGAAGAAAATCCTTTTTGCAAAAATATATACAAGCTTACTTCTTTATTTTTAACACTCATGATGATCGAGATGCATTTGATGTTGTTCTCTATCAGCAGGCTGTTGGATGCTTGATTTACTTATGCATTACTCGGCTAGATATTCAGTGTGTTGTCTCATAGATGATCAGGTTTATGCATTGCCTAGGTGTCAAGCATTGGCAGGTAGTTAACTGCATCTTTCGCTACTTGAGTGGTACCCGACTACTTGGATTGTTTTATCCCAAGGGGGGATCACTACCGCTAGGTTTGCATGTTTTTTCTGACAATGATTGGGTTGGTTGCTATGGCACTCATGTGTCCACCAATGGTTTTTGCTTCATGCTTGGTAGCTCATGTATATCTTGGTTGAGCAAGAAGCAACCTACTGTCGCCACTTCTAGTTGTGAAGCTGAGTATAGGGTAGCTTTCAACACGATTGTTGAGTGTGTGTGGCTTAGATGCTTTATGGCTGATTTGGGTGTTGGTCAGTCTTCTGCGACCACCATCTTCATTGAAAGACAAAGTGCATTGGTAGTTGCGAGGAACCCTATGTTCCATGCTCACACTAAGCACATTGAGGTGCATTATCATTATGTCAAGGAGAGGTTCTTTGCTGGGGAGATCAGCTTGGCATATGTGCCCATGTACGAGAACATTGCACACCTTTTTATGAAGGCTCTACCTATGGAGAAGTTTGAAGCTTTCCAAAAATCTTTCGGCTTACTTCCTTTTATGGATTGATTCCACATAGCTTGGCACTTCCTTATACATGAGTGCCAGCTCCTTGTTCATTGCATCACTCCTAGAGGGGATTTGTTGATATATTTAGGTAGTGATGTGTGTGAACACTCTAGGACCATCCGGGCACTTTTTTCCCTCTTTAGGAGGTCCCCTCCCCCTTGGATATATGCCTATTTCCCTAATGGGCTACTTATCTTTGTACATTCTAGAGGTAATACATTCAGTATTGTGTGTTGTGCTCCAAGCTTCTTCTTCTTCCTTGTGATGTTCACGTGCTTCCATAGATGTCTAACTCCAACAGATATGAAGGATTTGAGGGATGTCAAACATATTCTTGGCATGTGGATTACTCATGATAGGAGCAAAAGATGCATATACTTGTCTCAAAGTGAGTACATATCCAAAGTACTTCACAAGTTCAATATGCAAGGTGGAAAGGCATTGAGTACACCTTTACCCACATATGTGAAATTGAGCAAGGATGATTTCCCGAAATTAGATGAGGAAAAGTAATTCATGACCAAAATTCTTTATATGTCTACTGTTGGTAGTCTTATGTATGTTATGGTAGCTACGACACTAGATGTTGCATTTGCAATGGGAGTTGTGAGCAAATATATGTCTAATCCTGCTAAGCATCATGCAAAGACCAAGCACATTCAGGTGAGGTATCACTTCATTAGATATTGCTTAGACATTGAGTGCATTATTCTTGAAAAGGTTCGTACTCGACATAATGTTGCACATGGTCTTACTAAAGCTCTTTCACAGGATAGCTTTCGACACTATTGTCACTTGATGGGGGTTACTTGATTCATGATCTTACACCATCACTTATATATTGTGTAACATGCCCATCATGTGGGACGTATAGTTTGTTGCAAAGGGTTACGCTCAAGAAAGAGGCATTGATTTTGATGAGACCTTTGCTCCTACTTTGATCCTACATGGTGAATGACTACTATTCATAGCATTTGTGCACTTGTAGCTCATCATGGTTGGAACGTACATCAGTTGGACATTAAAATTGCATTTTTGAATGGTGACTTGCATGAAGAAGTGTATGTTTTTTAGCCCCATGGTTTTGTGCAGAAAGGGCATGAAAACAAAGTGTGTAGGTTGAAAAAGGCATTATATGGTTTGAAGTAAGCACCACGTGCTTGGTATGAAAAGATACATGCCTACCTAATTGCACATGGTTTTGAGAACAAACCAACTAACAACACCTTATATGTTAAGCATGCAAATGATGTACTTCTTATCATTGTTGTCTATGTTGATGACATGCTACTCACTGGTCCTCATGAGAAGCACATTGCTGATTTTAAGGCTGATTTGCATGCCTCATTTTAGATGTCAGACTTGGGCATTTGCATCATTATTTGGGCATTCGGTTCATGCAAGTTGATGACGCAATAGCTTTGTATCAAAAAAAGCTATTGACACATTATTGCAACATTTTGGCCTTCAAGACTGCAAACCTATTGCCACTCCTATGGAAATAGGTTTATGATTGAGTCCTCATGATGTTGGAGAAGTATTTGATGTTGTTCTCTATCGGCATGATGTTGGATGCTTGATTTACTTATGCATTACTAGGACAAATATTCAGTTTTCTATCTCACAAATGAGCAGGTTTATGCACTACCAAGATGGCAAACATTGATAGATGATTAAGCACATCTTTCTCTACTTGAATGGTACCTGACTACTTGGATTGTTTTATCCCAAGGGTGGATCACTACCACTAGATTTGCATGCTTTTTCTGACTCAGACTAGGTTGGTTGCTATGAAACTCGTGTGTCCACCAATGGTTTTTGCTTCATACTTGGTAGTTCATGCATATACTGGTTGAGCAAGAAGCAACCTACTGTGGCCACTTCTAGTTGTGAGGTTGAGTATAGGGAAGCTTTGACAATGACTATTGAGTGTGTGTGTGGCTCAGATGCCTTATGGCTGATTTGGGTGTTGGTCAGTCTTCTACCACCACCATCTTCTAAGCACATTGCGGTGCACTATCATTATGTCAAGGAGAGATTTCCTGCTAGAGAGATCAATTTCGCATATGTGTCCACATAGGAGAACATTGCTGACCTTTTCACAAAGGCTCTGCCTAGGGAGAAGTTTGAAGCTTTCCGCAAAGCTTTGGGCTTACTTCCTTTTGTGGATTGATTCCACATAGCTTGACACTTGTGTCCATTCCTTCTGAGATTTGTTGACCTCCTGGCATCGGCATAGGAACATATGGTTCCTCATACGATTCATCCACCTCAATGGGTACCAATTCATCTGGCTCTGGTTCTACAACTGGAGAGGGTTGTCTTTCATATTCCAGTAACTTCTTTTGCAATTCTGCCACCTGCTCTGTTAATGCCTTTACTTCCTCTGAAGTCATGGTTGTCTCTATGATTTTGGGTTGTGCCTCCTGTTCCCTGAGCTGGCGGCGTAGCGCATCCCGTTCCTTTTCCAAATCGTCATGTGCTTCTAATAGATCGGCATAGATTTCCAAGATTGTCTTCATTGTTTCTGAGGGGACTGCTTTGAATTGTTCTAGGTCGATCTCGTGGGGAGAGCCTTCCATGGAAACTTCCAGATTTTCTTCATTTTGCTTCTACAGACGCTTGTTTTCTTCAAGGGTTGTAGCCATGTGTTTTTTTAGTAGAGTCAAATTACACCGGACTCTTAGATTATCTGTTTAGTAGACTTCTAGTAAAGCTTCGAGTTGTTTGACACCTGGCACTTGTGATGGTTGGGGTGCCTCCAGGGGAGTTTGATGGGCCTGCTCGAGTGTGGTATAGCGTTGATTGAGGTCAGCCTTTTCATCTTCTATGGCTATAAGCCGTCTCTGTAGTTGTTGGTGATTCGTAGTCAGTTGACGATGACGGTCTTCGAGAGCCTAATACTCACTCTGAAGTTGATACACACACTGATGTAACGTTGAAAACATATTATTGACATTAAAGAATGCAGGGAGAGGGAAGGATGCAGGGGAAATGGGAAGGGGAAAGGGAGTCGTGAATGCTGTGGAGTCAAGTGGTGAGGTGGATGGAGGGGGTATGGGAGATTGAGGCTGCGTGGGGGGAGGGAGTGGTGCTGTGGTTGGTGATGTTTCCATTGTGTCGAACGTGTGTGTGACGGTGTAGATGGGGACAGTGGGTGGGGTGGATGTGATGTTTGTGAAGAGTGTTGTGAAAGTGGGCATGGTAGCTCCTCCGAATTGGATGCCGGGAGAGAGAGGAATTCCCATGACATATGTGGTAATGGCAGAAATAGGGGTGGTAGTGCCATGTGGTGAGGTGAGTTGTGTAGTGAGAGGTGACATGTGTGGTGAGAGTGGTTCCGCCTGATGTTCTTCTGTTTGTGTGTTATCTCCTAGTTCTGATACATTGATGTGAATTTGCTTGCCGGATCGCATGGGGCGGGTAGGCACTCGTTTCTCAAATCGATGAATATTGGCCATGGCTGCATGAACGGCTTCATCTAAGCCTATCGCGTCTGCGTGCAGGTTCATTGATTCAATAAACATGTCATCCACACCTTCCTCGGCTAACATTTGGCTCATGAGCACCTTTCCTGTTTCGAGCGACAGTTTGTGTTGTTCTTGGACTCGCTTCATGGTTTCATACAATCTTTTTTTTTGGGCTGAGTAGGCTGGGGCACTTGCTAGTTCTTAGATTTCGTCATATTCTTGATCGTACTCCTCGTTTGCTTCTTCTTCTTCTGTCTCTTCTTCATCCTCTTCTACTTCTACTACTTCCGGTTGGGTTGGGGCTGAAGTTGTAGTAGTGGGTTGTGGTCCTTGGGTCTGCTCTGCTTCTGTCTCCAGGTTAGACTCATTGATCAAGCGGGCAATTTCTTCATCTGTCAAATCAGCTAGGGTGTAACCTTGTGGGAACTCCAAGTCCGATGGAATCGAAGGGAACACCAGATTGGGTCCTTCGGCACTTGGTTTGGGTAGGCGAATGGTAAATGGTCGGACATGTCGCGTTTGTGGAGGGGTCACCTCTGGTGTGGTGGTGGCTCCCCTTGCTTGGGCACATGGTAATTGAACTCCCCCTCTCATTTTCTTCGAGGGAGGACCCGCCGTTGACAGCCGTCTTTGGAATTCTTGGGCCCTGGACCATACTAGTGCTCTTTGAATGGGCACGTCGTACGCTAAGCATCTGTAAATTATTTTTGTCAAAGCACAGCACCCATGAAGCACATTCTTCTATTTCTTATTCCATCGTTGATGGGCTAGATGGATTTGATCGATGATCCAGTGTGGCAGATTGATGGTGAGATTCTCTATCTCTGCCAACTACAAGCTGAACCATATCTTTTTAGGTGGCATTGTGAAGTGTTCTTGGGCGGGGAAAGCGAAGTGCTGCATGATTGATCGTAGGTGGAGAGCGATGGTTGGTGTCATGGCTACCATGTCCTTCAATTTGTTGAGATCCTTGTGCTTCATCCTGCCTGGAATCATTGTTTCTTTCTCAGTGGGAATATGCATACCATGCATCTTCAATGCTTCTCGTATTAGGTTGAGGGTCAGTTTGAATCTTTTGAGTTCGTGGCCTGGCATCAGTGAAGGTAGCACAAAAGTACTATCGCCTCCCTTGGCTTTGCTAGGGGTGATGGTACTTATAAAATAGGAACAGAGCAGGAAATCTGGCTTAGGTAAATGTCCCTGAAAATAGCCATCCAAGCCTGCTTTGGTCCATACTGATCTCATCACTTCTGCAATCTGATATTGCTCAAATTCGCGGGTGAAGAAATGATATCGTCCCCATTTGCCATTAAACTCAAGTTCTGCCTCCCAAAAGTAGGTGTCGTCTCCCAAGGGCCCTGCGACATCACTGAACCAATGTGCATGCTTCCCCACTTGAGAAGTGTGCCCTTGAGGCGGGTCCTAAATAGGGAGCACATGCACAGCTCTAAGTTCTTGAGGTCTCTCAGTGAGTTGTGGTTCCAGAAGGAGGGTTTCGATGTCCACTATCTGGGCACTAGACCCTGCCTGGGAGCTGGTGCCTCCGGTTTCTGCCATGTTACAGCTTGCTTGCTAGTTCTGTGAGAATATAGAAGCATGCGTTAACATTGTAAAGGACAAGGTAGAACAATATTTGTCCCCATTACAACATTAACATGAGGTGAATGATGAGTTAGTCGATCGGTGAGTGCCCGATGATTATGTGTGTTGTTAATCCTATGAGCTAAGTGAACAAATGCAGTTAGTAGGTGGAGAGGAATGTACAAATGGGATCGGTGGGTTTATTACAAGCTTTTGGCTACCAAACACAGTGAATGACTTTATGTTTTGGTTTCGTGAAGACTCTGGAGGGCTTTATGAGGGTGTCTGCTTGGAAATGAGGCTTTATAGGGGCCCATTTGCAAGTGATTCCACTCGTGCTCATGTGTGAATATGTGTTTGTGTGTATTGACTGAGAGTGGGAATTGGCTCTTTGAGTGAGTGAACCCTGTTGTACATGGTGCGATTTGTGTGGGACTAGTTGAGCCCGCAAGCAAGCCTTAGGCACCCAAATTTGTCTTGATTGTGGGCTAGCCTTCATCGACTTCTTGGGTACCCAGATAGATTTCACTTTCACAGAAGGATTTTTTAAGGACTTCTTATTAGTGTCATGTCGTTGATCACTAATAAGAAGTTGGGCCTGTGAAATGGGGTAATTCCTGTAGGGAGTTAGACTCGAAGTCTAACCTCTCTTGACTTTGTGCACTCTCCTGCTCTCCATAAATGGAAGGAATATCTTGTGGGAATTGATCATGCGCGTCATCTACCAGTTCAATGGGAGGATGAACTGCACTCTCTTTTGCCCATTTCTCTTCTTGAATCTCCCGTAGGAATTCTGGTGTGTACCTATTCATAAAAGAGGAGGTGTCTGGTTCAGTGGAATTGGGCACAAAAGCTTCCTGTGGGGGAAGGCTTTTTCTTTTACTTGCCTCATCTCTTCCTTGATTTTTTTCTTCCTTGGCAGATCTTGCAATTATGCTCTCTAACTTCTCTAGGAGTCCATTTAAGTGCAATTGTCTCTTAGCTGAGCCAAAGTAGTTGAAGAGGCGACTGGCTTCAAACATGGTCTGAGCCAACGCGACCATTTTCGCACAAAGCTTGGTTCTTTCTATCTCTAGGTCAGCTCTAGGGTAGCACTTGTCATGATCCGTCACATTTGGCCCTTCTTGGATTCTGGCCTGATATGCCTTAAGCATCATGTCTATGTCTTCAGGAGTGGGGTCAGCTAATACTGATCCTACTCTAGGGGGTGGTGGGATGGTCTGAGGTAGGTGGACAGATGGTGGGTTAGATGGTGATGGAAATGAGGGTGGTGGTCGTATGTGAGAGTTTGTTTGAGAGGTGAGTTCAACAATTTTGGCTTTTGTTTCTCTTATGCTTTCTTCTAAGTCGCTCATCTTTTTAGACCATTGTGTTTTCATTCTCTCTCAGCTATCCCTCCAGGCTCTCGACCGTTTCTTGGCTATGCTCTCAGTTTCACTAACCTCTGCACTCTTCTCTTGACCTACTCCTGGGTTCTGTTGCAAAGACTGGGCTCTAGTGACCACTTGCACTGGTGAAGTGGAAGTGACACTTCCTGTTGAGTCTACAACTAAGCCAATAACGTTAATTGGAGCTATTTTTGGCATATTATTGGGATTCTTTGGGCAATCTCGTAAGAGATGCTCCTTTCCGCAATCTTGACAAAAGCCATGTATTGTTACTGATTGTGGTTGTGTAGATGCAGGCATTGGGCAATCACGAATGAGGTGATCTCCTTGACATCTATAGCATGGTCCCCTAGGGAATGGGGGTCTTACCTGCCTAGGTTGAGTTCTAGTGTTGGGATTTGTGTACATGAGATTTGCATACTCTGGCTCCCAACTAGGTTCACTCGGTTCTTCACTATAGTAGGATTCACCCTGTTCAGGAGACTGCATATAGTAAGCATGTGGACTATCTATGTGAGTGGAATCCAAACTATGATCACTCAGGTCACTTTCTGAAAGCAACGGAGTCAATGGGACTATGGCTCTATTCAAATTTTCCTCAGCAGCTGCATACTTTACAGGAATCACATTAGCTGGGGTTGGAGGTTGTTGAGCTAACACAGGTTGAGGCCTTTGTTGGTTTTGGTAGGGTTGTTGATAGGATTGATGTGGTCTACCATATTGTTGTGGTAGGTACTGGTTTTGGTATCTTCCCTATTGTGGATAGGGCTGAGGGTGGGTTTGCCTAACTGCTTGCTTATTGTATGGGCAGTCTTGTGCTGTGTGATTTGTGTATCTCCGTTCTATGGTGCAATATTGGCTACTAGGGTTCACTTGGGGTTGAGCCATGATGGGACATACGTTTGCCATATGGTCACCACCGCAAGTATAGCACCTCTTTACTGGGGCAAACCTTGGGATTTGTTTGCTAGTGACACCTAGTTTTTGAGCTACTTTCTCCGCGAGTTCCTCAATAGATGTGGATTGCGTGGAAGAGAGGCTAGAAGAACTATCTGAATCTCTGTAAATTTTTGAAAGCTCCAACTCCTCCCCTAGGTTATCCTCGATATCAATGCACATGCATACACACTCCTCTATAGTCCTAGGGTCCTTCAAGGACACATGATCGTAGTTTGGTACTGAGCAATCCATCCAGGAATAAAGCCACTTGCTTGGCTGGAGTGGGTAACTCAGGGATAGGACATCTCTCTAGATATTGCCTAAACCTTCTTCCTGCAAGCCTAACTTTCTCTTGGGGGGTCTACTTGAAGCTATGTATCAATGAGGAAGTATTATGCCTTATCCCACTCTTAGAGAATTCAGTGATAAAAGCCTCTAAGAGTTGGTCTATGCTCCTGAACTGTCTCTCATTCAATGGTTGAAACCACGTAAGGGCTGTGTTCCTAAGGGTTAGACCAAAGGCATTATATTGCATGAATAGGTCCTCAACTTGTTCAGCTCTCAAGACTTGCCTAAACTCAGCCACATGATCATATGGGTCTCCTATGCCATCGAAGTAGTTCTTCATGGACTTAACCAACTGTGTAGGTCTCAAGGTTCTGGTGTGTTCCCTAGGCCTTGGCAGAGGGAAATCATCAGCATTCCTTTGGTTCCTTTGGGCTCTAAGTCCCTCAGGTTCCGCTCTATTTGTTTCCGTTCTCGTTCTTTCTCTTCCCATTGGGTTGGCAAAGCTTACCTCCGGTCTATCTCTATGTCTGTCTCTTTGAGCTCCATGAGCTTGGGACGTTCCAGCTCCTGGGTGACCAAAGGACACATTCGATCTTGGTTGGGGGAACTAAAATTCACCTTTCCAAGTGTAAGCATGCCTATCATTTTTTGTAACCACAAGGACCCTCTCTGAAGCGTGATCTAAGTAGGTCACTCTACCTGGGCTATCAGGATCTTTGAACTCATATATCATGATTGTTCCTACCTCATTCGGCTGATCAGATCTATACCTCCAAAAGGCTTCATCAGTTTCTCGATTCAGGAGTAGATCTATGCTCTTATTGTCTTGGGGAATCCACTTTGGTGTGATAATCCTAGTGAGAACAGATTTGCCTCGGAGGGTTCTAGGTTCTACACCCATGTTTCCTTGCTCTAGGTCACCTAAGTCCGTTTCTGGGATCACATTCCCAAATTCATCTGTCCTATCTAGATGACTGCTGACTACGTATATGGTTCCTTCCTTCTAGGTATGCTCCGTTTTAAAACTTGACAGCTGGGTGCTCTAGTCCAATGGATTGGTCAGGGTTTTTAATCTGGACCACAGATCTTCCTAGGCCATCCTCATAGATGCAAGCACCTAATCGGTTGGTCCTAAGGTATTCGAGTTGCATCTTGTAAGGGCCTTCTACCCTATGTAAATATGGCACTCCTGAACTTCCTGTAGGTCTCTCCATACCGTGGGACATCTCAGACTCGCTAGTCTCAGAGCTAGGGTAGTACGAATGATGGCTCAACTGCTGGGCCCAAGACCTAGCAGTATGATTGACACTAGCCTCTGAAGATCTAAGACTCTGTCTATCTCTTCCTGGGTGTCGTCCTGATCTAAGGTTCATATGCTTAGCTGAGCAATCCCAATTTTTACCCAAGGTAAAACCTTGTTGCTGAGTCCTTTTGTATCAGTTACTTGATTCTTTTTAGTTGATTATTGTGTTTATGATCTTTTTGATATCGTCAAGAACACTTTAGTTAATTTCCGCATTTGAATGTTGATCGTCTCACGTTAGGTTCTTTTCCTTTAAAGTTGTCGGTCACACACAGGTTATCTCTTGACTTGAACTTGATTTCTTAGATAGTCTTGACTTGTCTCGTGCCTATCGTTGCCCTGACTTACTTCTAGCACTACTCGCACTTAGCCTAAGCTAGGAATGGACAGAGGGAGTTGAGAATTTCCAACCTTGAGTTTCTGTCCTTGTGTGTTGCCCTTGTGTGCCCAGGAAGCGTGTTCCCAAGCTTGCACTTACTCTTGCTTCGAGTACCCTTCGATGCTCTCAAAGAACCTGAAAAAGTCCCAAAGTTAGCTCAAGACTTAAATTAGATTGACAGACAGATCACTTTCATGCATGTAATTCACTAACCAACTTGCATTTTGCCTTTATGAAAAACAATCCCAAGGGACTCTCAATTTTTTTCCTGCCTCGAGATATGATCAACTTCAAATTACCCTATCTAATAATCTTGATATTAATTTTACCGTAACCAGTGGAAGTTTTGGTTGTACTCCCCACGAGCTTTCCAACAAAACAAAAATCACAGCAATCGGATTTCGTATGAGAAAGTTATGCCAATTCAGGGTTTTGGGGCTAAGACAGTATTTAAAACAAGTTAACAGGCAGATAGGACTTCTTGAAATGCTTTGGGTATTGGCCTCACAATGCTCTACTAACCCTTAAAAGCTCCCCACAAATTGCCAAAAATTAGACCACTATTTCTGCCCTAAAAAAATTGGCCGAATTTGCCCATGTAGCTCAGTGATGAGTAGCACCTCCTTTAATGTCAATCCGGGAAGACATGAGGATGGTATGAAGACCTCGAGCAAGTGAAGGCACAAATGTGTGAGTGCGAAGCACACTAACATGCACACACATACACACACACGCGCACACACAGCAAGAACAAAGAGAGTAAGACAATGGAATCACTTCTATTGCAACCAAATTCTCATACAAGCTCAAAACTACAAGAAGCTCCCCCAAAAATGAGCTCTCTAGCTCTATTTATAGTTTTTGACTAGCTTTGGCCCTATCCAGACCTAGTATCCCGCCTAGTTAAAAATTAGGTTCCAGGGCTTATTCGAGGGCTCAAACGAGATCTAAAAAATATGAAAATTGGCAGGCCACTACTTCCAAGGCTCCCCAAGCTCGAGGACTCCTCGGCTTGTACAAAATGGAGCTACAAAAAGGTGAAACAATATTTACAAGGGTTTTTAGTGATGAGAATCACTTTTAACATGGTGTAAGGTTTGGAAAAATTTAATGGGTTGCCTTAGTGCTAGATCTGCATGTATGCTCGTACTTGCTTCATCTGCCAACACTCTCCCCCCCCTAGGGTCTGTCGCCTCTGACAGACCTTTGCTCTGCGGTTTGGTCAATGTAGTTCTAGAGAATGTCGGTTGCCAAGTCATGTTCTTTGATCCGTAGCCCGCGGATCAGGTCTCTCTGAAGGGCATCCCAATTGATTGCTCCCGGTATGTTCGGTTGTGGCATTGTCTAGAGCTCTGAATGCATCGTTTGTTCGCACGCAAAGAGCTGTAGCAAATGAGTGGGCCGTGGCACGAACACCTCTGAGTGTGCCTCCCAGAACCCCGTGGTGAACATATCATCAAAAGTTTGCTTGTAGCAGGCAGGGAGATATCTTATTCGTGCGTGCCATGCATAAGCAACTCGTATGCTCGGGGTTGTGCTCATATCATATAGTAGGTCATAATTACCATTAACGAACCTGGGAATCGGAGGCTGAATGTGACATACATTGCGGAAGGTTTTAAGCACTACCTGCATCATATCCAATATTTTGAGCATCATCTGGGTAGCTACGTCTGGCATGGGGTGGAGGCGTGGAAGCCAATGTCAGATAGTAGCCATCATATATGCTACTGTAGGTGTGCCTGTTGGGGGTGCAATGGAGGGATAATTTAGCCATTGTTTACAATTTGCATTGTTCTGAACCTTGATGGTGAATGCTTTCCATGATCTCCTTCTTTGAACTGGCCCAAAGCAAGGGTTATATTTTAAATGCATGGGAGCATGGTCCCATGTACGTAGCATTTTCGGATATGTTTCCAGTAATTTCTGCCTCCAGATAGGTTGGAATATGGCCCCCTTTTTGGCTGTTTCTGGGATATCCTCTAGTTCGAACTGAGTTGCGAAGGTGGGGTATTTGTTGGTGAGGCATTTGATTTCAGCATTATAGTCAGCCAACAGTACAAAATATGGTTTATACTGTAACTCTGAACTAGTTATCAGTCTTCTAGGGGCCAGATGTCTGAAGTATTCTGATTGCAGTATGGTTTCTTCAATGGTCTTCATGGCCAACATCTGGTTGGAGATACGTTCTTCATGAGTCCACCCCATTTCTTCTACCTGTTTCATCCATGCCGATGGGGGTTCCTCATATGTATCCTGTCCCTCTTCAGTGATTCTGCCTCCTGAAAGAGGTTGTGGCTCATAATTATCTTCAAATGTTTCTTCCACCGGAATGACAATGGTCTCCTCTTCGTTTGGCTGATCAGGTGGAGAGGGGGGTCGTTCATATTGTAATAGCTTAATCTTTAATTCAGCCACCTGTTGTCGTAGCTCCAGTACTTCATTGGTTATTGATGATTCAGGCTCTGGTGAGGTTGCAGCATTGACCATCTCTTTAGCTGTTGGTGGTTGTGGTGTATGCACTTGGGATCTTTGTAGGTCCTTTACCTGGTCTACTAACTGGTCGTGTGCCTCCAAGAGGGTAGCATATTCTTCTAATGCCTGCTGAATGTGTGCTGAGGGAATAGCCATGAATTTGGCGGGGTCTATAGGTGCTCCAGGGGTATTTTCCATGGCTGCTTCTAGATTCTCCTGGTTTTGTTGTTGTAGCCTTCTGTTTTCTTCTTGAGCCGCTGCTAAATGGCGACGAAGTAGAGTCATGTTTCTTTGTAGTCTAGCATTGCGGCCCAACTGATCTCTGAGTTGTTCCTCCATAGCTTTACCTGTCTCCATATACTTGGCTTCCATCTCTGCATTCGATTGTTGGAGGACAGTCACTTCGTGTTGTAATGTTGTATTACTTAGCTCCAAGGCATTGACACGTGCCTGGAGTTGAGCCGAGAGGTTGCATAGCTCTATGTTGTTTTCTTCCAGTAACTTATATTCTTGCTTAAGTAGAGTGGCCGCTTCGAACATGGTGTCTAGTGCATTACTAAATGATGTGGATGTAGGGGTAGAGGTGGAAAATGCAAAGGGTCGGGAAATGGGGAAGGGAAAAGTGGATGATGTGCCTATGAGTGAAGTAAAATGTGATGATGTTGGAACAACCGTGGTGGTGGGTGCTCCTGTGGGTGGTGAAATGTCCATGGGCTCGGACGTGATAGTGTGTGAAGTGTGAATTGTGAACACGGGAATGGTAGGTGGTGTGTTAGTGGTGGCCGTGAATGTGGGGGAGTTGGGTTGGGGAAGGGACTTTTTATTATAATTCTCAACTTGTTGGAGTATATTTACAAGGTTTGTCCAGAATGAAGGTTGGGTGACTTGGGTTGATTCCGAGGGGGTTAAAAGGGGTACAGTGGATAGGGGTTGGGAGGGAGGAAATGTATTGGTGGATGGAAATGGGTGTGTTAAGGTTTGGCTAGTGGCAAGTGGCTGTCCGAGGGCTAGGAGATATGAAGGGTGACCTATTATAGTTTGATCGGTGGCAGGATGACCTATATGGGGTTCAGAAAATCGGGTGGAAGTGGTGGATGTAGGTAAAGGGAAGGATAGATGAGTAGTGGTGTGTATAATGGTTTCATCATGGGTGGATACTGGTTGTTCAGGAAGACTAGTGGGGAAGGGTTCTGAGGGCTGGATGGGAGGTGATGGTGGAGATGGTATCTGTGTATTTACATCTGGTTCCTCACTGGGAGTTGGGTTGGCCATGTGAACATCTTCTGAAGTTGTGGTAGGCAGTGCGGTAGAGACTTCCATTTGAATCATTTTTCCCCGTCGTGGTCTTGTATCGATCCTTCATTGGTCATATGGAGGGGCATTACGATAGACCATGGTCCTCATGGCCTCCCCTATTCCGAAGGTTTTCGCCAAGAGATTCAATGATTCTACGAAATGCGGGTCGACATTCTCCGCTTGCAGCATCTGGTTCACTAGTGCTCAATTTGCCTCTTCTGATAACTTGTGTCTTTTCTGTACCTGCTTGATTGTCTTGTAGAGCCGTTTGAGTTGTGCCGTGTAGGCAGGAGCTTCCTCTTCACTCTCCTCTGGTTCATTTCCCCGTGCTTCTTCCTGATTCTGTGTGCTTTGAGCATGAGGCTGTTGTGCCTGATCTTCCCAATGTACCCTTCTTGCCTCACTCTGTGGTTGTTCTCTTTGGGATGATGATCCGGGACCGGCATTGTCAGAAAAACACTCACTATCAGATAAGTGGGCAGTCTGCAGGAAGTTTTCAAAGTCAAAATTTGGATCCTTTGCTAATGTGGCCATGGATGCAAACTCAGCATCGGTGGGTAGTGGAGGGGCAGATGGAGTGGGTTGTACCCTATCCCCTGATTGTGTTCCTTGGAGATGGATGGTGAAAGGGTCTACTTGGGCCTCTTCTCTAGGGGAAGCTTCTGTTGTGGCCTCACGAGGGATCAGGACTTGTGAAAGTGATCCACGCATTCTTTTCGCAGGTTGAACCCCTGACTTCCGCCCCTTGAAGAATTCCAGTTGTGAGTATTTAAGGGCCCTTGCGATCGGCACATCATAGGCCAAGCATCTATAGATAATCCTGGTAATCGCACAGCAGCCATTCAAGGTATGCTTCCTCACGCCTCGCTTGCGTGCTTCATATAACTGGTCCAGAATCCATACGGGCATTTTAATTGGCAAGCCTCCAGTCTCTGCTAGGTATAATCCATACCATATTTTCTTATGCGGTTGGGTGAAGCGGTCTTGAGCTGGAAATGCGAAGTGTTGAAGGCACATCCGCAGTGGTATGGCGATGTTGGGGGTGAGGGCACACATTTCTTTCAACTTCTTGATTTTGTTGTTCTTCATCGACTCTGGTATCAAGGGATCTCGATCGGAGGGTACATGGGTGCCATACATCTGAAGGGCTTCCCTGATTAAAGTAATATTCAGTTCAAACTTCTTCATTTCTTCCTAGTTTGATAGAGAGGGCACCAGGAATGTGCCTGAATAATCTTTATCTCCTATCGGCTTCAGTGTGGCAATCAAGTAGTAGCACCTGAGAAAATCCGGTCTAGGCAAAGCTGCACTAAAGTAATCTTGCAATCCCGCTTTTTGCCAGATATCCTGAAGAGGAGCTGCATTCTGTAATGTTTCAAATTCTCTTGAGAAGAATTGGAATGTCCACCATACTCCTCCGAATTCCAACTTGGATTCCCAGATATGATCTGCGTCTCCCAAGTCTCCTAGCATCTCATTGAACCAATGAGAATGCCCCTTTACTCTTTCTGTTAGGCCATTTGGTGGATCCGAAATGGGAATTCTTCTCATGTTCAAAAACTCTTCAGGCCTAGCTGTCGGTGGAGCCTCCACATGCATGGTATCCCAATTGCTTTGAGTGCTAGTGCCTGCCTGAGAGCTCGTGCCTGCTGCTGCTGCCATGGGAATCGGGTGCTTATCTGCTAGAAGAAGAAAGGCACATTAGTGTTGCATAGGAAACAGGATGTAATGGTGTTCCCTTCACAATACTAACATGACAATCCCGAAGGTTAGTGGTTAGAGGTGAAGTGTTTGTGATAGATGTGAGTGGTGATTAGAGGTCAGTGTCATTCTAGATGCATACTTTGGTTATGCAATGGACTCAGAATGCACCTATCTCAGAGTGGATGGATTTACAAATTTGGGTCAGGGGGTTTGATACATGGTTTAAGTCTCCAAACTTTGATAGAGGATTCGTAGCTCTTAGAGCTAAAGACAGGTAGAGATTTATGAACTAGAGTGTGATGGATTTGGGACCTTTTGGGCACCCATTTCCAGACATTCCTCGGTTTGACTGAGTGTGGGTCAAGGTGGTATTTAGGTAGAGTTCCTACGTTGTTAGTCGAGAGGACTTGTGAGTGTTGAATTATGCCAGTAACTAGAGTTGGAGCTATTTGGGCTCGTAAACAGGCCTTGGGCACCCATATGTGTCTAGCATTGGGGCTAGCCTTCATTAACCGTTTAGGGACCCAAATAGATGTGGTGCTCCTAGGAGGTTGCCTAGGGTACTCCTTCAATTTTGTCCTTGATGGTGTGGCTTGTTTTTTGGCTCCTCGAGAATCTGCTATTAGAGTTGTGGGTTTTCCATCCTTGCGTATCCAGATCTGCTTCGTGCCACGAAGTACTCCGTGTTGCACTGGTTGGCACTCCTGCCTCTTGATCAGCGGTCTCCTTCGTGTCGAGTGATGTTTGATCTACCTGTTTAGAATCTTCTTTGGATCAGCTGGTAACTCCTTATTGGCTCCTATACCTTCGGTAAGAAGGACACTCCTCTGCACCATAGAACTCTGGACAAGAACAACATTGTTACCTTCATGTGGATTCCTGGAGAGACTAGGAGTTGGTGCCCTTCCTACTGGTTTGAGTGCTTGATTTTCTAATTCAATCGTAAGATAGCTTTGGCTTGCCCAAGCCTGAAGAATTCCACTTCTTAGGTTGAGGTTGACTGCGTGATCATAGATCCAGTCTTGGCCCAAGACAAGAGGTTCGGTAAGATCCTCATCTTCACACACTAGCACTTTTGCTGGCATGAGGACCTCTTGAATGTAGAGGGGAAGTTCCACCTCTCCCATGCAAGGGGTTTCAACACCTCCTAATCCTATCAGATATGCTTCTAGGGGTTTTACCTCCAACTGCAGCTGCTGGCAGTAAGAAAGCCGAACTGCACTAGTGGCTGCACCTGAATCAATTAAAGCTCTTACGGTCCTTGTACTGTCTCCTTGTCCAACTTCTAGGGTCACAAAAGGTCGTTGATCCACTATCCTATGGGCACGTTCACCTGAAGCCTCACACATGGCCATGTGATAGCCTGGAGACTCCTGAGTGTCAATCATAGGCTGATCTCTCCCTTGCCTCCTCAATTTCATTCGTCGGATGCGCTCTAAGGCCGCTGCCTGTGCTTCTTCTCGAATTCGTTTTTCCTCCTCTTTACATTTCTTGGCAGTGTTGAGCCGAGTTAACATCTCTTCAGTCAGGGGTTCTTGGTATAACTTGACTCTACATCCGCTTATGTAGCTAGGGAGAATATCGCCTTCCAAAGTGGCTAGTTGTACTGCCCCACTAGTTGAAATCATATTTATAATCATAGGTCCATAGCCTCTTTTCTCTAATTTTCGTGCATGCTGCTTCAATGTGTAGACTAGGACTAGGTCTCCTGCTTTCAAGCCTTTATCCTTCACATGTGTATCAAAATATGCCTTTTTCCTCTTCTTCGCTGCATAGATTCCTGCTGCAGCTCTCAATCGTGTCTCGCCTAGACGTTCAAGATCAAAGATTTGAGAGGAGAGTTCATGGCCTGTCCAGTCATGCTCTTGTGCTACTTTCAATGTAGGTATCAAAAAGTCCAAGGGTAGCACCGCATTCTGACCGAACACCATCTGAAAGGGTGTGGCTTGGAGTACCGTTTTATAGGCCACTCGGTATGCCCAAACAGCATGGTGTAGCTGTTTGTCCCAATCAGAGCGTTTATTGTTCACTAATTTCGTCAGTACATTGCATAAGATCTTATTTGGACTCTCAGCCTGGCCATTAGCTTGGGGGTGATAGGGGGCAGACTTCTTATGTACTACCAAGAATTCTTGGAGCAGATTTTCAATAACTTCATTCAAGAAGTGAGTCCCTCTATCACTGACTAGCTCTATAGGTAATCCATACCTGGTGAACACATTCTCAAACAAGAACTTAGCTGTTGTTTGTGCATCGTTCTTTGTTGTGGCTTTTACCTCTACCCACTTAGTTAGATAGTCAGTGGCCACAATGATATACTCAGCATGTGAACCCTTAGCTGGGGGATTAATAGGGCCTACAAAGTCTATTCCCCACTTAGAGAATGCACGTCCACCCATCATAGGTTTCAGTGGCATCTCATCTTTGCGTATAGGATACTGAGTTCTCTGACACACATCACACCGTTTCACATAGGTATGTGCATCCATGTGAAGGGTCGGCCACCAAAAGCCCGCAAATAGTATTGCCTTGATCACCCGATCTGGTCCAAAGTGTCCTCCTGCTACACCTTGGTGAGCAGTTTCCAAGATCTTTAGATATTCACTCTCATGAACACAAAGTCTTAGGTAACCATCTTTTCCACGCTTGTATAGATTATCACCGATGAGTGAGTAATCTAGGGCTTCTTGTTCTAGACTTCTCTGCCTCGTCATAGTCTTGTCTGGAGGGAATGTTTTCATCCTCAGGAAGGATACTAGGGGTTCACTCCAATCCGGCACTATGGACACTTGATAAAGAGTGGCATGTTCCACAGGTGGTTTAATGCAGCAGATTGGGCATTCCTTGCACAACTTCTGGACATCAGCTTCCATAGTCGGCCAATGCACTCCTAGTCTCCTCAGGGTCTGTAGGGTTCATTGTTTTGAGTAGTGTTGCTCTAACGCACCTACATGTGCTAATTGCAACCACTTAGCGTACTCGTCCTCTTCTACACAACAAGCCAAGATCCCTTGATCTGTGTGCTTGTACATACTTCCAGCCATGATGTGGTACTTTTGGGCTTTTACTACCTCTCTATCCTGTGTGGCTATTACTGGGTGGTTAGGCCCGTATGTCAATACTGGCACTAATGGCTTAGCCCACTGCGGCACCACTTCCAAATTAAACAAGTAAGCATCATGTAAGTCATCTGATACTCCTTTTGGGGCCTCTCCAGATGTGAGCCTAGAGAGATGGTCTGCTCTCAAATGAGTCCTGCCTTTCCTCACTACTACCTCAAAGTCATATTCCATTAGTAAGAGAAACCATCTTACTAATCTGCCTGTATTACACGGCTTGTTTACCAGGTATAGTAGAGCTTGGTGATCAGTAAAAAATTGAACTTATTTGCAAGCAAATAGTGTCTAAACTTTTTAACCGCATACACCATGCCTAATCCTTCTCGTTTGGTGGTTGTATAGTTCCGTTCAGCAGCATTCAATTGCCTACTGGCATAGGCAATAGGGAGATCCATATTACCTTCACCCGTAGGTTGTGCAAGTACACATCCAATAGCATAATTGGAGGCATCCACATGAACATGGAATGGCTTGTTCCAATCTGGTGTGGTCAAGATTGGTGCTGAACATAATCTTCGTTTAAGCTCCTGGAAGGAATTCTCACATTCATCAGTCCACTCAAAGTTAGTCAAAAGTCCATACAGAGGCTTTGCTATGATGGCGTACATGTGTATAAACCGGCGGTAGTAACCACAATGCCCCATGAAAGTCTGTACTTCCTTGATGTTCTTTGGCCTAGGTAGTTCTCCGATGGCTCTCACTTTCTCTTCGTCAGTGGATATGCCGTTCTTAGACACTATGTGTCCTAGAATTTTGCCTTGCCTGACCATGAAAACACACTTTTCTGGGTTCAGGCAGACTTGATATTCTCTGCATTTATCAACTATTTGTCTGAGTTCAGGTATATGGGTCTGTCTAATGTTGGAATGAGCGCACAGATCATCAACATAGACTTCCAAATTCTTCCTCAAGAACTCTTTAAACACGTGACAAATCAATCTTTGAAAGGTAGCAGGTGCATTAGTAAGCCCGAATGGCATTACCCGAAAGGCAAATATGCCCCACTCCGTGGCAAAAGCCGTCTTATGTTGATCCTCTGGAGCAATGGCTACTTGATTGTAGCCCAAAAACCCATCTAAGAAGTTGTACACTTCCTTTCCTGCTACCCTTTCTAATAGATGCTCAGTGATAGGAAGCGGATAATTATCTCTGATAGTGGCTGCGTTAACCTTCTTCAAGTTAATGCACACTCGTAATTTGCCGTTCTTCTTGGGCACCACTACATTAGGGGATACCCATTCAGTGTGTAGATAAACCCAGCTTCCACCAAGCGGTCTATCTCCTCTTTAATCTTGGCGGCGTAGTTGTCATTGTATGTGTAGGGCTTCTGCTTAGAGGGTCTCGCATCTGAGGTCATGGGGATTGTGTGTGAGCATATGTCTGGGTCAACACCCTTCAGATCCTTGTAGCTCCAAGCAAATACATCTCTGTATTCTCTTAGCAAGGCTATCAATTCATGCTCTTCGTCTTCCGTCAGGTCATGGCCTATGTACGTGCATCTCTCCTCTCCTTCTTCCACAGCTACCACAATTTTCTTGGTGGTTTCTTTGTTATCATAGGCCTCCCCTGATTGCGCCTCTCATTTAGGCATTCTGATCATGACTCTCCTGTCATCTATCTCATACTTCTTAAAATTTTCTTGAACCTCAAACAAAGATTCTTCCTCTTCTGGTGTGACTTCTCTCTTTTTTCTTTTCTTTCCTTCCTCCTTCAGGGTCACATGTGCGGCTAGCCTTACATCATTTGTAAGCTCTCCATGCCTCTGGGGTTGAAGTTCTACTTCATAGAAGTATTCTTCATCTGATGCAAAGGGTGGGTCCATAATGATTGACTCTAGATTGGAGTCACTTGCATCCTCAAATGCATCAGGGCTAGGTTCACACTCTTCTAACACTGCCTCTCCCATGATTGGCTCTATGGAGAAGACTGAAATGTCATAGCCATCTTCATCACAGTGAGGTGTCCATTGTTCTTCATTGATGGCTACATCCATTGTTGCTAGGATTTCTGCCCAGCCGTGGGGTTCAAATTCCTGGTCAGGAAAGACTATAGGTGCATAGGCTGGGTCTTGAATTGATCTATGTGTTTCTTTTGCACCTACCTCTCTGGCTTTTTCTCTTTTCTCTTCTTCTACTGCCACTTTGCACATCCATAAGTGGGTGTCTTCATGCATCCATGAGGATCCTGATCCTATGGAATGCACAAATTCCGTATCATCTTTGGCTCTATGGATGGGATTCCATTGGATAGGAGGGACATCTCTATGAGAGTAATCTTTGAGATTCACTTTGGTCGTAACACCTAAGTGTTGCAGGTACAAGGAGTTGGTTCCCCAGTCCTGTACCACTTGCAACTGTCGCATAAATGGTCTTCCCAAGATCATTTCATATGCATGATTTTTGCTAAAATCACATATAGCAAATGTATGCTCGAACGCGACACCACATGTAGTGAGAGTTATGCCTTCTAGCAATCCCAAGGGCCTCTCAATATGGCCATCGGCCATCTGCAATTTCATTCTCGTCGGTCAGAGTGCTGGCTTGCCCCAATGCTTCCAGAGGGAAGTTGTAGCAATTGCAACTCCTGCACCTGAGTCCAAAATTGCCTTGGTTGTGTATCCCTGGTGGGTAACTGGGAGATAGGTATTTCCTTCTTCTCCTTCACTCATGTCTCCTATCTTATCCAATGGTATTTCAGGCACTATTCTATGAGATCCTACCTGGGAACGCGATTTCGTTATGTCAGGCACTTGCTTGGCCACGTGTTTCCACACTTCTAGCTTAACTTTGAGTAGCTCTTCTAAAGTGAGATTGCACTGCACCTTAGTGTTCTTTACTACCTCTGTGTTCCTAGGTATGATTGAATCTTCGTTTCTTATCATGACTATGGGTGCTCTCAGGCAAGTAGACTTGGTTTCCCATGGGCCTGTGAAATGTGGTAACTCTTGCAAGGAATTAGACTCAAAGTCTAACCTCTCATGAGAGTTGACACTTTCCTGTTCTTCATAAATAGAAGGGATGTCCTGTGGGAACTGATCATGTGCGTCATCCATGAGTTCAATGGGAGGAGGGGCTTCACTTTCCTTAGCCCATTTGTCTTCTTGAATCTCTCGTAGGAATTCTAGAGTGAACCTATTCATAGAAGAGGAGGTGTCTGGTTCAGTGGAATTAGGCACATAAGCTTCCTATGGGGGATGGCTTATGTTTTTGCTTACCTCATCTCTTTCTCAATTTTTTTCTTCCTTGGCAGATCTTGCAATTATGCTCTCTAACTTCTCTAGGAGTCCATCCAAGTGCAATTGTGTCTTAGCTGAGCTTGAGTGGTTGAAAAGGCGACTGGCTTCAAACATGGTCTGAGCCAATGCGACCATTTTCGCACACCACTTGGTTCTCTCTATCTCCAGGTCGGCTCTAGGGTAACACTTGTCATGATCCGTTACATTTGGCCCTTCTTGAATTCTGGCTTGATATGCTTTAAGCATCATATCTAGATCTTCAGGAGTGGGATCGGCTAGGACTGATCCTACTCTGGCTGGTGGGTGGGTCAAGGGTGGTGTATTGAAAGGTTGGGGAATGGAAGAAGATGGATTGGCAGGTAAAGGGAAAGGTGGTGGATGGGTGGTGTGAGAGTGGTTTTGAGATGCGAGTTCACTTATCTTTGCTTTGGTTTCTCTCAAGCTTGCTTCAAGTTCACTCATTTTCTATACCATTGTCTTTTCATTCTCTCCCGGCTATCTCTCCATGCTCTTGTCCTTTTCTTGGTTATACTCTCTGTCTCACTAACCTCAGCATTCTTTTCCTGCCCTACTCCTTGAGTTTGCTGCAAGGCTTGGGCTCTAGTGACCACATGCACTGGGGTTGTGGTAGTTATACCTCCCGTAGAGTCTACCACTAACCCAATGACGTTGATAGGAGTGATTTTAGGCATGTTATTAGGGTTCTTTGGGCAATCTCGTAGGAGATGCTCTTTTCCGCAGTCTTGACAGAAACCCTGAATTGTCACTGGTTGGGGTTGTGTAGAGGCAGGCAGTGGACAATCACGTATAAGGTGATCTCCCTGACATGTGAAGCATGGTCCTCTAGGGAATGGGGGTCGTACCTGCCTAGGTTGAGGTCTAGAGTTGGGGTTTGTGTACATGACATTAGCATACTCAAGCTCCCCACTATTTTCACTTTGATCCTCATAATAGTATGACTCGTTATGCTCGGGTGATTGCATGTAGTAAGCTTGTGGGCTATCAATATGTGTAGAGTCAAAACTATGGTCACTTGGATCACTCTCTGATAGCATTGGGGTGACTGGAACTATGGCTTTGTTCGGATTTTCTTCAACAGATGCATATTTCACTGGGATCACATTGGTTGGAGCAAGGGGTTGCTGCACTAGGACTGGTTGAGGTCTCTGCTGCCCTTGATAAGGTGGCTGATAAGGTTGCTGTGGTCTGTTGTATTGTTGTGGAGGGTACTGATTCTGGTATCTACCCTGTTGTGGATATGGCTGAGGGTAATTTTTCCTAACAGTTTGTTTGTTATATGGGCAGTCCTATGCAGTGTGGTTGGTGTACCTTCGCTCTATGGTGCACTACTGGCTACTAGGATTCACCTGGGGTTGGGCCATAATGGGACATACATTTGCCATATGGTCACCTCCACAAGTGTAGCACCGCTTAACTGGGGCAAATCTTGGAATTTGTTTGCTAGAGACACCTAGTTTTTGAGCTACCTTCTCGGCAAGTTCCTCAATGGATGTGGACTGACCAGATGTGAGACTACTAGAGCTATCCGAATCCTTATAGATTTTTGATAGCTCTAACTCCTTGCCTAGATTATCCTCAATGTCTATGCATATGCGCATGCATTATTCTATAGTTCTGGGGTCCTTTAAATACACATATGACCTAAGCTTGGTGCTCAACAAGCCATCTAAGAACAAAGCCACTTGCTTGGCTGGTGTGGGTAACTCAAGCATCGGGCACCTCTCTAGGTATTGCCTAAACCATCTTCCTGCTAGTCTGACCGTCTCTTGAGGTGTTTGCTTGAAGCTATGAATTAGTGAGGAAGTGTTGTGCCTTATACCACTCTTAGAAAACTCAATGATAAATGCTTCTAGGAGCTGGTCTATATTTCTGAAATGCCTCTCGTTCAGTGGTTGAAACCACATAAGGGCAGTGTTCCTAAGGGTTAGACCAAAAGCATTATATTGTGTGAATAGATCCTCTACCTGTTCAGCTTTCAAGACTTGCCTAAATTCTGCCACATGGTCATAAGGGTCTCCAGTGCCATCAAAGTAATTCTTCATGGACTTCACCAGTTGAGTTGGCCTCAGAGTCCTAGTGTGTTCTCTCAGCCTTGGCAAAGGAAAATCATCAGCATTTCTTTGGTTCCTTGGGTCTCTAAATCTCTCGGTTTCTTCTCTATCTGTCCCCGTTCTCCTTCTTTCTCTTCCCTGGGGGTTGGCAAAGCTTACTTCAGGTCTATCTCTACTTCTATCTCCTTGAGCTCCATGAGCCTGGGAGGTCCCGGCTCCTTGGTGACCATAGGACACATTAGACCGTGGTTGGGGAAAAACAAATTCACCCTTCCATGTGTAGGCATGTCTGCCATGCTCGGTGACCATGAAGATTCTCTCCGATGTATTGTCTAGGTATGTTACTTTGCCTGGGCTGTCAGGGTCTTTAAACTCATAGATTGTGAGAGCACTCACTTCTTGAGGGTGAGCAGGTTTATATCTCCAAAAGGCCTCATCGGTTTCTCGGTTTAAAAGCAAATCTATGCTTTTATCATCCTGTGGGATCCACTCTGGAGTCATGATTCTGGTCAAGACAGATTTACCACGGGGAGTTCTTGGCTCTCTCTCTAAATTCCCTTGCTCTATATCACCCATGTCGGTCTCCGCAATCACATTTCCAAACTCATCAGTTCTATCAGGAAGAGTGGTGACTACATATATAGTCCCCTCTTTATCTAGGTATGCTCCATTCTCAAACTTCACTACCGGGTGTTCTAGTCCATGGGGTTGATCGGGGTTCTTAATCTGGACCATAGATCTTCTCAGTCAATCTTCGTAGATGCAAGCACCTAGACGATTAGTCCTGATGTATTCCAATTGAGTCTTGTAAGGTCCCTCTGGCTTTTCTAGATAAGCCACCCCTGAACTACCTACTGGTGCTCTCCATGTGATAGGACATTTCAGAATCACTTGTTTCTGATCGTGGAGTGTATGGGTAATCACTCAACTGCTGGGCCCAAGACCTAGCAGTGTGATTGACACTAGCTTCAGAAGATCTGAGGCTTTGTCTGTCTCGGCCTAAGTGTCTGCCTGACCTAAGGTTCATATGCCTGGTTTATCCACCCCCTTTGGTCCCAAGTACACTCTCGTTGTAGGTTATTTTGCACCAGTCACTTTGTTCTTTTTAGTTGATTATTATGTTTATGAACTTGTCTGATGTCTCGGCGTCCAAAATACTTAAGTGAATTTTGCACTTGATAATTGATCGATTCAAGTTTACTTTTTTTCCTTAGGGTTTTCGCACCTAAGTCCTACTTAATGCTTGCACTTGGTTGATTAATTCTCTTAGATTTATTTTGTGCCTGACGCTGACCTAATTAATTACCACACCTAAGTCGTACTTAGCCTAGGCTAGGAATTGACAAAGGAGGGTTGAGAGAACTCCCAACCTCAATACTCTGGTTGCTCAGACTTCTACACCAGCCCAGGAAGCCTTCTCCCAAGCTTGGTACTCACCCTTGCTAGCCTGCCTTGGAATACCTTGAGTGCACGCAATGTTCCTGCAACATTTCACAAGTTAATATAGCTCATTTACCACAATGAATTGAAAGACACATATCAGCAATTATGGACCCCCCTTGGAGTAACTCACTGATCCCCCAAAATCTTATGACCACCTAGTTCCACCTAATGGTCAACTTAAAAATACATGTTCTAAAACTCCGTGTATGATTCTTACAAAAACCAGTCGAGGTCCACGTAGGATTCTCACCAAAATCTCATCAATCAGAGTTCGTATGGTGAAGTTATGACCAATCAGGCACTTAGGGGTCAAAACAGGCTCTCAGGGTTCAAGAGATCCCTCTCTGGTTTCTAGGTCTTCTGCCCACTCCTAAGGCTCTAATGTTATCCCAATGTGTCTAAAATTAAGCCCAAATATAGCTCAATTCACTCAAAAATTCACTCTAAAATTTTCATGCGTTAAGGCCGTGTATCGCGATAGGTCGGGTCGGTGTGTCGCGATAGGTCGAGGTGCCGCGATAGGTCGGGGTGTCGCGATACTTGGGAGTGTCGCGATACTTGGGGTCGGTGTGTCGCGATACTCCGAGGTGTCGCGATAGGTCGGGGTGTCGCGATACTTGGGAGTGTTGCGATACTTGGGAGTGCCGCGATACTCCGAGGTATCGCGATAGGTGGGGTCGGTGTGTCACGATACTCCGAGGTGTCGTGATAGGTCGGGGTGTCGCGATACTTGGGAGTGTCGTGATACTTGGGAGTGTCGCGATACTCCGAGCTGTCGCGATAGGTGGGGTCGGTGTGTCGCGATACTCCGAGGTGTCGCGATAGGTCGGGGGTGTCAGGATACTTGGTGTCGCGATAAGTCGTGGGTATCGCGATACTTCGAGGTGTCGCGATAGGTCGGGTTATGGTGAATTTTGATGTTCTGTCTAGTGATCCTAGGAGCTCTTGGCCTGCGCAGTGTCGTGGTGCACTCAGAATCGTGATCGGGTGAAGTTTTCGAAGTGTCACGGTAGCTCGAGCTCGACGCCTCGGGGCTTGCACAGATAAAATCCGTACCTGCTGAGCTTGCTGGAGATGATGATGGAGCTGCAACTTGCAAGAAACATGCAAAAAAAACACACACAAGCAAGAACACACACTCGCTCTCTCTCAAACTCGCACAAAGCAAATGAGGAAATGGTTTGGAAATGAGAATATAAGGTGGAGAAGGAGATGAAGGTGGAGATGAAGATGGAGATGGAGATGGAGAAAAATCAGAAATTTACCTACTACTTACCATTCCAACGCGTCCTCTCTACGTCTTACCATCACACGCTCATCCTCAAAGCTCGAATCCCCGGCAACGGTGCCAAAATTTGGTGTAGCTCAGTGATGAGTAGCACCTCCTTTAATGTCAATCTGGGAAGACATGAGGATGGTATGAAGACCTCGAGCAAGTGAAGGCACAAATGTGTGAGTGCGAAGCACACTAACATGCACACACATACACACACGCGCACACACAGCAAGAACAAAGAGAGTAAGACAATGGAATCACTTCTATTGCAACCAAATTCTCATACAAGCTCAAAACTACAAGAAGCTCCCCCAAAAATGAGCTCTCTAGCTCTATTTATAGTTTTTGACTAGCTTTGGCCCTGTCCAAACCTAGTGTCCGGCCTAGTTAAAATTTAGGTTCCAGGGCTTATTCGAGGGCTCAAACGAGATCTAAAAAATATGAAAATTGGCAGGCCACTACTTCTAAGGCTCCCCAAGCTCGAGGACTCCTCGGCTTGTACAAAATGGAGCTACAAAAAGGTGAAACAATATTTACAAGGGTTTTTAGTGATGAGAATCACTTTTAACATGGTGTAAGGTTTGGAAAAATTTAATGGGTTGCCTTAGTGCTAGATCTGCATGTATGCTCGTACTTGCTTCATCTGCCAACAGCCCGTCAGGGCTGACAATCGTGATTGATGGGTCAATCGCGATTGACAAGTGGCCCAGATTTTCAGTCGATCGTGGTCAAAGCGTCGTTGACTCTATCAGTCACGATTGATGGGTCGATCGCGATTGACAGGTCCGTCGCGAGGGGTCTGTCGGTCATGGTCAAACACTCATTGACTGGGTCAATCACGATTGACAAGTCTGTCGGGGCTGACAGTCGCGATTGATGGGTCGATCGCGATTGATGGCTCGATCGCGATTGCCACGTGGCACGCGATGATTCAGTCGATCGTGGTCAGTCGATCGTTGACTCTATCGATCGCGATTGACAGGTCGATTGCGATTGATAGGTCGGTCGACAAGTGTCCGTCGTTACCTAGGGAGAAGTCTATGAATGATTTAGCATGTGTAGCTTATGATTTTGAGGCTATCTTTGATGCAAAGCTTTGGCATGCACACTTTGTTCATCTAAAAATTTTGCTAGTTTGCTCCACTTATAGAAATGTGAAGCAATGTCCTCTCTACCCAAACTTGAGGCACATTATAAACATGTCTTTGAAGGCTATATATTTGGGCAAAATGCAACATTCCTCCTTCCCAAAAGATGGTATGATTAGAACTACTCATAAATTGCAGCTTGTTCATAGTGATGTTTGTGGTCCTATACAGACACCTTCATTTGGGAACTACCTATACTTCATGACTTTTATTGATGTCTTTTCTAGGAATACATGGATGTATCCATTGAAAGCAAAGTCTCAAGTGTTAATGTGCTTTAAGTAGTTCTTGGTTATGGTTGAAAATCTGTACGCACATAAAACGTAGTTCTTGGTTATGGTTGAAAATCTGGAGGGGGGAATACATATCTTTTGATTTTAATGCATTTCTGTTTTATCATAGGATAAAACGTGAGTGTATTGTTCCATATACACCTCAACAAAATGGATTTCTTGAGAGAAAGAACAGGTCTCTCATGGAAATGGTGAGGTGTATGGTCAAGCATTTACCACATGACTTCTAGCTTGAGGCTATTATGTATGCAACATATGTACTTAATAGGTGTCCCACCAAAGCATTGGTTCCCACAGGACATTCCTTCTATTTATGAGGAGTAGGAGAGTACCCAATCTCAGGAGAAATTAGACTTTGAGTCTAATTCCTTACAGGAACCACCCCATTTCACAGGCCCATGGGAAACTAAGTCTACGTGTATGAGAGCACCCACGGTCATGGTAAGAAACAAAGACTCCATCATCCCTAGGAACACAGAGGTAGTGAAAAACACTAAAGTGCAGTGCAACCTCACTTTAGAAGAGCTACTCAAGGTTAGGCCCCAACTATGGAAACATGTAGCCAATCAAGTGCCAGAAGTAGCAAAACCTTGTTCCCAGGTAGGATCTCATCGCATAGTGCCAGAAATACCCTTGGACAAGATAGGAGACATGAGTGAAGGCAAAGAAGGGAACACCTATCTTCCCATCACCCATCAAGGATACACAACCAAGGCAATTTTGGACTCAGGTGCAGCAGTTGCAATTGCTACCACTTCCTTATGGAAGCAATGGGGCAAGCCAGCACTCAGGCCAACGAGAATGAAATTGCAAATGGCCGACGGTCACATTGAGAGACCCTTAGGGCTGCTCGAAGGAATAACTCTCACTACATGTGGTGTAGAGTTTGAGCATACTTTTGCCATATGTGACTTTAGCAAAAACCACACCTATGAGATGATTTTGGGAAGACCATTTATGCGACAGTTGTAAGTGGTACAAGATTGGGGAACCAATTCCTTGTATTTGCAACACTTAGGTGTTACAACCAAAGTCAATCTCAAGGATTACTCTCATAGAGACGTACTGCCTATTCAGTGGAATCCCATCCATAGAGCCAAGGATGATACAGAGTCAGTGCATTCCATCAGATTAGGATCCTCATGGATGCATGAAGACACCCACTTGTGGATGTGTAAAGTAGCAGTAGAAGAAGAGAAGAGAGAAAAATCCAGAGAGATAGGTCCGAATGAAACCCATAGATCAATTCAAGACCTAGCCTATGCACCTGTAGTATTTCCTGACGAAGAATTTGAACCTCACGGCTGGGCAGAAATTCTAGCAACAATGGATGTAGCCATCAACGAAGAACAATGGACACCCCACTGTGACAAGGAGGGTTACGACATTTCAGTCTTCTCAATATAGCCCATCATGTGTGATTCGGTTATTGAAGAATGTGAACCTAACACTGATGCATTCAAGGACGCAAGTGACTCCGACCTAGAGTCAATTATTATGGACCCACCTTTTGCATCAGATGAGGAATATTTCTATGAAGTAGAAGTTCACCCTCAGAGACATGAAGAGCATGCAAATGGTCTGAGGTTGACCACACAAGTAACCACTAAGAATGAGGGCAAGAAGAGGAAGAAGAAAGCAGTCACACCGGAGGAAGAAGAATCTTTGTTTGAGGTCCCTGAAAACTTCAAAAAGTATGAGATAGACGATAGGAGGGTCATGATAAGAATGCCTAAACGTGATGCACAAGTAGAAGAGGCCTATGATAACAAAGAAACCACCATGAAAATTGTGGTAGCCATAGAAGAAGGAGAAGAAAGATGCACATACATTGGACATGACCTGACGAAAGAAGAAGAGCAAGAGTTGATAGCTCTGCTAAGAGAATATAGAGATGTGTTTGCTTGGAGCTACAAGGATTTGAAAGGTGTAGACCCTGACATATGCTCACACACTATCCCCATGACCTCAGATGCCAAACCCTCTAAGCAAAAGCCATACACATATAATGATAACTATGCCACTAAGATAAAGGAAGAGATAGATCGATTGGTTGAAGCTGGTTTCATCTATGAAATTGAGCATACTGAGTGGGTATCCCCCATTGTAGTGGTGCCCAAGAAGAAAGGAAAGCTACACGTATGTATTAACTTGAAGAAGGTTAATGCAGCCACAATTCGAGATAAATATCCGCTTCCAATTATCGAGCATCTACTAGAACGAGTAGTAGGCAATGAAGTGTACAACTTCCTTGATGGATTTTCTGGCTACAATCAGGTAGCCATTGCTCCAGAAGATCAACATAAGACGGCGCTTGCCACAGAGTGGGGCATATTTGCCTTTTGAGTGATGCCATTTGGTCTTACCAATGCACCAGCAACCTTCCAGAGATTGATGTGCCATGTGTTTAAGGAGTTCTTGAGGAAGAATTTGGAAGCCTATGTTGATGATCTCTATGCTCATTCCAACATTAGACAGACACATATACCTGAACTCAAGCAAGTCTTTGACAAATGTAGAGAATATCAAGTCTGCCTCAACCCAAAAAAGTTGTTTTCATGGTCAGGCAAGGCAAGATTCTAGGACACATAGTGTCAAAGAATGGCATATCCATGGATGAAGAGAAAGTGAGAGCTATCGCAGAACTACCCAGGCCAAAGAATGTCAAGGAAGTGTAAGCTTTCATGGGGCATTGTGGCTATTACCGATGTTTTATACACATGTATGCCATTATTGCAAAGCCTCTGTATGGACTTTTGACTAATTTTGAGTGGACTGATGAATGTGAGAACTCCTTCAATGAGCTTAAACGACGATTATGTTCAGCACCAATCTTGACTACACCAGATTGGAACAAGCCATTCCATGTCCATGTGGATGCATCCAATTATGCTATTGGATGTGTGCTAGCACAACCTACAGGCGAAGGTAATATGGATCTTCCAATTGCCTATGCTCGTAGACAGTTAAATCCAGCTGAACAAAACTATACAACCACCGAGCGAGAAGGATTAGGCATGGTATATACGGTTAAAAAGTTTAGAAACTATTTGCTTGCAAATAAGTCAAAATTTTTACTGATCATCAAGCTCTACTTTACTTGGTCAACAAGCCATGCAATACAAGCGTATTAGTAAGATGGTTTCTCTTACTAATGGAATATGACTTTGAGGTTGTGGTGAGGAAAGGCAAAACTCATTTGAGAGCAGTCCATCTCTCTAGGCTCACATCTGGAGAGGCCCCACAAGGAGTAGCAGATGACCTTCCTGATGTTGACTTGTTTAATTTGGAAGTTGCACCACAGTGGGCCAAGACCTTAGTGCCAGTACTGACATATGGGCCTAAACATCCAGCAGTAAACACTCAAGATAGGGAGGTAGTAAAAGCCCAAAAGTACCATATCATGGCAGGGAGTATGTACAAAGAACGTACAGAGGCTTTGCAATAATGGCATACATGTGGGTGCATTAGAGAAACACTACTCGAGGCAAAGAACTTTACATACACTAAGGAGACTCAAAGTGCACTGGCCAACTATGGAAGCAGATGTCCATAAGATGTGCAAGGAATGCCCAATCTGCCGCACTAAACCACCAGTGGAACATGCCACTCTTTATCGAGTGTCTTTATTGCCAGATTGGAGCAAACCCTTAGTATCCTTTTTTAGGACGAGAACCTTTCCCCAAGATATGACATTGGCTAGACAAAGGAGCTTAGAACAAGAAGCTTTAGTTTATACTCTCATTGGAGATAATCTATACAGAAGAGGAAAAGATGGGTATCTTAGATTATGTGTCCACGAGAGTGAATATCTCAAGATCTTGGAAACTGCTCTCCAAGGTGTAGCAAGAGGACACTTTGGATCAGATAGAGTGATCAAGGCAATACTTTTTGCAGGTCTTTGGTGGCCCACACTTCACATGGATGCACATACCTATGTGAAGAGGTGTGATGTTTGCCAGCAAACTCAGTACCCTATACGTAAAGATGAGATGCCATTGAAACATATGATGGATGGACGTGCATTCTCTAAATGGGGAATAGACTTTGTCGGTCCTATTAATCCCCCAGCTAAGGGTTCCCATGCTGAATACATTATTGTGGCCACTAACTATCTAACCAAATGGGTAGAAGTAAAAGCTACAACAAATAACGATGCCCAAACTACAGCTAAGTTCTTATTCGAGAATGTGTTCACCAGATATGGACTGCCAATAGAGCTAGTAAGTGATAGAGGCACTCACTTCTTGAACGAAGTCATAGAAAACCTTCTTCAGGAATTCTTGGTGATACATAAGAAGTTTGCCCCCTATCATCCACAAGCTAATGGACAGGTTGAGAGCAGAAATAAGATTCTGTTGAGCCCATAACAGTCATAGTGGTTAAAGTCAACTATACTCAAAGTCAAAAGATCAAAGTCAAATTGGTCAAAGTCAACATGTTCAAGGTCAGAGTCAACATGGGTGAAGTCAAAGTGTTCAAAGTTGGAGGGTCAAAGTGCACAGGTAGTGCACAATTAATTGGTTCACAAAGGGTAAAATTGGAGAAAGTTGGTTGCAGGTTGCAGAGGTATTTCTCTAATTTCGCTAAGGTTCAAAAGTGTTTTTAAAGCGTTTGGGAAGGTTCAGGTGAACCCTCTCTTAGGTGCACAAGTGAAGAATTAAAAGACAAAATCTGAAGGTATGTGAAGCAGCAGCGTACGCAGAAGTGAAAGTATGGCCCCCCAATTAAAACTTTGTTTTAGTATAAAGTCACTACAAGACAAAATAGGGATTTGTTGGCTGCCACTTGTGGAGACAATCTTGGGACATCAAAGTGAGCACCAAGATAGTATTGCAGTTAGGAGCATACGTGAATCGACACTCAAATCAAGGCAAGGACTATTCTTGGAGGACTAAGCAAGGTGAGCATAGTCTAAGCTAAGCAAGAGACAGAAGTGGAAGAGACACACAGTGTGCGATGCAGAGAAGGAAGTGCAAGGTGTGCATGAAGAGTGACCAAGGAAGTGTGCAAAGAAGTGCTAAGCTATTCACCCCAAGTATCCCAAGGTCTCAGTGAAGTTGTGCGCGTGCCAATAGAAGGTGTCCAACCCTCCCCCTTATTGGAAGCTTGGTGCAAGGTATGCACAAGTGCAGGCTTGGAGAAGGTGGAGGTCTGGTGCAGAGAAGGTCGGCAGCAACAAGACCATTGGGTATTTGGTATTTTGTGATTGAGCACTCTGTGGGATTTTGCACAGAAGCATTGGCTTGTATTATTGGATTGTATTGTGCATCACCATTGTATTTGTCTTCTTATAATCAATCGATAGAGGCTTCTAGTGTGTATCTTTCTTCTTGTCTTTCCCTTCTGTCCTACAAACACTCAAATCCCTTCTTGTCCAAGAATCCCCCAACAAAATTTGGCACGTCCGGTGGGACTTCAAGGAGATTTGAGCATAGGAGAAACCAAGTGCAAAGTGTAGAAGAGGTCAAGTTTCGACAGTGCTACAATGCTACTTCATTAGACTAAGAGGTAACTATTCTTATCAATTATCTCATACTGAGAGGGCTATGAACAGCTCATGACTGCAACCCGCTCCCAAAAATTGAGGATCACCTGCAAGGCTACAAGAAGGAAGGTTGTTAAAAGATCCTCCAGTCCATCTTCGCCAACCTCATTAGTAAAGAGCATGGCAGGTCAGGTAGACTTGGAAACCCTACTATCAAGATTAAATATAAAATTTTCTTCTTTCAAAGGCCTAGCCCAGGAAGATCTGGATGAGCATATTAGAAGGTTTTTAGCACTATGCAAAACTAGAGGCTTAATGGGAAGAGAGGATGCATTTTTGATACTCCCTCCTGCCACATTAGAAGGGTTAGCAGATAAATGGTTCAGCCAGTTTGCTGAGATCCATTTTACAACTTGGGACTTAATGAAAGATGCATTCAAAACCCAATTCCAGCATGGAAATACTACAGAGATCATCATAGAGGAATTAGAAAACTTGAGACTGGGTCCAGGTGAAAAATTTCCAGAGTTTGTAACTAGGGTCAAGGCACTGATGGCTAAGTTGCCAGATCCTCCACATGATTTTTTTGTTAAGAAAAGGTTAGCTAAGCCACTTCCAGTGACCACCCAATTTAAAATCAAGGAATTAGTGTTGCCCACAACCTCCATAGAGAAGTTCATTAACATAGCTACACGATTGGAGCAGATAAGGCAACAGAATGGAGCAATTTCTTCTCAACTACCCTATTTTATAGAAATGGAGGATCCAGTAATCCAGCTAAGGAAAGAGCTCGAGGGCTTAAAAAGGAATAAGCCCCTCAAAGAGGAGGAGAATGTTGTTACTTACCTGAGGAGGGAGATTGAGGCATTAAAGCTCCAAAAGGAGGAGGAAGCCCAAGCAGAGGAATTGGCTCAGCCGCGACAGGAGTTGCAAGAACTCAAAGGGGGTGGCATCAAGAGTGGACTTTGGTGTACCATGTGCAGCAAGCAAGGTCATATAGTAAGTGAATGTCCTCTGTTAAGTGTGACTTTCCAACTATGCAAGAAAGCTGGTCAAGAGGCCCAAGAATGCCAATCAAGAGGAATGCCTGCAACAACATATTGGACACAAGGAGGACCCCTACCACCAGCAAATGTGATGGCGGCTGCACCCAACCAAGGTAACAATTATAGCCCTAGACAGAGGGATAACTTTGGAAATGGGCCAAGGAGGCCAATTATTTGTTTCAGATGTGGAGAATGTGGGCATTATCAAAGTAGGTGCACTCTACCAGAAAATGCCCCTCCTTGTAGGAACTGCCCAGAGGCCAAAGACCACTATACAAATTGTTGTCCTGAGAATCAAGCCTCTTCATCTGGGCCCCACATTCAAATGATTTCTGTGCACAAAGAAGAAATGTTGGATCAAATCAATGGGCCATCACCATCTACCAGGGTGGTGCAGTTAGAAGAAATTGAATCTTCTACAATGCAGACAAGAAGCAAGGGGAAGGCTCAAGTAGAAGTAGGTCAAGAATCAAGAATTAATGGATTGAATAAAGATAAAGAGACATCTGAAGACAAAGCCACCACATGTGCAGAGACAAGGCCAAAAGGAGATCTCATTATCTCATATGTACCAGTGATGCCATTGGGCATGCATTCAATAGGGCTCATGAGGAGCTTCATAAGTCAATTGGAGCCCATGCTCTTAAGGAATCAGAGGCTTCAAAACTACTCAAGTCCATGAAAAAGGAGGTTAGTATTTTTTATTTAATAAAAATGGATGGGAAATTCAGGTCAGAACTCTTGCACATAATTGATGAGGATTCCACTACAAGTTTAGTGGCAAAGACTCTTGTTATGCATAAAGGTAAAAGTGTAGGGGAAGCACCCCTCACAGATTATAAGAGACCTTGGCTAAGAATCTCTATCAAAGGTCATGAGTTTCAAGGAGTTATTGTGGATCGTGGTTCTGGCATTAACTTGATGCCTGAATATACCATGAAAAAGATTGGACTACACCCTTCAAGACCTGCAAACTTTACTGTAACACTGGCAGATCAAAGCATAGTAAAGCCTATGGGGGTGGTCCCTAGAGTTCCAGTCAAGATACAAGGTACCATCTTTAACTTGGATTTTGTTGTTTTAAGGTTGCCACAGGTAGAAGGAAGTTTCCCCCTGTTAATTGGGAGACCTTGGTTAAGGCATGCCAATGTGCTGCATGATTGGGGTAAGGACACAATGTGGGTGAAACAAGAGGGGAAAGAGTTACAACATATATTTTTAGAAGAAGGTCCATACAACCAAAGACATACCAGCATGATGCAGACAATCGGTATTTGTATAGAAGAAGAATTGTTGGATAACCGAGAAGCACATCTATTTGAAGGAGCAAATTTATATGAAGATGAAAACATGTTGGCTTGGCTCCATGCAAAAGAAGCATCTTCCTGCTATGGAATTTTTCCAAACTCAAGTAGAGAGGAAGCATATGAGGGAAAAGAGGACATCATTCAGTTCACTGACTCGAGTGAGATAGTCTCAGTCAAAGGCCAAAAAAGAGAGAAGAAAAGAAAAGCTCTTAAGTACAGTAGTGATGTAGCTACTTCAAATCATATGCCAATGGCCACTTTTTTATGGATACTGGTATGGATATCATCTGTTATGTCAATTTTTATGATAGTAAGTGCAGGGCTTTACAAGGATATGGAAGGAGTACCTGTAAGTCTTTGGAAACAGGGGGTTCCATTGGATGAAGAAGTTGGAATATTAAAAATGAAATTTTGCATATTAAATTATAAAGTTGTTGAAACAGAGATACAAAAGATGCAGTATGGAGGAGATAATACTTTACTGAAGGATTTGTTGGAGTTAGACGTCTGCTAAAGCACACAAACAGCACAAGGAAGAAGAAGAAGATTGAAGCACAACACACAATACTGACTGTATTACTAGAGAATGTACAAAGATAAGTAGCCCATTAGGGCAATAGGCGTATATACAAGTCGGGGGAAAAAACCTCTTAAAGAGGGAAAAAAGTGCCCCGACGGTCCTAGTGTGTTCACACACATCACTACTTAAATATATCAACAAATCCCCCCTGGGAGTGACGGAGTGAACAAGGAGCTGGCACCCATGTATAAGGATGTGCCAAGCTATGTGGAAATCACTCCACAAAAGGAAGTAAGCCTAAACTTTTGCGGAAAGCTTCAAACTTCTCCCTAGGCAGAGCCTTCGTGAAAAGGTCTGCAATGTTCTCTTGCATGGGCACATATGCCAAGCTAATCTCCCCAGCAGAGAACCTCTCCTTGACATATTGATAATGCACCTCAATGTGCTTAGTGCGAGCATGGAACACAGGGTTCCTCGCAACTGCCAATGCACTCTGACTGTCAGTGAAGATGGTGGTGGTAGAAGTCTCACCAACACCCAAATCAGCCATAAGGCATCTAAGCCACACACACTCAACAGTCACTGTGAAAGCTGCCCTATACTCAGCCTCATAACTAGAAGTGGCCACAATAGGCTACTTCTTGCTCAACCAAGATATACATGAGCTACCAAGCATGAAGCAAAAGCCACTAGTGGACACACGAGTATCATAGCAACCAGCCCAATTAGAGTCAGAAAAAGCATGAAAATCTGGCGGTAGTGATCCTCCCTTGGGATAAAACAACCCAAGTAGCCGAGTACCACTCAAATAGCGAAAGATGCGCTTAACTGCCTACCAATGCTTGACTCCTGGGCTATGCATAAACCTGCTCATCTGTGAGATAACAAACTGAATATCTGGCCGAGTAATGCATAAGTAAATCAAGCATCCAACAGCCTGCTGATAGAGAATAGCATCAAATGCATCTCCAGCATCATGAAGACTCAATCGTAAACATGTCTCCATAAGAGTGGCAATAGGCTTACAGTCTTCAAGGCCAAAATTCTGCAATAATGTGTCATATTTCATTTGACACAAAGCCAGTCCACCATCAAATTGCATAAATTGAATGCCCAAATAGTGATGCAAATGCCCCAAATCAGACATCTCAAATGAGGCATGCAAATCAGCCTTAAAATCAGCAATATGCTTCTCAATAGGACCAGTGAGCAGCATGTCGTCAACATAGACAACAATGATCAGAAGCACATCATTAGCACACTTAACATATAAGGTGCTTTCAGTTGGACTGTTCACAAAACCATGTGCAATCAGATAAGCATGTATCTTCTCATACCAAGCACATGGTGCTTGCTTTAAACCATATAATGCCTTCTTTAACTTGCACACCTGGTTTTCATGCCCTTTCTACACAAAGCCACGGGGCTGAAAAACATACACTTCTTCATGCAAGTCACCATTCAGAAATGTTGTTTTAATGTCCAACTGATGTACATTCCAACCATGATGAGCTGCAAGTGCACAGATGCACCGAACAGTAGTCATACGGCATGTAGGTGCAAAGGTCTCATCAAAATCAATGCCTCTTTCCTGTGCATAACCCTTTGCAACAAGCCTAGCCTTATACATGTCAATTGTACCATCCGGTTTACGCTTCAGCTTTATACCCACTTAGTGCCAATGGCCTTCTTGCCAGGAGGCAAGTCACATAAAGACCAAGTACCATTCTTCATTATAGCATCATATTTAGATTGCATAGCTGCCATCCAATTTTTTGAATTTTGTGCTTCATCAAACAAAACAGGCTCATTCTCATCACAGCGACTAGATGCAGCCATAGCATAGCAATCTGGTGCAAAAGAAGGCACTATGAGAGCCTGAACGAGTACGATATGATAGAGGTGCATCTAATTTGCTATCACACAAAGTCTGCACCAGCCATTTTGTCATAGTTTTTGCCTTCTCAATATCAGCTCTCATCAACTAGTGCATCATGTATATCTGCATCAGAAATGGAATGATCTGCATCATCACATGAAACCTGCAAAGGTTGAGAAGTTGCCTCATTTGGACCAGCACTAGACTGTCCACCTATAAAAACAGGCAACAAAGTATCATACATGTCTTTGGAGCTAACAGATGTCTCTTTAGTACATGAAAGCAATGGCTGAATAGTATCTTCCACAAAAACAACATCACCACTAACTAGAATGCATTTAGTCTGTGGATGATACAGGCGATAGCCTTTACTTTCAGAACTGTACCCAACAAAAATACATTTTACTGCTTTATCATCCAATTTTTTGCTATGTTGTTCATGCACTAATGCATATGCCAAACAACCAAAAACATGCAGATGAGCAACAAATGGCTTGCGATCATGCCAAGCCTCATATGGAGTGACAGACTGCAGCGTTTTAGTGGGACACCTGTTCAGTATATATGTTGCACACATGATAGCCTCAAGCCAGAAACTAATGGTAAAGCCTGACTCTTGACCATACACCTCGCCGTCTCCATGAGTGACATGTTCTTTCATTCAGCAACTCCATTCCATTGGGGTGTATACGGCACTGTACAATGGTGTTTTATCCCACGTTCAGCCATAAATGCATTAAAATCAGAAGACATATATTCCCCCCCTCGATCAAAACGGAGGGTGCCCATTTTACATGCTGACAGATTTTCAGCCAAAACCAAAAATTGTTTGAAGCACATGAACACTTCGGACTTTGCCTTCAATGGATATACCCATGCATGCCTAGAAAAATCATCGATGAAAGTCACGAAGTAAAGATAATTCCCAAAAGAAGCTGTATGCATAGGACCACAGACATCACTATGTACAAGCTGCAATTTCTGAGTAGCCCGAACTGAACCATCTTTTGGAAAGGACGAATGCTGCAATTTGCCCAAAATACAGCCTTCACAAACATGTTCTCCAAGTGCCTCAAGTTTGGGCAAAGAGGACACCATTTCAGATTTTTGCAGGCATAGCAAATTAGCAAAATTCAGATGACCAAAGTATGCATGCCAAAGCTTTGCATCTGACATAGCTTGAGAATCATTTACTGCACATGCCAAGTCATTTACAGATCTTTCATAGTCTATGAGCTTATACAGCCCACGATATAAAATGCCAGAAGCAATAATCACATCGCCATTTGACAAATCATGAACTGTACACCTCTCATCAACAAATTTCACAACCAAGCCAATCTTGGCTAATGCAAAAACTAATAACAGGTTCTTCTTGATCCCTAGCACAAATAAAGCATTTGACAAAGTGAAAGAACTACCATCAGCAATAGTCAAAATGATGTTACCAACTCCCATAACAGGATAAGAGGAGTTTTTGGCGCATGTAACAGTATTCCCTGTAGGGGCAGGCTTAAGTGAAGAGAAGAAATTGTGCTACGAGGTAATATGTTTGGTCGCCCCACTGTCAAAATACCAAACATCTGAGTCTACTACAGACATGCACTACTCATGAGAAGATGGGTCAAAACTACAGACAATAGTAAACACCCATTCTTCTTCCTGCACAAGATTAGCAGACTCTGTTTTTGGTGTAGAGGGCTCTGCAACAACCATTCCATCCTCTTTCTTCTTTGCCTCTTTAGCAACCAGTTTTGGATAGTTCTTTATGATATGATCATTTCCTTTACAGTACTTACAAAATAATTTCTGCTTTTCTGATTTCTTCTCATCTTTATCTTCCTTCTTCGAATGTGCAAAATTAGCAGATTTCTACTTACTAATTGAAGAGCTCCATTTTCCTTTGCCCTTCTGACTAGTCAAGAAAGCTTGATCTGCAACTCAAATAATGGACTTGTTCTGCCTGGACTCATCTTCCTGCAATAGAATAGAGACTAACTCCTCAAATGATAAGGCATTTGGATTGCCTTTCATCATCAACCGAAGAGTAGAAGCAAAACTCTGATATGAATCAGGAAGACCATTCAGAATGGTATGCACAAGTGAGCTATCTGGTATAACCTCATCAGCAGAAATCAATTGTTCCTTCAAGTCTTTGATCTTCGTTGGGAAACTGTCCATAGAATCACCTTCATTCATGTGCTCACTCTCCAACTGTTTTCGGAGGTAAGCAACACGAGCCTCATTCCTAGCTTGGTACAATTTGCTAAGTGTATCCCAAGCATCCTTAGCTGTTTTGCAAGAGCGAATGTGAGGAATAATGCACGTTTGACAGACAAAGCTATCAATGCATGTGCCTGGGCATCTCTGCCATCCCAGTGAATCTCCTCTGCAGTATGTGCAGTAGAAACCGCAACACGAACAGGAATATGTAGAATACCATCATCTTCGACACCTTCTGCATCAGCTTCAGTACCTACAGTTGTAACAGTTGCAGGTGTGATAGGACGTATTTCGACACCTTGCACAATGTTCCACAGTCCTTTTGCAACCAACACATGTTGCATCATATAAGCCCATAACGGGTAGTTGGTACCATCCAACTTATCCTCAACAGCCAACATACGGAATACATCACTGCTTTCAGCCATGGCCGGTGACTAAAATACCTTGATGCAAAAAATTGACTGTATCTCAAAAAGTTGAACAGAACTGCCCAGACGAATTCTACTAAACCTGTAGCACACTTCGAGATGCTTATACTAGAAAACAGAAACTAGTATATACCTTTGGCACAAAAAGATGAAATAGCTTTCACAAGCACTACAATAGTGCGTTCGGAGGCCGAAACGAGCTTAGATCACGATTTTGGCACCAAAATTTGTGTGATTCTGAGACTGCAAACGGAGGAGTGTCGACGGTGCCCTAGATGAAGCGACGACTTGCTCTGATACCAATTATTGGAGTTAGACGTTTGCGGAAGCATGCGAACAATACAAGGAAGAAGAAGAAGCTTGGAGCACAACACACAATACTGACTGTATTACTAGAGAATGTACAAAGATAAGTAGCCCATTAGGGCAATAGGCTATACAAGCTAGGGAAAAAAACCTCCTAATTAGGGAAAAAAGTGCCCCGACGGTCCTAGTGTGTTCACACACATCACTACCTAAGTATATCAACAAGATTTAGGGTGGCCCTATGAAATGGTCAGTACACCCAAAATAAAGACAAAACAAATGAAGTGCAACACAATTGGAGATTATGGAGGAGTTTTTTTGAGTCAACATATCAAAGCTCAAGCCTATCATCAACAAAAGTGAAGATTTATGGATCACTTGGAACTTGTAAAATTTATCCAGGTTGTACATAGCCTTTTTGCTTAAGTCTTGCTAGTTTTTATCCTTTTTTCATGCTTGTTCTTGGAGTTTTTAGCAAATTTAGCAACCCTTTCATAGTCCTTGGTATAAGTATAATTTTTGGAAATTTTTGGGAATTTTTCAAGCAATTTTTATAATTTTTCTAGCATTTTTCATCCTTTTCCAGTGTCATTTTCTTGCCAAATTGGAGGAATAAAGGAAGTCTCTGTGGTTTTGAGTGAGGAAATTGACATAGACCTCTAGGGAATTTTTTTGAGAATTTTTTTAATTTTTTTATAATTTCTTTTGGGATTTTTTGGGTATTTTTCTTCATTTTTAGGATATTTTCACCATATAAAAAAAAAGCGCCCCCCAGGGATTTTATTTTTTCCCCAAAAAAAAAAGAGGGGGAAATTCGGAAAAAAAATCTCTCTCTCTCTCATCTCTTTCTCTCTCTCTCTCTCTCTCTCTCTCTCTCTCTCTCTCTCTCTCTCTCTCTCTCTCTCTCTCTCTCTCTCTCTCTCTCTCTCTCTCTCTCTCTCTCTCTCTTTCCCTCACCCCCCCTCGCCCCCCCTAGTTTATTTTTATTTTCTTTATTTTATTGTTTTTATGTTTATCTATTTTTTATTATTATCTTATTTTTATTTATTTATTACTTTATTTTTAATTTATTTTTTATTTTTTATTTTTTATTTTTTATTTTTTATTTTTTAACTTTTTATTTTTTAACTTTTTATTTTTTATTTTTTATTTTGCTTTATTTTTCTTTTTAATCACAGCACCGTGCGTTCCAGTATTTTAAATTAAAAAAAAAGGAATAACTTGCTTCTCATTTTATTATTTAAATATTATATATTTTTTTTTCTATTCCATGGTCCAATGCTTTTGTCTCTGGATTGTGCTTCAGATGGCCATTTTTTTCAAATTTGGAGTCATTTTCATGTATTTTGGCACCTCTGGATTCATTTTTTGCCTTAATTTTTCCGAAATCCCACCTTTTCTCTGAATTTTGGTCAAAAACCATATGTTTTTATTTAAACACATGGTCCACATTGTCTATTCTCAATTTGTTTTACCTTATGTTTCAGAATTTCCCATATGCATCCTCTGTAACTATACCATTTGATCATTTCGGCCCTCTCCAAACCCCATAATCCTACTCCCTCACCCTCCCGTTACCCTTCTGCCCAGCCAAATCCTTACCCCTCCCTGCCTTATCCATCTCAGCCCCTCAGCCCTCCCTTCCCCCTCCTTTCTACCCTCCCATTGCCCTCCTCTGCTTTTCCATGCAACAATTCCACTTTTGGGTTCTTCTCTGGTGTTTGTTCTCTCCTGCTTCTCGTGGACTTGGTGCTGCTCAGGTGTCCTTTTGAAGATTTTGTAGAACAAGAATCATGGTGTCATGTCTGCTCAGAGTTTTGGTTGTAGCTCTCTGGGACAGAGAGCACATTAGGTGGTGGGCAACTGTTGAGCCCATAATAGTCATAGTGGTTAAAGTCAACCATAATCAAAGTCAACTACAATCAAAGTCAAAAGATCAAAGTCAAATTGATCAAAGTCAACATGTTCAAGGTTAGAGTCAACTTGGGTGAAGTCAAAGTGTTCAAAGTTGGAGGGTCAAAGTGCACAAGTAGTGCACAATTAATTGGTTCACAAAGGGTAAAATTGGAGAAAGTTGGTTACAGGTTGCAGAGGTATTTCTCTAATTTCCCTAAGGTTCGAAAGTGTTTTTAGAGTGTTTGGGAAGGTTCAGGTGAACCCTCTCTTAGGTGCACAAGTGAGGAATTAAAAGACAAAATGTGAAGGTATGTGAAGCAGAAGCGTACGCAGAAGTGAAAGTATGGCCCCCCAATTAAAATTTTGTTTTAGTCTAAAGTCACTACAGGACAAAACAAGGATTCGTTGGTTGCCACATGTGGAGACAATCTTGGGACATCAAAGTGAGCACCAAGATACTATTGCAGTTAGGGTCTGGTGGAGGTGGAGGTATGGTGCAGAGAAGGCCGGCAGCAACAAGACCCTTGGGTATTTGGTATTTTGTGATTGAGCACTGTGTGGGATTTCGCCCAGAAGCATCTAAGTGGATTACTTGTTTATGAGAGCACATGAACTTATGCATGAGTCTATTCTTGAGATTTTTGGTCCTACACATGAGTGACCAAACGGTGCCCGATTTCAGATCTATCTAAAGCAATCAGACCATAGACTTACTTTCTTACATTCTTTCCCCTTGAGAAAAAGTTTCCACAATTTAGTGACATTTTCCAACTTTCTAGTTTTAAGTTGGTCAACGATACATAAGGTTGTCTACTTTCAAGTTCTAAGTGGATAACTGATCGAATGAATGCTCATGTTCTTTCGGTATTAGAACATGAGGCTCGGGGACTATATATAGCCTTATTTTCATATTTGGTCAACGATAGATAAGGTTTTCTACTTTCAAGTTCTAAGTGGATAACCGATCGAATGAATGCTCATGTTCTTTTGGTATTAGAACATGAGGCTCGGGGGTTGCCTACAGATATTATATATAGCTTTATTTCAGGGACGAAAATGTTTCCCAAGGGGGGAAGAATGTAATAAAGTCATTCATTCATAAGCTAGCATTGTGGAGACTCCATTGCATTATTTACGAATGAATGACTCACTCAACTCCTAGCTGTATGCCTCTATATATAGCTACTTGAATCAGCAAGGACCACAAATGTAACTAAAGTCCACAAGTGCATGTGCAATCTCCTCCACTCCTTTGTGATTGCAATCACGAGCGGCTGAATCCATGAAGATGCCAATGAAGGAAGCTAAGAAAAGAAGAGCATGGCTCTAATACCAATGCAACAAAGTTTCTAGAGTATCAGCTTATGAATGAATGACTTACTCACCTCCCATCCATATGCCTCTATATATGGTTGCTTGAATCAACAAGGACCAATATATATATTAACACATTATTGTAGTGTTTTGGCCTTTAAGATTGCAAACCTATTGTCACTCCTATGGAAACAGGTTTAAGGTTGAGTCTTCATGATTCTTGAGATGCATTTGATGTCGTTCTCTATCAATAGGTTGTTGGATTCTTGATTTATTTATGCATAACTCAATCTCATATTTAGTTTGTTGTCTCACAGATGAGCAGGTTTATGCATTGCCCAAGGTGGAATCCCAAGGTGGAATTACTACCACCAGATTTACATGATTTTTGTGACTCTAACTAGGCTTGTTGCTATGACACCCTTGTGTCTACTAGTGGTTTTTGCTTCATGCTTCGTAGCTCATGCGTATCTTGGTTGAGCAAGAAGAAGCCTAATGTGGTCATTTCTAGTTGTGAGGCTAAGGATAGGGAAGATTTCATAGTGACTATTGCGTGTGTGTGGCTCAGATGCCTTTTGGCTGATTTGGGTGTTGGTCAGTCTTCTACCACCACCATCTTCACTGATAGTGAGAGTGCATTGGCGATTGCAAGGAACCCTGTGTTCCATGCTAGCACAAAACACATTGATTGTTGGGGAGAGGTTATCTACTAGAGAGATCAGTTTGGCATATGTTTCCACACATGATAACATTGCAGATCTTTTCACAAAGGATCTGCATCGAGAGAGGGAGATGTTTGAAGCTTTTCACAAAGCTTTGGGCTTACTTCCTTTTGTGGATTGATTTCTTTTCACATAGCTTGACACTTCCTTATACATGTGTGCCATCTCCTTGCTCACTAGATCACTGCTAGGAGGGATTTATTGATATATTTTTATAATGATGTGTGTGAACACACTTAGGACTGCTGGGCAATTTTTTCCCTCTTTAAGAGGTTTTTTCCCAGACTTGTATATACGAATATAACCCTAATGAGTTACTTATCTTTGTACATTCACTTGATAATACATTTAGTATTGTGTGTTGTGCTCCAAGGTTCTTCTTCTTCCTTCTATTGTTTGCGTGCTTCCACGGACCTCAAACTCTAACAAGGTTTTATGCTAGAGAGATGAGTTTGGCTTATGTGCCCACACATGATAATGTTGGAGATATTTTCATAAAGGCTCTACCTAGGGAGAAATATGAAGCTTTCCACAAACCTATGGGCTTACTTCCTTTTGTGGATTGATCTCTTTTCACATAGCTTGGCACTTCCTTATACATGAGTGTTAGCTCCTTGTTCAAAACATCACTCCCAAGGGGAATTTGTTGTTATATTTGGATAGTGATGTGTGTGATCACACATAGGATTCCTTGGGAACTTTTTTCCCTTGTCAAGAGGTCTTTTTTGCCTGGCTTGTATACAAGGCTATAACCCTAAAAAACCACTTATCTTTTGTACATTCACTTGGTAATACATTCAACGTTGTGTTGTGCTCCAAGATTCTTCTCCTTCCTTGTGTTATTCATGTGCTTCCACAAAATTCGAAATCCAACAGTTTCTTCACTTCACTTGAGCCTACCCCTATAGAAAATACTATCACATGTAATAATAACTCTCGTTATCCTATGATGGGTGTCGCAAAGAGCATTATGAATACTACTGATGACAATTCTTTCACATTGTTAGATGTTTTATATGTGTCAGTGATCAAGAAAAATCTATTTTCAATTTTAGCATTATCCAAGAGTGGATTGGTTGTCAAATTTGTTGATGATATATGTACAATCCATGATCTCTCAAATGGACATTAAAACTAAATCTTTGAATAGTGATAACATGAAGAAGTGTATGTATTTCAACCACATGGTTTTGTGAAGAAAGGCATGAAAACTGAGTGTGTAGGTTGAAAAGGCATCATATCCTATATGATTGGTCTTGAGCCAATCAAAGTCAAAGTGATCAAAGTCAAAGTGGTCAACTATAGAATTGGTCAAGGGTCAAAGTGATGTCATTGCAAGCGATGCACAGGTGGTGCAAAAGTGCAAAGTGGTGCACAAATGCCCATGAACAAGGTGCACAGGTAGTGTACAAACAGTTTATTCACAATGGTTATGGTTTTGCAAAAAGTTGAATGTGGGTTGCAAGTTTTGCTTCTGTAAGGTTCAAGGGTTTTAAAGTGTTTGGAATGTTCAAGGTGAACCCTCCCTTAGGCACACATATTGAAGAAATGAAGGCAAAATTGAAGTCATGTGAAGAGGAAGTAGTACACAAAATTGTATGTATGGCCCCCCAATTAAAATTTGTACAAGCAACGACTCCTTATTTTGTTTTTCTCCTAAAGTCACTACAAGACAAAATAGGGAGTCGTTTGCTATACACATTTAAGAAATCCTTGGGACATCAAAGTGAGCACCAAGATACACTATCAGTTAGGAGCATATGTAAGTGAATCAACACACAAGGAATTGGCATAATTCTTGGAGTTAGATTAAGCAAGTGAGAGCATAGCCTACACTAGGAAGAAGAGTAAAAGACATAGAACCAGAGTGCAATGCAGAGAAGGAAGTGAGAGGCAAAGTGTGCAAGAAGTGTGATCTAATGTGCAGAGAAGGAGTGGAGAGAACCAGTGAGGAAGGCAATCAAGGTGCCATAAGTTACCATTGAGGAGGTGTGCACGTCAACAAAAGCTATCCCTTCCTCTACCTATTGGAATCTTGAGTGCAAGATGTGCACAAGAGCAAGCTACTAGAGAGAGTGGAGGTTTGGTGCAAAGAAGGTTGGCAACATAAGGAGCTTTGGGTATCTTGTAGCCTTGTGTGTGTGTGTGTGTACTCTTTGGGATTAAGCACTCCACACAAAGAACAATTGGTCTTGTTCTAGACATCATCATGGTATTTTCTAATTGTAATCAAGATACAGAAGCTTTTGGTGTCTGTGTTTCACTTCTTATTCTTCTTCCTTCTGCTACAAATACTCAAGTCCCTTTCTACAAAAGAATCCCCTAACAATTGGTCTGAGAAGATGCATGCATACTTGCTTGAACATGGTTTTGAGAATAGTCCAAATAAGAGCACTCTATATGTTAAGTCCTCAGATAATGTATTATCTACTCATTGTTGTATATGTTGACAATATGCTGCACACTGGTCCTAATGAGAAGCATATTGCTAAATTTAAGGCTAACTTTTATGCACCTTTTGAGATGTCAGATTCGGGACGTTTGCATCATTATTTGGACATTCAATTTATGCAAGTTGATGGGGGAATAGATTTGTGTCCAAAAAATACATTAGTGTAGTGCTTTAGCCTTGAAGATTGAAAACCTATTGCCACTCCCATGGAAACATGTTTATGGTTGAGTCTTCATGATGTTGGAGATGCATTTGATGTTGTTCTCTATCAACAAGTTTTTGGATGCTCAATTTAACTATGCATAGCTCAGCTTGATATTCAGTTTGTTGTCTCTCATATGAGCAAGTTTATGCATTGTCCAAGTGTCAAACATCGGCACATGGCTAAGTGCATCTTTCGGTACTTGAGTGGTACCCAGCTACTTGGATTTTTTTATCACGTGGGGATTTTTTTATCCCAAGTGGGGATCATTACTTCTGGCATTTTATGTCGTGGGCTGTATAAGCTCATAGACTATGAAAGATATGTGAATGATTCGGCATGTGCAGTACATGATTCTCAGGCTATCTCGGATACAAAGCTTTGGCATGTACGCTTTCATCATCTAAATTTTGCTAGTTTGCTACGCTTGCAGAAATCTGAAATGGTGTCCTCTTTGCCCAAACTTGAGGCACCTGGAAAACATGTTTGTGAAAGCTGTATTTTGGGCAAAATGTAGCGTTCCTCATTTCCATAAGATGGTTTAGTTCGCGCTACTCAAAAATTGCAGCTTGTACATAGTGATGTCTGTGGTCCTATGTAGACACCTTCTTTTGGAAATTATCTTTACTTCGTGACTGTCATTGATGATTTTTCCAGGCATGCATGGGTATATCCATTGAAGGCAAAGTCCGAAGTGTACATGTGCTTCAAACAGTTTTTGGTTTTCGCTGAAAATCTGTCAGCATGTAAAATGGGCACTCTCCATTCAGATCAAGGGGGGCAATATATGTCTTTTGATTTTAATGCATTTCTGGCTGAACATGGGATAAAACACCAGTGTAGAGTGCCATATACACCTTGACAGAATGGAATTGCTGAACGAAAGAGCAGGTCACTCATGGAGATGGTGAGGTGTATGGTCAAGAGTCAGACTTTACCACATAGTTTCTGGCTTGAGGCTGTCATGTGTGCAGCATACGTACTAAACAGAAGTCCCACTAAAGTGCTACAGTCTATCACTCCGTATGAGGCTTGGCATGATTGCAAGCCATCTGTTGCTCATCTGCGTGTTTTTTTTTGTTTGGCATATGCATTAGTGCCTGAACAACATCGTAGAAAATTGGATGATAAAGCAGTAAAATGTATTTTTGTTGGATACAGTTCTAAAAGTAAAGGCTATCGTCTGTATCATCCACAAACTAAATGCATTTTGGTTATCTGTGATGTTGTTTTTGTGGAAGATGCTATTCAGCCATTGCTTTTATGTACTAAGGAGACATCTGTTAGCTCCAAAGACATGTATGATACTTTTGTTGCCTCTTTTTACAGGTGAACAGTCTAGTGCTAGTCCCAGTGAGGCAACTTCTCAGCCTTTGCAGGTTTCATGTGATGATGCAGATCACTCCATTTCTGATGCAGATTTACATGATGCACTAGTTGATGAGAGAGCTGATATTGAGCAGGCAAAAACTATGCCAAAATGGCTAGTGCAGACTTTGCATGACAGCAAATTAGATGCACCTCTATCATATCATACTCGTTCAGGCTCTCATAGTGCCTCTTTTGCATCAGTTTGCTATGCTATGGCTGCATCTAGTCTCTGTGATGAGAATGAGCCTGTTTTGTTTGATGAAGCACAAAAGTCAGAAAATTGGATGGCTACTATGCAATTTGAATATGATGCTATAATGAAGAAAGGTACTTGGTCTTTATGTGACTTTCCTCCAAGCAAGAAGGCCATTGGCACTAAGTGGGTATACAAGCTGAAGCGTAAACCGGATGGTACAGCTGACAGGTATAAGGCTAGGCTTATTGCAAAGGGTTATGCACAGGAAAGAGGCATTGATTTTGATGAGACCTTTGGACCTACATGCCGTATGACTACTGTTCGGAGCATCTGTGCACTTGCAGCTCATCATGGTTGGAATGTACATAAGTTGGACATTAAAACAGCATTTCTGAATGGTGACTTGCATGAAGAAGTGTATGTTTTTCAGCCCCGTGGCTTTGTGCAGAAAGGGCATGAAAACCAGGTGTGCAGGTTAAAGAAGGCATTATATGGTTTAAAGCAAGCACCACGTGCTTGGTATGAGAAGATACATGCTTATCTGGTTGCACATGGTTTTGAGAATAGTCCAACTGAAAGCACCTTATATGTTAAGCGTGCTAATGATGTGCTTCTGATCATTGTTGTCTATGTTGATGACATGCTCCTCACTGGTTGTATTGAGAAGCATATTGCTAATTTTAAGGCTGATTTGCATGCCTCATTTGAGATGTCTGATTTGGGGCATTTGCATCACTATTTGGGCATTCAATTTATACAAGTTGATGGTGGAATGGCTTTGTATCAAATGAAATATATTGACACATTATTGCATCGTTTTGGCCTTGAAGATTGTAAGCCTATTGCCACTCCTATGGAGACAGGTTTACTATTGAGTCTTCATGATGTTGGAGATGCATTTGATGTTGTTCTCTATCAGCACGATGTTGGATGCTTGATTTACTTATGCATTACTCGGCCACATATTCAGTTTGTTGTCTCACATATGAGCAGGTTTATGCATTGCCCAAGAGTCAAGCATTGGCAGGCCGTTAAGCTCATCTTTCGCTACTTGAGTGGTATCGTCTACTTGGGTTGTTTTATCCCAAGGGGGATCACTACCACCAGATTTGCATGCTTTTTCTGACTCTGATTGGGCTAGTTGCTATGACACTCGTGTGTCCACTAGTGGCTTTTGCTTCATGCTTGGTAGCTCATGTATATCTTGGTTGAGCAAGAAGCAGCCTACTCTGGCCACTTCCAATTGTGAGGCTGAGTATAGGGCAACTTTCACAGCTACTGTTGAGTGTGTGTGGCTAAGACGCCTTATGGCTGATTTGGGTGTTGGTCAGAGATGACATTGGCAGTTGCGAGGAACCATGTGTTCCATGCTCGCACTAAGCACATTGAGGTGCATTATCACTATGTCAAGGAGAGGTTCTCTGTTGGGGAGATCAGCTTGGCATGTGTGCCCACGTAGGAGAACATTGTAGACCTTTTCACGAAGGCTCTGCCTAGGGAGAAGTTTGAAGCTTTTCGCAAATCTTTGGGCTAACTTCCTTTTGTGGAGTGATTTCCACATAGCTTGGCACTTCCTTATACATGAGTGCAAGCTCCTTGTTCACTGCATCACTCCCAGGGTGGATTTGTTGATATATTTAGGTACTGATGTGTGTGAACACACTAGGACCACCGGGGCACTTTTTTCCCTCTTTAGGAGGTTTTTTTCCCTCGGCTTGTATATACGCCTATCACCCTAATGGGCTACTTATCTTTGTACATTCTCTAGTAATACATTTAGTATTGTGTGTTGTGCTCCAAGCTTCTTCTTCTTCCTTGTGTTGTTTGCGTGCTTTCGCAGACGTCTAACTCCAACATATACATCCGTATGTATCAATTCCAAGACATTTTGGGCCACATAATTGCTCCTCTTGGATGGCTGCCTCGTTTGCTTTCATAGTTGACAAGCTTCACATAACTCATGTAGTCCAATGCTATTAAATTTTGGAAGACCTCTTACCACTTCATGTTTGCTCATGTCCTTCAGCTTTGGAATGTTGATGTGTCCTATTCTTTTGTGCCATAAGTCTAGCTTTGAAATATTCTTGTTCCCACATTGAATGTACATGACCTTTCCATGTGGATGTTGGATGTCCAAAGTGAACATCTTTCCTTCTCTTCTACCTCGAGCAATGACCTTGATGCCATCCTTTGGATCCTTTATGAAGCATCCATTCTCATTGAATATGACATGATAACCCTTCTCTATCATTTGTCCTACTGAAATCAAGTTCTTTGAAATTGTAGGAACATGAACATTAGATCGTACCTTTATGCTGCTTGTATCTCCAAGCCTTATATCTCCAATATGTTCAATCATGTGTTGAGTATCATCACGTGTTTCAACACATCCTTTTCCACTGGGTACCTGTAGATTAGTGAACAAACTTCCTTGGCATGACATATGGTTACTACAACCTGAATCAATGTACCATTTTTGGTCAACTTCACAAGAGCTTCTATACTCATGTCTCATTGCAAGTAGTGTGTCCTTGCTTCCTTCACTTGAGGTGCATGCATAGTTGCTTTGGCTCCTTTGATTGCCTCCATTTGGTCTTCCATTCTTCAACCAACAATCACTAGCATAGTGTCCTACTTTACCACAATGATAGCATGTTATACCTTTATGAGAATTGTCGGAGCCTCGGCCTCTTCCTCTACTTCTACCTCGACCTCTTCCTTGTGTGTTGGCATTTGATGCATCCTTGCTGTCTTCCAAATTGTTTTGATTGTAGTTGGAGTTGTTCTCACCTCTTCCTTTTCCTCTTGAGCCTCCTCTTGAGTTCGTTCCTTTACCTCGACCTGCATATAACATTTGGTTGTGGCTGTCGTTTCCTTTGGGACCACCAAAGGTAAGTTCTTCTGTGAGAAGATGAGGGATTAGTTGTTCAAAACTTGGATATGCATATTTCAGTTAATGGAAGTTATAAAAGGCTTCCATCTTTCATCTTCTCTCAATCCATTGAGAGTATGACACACAATATCTTCGTCTTCAATCCTTGTGCCAATAGAAACTAAAGCATCACTTAGCTCCTTAATCTTCAAAGTATATTCAGCTATGGATTGACTCGAACTTTTCTTGATTGTGTTCCACTCATTCTTGAGTTGAAGTTTCCTAGCTTTGGTATTTATTGAATACATCCTTTCAAGAGCTTCCCAAGCATCCTTAGATTTCTCTAGATGTTGAATATGCCCTACCATGACATTAGGAATGACTTATGAAATGAGGAACATGACTCTCCTATTCCTCTCTTCCCATGCTTTTGCTTGCCTCCTTTGGACTTCCGTGGCTGTAGCTTGATTGATTTGAGGTTGAGCATACACCTCCGCTCACAATACACCACAAGCCTTTGCCCATTAGGTAGTTGGTCATTCTAAACTTTGACATGGGATAGTTATCCTTATCCAATTTCTCTACTTGTTCACCCAAGTCAACCACTTAAGACTGTCAAAAACTTTGAGAGTTACCTCGAATAGTTATATTGTCCTTTGCTCTTGCGTTTGTGAAACTCCCCCTTGTTTTGTAGCTCCTCTTTTGCTTTGCTTTAACTACAACTTTGTTGACAAAGCTTCAACACCAAGTTTTCTTTGATACCAATTGTGGAGAATGAGTTCTCCTATGCGCAACAAAAATGTGTAGTGAAACCTCGTATGTCCAGCACTTAGACAAATAGCTACACATTAGATAGCTTGCTACTCTCAATACAAAATTCAAATGGACACATGCATTTAGTCAATCAAATTAGACAAAGAGACCTTTCCAACAAGCTATAAATAACTTAATTTGGACATGTTTTGATTAGGCAATGCAACTGACGAAGATGAACTACCTATCCATACAACTATGCTAAAGAATTGAACTTCACTCTCGGACTGATAACTCGCTGAAATATATCCTTTGAGAAAGATATTTGAAACAAAAAACGTGCACACAAATAGCTTTCTAAGAAGCTAAAAACAAAGTAATTTGGATGAGTTTTGGTTAGGAAACTCAACTAACCAAAATAGACCACCTGCATACACAAGTATATTCAAAACTTGGACTTCACTCTTTGACTAATATCTCCTAGAACATAAATCCTTTGAATAAGATATTTGGAATAGAAAAATTACATGCAAAAGAGCTTTCCAAGAACATAAAAATTCAAGCAATTTGGACATGTTTTGGTTGGAGAGTTAAAAAACCAAAATAAACTACCTATCTACACAGGTATGCTGAAAAACTAGACTTCCTCTTTGTCTAATATCTCACAGAATGTATAAGCTTTGAAGGAGGTATTTGAGAGAGAAAAAGTGCACAAGATAGGCTTTCCAATGACTATTTAAATGTAAGAAATGGTTACATATACACTGAGATATGAGCTTCACAATAGAGCTATGTACAAAATGACATGCAGTTGGAAGGAGTCTATGGAAAGACAAAATGACAAAATGACTAGATCCAACTATTGGGAGCTCTTGCCTCTTTCTCTCCTTGTTTTGCACGTTCTCCCACTCCACTTTTATAACCAATGAGCATGTGAAGAAGTGTGTGCCTCCTTCTTAACTCACCACTTTGCCCACTATAGGCCACTTACTACAAGAAAAATATTGTATCTTTTACTCATCATGAATTTTGACTAGACTTTTTTTTTTTCTTTTCTCTTGTTTTCCTTTATCTTTATCTTTGGTAAATTTATCCAAGCATAGCTCATGTGAAAATGAGCTTGTACATTTATCTTCAACAATTTGGGTATTTAGGGCAGATACTAGACCATCAAACTTTGGTGGACAAATTCAAAGACAATGCCAAGCTAGCTCTTCACTTGACTTTGGTACACCTACTCCTACCATTTGATCTCATAGATTCTTTGCACGAGTGATAAACACTTCAACAGTCTTCCCATTAGCAAACCTCTCTACTGCTAGCTGGTTCTCCAAGTTTTGAATCCGTGTTTGATTTTGAGTTTCATATTGATTTCTCAATATGTTCCATGCTTCACACACCTTTGTGGTGTGTTGCATAAGAGTCAAAACACTATCAAAAGTACTTGTAACTAGAGTACAAAGTGCATCTGCATTCCTACATTTCCAAGCACATAAAAGATTGTTGATATATTTAGGTAGTGATGTGTGTGAATGTTGATATATTTAGGTAGTGATGTGTGTGAACACACTAGGACTACCGGGGCACTTTTTTCCCTCTTTAGGAGGTTTCTTTTCCTCGGTTTGTATATACGCCTATTGCCCTAAGAGGCTACTTATCTTTGTATATTCTCTAGTAATACATTCAATATTGTGTGTTGCACTCCAAGCTTCTTCTTCTTCCTTGTTCCACAGACGTGTAACTCCAACAATTGGTATCAGAGTAGGTCGTCGCTTCATCTAGGGCGTCGTCGACACCTCTCCGTTTGCAGTCTCAGAGCATACGAATTTTGGTGAGCATACTCAGCGTGTTTCCAAGATCAAAACAGCTTTGCTGTGTGGTTCTAAAATCGCGATCTGAGCTCGTTTTGTCCTCCGAACGCACTATCACAATGCTTATGCAGGCTATTTCATCTTTTTGTGCCAAAGGTATATACCTGTTTTGATTCGCCAGTATAAGCATATCGAAGTCTGCTACAGGTTTAGCAGAACTTGTCTTGGCAATTCCGTTCAACTTTTTGAGATACAGTCAATTTTTTGCATCAAGGTATCTTAGTCACCGACCATGGCTGAAAGCAGTGATGTATTTCATATGTTGGCTATTGAGGATAATTTGGATGGTACCAACTACTTGTTGTGGGCTTATATGATGTGACATGTATTGGTTGCAAAAGGGCTGTGGAACATTGTGCAGGGTGTTGAAAAGCATCCTATCACACCTCCAATTGTTACAACTGCAGGTACTGAAGCTGATGCAGAAGGTGTCGAAGATGATGATATTCTGCATATGCCTATTCGTGTTGCAGTTTCTGCTGCACCTACTCCAGAGCAAATTTGTTGGGATGGTAGAAATGCCCAAGCACATGCATTGATAGCTTTGTCTGTCAAACGTGCCATTATTCCTCACATTCGCTCTTGCAGAATAGCTAAGGATGCTTGGGATACACTTACCACATTGTACCAAGCTAGGAATAAGGCTCGTGTTGCTTACCTCCGAAAACAATTAGAGAGTGAGCACATGAATGAAGGTGATTCTATGGACAGTTTTCTAACAAAGACAAAGACTTAAAGGAACTGTTGATTTCTGCTAATGAGGTTATACCAGATAGCTCACTTGTGCAGACCATTCTGAATGGTCTTCCTCATTCATATCAGAGTTCTGCTTCTACTCTTCGGTTGATGATGAAAGGGAATCCAAATGCCTTGTCATTTGAGGAGTTAGTCTCTTTTTTGTTGCAGGAAGATCAGTCCAGGCAGAACATGTCCTTATGTGAGTTGTAGATCAAGAGTTTCTAGCTAGTCAGAATGGCAAAGGAAAATGGAAATCTTCAACTAGTAAGCAGAAATCTGCTAATTCTTCACAATCGAAGAGGGAAGACAAAGATGAAAAGAAACCAGAAAAGCAAAATTTGTTTTGTAAGTACTATAAAGGAAATGATCATATCATAAAGAACTTTCCAAAACTGACTGCTAAAGAGGCAAAGAAGAAAGAGGCTGGAATGGTTGTTGCAGAGGCCCCTACACCAAAAACAGACTCTGCTAATGTTGTGCAGGAAGAAGAATGGGCATTTACTACTGTTTGCAATTTTGACCCATCTTCTCATGAGCAGTGCATGTTTGCAGTAGACTCAGATGTTTGGTACTTTGATAGTGGGGCGACCAAACATATTACCTTGCAGAGCAGTTTCTTCTCTTCACTCGAGCCTACCCCTACATGGAATACTGTCACATGCGCCAACCACTCCTCTTATCCTATCATGGGAGTTGGTAAGATCATTTTGACTACTGTTGATGGTAGTTCTTTCACTTTGTCAGATGATTTATTTGTGCCAAGGATCAAGAAGAATCTGTTATCAGTTTCAGCTTTAGCCAAGATTGGCTTGGTTGTGAAATTTGTTGATGATAGATGTACAGTTCATGATCTATCAAATGGCGATGTGGTTATTGCTTTTGGCATTTTATCTCATGAGTTGTATAAGCTCATAGATTATAAAAAAATCTGTGAATGATTTAGCATGTGCAGTATGTGATTCTCAGGCTATGTCAGATGCAAAGCTTTGGCATGCACGCTTTGGTCTTCTCAATTTTACTAGTTTGCTACGCTTGCAAAAATCTGAAATGGTGTCCTCTTTGCCCAAACTTGAGGCACCCGGTAAACATGTATGTGAAGGTTGTATTTTGGGCAAAATGCAGTGTTCCTCATTTCCAAAAGATGGTTTAGTTGGAGCTACATTGAAATTGTAGTTTGTTCATAGTGATGTCTATGGTCCTATGGAGACTCCCTCTTTTGGAAATTATCTTTACTTCGTGACTTTCATTGATGATTTTTCCAAGCATGCATGGGTATATCCATTGAAAGCAATGTCTGAAGTGTTTATGTGCTTCAAACAATTTTTGGTTTTGGTTGAAAATATGTCAGCATGTAAAATGGGTAGCCTCCATTCTGATCAAGGGGGGGAATATATGTCTTCTAACTAAAGGGCTTTGGTGTGCAGAACAAGAGGACAAAGGAGGAGATGGAGCGAGAGAGAAGAGAGGAGAGACGCATGGACATGCGTGGGAGCCTCAAAACCCACATAATGATGTCTAATTAGGCAATACTCTATATATGATGTATATATATGAATATGGGGGTAAGGTCACATGACCCTTACATCCCCAACAATCTCCCACTTAAGGGTCAATGTGACCGTAAGTGGTAACATATACAAAGAATGATGTAGGACTATACAGTAATGTATAGGAAGAGTCCGAATCTCAACCTATACTGATCAGCCTACACCAACCGCCTCGAACAAGGTTTATCCATGCACCTCAAACTGCTCTAGACTCATATCGATAAGAGTCGAGCTCACATCTAACTGATGCAAGAACTGATGAAGTTCCTGCAAAGCTCCCACTCGCTCTATGCCTATGTCAATCATCGAATGATTGACAACTCCAAGTGCAAATGCTCCAACAGCAACTACAATATCTGGTCTCGAGCATAACAACTCGTACATAAGACTCCCAAATGCTGACAAAACATGTGCTATCTTGGCTAACCTAAGTATGTCAGCCATGCCTATATCCAAGGCATCCAAAGCACCATCATCAAGACCAACATGTCCTGACATATCTATGTCAACATCTGGCATGAGCGAATCCAAGAATGATTGCATAACTGCTGACTCCTCAACATCCAAATCAGCCATGTTCGTAACCAAGAATGTATCTTGCTGTGCATCTTGAGAGCTAGTATGCTCTGGCATACACTGTGTATCATAAGAGCTATCCTGCTCTACCACACCAAGTGTATCATCATGCTCCACATGAGCTAACTGCACAACATCAACACCAAGGTCAAACTGATGATCACACTCTAACTGAGTATCATCACAATGCTCTGTATGAGCATCCACATGATACTCTAAAGCATCCAACTGATCATCTACAGTGTGCTCCATATGAGCATCCATATGATCAAGAAAATCATGCTCTATATAAGCATCATGAGCATCCAAAACATGCTCTATATGTGCATCCATCAGAGCATCTGAATCCTGCCATCCATGTGCATCATGAATGTCAATAGACCTATCTGTAGGTAGAAAAAATGAGACATGACGAGTCTCACATCGCACATAAGGCTTAACTCCCATTGAGACGAGACTGTCTCTCACATGAAGTACCTGCAGTGGATACATGTGCCCAATCCTGGCACCTCTAACAAGCATAAGTTGTCCCAACTACAACTGAAAATGATGCTCACCAAGGAATGCATAACATCTGCGCTCCTGTAACTGGCTAAGTGAAATCAAGCTCATAGGGAATGAAGGCACATAGCGTACATGTCTGAGTATAAGTGATGCTCCACTAGGTAGCATAAGGCATACATCTCCAGCACCCTCAATGTCATATATCATACCATCAGGCAAGTGCACACAACCATGACTCTCACCTGAGAATCGACAAAACCACTCGTGATGTGGAGTAACATGAAAACCGGCTAATGCATCAAGCAACCAGGCCATATATGTGCCATCTAGTGAATAAGAGGAATCCTGAGATGAACCATATGAGAAAGTGATATCACCATCACTGGCATAATCAATTGCCATAGACTCTCCTGAAACCACTACCTGATCTACATCACATGCATATCTCTGACGTCGTCGTCGCATCCGCCTGAAGTAATATCGTCGAATATGGCCCTCATGACCACAATGCCAACATCGAAGTCGTCGATGTGATCTACATCTCACATGAGTCGATGGACTCGCATACATATCATGTAGTCTCTTCCATAATGCACTACTCATCTCCTCATACATAACAGACTCATATATAGAATCCACAAGCTGCAATCGGATAGTGGAGCTGGCCAATGCATCCATATCCATCCACACATGATAGGGCATGTCATGAGGCCTCTGTGCATCTCTATGCACATACATGTTGTTGAAGCTCAAGATCAAGGACAAAGAATGGAAGTGCATCAAGGAGGTGGACACACAAGAAGAAGGAGCAAGTAGGGAGCTCCAAGAAGCACCTGTCAAATTTTCAGAAGAAATCCCTACAAAAATAGTGATTTTTATCACTAAAAACCATTGTAAATACCATTTTCCATTTTTGTAACTCCATTTTGTTCAAGCCGAGGAGTCCTCGAGCTTGAGGAGTATTAGAACTACCATCCTACCAATTTTCATGATTTTTAGACTCCGTTTGAGCCCCCAAATAAGCCCTGGAACCTATTTTTTAACTAGGCTGGACACTAGGTCTGGACAGGGCCAAAACCACTCAAAAACTATAAAAAGGGCTGGAGAGCTCATTTTTGGGGTTAGCTTGTTGTAGATTTCAGTTTTGTAAGAGAGCTCTTTGGTAATCGAAGCTTTCCATTGTTCCACTCTTTGCTCTTACCTTGTGCGCGTGTGTGTGTATGTGTGTGCATGCTTGTGTGCTTTCACTCACGCACTTGTGCCATCACTTGCTTGCGGTCTTCATACCGGTCCTCACATCTCCACGGATTGACATTATGAGGTGTATCTCCTCACGTTGGTACTCACCATTGTGCTAGAGTGACACCATATTTGGCGCCGTTGCCGGGGAGAGAGCTTGGAGGACGAGCGTGTGACGATAAGACGTAGAGTAGCGACGTTGGAAGGTAAAAAAATCATCATTTTCAGTTCAGTTTTTGAATTTTCCTTCTTCTTCATCTTCACCATCATCACCATCTCCACCCACCTTCATCTTCTCAGTTTTTCTCCATTTTTTAGAGTACATTCACCTTGTTTTTACTTGTGGTTGTGAGCAAGAAGCTTAGAGGGGGGTGTAGAACTAAATCGCTGAAGAAAAACTCGTGAAACACTCTCCAAACACCAAGAATATGAGCGGTCATTTTCGGAAGTGCTAAAACCTGCGTCAAGTATCGTTTTTGAGAAACAAAGCTTTTGGGAGCTACGCGGAGCAAAATAGGGTGCTAGGAGAGTTGGAAGAGAGTATCAAAGGTAAGCAAACCCACTTCATACTCATGAACTCTCAGGAAATCCAAGTTTTTTCAGAAAAAAAGTCGACCTGCGTCAAGTATCGTTTGGGATTTACAGAGGTTAAATGTTGAGTTTTGCTTGATACAGAGAGTGAGGATAAGAGAGAAGAGCTAGGAAATCAAGGGGGCAAAATCAAAAATTCAAAAACAATTGTTAAAATTTGTCTAAGGGTCAAGTATCGTTTTACTCCCGCGGTCGAGTATCGCAATACTTCACAAGTATCGTTTTGCTCCTGAGGTTGAGTATCGCGATATTTCCCATCGATCGTGTATCGTTTGGCTCAAGTATCGTGTTCCAGAGATCGCGATACTTGCCAAAGATCGTCGATCGTTGCGATTAAAGATCGGTATCGTTTTGGCTCAAGTATCGTCGATCGTCTCAGTGAGAGATCGTTTACCAGAGATCGCGATACTTGGGTGAGATCGGTATCGTTTTGCTTAGCGATCGTTTTGGTCAAAGATCGTAGATCGTTTCACTCAGAGATCGCGTATCGTTTTGAACCAAATATCGTCGATCGTGTATCGTTTTGACCAAAGATCGTTGAGTCCAAAGATCGTTTTGACCAAAGATCGTTTGGGGAAGTATCGTGTATCGTTTTCTCCCGAAGATCAAGTATCGTCTGCGATCAAATATCGTGTATCGTCTGGATTCAGGTATCGTGTATCGTGTCGGTCAAGTATCGTTTTGGTCCAAGTATCGTGTATCGCGTCTCAGAGATCGCGATACTTGCCAGCGATCGAGTATCGTTTTGAGCCAAGTATCGAGTATCGTTGGTGCCAAAGATCGTTTGGTTCATAGATCGTGTATCGTTTGCATGAGAGATCAGTATCGTTTCGGTCGAAGATCGGGTATCGCTTAAGTCAGAGATCGTGTATCGTTTTCTTCCAAATATCGAGTATCGTCTTGAGCCATATCGTTTTGCCCAAGTATCGCCTACTTCAAGTATCGCGATACATACCAAGTATCGTGTATCGAGTTCCTCAAGTATCAAGTATCGTGTCCTACAAATGGTATATATCGCCTGATTTGAAGCATTTTCTGAGAGACCCTGTTTCCCTGTTTTAACCCCCAAAACCCTGAACTGGCATAACTTTCTCATACGAAATCCGTTTGCTGTGATTTTGGTTTTGTTGGAAAGCTCGTGGGGAATACAACCAAAACATCGACTGGTTATGTTACTATTAATACCAGGATTATTAGATAGGGTATTTTGAAGTTGACCCTCAAGGAAACTAGAAAACCAAGGAGTTCCAAAGGATTTTGAGCAATATAAGAGAACTTTGGGACTAGAAGCCAAGGCTTATGAACCTGAGATCTGGCAGACACTTAGGCAAGGATAGACAAAGCATTAGGTCATCTGAGGCTAGTGTCAACCATACATCCAAGTCTTGGGCTCAACAGCTTAGTGGTTATCCTTACACACGAAGTTCAGAAACCAGTGACTCGGAAATGTCTTTTAGCATGGAAAGACCCACACGTAGCTCAGGCATTGCCTATTTACAGACACCAGAAGGTCCCTATAAGACCCAATTGGAGTATATCAGGACCAACCAATTAGGTGCTCGCATCTATGAGGATGGTCTAAGGCGATCAGTGGTTCAACTCAAAAATCCTGACCAACTCTTTGGACTTGAACACCCAGTGGTCAAGTTTGAAGAGGGTGCTTACATTGATAAGGAAGGAACCATGTATGTGGTTACCAACTTACCAGATAGGACAGATGAGTTTGGAAATATCATTCCTGAGAAGGAGATAGGAGACCTAGAGCAAGGGGACCTAGGAGGAGAACCCAAGACCCCTAGAGGTAAGTCAGTCTTAACCAGAGTGCTCACTCCAGAATGGATTCCTCAAGATAATAAAAGCATAGAACTATTCGTGAATAGAGAAACGGAGGAAGCCTTTTGGAGATTTAGGCCAGATCAACCCAGCCCAGTAGTCACCATCTATGAATTCAAGGACCCAGAGACACCAGGGAAAGCTGTCTATCTAGATCACACATCTCAAAAATTATTCTTGGTATCAGATCATGACAGACATGCTTACACTTGGCAAGGCGAATCAATTTTCCCTCCACCAAGATCTAATGTTTCCCAGGGCCTCCAAGGAGCCGGATCATCCAAGGCTCATGAAACCCAGAGAGAAAGAACTAGAGAGAGACCGGAGGTAAGCTTTGCAGACACTATAGGCAGAGACACATCAGGATATGGAACAGAAAGACTTGAAAGGGAGAGACATAGAGTTCATAGACATCAAAGAGATGATCATGATTTCCCATTGCCTAGACCACGAGAACACTCAAGAACCCTTAGACCCTCTCAAGTGGTTAAGACAATGAAGAACTACTTTGATGGATTTGGAGATCCTTATGATCATGTGGCGGAGTTCAAACAAGTGCTAAGAGCTGAACAGGTTGAAGACTTGTTCACCCAATTCGAGGCATTTGGTTTGACTCTTAAGGGTACTGCCTTAGCTTGGTTTCAACCTCTAAACAGTCGCAACTATAGAGAGATAGGTCAGCTTCTAGAAGAATTCATTGTAGAATTTTCCAAGAGTGGTATCAGACATAACACATCATCCTTGATCCACAGCTTCAAGCAGACACCCCAAGAAACAGTGCGACTTGCAGGAAGAAGGTTTAGACAGTACTTGGAAAGATGCCCTGTACCAGAATTACCCACATCAGCCAAACAGGTGGCACTGTTTTTAGATGGCCTATTGAGCACAAAATTAAGGTCATATGTATACTTGAAAGAGCCTAGATCCATAGAAGAATGTATACGGATGTGCATTGACATAGAAGACAACTTGGGTGAGGAATTAGGACTATCCAAACTCTATAAGGATTCTGATAGTTCTACAAGTCATACCTCTAGAGCCTCCACTGAGATAGATGAGATAGCTGAGCAAGTGGCCAAAAAGCTAGGAGTTCAAAATAGACAAATGCCAAGGGTCACCTCAGTGAAGCGATGTTATACGTGTGGAGGAGATCACATGGCTAATGTTTGTCCATTGACGACTCAACCCCACGGAAACCCTAATGCTCTGTATTGCACCATTGAGAGAAAATACACAAATCATACGGCCCAAGATTGTCCCTATAACAGGCAGGCTGTTAAACAAAATTATCAGCAACCTTACCAACAGGGTAGGTATCAGAATCAGTACCAACAACCATATTATAGGCCACAACAATATCAACCGCAATACCAGCAGCAATATCAAGCACCATATAGGCCACAACCAGTCCTAGGGAACCAACCGCCAGCTCCTGCCAATGTGATCCCAGTCAAATATACGATGGCGGAGGAGAACTCTAATAGAGCATTGGTACCACTAACCCCATTGATACCAGAAAATGATTTTCACGCTCATGGTTCAGACTACGTCCAAGAAGATAGTCCACATGCTTACTATATAGAGTCACCTGAGCAAAGTGAGATTTCTCACTGTCAATATGAGACACCACCTATGGAACAAAATTGGGAGCCAGAATACTCTAACGTCATGTATACGAATCCAAATCCTAGGCCCCAATTGAGACAAGTAAGACCACAAGTCCCTAGAGGACCATGCTTTAGATGTCAGGGCGATCATTTCATTCGTGAATGTCCCCACCAATCAGCTCTGGGACTAGGACAAAACATCACAATACAAGGCTTCTGTCCTGAGTGCGGCAAGGAACATCTTCCTAGAGAGTGTCCCAGGAATCCCTCTAGTGTACCCAAGGTTACACCCATCAATGTGGTAGGCTTAGTGGCAGATTCCAGTTCAAGTAGCAATAATGTGGCTCCTGTACAGGCAGTTACTAGGGCACAGGCTGCACAACAAGCAAAACCATCTGAGCAATCGGAGTCAAGTGAGGCAGGAGAGCCTAGTAAGAGGAAACCAAGAACATGGAAGGATACCAGAGAGAAGGCTAATCGCAAGTGGAACAAAAAGCTATCCGAGCTAGAAGAAAGCCTAAGGGATACCAAAACAAAAATAGAAGACATTGCATCTCAAAGCCCCTCGCATGCCGAAGCTCCATCCATTCCACCTCATTCTACCCCACCGCCCATTGTAAATAGACCGCAATCAGGGTCTGTTCTTGCAGATCCAACCCCAGAAGGCTTGGACATGATGTTCAAGGCCTACCAGGCTCGTCTTCAAGAAGGGCCAACAGCTGCAAACTTAGACAAGAGTTACCCTAGAGCAGACTTAGAGATTGAACGGATGAAAATGTGCATGAAAATGGTAGAACAAGCTCAAGCTATACTTGAGACTAGTCAAAAGTTCAATCAGACAAACTCTGTCAAACCGGATTTGCATTTCCAAGGCTTACTAGAAAGATTAGAGCAGTTGGTAAACAAACCACAAATTTCTTTACCTCCACAGGCTCAACCAGTTATTGAAAGAGGAAGCTCACCACCAATGGGAGCTTATGTTCCTAATTCCACGGATGCTGGAATGCCTCCTTCAATTCAACAGTACTCTCAAGAGTTCTTGCGAGAAATACAGGAAGAGAAATGGGCCAAGGAGAAGGGTAATTCCACTCCTATTCCTGAGATTGATGATCTACATGATCAATTTCCCCAAGACATTCTGTCTATCTATGGAGACCAAGCTGAGCAACAAGAAGATGAAAGATTAGATTTTGAATCTAATTCTTTACAAGAGTTGCCTCATTACACAGGCCCATGGGAATCTGAATCTCTCCAGATCAGAGCTCCCACAATATTGGTAAGAAATGAAGACTCGGTGATTCCAAGAAACACTGATGTTGTGAAGAACACTAAGGTTCAATGTCATCTCACTGTGGAAGAGCTGCTCAAAGCAAAACCTGAGCTCTGGAATCATGTGAAGGATCAGGTTCCAGAACTTGAATCCAATATGCCAAAAGTAGGCTCTAAGCAAAAAGTTCCAGAGATACCTCTCGACAAGATAGGAGACATGAGTGAAGGTGAAGAAGGTAACACTTATCTTCCGATCACCTATCAAGGTTACACAACCAAGGCAATTGTAGATTCGGGCGCTGGTGTTGCTATCGCGACCACCTCCTTGTGGAAGCGATGGGGCAAACCCACATTAAGACCAACTAGAATGAAGCTTCAAATGGCAGATGGTCATTTTGAAAGACCTCTAGGATTGCTTGAAGGGATAACTCTAACCACTTGTGGTGTAGAGTTTGAACATACGTTTGCTATATGTGACTTTGAGAAAAATAATGTCTACGAGATGATCCTAGGAAGACCCTTCCTACGACAATTGCAAATAGTACAGGATTGGGGAACCAACTCCTTGTACTTACAACACTTAGGGGTCACCACCAAGGTCAATCTGAAGGATTACACCTTCAGAGATGTACCACCCCTACAGTGGAATCCTATCCACAAAGCAAAAGAAGATTCAATCTCTGTGCAGTCTGGAAGTTCACCTGATCCATCATGGCTGCATGAAGATACTCACTTGTGGATGTGCAAGGTCGCAGAGGAAGAGGAAAAGCGCCTAAAAGCGAGAGAAGAAGGAACTCCCCCAGGAGATAGACCAATAAAAGACCCAGCCTATACACCGATGATATTTCCAGATGAGGAATTTGAGCCTCATGGTTGGGCAGAAATCTTAGCTACCATGGACATAGCAGTCAATGAAGAACAATGGACACCTCATTGTGATGAGGAGGGTTATGATATTTCAGTGTTCATGTGTCAGCCCCTGTTGGAAGAGTGTTATCCTAGTGAGTTCATAGAAGAAGAAGAGAATGACGATGATCTAGAATCCATTGTGATGGATACTTATTTTGACTCAGAGGAACACTATTTAGAGGACACAGGAGTGTTAACCCAAAAAGAAGAAGAACCCCTCACGAGTATCAAAACGATAAATTCAAAGGAAGGAAGTGAAGGAGGTAAAAAGAAAATGAAGAGAAAAGCTGTGAAACAAGAAGAGGAAGAATCAATGTTTGAAGTACCAGAAAATTTCAAGAAATATGAAGTGGAAGACCGAAGAATTTTGGTACGGATGCCTAAGAGAGAGGCCATTATAGGAGAAGCATATGACAATAAAGAAAAGACCAAAAAAATTGTAGTGACCATTGAAGGGAACGAAGAGCGATGTACGTACATAGGAGATGACCTAAGTGCAAAAGAAGAAGCAGAACTTGTAGCTCTATTAAGGGAATATAGGGATGTGTTCGCATGGCACTATAGAGACTTAAAAGGAGTAGATCCAAAGATTTGCTCTCATACGATTCCGATGACCGCTGATGCCAAGCCCACCAAACAAAAGCCCTACACATATAATGACAATTATGCAGCCAAAATAAAGGAGGAAATTGACAGGCTGATTGAAGCTGGATTCATCTATGAGATTGAGCACACTGAATGGGTGTCCCCTATTGTAGTGGTGCCCAAGAAGAATGGGAAATTGCGAGTGTGCATTAACCTTAAAAAAGTTAACGCCGCTACGATCAGAGATAGTTATCCACTTCCAATCACCGAACATCTTCTGGAGCGTGTTGCAGGCAAGGAAGTTTATAGCTTCCTTGATGGATTTTCAGGTTACAACCAAGTAGCCATTGCCCCCGAAGATCAACACAAAACGGCCTTTGCCACAGAATGGGGAATCTTTGCATTTCGTGTGATGCCATTTGGGCTCACCAATGCACCTGCAACATTCCAAAGGCTCATGTGTCATGTCTTCAAAGAGTTCTTGCGGAAGAGCTTAGAAGTATATGTGGATGACTTATGTGCTCATTCCCAACAAAGAAGTTACCACATCCCTGAGCTCAGACAAATCTTCAACAAGTGTAGAGATTATCGAGTTTGTCTGAACCCAGAGAAGTGTGTGTTCATGGTACGACAAGGTAAAATCTTAGGTCATATTGTTTCTAAGAATGGAATTTCAACAGATGAGGACAAGGTAAGAGCGATAGCAGAGTTGCCAAGACCAAGAAATGTTAAAGAGGTACAGGCCTTTATGGGCCATTGTGGATATTACCGTAGGTTTATCCACATGTATGCCATCATAGCTAAACCTCTTTATGGGTTGTTAACAAATTTTGAGTGGAACGAGGAATGCGAGAATTCCTTCAACGAGCTGAAAAGACGTTTGTGCACAGCACCAATATTGACTACTCCGGATTGGAGCAAACCCTTTCATGTCCATGTAGATGCCTCCAATCATGCAATAGGATGTGTGCTAGCACAACCCACACGTGAAGGAAACCTAGATTTGCCGATAGCATATGCTAGTAGGCAATTAAATGCAGCTGAACGAAATTATACCACAACGGAAAGAGAAGGCTTAGGCATGGTATATGCCGTGAAGAAGTTTAGACACTATCTATTGGCCAATAAGTTTAAGTTTTTCACCGATCATCAAGCTTTACTATATTTGGTCAATAAACCTTGCAATACAGGCCGCTTAGTAAGATGGTTCCTCTTACTAATGGAATACGACTTTGAAGTTGTAGTCAGGAAAGGTAGAACCCATCTTAGGGCAGACCATCTTTCTCGTATCACTTCAGGAGAGCCACCGCAAGGAGTGTCTGATGAGTTGCCCGATGCTTATCTGTTCAATTTAGAAGTTGTTCCTAAATGGGCAAATAAGTTGGTGCCAGTCCTAACCTTCGGACCTGCAAATAAAAATGTGAAAACAAGCAAAGAAGAAATTGTAAGATCACAAAAGTATCAAATATTGGCCGGAAGCATGTACAAACAAGATCTAGAGGGTGTACTAGCTTGTTGTGTTGAGGACGACGAACATACTAGTTGGATGCAACAAGCCCATGAGGGACTGCTAGGAAATCACTACTCTAAACAACGAACATTGCAGAATCTAAAACGTTTAGGAGTGTATTGGCCTAGCATGGACAAAGAAATACAGGAGTGGATCCAAAATTGTCCAGTGTGCCAGAAGAGACCCCCAGTGGAGCATGCCACTCTTTATCATGTGTCATTAATCCCAGATTGGAGTGCTCCATTGGTTGAGTTCATGAGATCGGGAACATTACCCAATCAGGCTAGTCTTGCAAGAAAACGGAGCATGGAGCAAGAGGCTCAAGACTATGCCTTAGTAGGAGACAACCTATATCGAAGAGGCAAGGATGGTTACCTAAGACTGTGCGTTCATGAATCAGACTATTTAAAATTCTTAGAAACTGCACACAGCGGTGCTGCAGGTGGACACTTTGGGCCTGACAGAGTAATTAAGATCATTTTATTCTCAGGACTTTGGTGGCCCACTCTTCATACGGATGCACATACTTATGTGAAGAAATGTGACACATGCCAACGTGCCCAATATCCGATAAGAAAAGACGAGATGCCTTTAAGGCCAATGATGGGAGGACGTGCATTTTCAAAGTGGGGTATAGACTTTGTTGGTCCTATTAACCCCCCAGCTAGAAACTCCCATGCAGAATACATTATTGTAGCCACAGATTACCTTACAAAGTGGGTGGAAGTAAAAGCCACAACGAAGAATGATGCTCAAACGACGGCCAAGTTTTTATTCGAGAACGTGTTCACCAGATACGGATTACCAATAGAGTTGGTCAGTGATAGAGGTACGCACTTCTTGAATGAGGTCATTGAAAATCTCCTTCAAGAATTCATGGTGATACACAAGAAGTCTGCACCTTATCACCCACAAGCCAACGGACAAGCCGAGAGCACGAATAAGATCCTATGCAACGTGTTGACGAAACTTGTAAATAATAAACGCTCTGATTGGGACAAACAACTTCATCATGCTGTTTGGGCATACCGAGTTGCCTACAAAACGGTACTCAATGCTACCCCATTTCAGATGGTCTTTGGACAGAATGCTGTGCTACCATTGGACTTCCTAATCCCAGCCTTGAAAGTAGCACAAGAGCATGAATGGAATGGACATGAGTTGTCTTCCCGGATCTTTGATCTAGAACGCTTAGGTGAGACGAGGCTACGGGCAGCAGCAGGCATTTATGCTCCAAAGAAAAGGCAAAAGGCATACTTTGATGCCCATGTAAAGGATAAAGGATTGAAGGAAGGAGATCTAGTGCTGGTTTATACGCTAAAGCAACATGCCCGCAAATTGGAGAAACGAGGATATGGACCCATGATCATTAATAGACTCTCCACTAGCGGTGCAGTTCAATTGGCCACTTTGGAAGGTGATATCCTACCAAACTATATTAGTGGATGCCGAGTCAAGTTATATCAAGAACCTCTTACAGAGGAAATGCTCATGAGACTCAACACTGCTAAGAAGCGAAAAGAAGAGGAGTTAAGGGTTAGAGAAGAAGCACAAGCAGAGGCAAGAGAGCGCATCAGAAGAAATAAGCTACGGCGGCTAGGCCTAGATGTCAACACAAAAGCTCCCAAATATCACATGGACATGTGCCAAAAATCAGACATAACTACTTCTCAAATAATTGATCGACGGCCCTTTGTGACTATAGAGGTAGGACGCGGTAAGAGTGTAAAGACTGTGAGAGCATTAATTGATTCAGGTGCAGCAACTAGTGCAGTTCGACTTTCATATTGCCAAGACCTGCAATTGGACATCAAGCCCATAGAAGCCTATCTCATAGGATTAGGAGGCGTGGAAACACCCTGTTTGGGCGAGGTGGAACTCCCCATCTACCTTCAAGATGTTCCAATAAAAGTCAAAATGCTAGTGTGTCACGATGAGGACCTCACAGAACCACTTGTCTTGGGTCAAGATTGGATTTACGACCATGCTGTCAACTTGAACCTAAGAAGTCAACTTCTTCAAGTGTGGGTATATAATCAATGCATTACATTAGAATTGGAGAATCACATGCCCATTGAAACTGACACCACACACTCTCTTTGTTCCTCTAAGGCTAATCTTCTTGAACAAGATGTTGTAGATGTCAAAAGCTCTATGATCCAGACGGACGCAATCACGGAAGGACAGTCGCAAGGTCAAGAAGAACCTTCTTCTTGTCTTTTAAAGAGCAAAGCATCCACAGGAGCTCAACCTCAGAAGCAAGCAAAACAGTGCAAGACAGCCAGTCTATCAAATAGACAAAGAGCCCTCAAGAAGAAAGAATTGTTGGGCGTTAAGGAATTACAAAAATCAGAGAGGAAGAGGCTATCAAAGAGGTGGATACTCTCAGTCTAGAGGAAGGTTCAACCATCACCAAGGCCACAACAACTACAACAACAATTACAATGGCAACTACCAAGGAGGATTCATAAACAGAAAGGACTACAACAACCACAGAGAGGAGCAGGATGACTCTCTCTTGATCATGAACATGACTTCAAAGTCAGTTACAAATGATGATCACTTATTTTATATTGATTCAGGGTGTTCAAATCATGTGGCTGGTAATGTTGCACTACTCTCTGATCTTGAGGAACCAAAAGGTAAACACCAAGTCCAAACAGGTGATGACACAAAGCATTCTGTAGTTAAAGTTGGAAATGTGAAAACTTGTGATGGTAATCAGAATTTGTTGAGCAGAGTACTTTATGTACCTACAATTACAAAGAACTTAATGAGTGTTGGTCAGATTGTAGAGAAAGGGTTGCAGGTCAGATTCAATCAGTTTGGAGCATTTGTGGAGGACCCAAGACATGGATTCAAAAGGATAGCTAAAGGAGAAAAATCAGGTAGACTTTTCACTTTTGAGTTGGAAGATACAAAGAACATTGCATTATACAGTTATAAAGATCAAACAATTTCAGAGCTTGAGATTTGGCACAAGAGATTAGGGCACATAGGAGAAAGGACCTTGAAGCAAATGTGTAGGGACCAATGTGCGCTTGGGATACCTAATGTATCCAAGCAACATATGATTTACAAGTGTGGTGCTTGTCAATTTGGTAAGTCTCACAGGTTACCCTTCTCCAAGAAAGGATATATGCATGAAGACTATCTAGAGCTTGTACACACAGATGTATGGGGACCTAGCAAAGACCCCTCAGTCTCAGGTTCAAGGTACTATGTGTCTTTTATTGATGACTATAGTAGATGGACTGTATTATACTTTATGAAGCACAAGGATGAGGTATTTAATTGTTTTAAGAAATATCTTTCATTAGTTGAAAATCAAACAGGAAGGAATTTGAAGAGGCTAAGGTCAGATGGAGGAGGTGAGTACTTCTCCAATGAATTTGAGGACTTCTTGCAGGACAGAGGCATCAAAAGGGAAATAACCACAAGGTACTCTCTTGAATAGAATGGGGTAGCTGAAAGAAGTAATAGGTTAATTGTTGAGACAGCTAGATCTATGCTTAATGAGAAGAAATTACCTAACTATCTATGGGCAAAGAGTGTTTCTACTGCCACCTATCTCATAAACAGGTTACCATCAAAGTCACTTGATGGTATGACAACATATGAAGCATGGCATGGTAAGAGACCATCATTGGATCACTGCAAAATTTTTGGATGTGTAGCATATGTACACATTCCTTCACAGGTAAGAGGAAAGCTAGATCCAAAGGCTGAAAAATGTATTTTCATTGGATATGATTTAAATCAAAAAGGTTACAAGTTTTATAACCCTACCAATAAGGGATTTATGGTAAGCAGAGATGTGATCTTTGATGAGAATGATTCTTGGTATGAGAATGAATGCAAGAAGGTCAAACTATCCTATGATTTGGAAGAAGAATTTCCAAAACTTACAAAGGAGGAACCTACTCAGGATGGAGAGTCAAGTTCAGATGATGAAGATACAATCAACCTTGAAGAGTTCAAGGCATGGAAGTCCAAAGGCAAAATGAAGATGAAGAAGCTTGAGGACATACCAGAATCTTCAACTCAATCAATCAGAAGGTCTCAAAGAGAGAGCAGAAAACCTATCAAATATGGGTATGATACATCTCTTGTTACTAAACATTCAATTTATCTTGCAAAGGATTTGTTAAATGAAGAACCAGGATCATATGAAGAAGCAATCACAAAATCAAAATGGAAGGAAGCTATGAATGAGGAGATTGAAGCACTCAAGGAGAGTGATACATGGGAGTTAGTACCCAAGAAGGACTCCATGAAGGTAATAGGATCCAGATGGATCTATAAATTGAAAAGAAATTTTGATGGCACAATTAACAGGTACAAGGCCATATTGGTAGCCAAGGGTTTTGCACAAACCCAAGGCATTGACTATGAAGAAACATTTTCTCCTGTGGCCAAGATGCCAACAATCAGAGTGTTGGTGAGTGTGGCTGCATCAAAGAATTGGAACATGTACCAATTGGATGTCAAGAATGCTTTCTTGAATGGATGGATTTCAGAAGAGGTTTATATGTCACAACCTCCTGGCTATGAAGACCCTAAGAAGGTAACTTATGTTTGCAAATTAAAGAAGGCTTTATATGGATTGAAGCAAGCACCTAGGGCATGGAATTACAGGCTAACTACATACCTCCAAGACCAAGGTTTTGTCATGAGTAAGGCTGGCACTTCTCTGTTCATTAAGAGAAGTAATTCAAAGGTAATCTATCTTTGTGTCTATGTTGATGACATCATCATTACAGGTAATGATGTCAATGGAATCAGAAGCATCAAAAGCCAAATGATGAAGGAGTTCAAGATCAATGATCTTGGGCTATTGAAGTATTTTTTGGGACTTGAATTAGTTTACACTAATTCAAGAATATACATTACTCAGAAGAAGTATGTGCAGGACATGTTGAAGAAATTTCAATTGCAGGATGCTAAAGCAGCTAGTACTCCAATGGAGGTGAACCTAAAGCTAAGTGCCCATGAAGGTGATGAAGTCCAAGACATTACAGGTTATCAAAGTATGGTAGGTAGCTTGAACTATGCTACTCTTACAAGAATTGATATTGCATATGGAGTTAGTGTGCTAAGTCAATTTATGCACAAGCCAAGGATACCTCACTTAGAGGCTGCCAAAAGAATCTTGAAGTATCTCAAGGGTACACAGAACCATGGTTTGTACTTTCCTTACACTTCAGATATTGATATAAAAGTTTATTCAGATGCAGATTGGGCAGGATGCAAGGATGATAGGAGAAGCACTTCTGGATACATTTCTTTTACAGGTGACAAACCAATTTCATGGTCTGCAAAGAAGCAACCAACTGTTGCATTGTCTTCTACAGAAGCAGAGTATAGAGGGCTAGCTAATGCCACTCAAGAAGCAATTTGGATTAAGCTTTTGTATTCAGAATTGGGCTTATATACTAGGCCTCCAATTATCTTTGGAGATAATACAAGTTCTCTTCACCTTGCAGCTAATCCTATCTATCATGCCATGACCAAACACATAGAAGTTCATTATCATTATGTGAGAGAGAAGTTGTTAAGCAAGGACATTCAGTTGACCTATGTGTCAACCAACATGCAATGTGCAGATTTGTTGACTAAAGCTTTGGATGGAACCAAACTTTGCAGGTTCAAATCTATGATTGGATTGCAGGATATACTTGAAGATTGAAGATGAAGAATTAAGCCAAAATGTTTGGCTTGAGGGGGAGCTGTTGGTGTAAATCACAAGCCTACACATTTGGCTTGGAAGACATCATGAAGACTCCACATGCATGAAGAACCATAGGAACATATGCTAGTGGTTTATTACCACTTTACCTCATTGTAAAAGTCTAATTTGACTTAGAATCTTTTGTAATCACCTACCTAAGTGATTTGTGGAAAAGTAGATCTCTTGATTGAGAGAATATCTCCAAACTTTTAGATGCTTGATCATAGGAAGCCAAAGATTTGAATTTGAATTCAAATCCTAAGTCATTTCCTATAAAAATTGGATGTGAAAAAGTCGCGGGTAGATCACTCCATTCCCGAGGCTTATTCTGTTGAGATTGAGTGTGTGTAAGGACTATACCATAGCCTACACCTCTCTACACCATTAGGAAATGCTAGTCATGCCAATGGGATTGTATACAAGTGTTAATTAATAGCTATATTTACATCATTCATCTCTGTGTTCACTGATTGTCTACTCCAAAGTCTGTCAACTTGTCAAGGGCATATCTCAGTCAATACTCCACCAAATTCAGTGATTCAAAGGTTGTTGGATTCAGCTCAAAGTCATCTACATGCGGACAAAGTTTTGAAGTGATTTCATTCAGCCAATTTAGAGAAATCGTCGTCGAGGTGCTCACTGGTCTATCTCTGCTACAGTCCTAAAAAGTCGGGGGTATACCAAATCTTGCTAAATTAATTTCTCTTAGCATAGTTCATTATTTTACATCATTCCACTTGCAAATGTTAGCTTATTAAGCTAATTGAATACCCCTAGAAGGAATTTTATCAATTGTTACTGTGTTGGTCACACTGAGCAAAACATTGAGCAGGTGTCAAGATCAAAATAGAAGGTTTTCTTGACTTTGTGACTTCCAAAGTTATCTGTGTTGATTCAATCATTACACACTTCATTTCCAAAGGACATAGGCCATTTCTTGGTGTCATTGGAAAGCTAAGGGAGTCTACTAATCAAGTCTAAAGCTAAAGAGGGCTGGTACAAAGCAGGTTTTGACAGTACCTACTCAATCTCTTGGATCATCCATCCATCTTTCCCAACAAATGCCACTATACATCCATGATCGAACTCAATGATGACATAAACCTCAAAAAAGAGTATACCACAATGTCATCTTACATGCCAAAAACGTGACAAGATCATGCTCTACTCTCATATGGAGGAGCTACCACGGTGATCATACATGTACAATGCTTTGAAGCTCTGAAAATAAGAGCTTGCGCACCAAAAATCTCTCGAAGAAGAAGTTTCAAACCAAAATGAAACTCCAAAAGCAACTAGGGTTCTTTAGGCAAAAATGTGCTGCTATGTGTTTTGCTGTTTCATAGGTGATAGCCTCTGAATTTGAACTTTTGGTCTTCAGCAAACTTCAAGATCTAATTCTTGGCTACGTAACGAGATAAAGAACACCTCATGGGAGGTGTGTAGCTCAAGATATGCACAAAACAAGCACTTGCTGTCAATTTTACTTTCATGTGCAACACTACTACTCTGTATTTTATAGTTTTGGCGACCTTGCACTAAGAATCCGAATCTGAGTTCTTCTACTAAGCTGTAGCTATCTTTTCAAGCTACGCATAGCAAGTTGAATCATCACATTCCAAGCTATAGAACTCAAGTTATGACTCAAAAACTAACCTGCTATCCTATTGAATGTAGATTCACTTTCTAGAGTAGTCTGTGTTTTTTGAATTTTCAGCAGTCTAAAACTCCAAATCAGGTTCTGCACACTTCTGTGAACTTGTAGCTTTCTGTGTTAACTATGTATGGAACTTTAAAACACATTAATCTGAGCTTCTTAGCTTGAGTTATGACCAAAATACTGAACAGCTATCAAGAGATGCCGACCTGCACTTCTACCCCTTCTGACCTAAGCTTCCATTGAAGCTTCTTGCACACCAGCCTTTAGCATGCTCTGATACCAATGAAGGGCTTTGGTGTGTAGAACAAGAGGAGGAAGGAGGAGATGGAGCGAGAGAGAAGAGAGGAGAGATGCGCGGACATGCGTGGGAGCCTCAAAACCCACATAATGATCTCTAATTAGGCAATACTCTATATATGATGTATATATATGAATATGGGGATAAGGTCACATGACCCTTACATCCCCAACACTAACTTTAATGCATTTTGTGTTGAATGTGGGATAAAACATTAGTGTACAGTGCCGTATACACCTCAACAGAATGGAGTTGCTGAACAAAAGAATATGTCACTCATGGAGATGGCGAGGTGTATGGTCAAGAGTGAGGCTTTACCACATAGTTTCTCGCTTGAGGCTGTTATGTGTGTAGCATATGTACTTAACAGGTGTCCCATCAAAGCACTGCAGTCTATCACTCCATACAAGCCATCTGTTGCTTATCTGCACGTTTTTGGTTGTTTGGAATATGCATTAGTGCCTGAACAACAACGTAGAAAATTGGATGATAAGCAGTAAAATGTATTTTTGTTGGGTATAGTTCTGAAAGTAAAGGCCACCATCTATATCATCCACAGACTAAATGCATTCTGGTTAACCGTGATATGTTTTTTGTGGAAGATGCTATTCAATCATTGTTTTCATGTACCAAGGAGACATTTGTTAGCTCTAAAGACATGTATGATACTTTGCTGCCTCTTTTTATAGGTGGACATTCTAGTGTTGGTCCTAATGAGGAAACTTCTCAACCTTTGCAGGTTTCATGTGATTATGCAGATCATTCCATTTCTTATGCAGATTTACATGATGCACTTGTTGATGAGAGTGCTGATATTGAGTAGGCAAAAAGTATGCCAAAATTATTGCATGATAGTAAATTAGATGCACCTCTATCATATCGTACTCGGTTAGGCTCTCATAGTGCCTCTTTTGCATCAGATTGCTATGCTATGGCTGCCTCTAGTCTCTATGATGAGACTGAACTTGTTTTGTTTGATGAAGCACAAAATTCTAAACATTGGATGGCTGCAATGCAATCTGAATATGATGCTATCATGAAAAATGGTACCTGGTCCTTATGTGACTTGCCTCTTGGCAAGAAGGCCATTGGCACTAAGTGGGGATACAAGCTGAAGCGTGAACCTGATGGAACAGTTGAGAGGTATAAGGCTAGGCTTGTTGCAAAGGGTTATGCACAGGAAAGAGGATTTTGATGAAACCGTTGCTCCTACTTGCCAAATGACTACTGTTCATAGCATTTGTGCACTTGAAGCTCATCATGGTTGGGATGTACATCAATTGGACATTAAAACAATATTTTTGGATGGTGACTTGCATGAAGAAGTGTATGTTTTTCAGCCCCGTGGCTTTGTGCAAAAAGGGCATGAAAACCAAGTGTGCAGGTCGAAGAAGGCATTATATGGTTTAAAGCAAGCACCATGTGCTTGGTATGAAAAGATACATGCCTATCTCATTGCACATGGTTTTGAGAATAGTCTAACTGAAAGCATCTTATATGTTAAGCATGCTAATAATGTGCTTCTGATCATTGTGGTGTATATTGATAACATGTTGCTCACTAGTCCTCATGACATGCATATTGCTGATTTTAACGCTGATTTGCATGCCTCATTTGAGATGTCTGATTTGGGGCATTTGCATCACTATTTGGACATTCAATTTATGCAAGTTGATGGTGGAATGGCTTTGTCTCAAATGAAATATATTGACATATTATTGCAACGTTTTGACCTTGAAGACTGTAAGCTTATTTCCACTCCTATGGAGACAGGCTTATGATTAAGTCTTCATGATGTTGGAGATGCATTTGATGTTGTTCTCTATAAGTAGGCTATTGGATTCTTGATTTACTTATGCATTACTCGACTAGATATTCAGTTTGCTATCTCATAGATGAGCAGGTTTATGCATTGCCCAGGTGTCAAGCATTGGCAGGCAGTTAAGCGCATCTTTCGCTACTTGAGTGGTATCCGGCTACTTGGATTGTTTTATCCCAAGGGGGGATCACCACCGCCATATTTGCATGCTTTTTTTGACAGCGATTAGGTTCGTTGCTATGACACTCGTGTGTCCACTAGTGGCTTTTGCTTCATGCTTGGTACCTCATGTTTATCTTGGTTGAGCAAGAAGCAGCCTACTGTGGCCACTTCCAGTTGTGAGAGTGATTATAGGGCAACTTTCACAGCGACTCTTGAGTGTGTGTGGCTTAGACACCTTATGACTGATTTAGGTGTTGGTCAGTCTTCTGCCACCACCATCTTCAATGATAGTCAGAGCGCATTGGAAATTGCGAGGAACCCTGTGTTCCATGCTTGCACTAAGCACATTGAGGTGTGTTATCATTATGTCAGGGAGAGGTTCTCTGTTGGGGAGATCAGCTTGGCATATGTGCCCACGTAGGAGAGCATCACATACCTTTTTACGAAGGCTCTGGCTAGGGAGAAGTTTGAGGCTTTTCGCAAAGCATTGGGCTTACTTCCTTTTGTGGATTGATTCCACATAGCTTGGCAGTTCCTTATACATGAGTGCGAACTCCTTGTTCACCGCATCACTGCCAGGGGGGTATTTGTTGATATATTTAGGAAGTGATGTGTGTGAACACTCTAGGACCACCAAGGCACTTTTTTCCCTCATTAGGAGGTTTTTTCCCCCAGACTTGTGTATATGCCTATTGCCCTAACGGACTACTTATCTTTGTACATTCTAGTGGTAATACATTTAGTATTGTGTGTTGTGCTCCAAGCTTCTTCTTCTTCCTTGTGTTGTTTGCTTGCTTCCATAGACATCTAACTCCAACAAAGATCAGCATAGAGAGGAATCATTCTACTAAGATCATTTGAATCATGTGTTTCTTAAGGCTCACAATCAGTCCCAAGTACAATTTTGAGCAACTCATAAGAGTCAAGGATAGAAGTGATCTTAAACTTCCACAAGGTGTAATTAGTACCATCGAGTTTACCTTTCATGAAGGCTTGTAGTCATATGTGCAATGTTTGCACGACCGACATCATTACTGCTCTGATTTGTGTTTCACATACTTCTGTTGATGAACCACCTTGGTTCCCAATAGTAGATGATGACACACTACTTGACATCTTCTCTCTTAAGTTGTTCAAAGACATCTGTGACTTGCATTTTTGCTTTTGCAACACTCAAAACCTTCTAAGCTTTGATACTAAGAAATAAACAAGAATACTGACGCAACAGAATATGATTGATAGGTAGAGTAGTGAGAAGCAGAACACACTAACTAAAATATACACAAAAAAGAGAGATAGAGAAGTTAGATTCTCTAATTGCCAACAATAGTGTATATACAATGATGATACTATCCACTCGTGCACTCCCACTATGGAGCTCCAATTGCGTTCTGGACAGGCTCTAGACAAAGGGCTTTATAGTGTGCTCAGTCAAAATTTTGCCATAGTATCCAGGGTGTCTAATCCTATGATTTAGGCATGATCACTGGACTTGCATGATGTTATGATCTAGGTGCAACCATTGGGATCATCTATAATTTGAAGCATACTGAATTACTTAACTAGAGGATTGGATAAACCACCAGACGGAACCACTAAACTATCGGACCATCGGAGTCCTCGTAATTTTAGACTGATTGACTATTGAACTCTCATCCGAAATTCTTGTGGGACAGAAGTATATGCTTTGCCTAGTCTACTGAGTAGACTCGCATACATCATCTAGTACTTTTGCTCGTCTCATGCAGACCTCATCACAAATGTCCGAACTCTTATAATGGCTTTTCTCCTCATAGTGGGGGCTGTACAACTTAGAGTACCATGGATCATTTGCGACCATGTGCGGGTGGAATATTGAGTATATCTAACAGTGCCAAGGGGATTTGAAGCCACACCCCCCCTCAAGAGAGGTGAATGATTAATCTAAAACCACAATTACCTAATAACGATACAATAGCTTCTATTTGCACACAAAGATTTAGGGATTTAGAGAACAATCACTTGATGAAAAATGGCACGTCGATTCGACTAATGTGGAGAGCAATGTCTTCGCATCCACTCATGTATCTCAATAGGAAATCGTTCCTACTTATTCACTTAGCCTATGGTCCGATTCTACTTTTGATTGTTGAATGTCACTTCCCAATGTAAACGCTAACTTACCTCCTCCATTCCTTGATGAACAAGTTAACAAAAAAGCAACCAACCCATCTTAGTGAGGTCTCTTGGTTCCCACACCATTGAGAAATTGTGGTTCATTAAATCCTTCCAATCACCTTATTCATCATTGGTCAATTTTTCACTTGGGTATCTATTCGAAGTTACTACGATTTCCCTCTATGTCATTCACTGATCGCAAACTTCAATATCTAGGACCCTTGTATACGCAAACAATTTTTACCCGAAAGTGACACCAAAAGTTGTTGTAGACCTGCAAACTAGTAGCTTATGGGATTCAAGTGGCAAGGATCAACTAAATTGTCAATCTAAAATGTTACCCGTTCAATTTGTATGAAGATAAGTCTGCATGAATGTTTGGAACTCAAAAGAAATCCATGAGGAGGAAGAACAACCAAAACACACACACACACACAACAAAATAGAGAGCAATGAGCATCGAGAAATGAAAAATATTTTAGAAAATCAGGATTAATTTTAAGTAATGAAAAAATTGAGTGTATAATTGAACTCTCAAAAAGTTCTACTTTATTAGAAGAGCTAGAAAGTGTTTCTCAAGAAAATTTAGAATCAAATCTGATTATTCTTAACTCTATTCAAGAATATGAAATTATTAGTGAATTCATCCTAGAACATGAAGTTAACATAGATACCAAATACAAAACTGTAGAAAAGAAAATAAAGCATGTAGCTCAACCCTTACCCAAAGATAGTCATGATATATTTTGTCGAGTATCAGATGATCCTATTCTTAGAGATCGATCTAAGATAGGTCATATGTTTACAGCGGAAAGTAAGAAATATATTAAATTCAGTGATGAACTTCTTTCTCAAATAGAAAAAGATCAGTTTACAAAGATGATTGTTCGTCATGGTAAAGCATTTTCTTTATTCCCACACGAAATAGGATGTGCAGACCCAAAGTTAGTAGCTCCGATGATTATTTTTACTGTACCACACATTCCTTGGAATCTTTGTCCAATACCAGTTCCAAAGGCTCATTTACCTGAGCTAATGAGTTAAAGGAAAAGATTTCCATGAGAATCTTGGAACCATCCTCAACACCATATTCCAATAAGTGGTTCACGATATCGAAAAAGAGCGGGAAGCTACGCTTTATTAAGGATTTGCAGCATGTGAATAAAGTCACTATTAGGAATGTAGGAACGGGTCCCATTGTAGATGAGTTTGCCGAGGCATTTGCCGGTCACTCTATCTATTCAATGGGAGACCTGTATTGAGGGTATGATCAGTTTCAATTAGCTATTGAGAGTCGAGATGTGACCATGATGAAGACTCCTTTGGGTTTAGTACGCGTGTGTACTTTACCACAAGGAGCGACAAATTCTGTGGCGCACATGATGAATGCTATGAATCTGATCTTACATGACTTTATCCCAAAAGTGACAATGCCTTTTACTGATGATATTCCAATAAAAGGGTGTGTGGAAAAAGAAAAAGATGAAAGTTTAGATTCATCAGGTTGCAGAAAGTTTGTTTCCAGCCATATTTCCGATTGTGAAAAGATATTTGAAAGATTCGAAGAGGTTGGGCTAACTTTCTCCCTAGAGAAATCTACTTTTGGTGTTAATGAGGTGCTGATAGTTGGGCATTTATGTGGTCATTACGGTCGCAGGCCTTATCCAGCAAAAGTTGATGCCATTAGTAGGATTTCTAAGCCATGTCACAATGTTAGTGAAGTAAGGAGATTCTTAGGTGCATGTGTTTTCTATGTCATCTGGATCCCTCACTTTGCTCATGTAACGAACCCACTTTATGATTTATTAAGAAAAAGAAAGAAATTCTTTTGGATAGATGAGCATACTAGAACAATGAGACTTCTAAAGCAATTGCTTATCAATGCTCCTATTTTGAAACATATTGACTATACAAGAAATAAGCTTGTAATCCTAACCATTGACACTAGTCCTATTGGTATAGGCTGGGTCATTGGGCAGGATGATGAGGAGGAGCAAAGGTACGCAGTTCGCTTCGGAGCGAAGATCTTACATGATACTCAAATGAATTATCCTCAAATTAAGAGAGAATTATGAGGATTAGTTACAACTTTGAAAGCAGATAAAAAATACTTTATAGGAGCTAATGTAATAGTAGAGACTGACTGCCTTCCATTAATAGGTTTAATAGCTAATTGTTCATCTCCAAATATAGCTATGTTACGATGGATAGCCTTTATTAAATTTATTAAGCCTGCTTTTGTACATATTGTTGGTAAACATAACACCATTGCTGATATGCTCTCAAGAGCAAAATTCGACAATGATAGTGAAGCAATAGATAATCGTATAAATTTAATTAATTATGAAACATCTATCTTTATATATGAGAGATTTAGAGAAGACGATTATGAAGGAGAATGGCGAGATATAGGATACTATCTGAGTTCGTTTCAACCTCTTCCAAGCTGGTCTTCAAATCAATTCCGGAACATTAGGAAGAAGTCTTTCAACTTCTTCTTGAAAGAAGGATATCTTTGGAGACATGCTAGAGGAAAGGTATGAAACCCTCAAAGAGTACTAGGCTTAAAAGTTTTTCAAGTGCAAGTTATGCAAGAGATGCATGAAAGCCTTTGGGCTGGTAATAAAGGCTTTGTAGCTACATATGAAAAGATTAGGGAAAGCTACTGGTGGCCGAGAATGTATGTAACTGTTAAAGAATTTGTGAGCACTTGTATAACGTGCCAGTTACATTCCTCTGTCAAGCATACAGACCCCCTTCACCCGACCTATCCACCTTGTATTCACTACAAGTGGGTAGTCAACCTTGTGACCATGCCTAAAAGCAATAGTGGTATGAGATATAACGTTCTTGCACGAGAAGATTTGACAAACCACGTTGAGGGTAGAGCACTTCGTTCCAATACTACTTATAATGTATTCATATTTCTTTTAGAAGAAGTATTATCCAGATTTGGATACGTAGAAAAAGTAGTAGTAGATCGAGGTGAGTTAGATGCTAGAGAGGCGATAGAATTCTTTGCACATCATGGAATTCGATTGTCTCTTACAACTGCCTATAACCCAGAAGCAAATGGTAAAATAGAACGAGGGCATCCTTCCATAGTGAAGGCTATTTCAAAAGCATGCCATGGAGATATTGGACAATGGCCAAAATATCTCCCATTTGCTCTTTGGGATGATAGGATGACGTACACGAGAACAACTGGTTTTATGTCGGTTGAACTCATGTACTGTCAGAAGCCGATATTTCCTGTACATACTTAGATAGTTAATTGGATGAGTTTAGGGTGGAAAGATATTGTTTCACAAGAGGAATTATTAGCGCGTAGGATTAAACAATTAAAACAAGGTAACGAAAATCTAAAAGAAGCAATTAAAAAATTAAAAACATCACGATTGAAGAATAAAATATACTTTGACAAGAAACATCGGTGAGGCCGCAACCAATAGAGAGTGGTGATTGGGTGCTTGTATATGGTAGTACTTTTGATGCTCAATACGATGCACACCGTAAACTAACTAAACGTTGGTTTGGGCCTTATGTTGTTGTTTCGATTTTTGAGATAGGTACTTTTAAATTACGAGAATTTAATGGTTTTGTAATAAGAAATTTGATTGCAGGAAAAAGAATAAAGCTGTTTAAAAGAAGAGAAAGCAGTAAGTTCGAGTTGGATGAAGACTTCCTGGAAGATGAAGATGAAGATGAAGAATAACCAGGTGACTTAATTCTAATTATTCTTATTATTTATTTTTCTTCTCATGCAGTTCATAAATAGGGTCTTATTTGTTTCTGATATAAAGAGGAAATTTATTAAAATTATGTAAATAATGAACGAGAAATTAAATTAGGAATACGTATATAGGTTGAAAGTCTGATTTAGGGAACTTGTAATGCGTTGTGAAGATACGAGAGAGGAACACTTGAACTGCAACCTTTAGTAAAAGAGAAATTTACTTTATACTAGTAGAATTCTTTACTTTCTGAATGCGTTTAGCAAATGAGATCCTAATTTTGGCTATAGCATATTTCTAGATCCTCTGCTCTGATTAGGGGGTTAAGCCTTTCCCCTTAAACAAAAAAGTTACGAAGAAAAATAAATAAGAAAAAGAAAAATGAGAACATCAAGCAGTACATTAATGGCTTCTGCAAGATGGGAAAAAGAAAAAAAAAAAGAGAGAAGAAAAGAAAAAAGAGTACAAAGAAAAAGAAAAAGAAAAATATGATTCAGTTGTGGTCTTGAAACCACTTCTGAAATACTTTGCGGGTTATATGAGGTGGAGGTCTGCTGCAGAAGAATTAGTTAGATGTATCTTATGGCAGACACCTAAGAAATAAAAGAAAGCATACTTATATAAATTAACTTTTACTTAAGAACAGGGTTAATGGAATTATAAGTCCCTTAATTATCTAAATAACCATTATAGGTTTTTCTAAATTTGTATTTTTGACTGACCGAAACGATTTCTAATTCATATTTATGTAATTTCTAAAATTTTCTTTATTATCAGAAACATAATTAGAAATGAACAACATTTTTTTACAATATTAATTAGAATTAAGTTATAGGTTTTACCAAAGAATATGATACTGCTTTCCATTGAACTGCAGGTTGGCCCATCGAAGATGATGTGCAGGTTTGGTGGGGGCAGATGTCGGAAGGATTTCCTCACTCGAGTTAACATATGAAAAAATAAAAACTTTTTGATTGTAAGATAATTATCTGTTATCTCTCTCAAATATTTTTGATGCATTTGTTTGATTTGTTTAGTCTTTTTTAGTACCTGCAAGCAACAAAGATCATGAGGAGCTGGACTAAATAAATATCTTCTTATCTAAACAACCTTAAAGTTTGTAGCTCGATACAAGGAAGTTTTATGATTACATATATTTTAATCATGTCTATGAGTGTGAGTGTGTTATATGAATGTGAAATTTATGCCTATACATATGTGCTTATCTATGTATACTTAAAAGTTACAATTTCTATGTATATTTATGATTATATGTTTGTGTGTGTTTTTTTACTATTTAAGCTGAGTTACTTTCCATAAAGTGAGCATCGAGTGCATATATGTTAATATGTTTGTATGTGTGCCAAGGTTTAATATATGTGTACTATGTGATTAGACCCATATTATGAGTTATAAATGTGCATCTCTATTATGAGTGCATGTGTGCTAACCTTATATGTTTATCTATGTTTATAAGAACATATATATATATAGGCTAATACTTATTTTATATATGGTTAATGAAAATTAACTATATATAAATAAGTAATATATATTTTAATAGTTATGGATAAATAAGATATATATATTTATTATATGTATATCTATGTGGTTAATTGGTTTATATTCAATATATAACTTAATAAGTTAAGTTGAATTAGGGAATGATTAATAAGTATTTAATAATTAAATACTATAATAAACAAGTGATTAATATATCTTTTATGGTTTAATTTAAATATGAGTGTAAGTTATCTGAAAACGTGTGCATGCTGAAGTGGATGTATGTGCGAGTGTGCATGAGAAATAAGGTGAGGTGTGTGAGTTAATTGATCATAAGTATGCGCATATCTATGTTTGCGTTTGTGTATATAAATGAATGCATAATTGTGTTTTTCCTAATGCTCTTCTGTAGATCATTGCGAAGAAGATTACGAGATTACGAGATTACGAGCTAGATGCTGCTCTAATGCCGTTGATTTTAGTTCATTACTTGATATTATAAATTGATAAGCTTTGTATAGGAATATTTTCTGAGAGTTGTATTAGAACTCATTATAAGCATTTGTATAGGCTTAAAATTGATCTTAAAGTTTTTCATACTTTCACTTTATGATTTAATTAAGTTTTATATATTCTTTTCTTATGTCTAAGAATTTAGCATCGACAAGCAAATCTCTTATTAAAAACAAAAGAACTAGAAATATACTTTCATATGAATCTTAGTTCTTAAATAAAACTTAAATAGATTATAAAACTCTAGCTTTTATCACCCAAAAACTGAGAACTCAACCCAAATCCTAAAGCATACTAAGAAACACCCTGCGTGTAGTCACACGGTTATATTAGCGTGAATCTGTTGGATGAGTGTTTGCCTCCCTTCACACCTTTTTACGACAGCGCATACTATGCCCATTCATTTGTATAATTGTTCTTTCAAAGTTAAAGCTTGAGGAGTAGATGATTGCCGAACCTCCATTAAAAAAACAAAAAAACTCTATAAAGAATGGAAGAGCACTAGTGATTAGTGATTAGACCCCTATGTCATCAGCCTTAACCATCAATAATTCTACCAAGTTCCAATCACTTTAACTTGATCTTTGATGAAAAGCCTTGAAACTTGAGTGTCAATAACTCCGCCAATCATCCTGTACTAGAGTTCAAACTCTCTATTCATTTGTTTATAAAGAGTTTAACCCTACGGTCTGCTCTCTCCGTGCTTCAATTAATTACAAAGGTGCAAGTGTACAGAGATATAGTACTTTGGGACCCCTACCACAAATTCTTCTTAAAAAAAGCTTATTTAAATTTTCCATGAGTTGAAATTGAAATCTACAATATGGACCTACGAAATCTCAAGGACGTGCGGAGTCTGCGGACGTTGTATTCGGGTATATTATATATACATACAGATAAGCTACGACAACTCGCGACCGCGTCACATATCTGTGCGCGCCGTTCTAGCTATGCCAAAACAAGAGGGACCTCTGGGTCTTCATGGAGACAACTACCAAGAAGTAGAGTAGCGAGCGCATTCAATGGTCTCCTACTGTCCTACCCATTCTCCACCTTCTCCGTACTGAGGCCTCCGGTTTCGCACTGGCTTTGTTTCTCACTCATCTCGCCTTGAGGATGTGAGCGGATGGGAACATATCCATCGGCACGAGCAAAGGTTTTCGCTTGGCTTGCGGTCAGAAGTACCATGCATTGGCTTGTAGTTTGATGCCGCTCCGCGGCTGCTGTTCACGGTTGCAGATGAAAAGCAGCCCGTTTGAAGTCTGTATTGGCACCTGTGGCTCCGTTTCAATATTTCGTTTGAGCATTCTATGTCAATAGCGGGGGAGAAAGCTAGGGCTGCTCTTGAACTGACCTCTTCGGCTACCAGAAGTGAAGCCTCGGCTAGTAGGGACCAAGAAAGTGCGTGCGTAGAGATAGATTTGTAATTCCGAACTCGCAATTCTGTTTGCTGCTGCTTCATTCGAGGGAAATCATTTTGGAATCCCTGATAAGGCTGCTTGGCGCAGGAAAGATGAGGTTAGTACAGAAGTTACTTGTTTGGGGCTGTGTATATGCCGTGCTTTCAACCTTTGTGGCTAGTTCACTGCTTGTGAGTGATCAGAACTCAACGGACGAGGCAAGGAATTCAACACAGTTGCTGCCGCGACGAGCTTTGCAGCAGTATTCCTTTCCCGGAATCCCTTTACTGGCTTTATTGAATCCCAGCTTACGAGCTGCATTCGTTGCATTGCAAGCTTGGAAAGCAGCCATAACCTCAGATCCAAACGGTATAACAGCTTCCTGGTTCGGCTTTGATGTGTGCAAGTACAAAGGAGTTTTCTGTGCCCCTCCCCCGGACAAGTCTTGCGACCTTGTCGTAGCTGGTATCGATCTTAATCACGCTTACATTGGAGGAACTCTTCCTGAAAAGCTCGGCCTCCTCAATTATCTGGCTCTTTTCCATATCAATACGAATCGCTTCACCGGAACCCTTCCAAATTCCATCAGCTCCTGGCAATTACTTTATGAACTAGATGTTAGCAACAACCTCTTCTCAGGGACCTTCCCCATTGTGGCTCTCTCCTTGCCGAATTTGGCATACCTGGATGTCCGTTTCAATAACTTTAATGGTGGGCTTCCAGATGAGCTTTTTACTAAGACATTGGATGCGATATTTGTCAACGATAACCAGTTTATGGGAAATATCCCTCAAACTCTCGGGGACTCACCCGCATCCGTTGTCGTGTTTGCACGTAACAAGTTCTCAGGGGGGATTCCAGACAGCATAAGCAAGATGGGTCTCACTCTTAATGAAATCATATTTCTGGGCAACAATCTTGAAGGATGCATCCCTCCTAAGGTGGGCGAGCTTACACAGTTGACAGTTTTTGACGTGAGTTTTAATATGTTGAGTGGTGAGCTACCCTCTTCCATCGCCGCCATGCTGAGCCTCGAGGAGCTCAATGTAGCTTACAATCTTTTGTCGGGTGCCATTCCCTCAGACATTTGTGCGCTGCCACATTTGGAAAACTTTACTGCTTCTTTCAATTTCTTTTCCAGCGAAGCAGATAACTGTCCAGCATTGCCCTCAAGAGGGGTCTCATTTGATGACAGGCAAAATTGTCTTCCGGGAAGGCCACAGCAGCGGACGTCGGCAGAATGTAGTGCATTTTTTCAGTCGGAGCAGGTGTGCCCCGTCGCAAGACCACCTCCAATCTACCCCCCTTATGGATATATGTCGTCGCCGCCTTACACTTATCCAACTAACATCCCTTCTCACAACTACTCGCCTCCATCAAAAGAGAATGAAACAACTCCCTACGAGGAAGATCCTTCTCCTCCAGGCTCATATTCTGCACCGTCTCCTTAGGTTCCTTCGCAAACCCTGAGGTCCTGTATCGGCGAAACTATTTAAAAAAATTGTATTAAGATTGTATGGATTTCCATCGTTGTCCCAGCTGATGTTCTTCTGAAAGCTTTTACTTTTTTCTTTGACGCTGTACTTCTTTTTCTTCTGGTTTTTGAATCATTCTACAAGCGTGGGTTTCCCGTGACTCGGTGCGTGATGGCTGGAATGTTCTCCAACATGAGGCTGATACACCGTGTATTCCAACAGCCTCCTTAAGCTTTGTATAAGGTGCGGCTTGCAGTTATTATAATCTCTTGCCCATGTGAACATATTTAGATATTGACATCATTGTATTTTACTCGGGCTGCAATCGCCATCGGAATCATTCAATGGGTGCAGCTGCTGTGCTGTGCTCACGAGCAGTTAATCAATTGTCTAGCGTATAGATCTCTCGCATAAAAGCAACACATGAAGAATGTGCATGGTTCCTGCTTCCATTTAGCTACATTTAGCTGTATTCATAGAAAACATGTCAGTTTGACAGTTTAGTTCTTGGTACCGTTGCGTTACGTGACGTTGGGGGTGTCAAGAGTTAAAGAGGTTTGCCATTGGATTGTTGCATACTCAGGTTCCGATTCCCATGGGGAATCGTGAAGGGGGCCAGCTATTGTGCTGTATGCATGGAATATTCAGGCCTTTAGTACTGGCACATGTAATATACAAGAAGTTGATGGAGTGTTCTATCTTGGTTTTTGGCGAACAGGAGGGGAGAAAGGTTTGTCATAATAACTGGTCCCAAATAGGTGGTCGTTGAAGCACCATTGCAGCTGTCTCCAGAATAGTTCAGAACATCGTATCGATATTCACTTGTACAGTTGCAATTTCAAAGTTAAAGTCCGGGGGAGTAGGCTTCGGCTGAACCTCCATTTAAAAAAAAAAAAAACATCGTATCGATTGCGCCAAGGAACGTCACACATAAATGGCTATTTTGAATTCTTTGACACTGGTTCTTCTTGTCATCCTAACCTCCAGGTTTTATGACTATGTCTGCACTCTTTTTCTTTATCACATCCTATTGTAAACGGAGGCTTCGCTTTCAGGATTATTTACAGTCCAATGGTCCTTCTTTCCTTGAGGCTTGGGCGTTGGGGCTTTGTGTGCTTAGGCCGCATGCAGATGAGCATGGTGGCAGAAAGTTTGAAAAGATAGTAAGTATTAGCTTCGTCTGCCTTGCATTCACATTAAACTTCACTGGCAGAGGATAACAGACGTGGTTACTTGAATCCTCCGTATATGACGGTGGCTTCGAATCAGGTCCGAAAATTGAAGGCGAATTCTAATTATTGTTTAGAAGGCCATAATCATGGTCAATGTTCAAGAGAGAAATATGCATCATAATGCACCCTTTTATTGATATTGTAGAATTCACATCGTACTATGGATTCTGATATTCACAAGTCATAGTAGAATCATGTACTCTCATAGATGGCAAATTTTGAACGGGCTCAGCTGCTGTGCTGTGCAGATGGAGTAATAAGACCTTACTATTGGCAAATGTGATATAGAAGTGATTGATGGAGTCTTCTCCTTTAGTTTTTTTGGCAAGCGAGAGGGAAGAAAAGAGCTCCCATGGCAGCTGGTCCCAAATTGGTGGTCCTTAGCCAACTGGCTCTGGAATAGCTTGAAACAACATATCAATTTGCCAACGAATGTCACAAGGCCTATTTTGCTCGCATTGATACCAGTTCTTCCTGTCATTCTGGCCTCTAGGGCTTATGATCATGTCTGCACTCTTTCTCACGGGAACTTCGCTTCCAGAATAAGTCACAGACCTCTATTTCGGTTGTTCTTCCATTGAGGCTCGACCCATGGAGCATTGTGCTTAGGTTGGGTTCAGATGAGCCAGGTGGCAGAGAGCTGGAAAAGACTTAAAAGGTTGGCTGCTTCTGCCTCTACATTGATAGTACGTGTCAGTGGCAAAGAATAACAGGTGTGGTTTTTTAAATCTGCAGCATATGATATGGCTCTTGAATCATCCAGGGCGTGAATTTCGCTGTCGTTAACTGCCTCAGATTTCTCACAAGTAAGAGCTGTCCCAATCAGTGGTGAACCTAGCAGCATCTCTCAGGGTTGCTAGCCACAGACTGAGGCTGGGTTTACAAAAACTTCAGCACAAGATGAGTCTTAAAATCACCTTTCTCGACAACACCCATTGAGAATAGTGGTGGAGAGTGACAATTCAAAGAACTTTTTTTTTTCTTTTTGATCTTTTCTTTTTGAAGTTTGGTTGTCCACCTACTCTTTCAATTATGCCTGAAAGACTGAAATAACAATACGCACACTGGGGATCCACTTTATGCATTTTCAGGGGTAGAAACACAGGCAACATTGGGTTTGAACCCACCTCACAGTCTAGGCTCCAGTGGTTTCACCACTACATTCGATATCACATCAAAAAACTTCTATTTAAAAGGACGTTTGGTCAGTGGTCTAATCTCTCCCCATTAACTTGAATTAATTGAAAGCACAAGTGGAGGGGGGCTTAGTACCCATGGGACCTCTTGTATCCCACAATGTAGGGTTTAGATGCTTAGGACGGCCAAGATTACAGAGCCCAAAGACCACTAGGGTAGATCTTGGGAAGAGACGACGGTAAGGTCCAACACAAAAAGCTTGGGAAGGGACGACCCTAGGGCGAACACAGGGACTCATTTGACGTAGTACACTTGGCCTGGAGGCCACACCAAAGGAGGCATAAGTAATTTCATCCTCCCCATCAGATGGGAGGTGTGCTACCCATCAGGTGGGGAGCTTGGGAAGGGACGGCCCTAAGGCCCAACACAAGGACTGGTTTGACGTAGTACAGCTTGCCCGGAGGCCACATCAAGGGTGCCCGAAAGCATAAGTCATTTCAGCCTACCCATCAGGTAGGGAGGTGTCTGCTGCAACTTGCGGGGTTTGAACCCCCCCTCCCACCCCCGCGGAAGTGAGTGAAACAGGAGCGCCCAAGCGGCTAATATGCTTGGATCAGAATAGCCGGCTTTAATACCTGCATCTGCAAAAACATTTATAACTGCATCTGCGTACGCATTCATTCTGCAGAGCAGAAGGAGATACAACAAGATTCTTTACGTTTACATAAAATGATAGTGGCAACTAATCATTCAGGAAATGGTCTTTGCTACCTCTGATTGGCCGGGAGTCTTCGTAGAGTCTGTGTTTTAAAGAGCACGAGTCTTAAGGATTTAATCAAGTAGATATCATGTGACTGTGCATGAACTTCTACTTCTTTCAATCTCAAAGATTATATCGTCCAGAGTCCCGATTATGACCACGTTTCATATCCAGCTAGTTCGTTTTAGTTGAATGAAGCTTGAGTAATGGTGATTCTTGAATTGTAAAAAAACACTGGAGGTTGCGGATTGAACCGTGGATTTTGTTTTCCTTGTTCGGCGGCTTGAGCCTTGCATATTTAATTTCCGACATTGATGTGAACATCATTGTTTACACAGGCTTTTCACGATCTGTAAGGAATGAGGATGATGATGATGCACTACAGTTTATTGAGCCTTGCAAATTTAATTTCCGACATTGATGTGTGAACATCATTCTTAACACAGGCTTTTCACGATCTGTGAATATGATGATGATGCACTACAGTTTATTACTAGTGTCCTTGTGTTTTCATTGACGCAGTATAACATGACTAAAATGCCTCCATCATTGTCAGAACTGATCGTTTCATTGTCGGCCTTAACGTGAACGAATAATTATTGATCACTCTTACAGTCCATGGTATGATATACGTTCTATTATATACATACCGGTATGGATGAGACAAATGATAGAAGAAAAAACTTAAAACAATTGATATGCGCCTCAACTTTATCCGCGATACGCATTGAATATGCAAAGTACCCAGGGCAATACTGATGTTCTGGGCATTAATGAGGCTTAGTTGGAGCTTTATTATTGCATATATATTTTTCTGATTTTAAAGGAAGTTCGATCATTGAGCTCTACTTTTAGGTTGATTAATTTAATTGAAGGTACAATGAAAAGCAAGCATAGCATTCATATCCATCTAGTTGTAATGCCTTTGGGCATTTAAAACCTGATGCCTTTGGGTCGTTCAAATCTGATGCCTTCAGCAGCTCTTTTCTAATGTTGCTTTAGCATTCTAACCCTTGCTTTCTAGAATACGGAGGTTCTCATGGGTACTATGCCTTTTACTTGTACAATTGTTCTTTGAATATATTCAGGCCAAAGGAGATTATGTTTTTGCAGAACTTCCTCTTAAAAAAAAGATCTAGAACAATAAAGAGTGTTCTCAAGATGACATGTGAGCCATCAAATCGAAGGTCCTTTTAGATTATGCATTTCTAGCACTTATGCATGCAATCCCATTAGTATTGAAGAGCATTCTTTTATGATGGTTTTGGACTCATGAAGAGCTAACAGATGTCAAAAAGAGCTCTAATCATGGAGAAGTCGAGAATGTTGAGAGTTATAGAACTGAAATGTCCAGGACCTAAGGATGTTTAGGAGGATTTCACGTAGAGAGCCATCAAGCTGGAGAGCCCTTTTGCGCATGTCTTTCATAGATTCATGCACGCAGTCCTATGTGCATTGAAGCTTCATAGTGTTAGAGTGCCCAAGAGAGCTCCAATGATGCAGTGGCTGCGAGCATCCCACCGGGATTGAAGTCCATTGTTTTGTGATATTTGCATTTTCAAACTATCAGATTGTAGTAAACATAAACATAAACCAGAAACTGATTATGATCAGATTGCATTGAGCTTGGAATGCTTCGTTCAATTCACATAAGAATAGTTTTTATTTATACTCGATGAGTTGATGATGTAGAACATTTGGGTGCTATATCGTTTGATGCATTCAAGTATATCCATCCTTTCCTTCTAACAGATGACGATGCCAAACCTGTACAGTCTCATCTCTCTCTCTCTCTATTTCATCTCTCTCTCTCTCTATGTGTCTACATGCGTGTTTGGTTTTGTCTCTGTGTCTGTAATTTTATGTCCACGACAAGGGATTTAGGACATGATAGGGATTTCACATTTTCCACGAGTATGAATCCCTACATTTTGAGAGATAAGAGTGACCTCAAATTTTACTCTTCCATATCTTTCCTTTAAATGTGTGAAGGCTTCTCTCTCTCTCTCTCTCTCCCCCCCCCTTCCCTTTTGCAGATCCATCCATCACCTCTCTCTGTTGTGCGCAAGTTGTTGAGGCAAACCTGAACCTCTGTCAACAGATGACGATGCCAAACCTGTACATAGTCTCATCTCTCTCTCTCTCTCCCCCCCTCTCTCTCTCTCTCTCTCGCTCTCTCTGTATCGAGCTCTCTGTATCTCTCTCTCTCTCCTTTGTAGAATCTACTACCATCATCACCTGTGATTCAACTCTCTCCATAGCCATTCTCTCGCTCTCTCTCTTTCTCTCTCTCTCTCTCTCTCTCTCTCTCTCTCTATATATATATATATATATATATATATATATATATATATATATATATATATATATATATATATATATCAATATCAGGCCATAGAAAGTGTAAGTGTTGATCTCTCTCTCTCAGTCAGTCTCTCTCTCTCTCGAAAAGCATCTCTATGTCTTAATCTATAGCAGCAAGGAAAAACGAAGCTTCTCTCTCTCTCTCTCTCTCTCGAAAAGCATCTCTATGTCTTAATCTATAGCAGCAAGGAAAAACGAAGCTTCTCTCTCTCTCTCTCTCTCTCTTAGAGCGTCGGTGAAGTTGGATCTCGGAGCAGTAGCACAATAAGGCCATCATCTTTCCCTATCTCTCTCTCTACATCTCTACCTCTCTCACTCTCTCTTAGAGTGTCGATGAAGTTGGATCTCAAGGCAATAATGCATTAAGACCATCATCTCTCTCCCTCTCCCTCTCTCTCTACATCTCTACTTCTCTCTCTCATACATTCTCCTCTGCGACCTCTACCTGTTCCATGGACCTCTCTCTCTCTCTCTCTCTCTCTCTATATATATATATATATATATATATATATATATATATATATATATATATATATATATATATATATATATCCACACCTTGATACACGTACCTGCAAAAGAATTATAAAAAAACACACAATAGCCACTTTATTTTAAATAGTTATACACATGCATTCTCATGCACACACTATACTTTAGTTCACTCACACATGTTAATGTAAACACAAGTTCACACGCATACACAAGCATGCATATCATACACTTCATACGCTTACGTTACTTAAAACTCATACGCGCAGTCTTAGATATATACATGCACATATATTTTCCTTTTTCTTTTGTTGTTGTTTTTATATTTCATTTTTTGTTTTCATTTATATCTAATTGAACCTTTTATTTCATTTTTATTTTCTTTATTGTTTGTTTTTAAAATACATTATGCTTTAGTATATTTATAAAGTTTTAATAGGCTTACATGTATTCCAAAGAACATAGGCACTTATTTAGTGTCATTGGAAAGCTAAAGGGGCCTACAACACAACTCTTAAGTAGAATAGGGTAGGTACTAAGCAGGGATTAGCAGTACCAACTCATTTCTTGAGGTGTCCATCCATCTTTCTCAACAAGATATAGAACCAATAGGAATAATAGCCATACTAAAGGCTATAGGAACCATACCAGCTGCAACAAAGACCTCAAACAGTTCTAGGTCAACAACCACCACCCTTTGCTAATGTAATTTTTGTTAAATATGCAAAAATAGAGGACAACTTAAATAGAGCTTTAGTGCCAGCATCCCCAATTATCTCTACTCAAAGTTTTGACTCTATCCACATAGATAACCCATTGGCTACTGCATAGAGTCACCTAGGTATAATGAGATCTATCAATGTGATAAACCATTAGAACCTAATTGGGAGCCTGAATACTCCAATGTGATGTATACCAAAACAATAGGCCTTAATTAAGACAAACGAGACCTCGAGTCCCTAGAGGACCTTGCTATAGATGTTAGGGAGATTGCTTCATATGTGATTTTCCATTCCCTTCACCAAGGCAACCCCAACCCATAGTGATCCAGGGCTTTTGTCTTGATTGTTGAAAAGAGCATGTCTTAACAGATCGCCCTAAAAATCCAGCTAACACATAAAAGATCACTCTAATCAATGACATTCGTTTGGTACTTGAACCCAACAAAAGTGTGACTAATATCACCCCTGTACAAGCACTCAGTAGAGCACAAGCTCTACAAAAGAACATAGAGAAAGAGAAGAAATCAAAGGCTAGTGAGTCAGAAAGCATAAATAAAAAGAGAATGAGATGTTGGAAGGATACCAAGGAGAGAGTCAATAGACAATGGGCTAGATAGAAAACTAGGTGAATAAGAAGAAAATCTTAAAGAATGAAAACAAAAATATTTGAAATTGCCTCTCAAACACACTCCCGAACACCATCACCATCCATCTCACCACCACCTAGAGAAGGATCAATCTTAGAAGATCCTACTCATGAAGGATTGGAGATGATGTTTAAGGCCTACCTCGCTTGACTTTAGGAAGGACCAAATGTGGCTGAGTTACATAAATGTTATCTTCAAGAAAATTTAGAGATTTAGAGGACCAAGCTTTGTGCAAAAATGGTAGAACTAGCTCAGGCTATGTTCAATGTCAGTGATCTTTTCAAACATATAGAATTTGTCAAACTAGAGATGAGAGTAGTTGATAGCTAAACCCAAGAATTTAGCTACTGTAGAGGCTCATAATAGTGGAAGTGAAAAAATAAGTTTACCCCCACAGAAAGCTTATGCTCCTAATTCTACCGATGATGGAGTTCCTTCCTCAATATATAGTTACTCCCAAGAGTTCTTGATAGAGATACGATAGGAGAAATGGGACGTGGAGAGAGAGGATCCTCCTCCCATCCATGAAGTGGAGGATATTCATGATCAATTCCCTTAGGAAATTCCCTCTATATACGGGGAGTAACATGACATGCAAGGGAGTGAAATGAGTAGACTTTGAATCCAATTCCTTATAGGAATTGACACACTTCATAGGCCCATGGGACTCTAAGTCTATTCAAATGAAATCTCCCACAGTCATTGTAAGAAATGATGAATCAATTATACCTAGGAACACTAAAGATGTGAAGAACACTAAAGTGCAGTTCCATCTCACTTTAGAGGAGCTACTAAAAGTAGAACCTAAGTTGTGGAAGCATGTAGCTAACCAATCACCAAAAGTCGCTACTTCCCAATCACAAGTATGAACTCAAAGGATGATACTAGAGATACCTATAGACAAGTCAGGAGTTATGAGCAAAGGAGAAGAAGGAAATACTTATCTACCTCTCACCTATCAGAGCTACGCAACAAAAGCTATCCTTCATTCAGGAGTAGTAGTTGCAATTGCCAACACTTCCCTATGGAAACATGTTGGAACAAATGAGGGAAAGTATGGTGTGTTTATGTGGAAGTGTATGTGAGTACACAAGCTCACAAGGATCTTGATTCATGTATTTTAATTCAGACTTATAATTAACTTCAATCACAATAGCATACATTCTCAAATACACCCATTTCATATGTTATTCTTGTCAAATCCTTGCATATCAAATATTCACTAAGGGTCATGTTTAGTATATGTTCATATCTATCATATAGGCATAAATAATGCGCATATATATATACTTCAAAAAATCTAGTCTAAGTGGAATCATTCCATTTGCTTCTCTAGATTGAGAGAAATCTCTTCCTCAAGTTTCTTACTTTTCTTCAAATTTTTCACATTCCAGTTTTGTCAAGAATGTGAATATCCCTAAATTTGAACAACCATAAAAACCACATCAAAAATGATAATTGTGTAGTTCCAATTGTACATAGAATCAGATTCAATTCACGTTAAGATCCAACCAATTTCATCCAATATGGGTCTCTACAAAAAATTTAAGAGCCTCTACAAAGTATGCCTTTGTAACTTTATTCTAGCTGCAAGCCTTGGGAACAATGCATAGAGTCCCTACTTTGCACACTCAAAGAATTCACACCAAAAATGATAATCATGAACTTTGGCTTGGACTTAAAAGCATATATATATTAGACTTCCCAATACCAATATTAGCATTCAATCTTGGCCTTTATGGTCATTACAAAAGACTTGCCAAAATCAGCCCTTTGCAACTTTTCAATTCTGCAACTCCAAGTGAATATCGACCTCTGTAGCATTTGCAAAAGGCATGCTCAATTATCCCTTTAAAAAATTTGATAGTTTGTCAAAAACTCACAGAAAATGCTCCTCCAAGATCCTTCAAGATGAAGTACATTCCACAACTCTAAGCTTCGTAAGTTAGGTGTATATGTAAGCTCAAGCATGTACAATCAATGCTTAGATGTATGCGTATGCATTCACACATTATGTAAGTGTATTAGATCACTTCACACACATTCAAATACTTGTTCTACACTTTCTCCAAGATACACACAAGCTCAAAGTACTCCAATGTACAATGAGAGATATATATATAAAGAACATATAGATTGAACTAAGAACGTTACATATAGTGTGCTACTATCACTCCAATGAGTGTAGGAGTATATATAACACTTCAAATACACAATGTGAAGAGTAGTGTCAATCCTAAAACAAAGAGGAAGACTAAAATGGACACTCCTATGAGTAGAGGAGCTCAGTAAAGTAGTGAACTGCTCTTCTCTTTATATAGAGTGTAGAGAGTGGCTCTTGAGTGGGCTGAATAGGGAGTTAGAGAGAGATTGTCTCAGTAAGAAGTGAGTAGATTTCTCCTTTTCTTTAGCTACATGCACTAAAAAAGGTAGGCACTTGAGTTTGGTATCTCATCCCTAAAATGCATGCACAAGCATTAGAATAGGCTTGCAATTTAACTTGTGTAGCTTTTCAACTCTTTAAACTCGACTTTACCCTTGCTCTTAAACTAAACTCCAATTCAAAAAAGTTTAGAGGCGATTCATATGCTCTATTCAAAAGAGACATAAAACTAAGTGATGCAACTAAGGAATGAAGAAAAAACTTGAGATTAGGCTTAACCATTGAAGCTTGCGCATTTTCAACACTCCCCTTGGAGCTAAAATTGGAAAGCTCCATGCAATTTTCCATATGAAGTCCTCCTTCTTGAGAGTTTCATATGCTTCCTTTGTGACTTGTAGCTACAACCAGATTATTCTCTCTTTAACTTTTGTCTCTATCTTCTTGAATCCTCTTGTATTTGTAAATCTTTCTCTTCATGGTCTTCTTTTCCTCCTTGTGACTTTGCGTTGGCTTCAACAATCTTATTTTCCTCCTTGTGACTTTGTGTTGGCTTCAACAATCGTCTTTTGGCTTTCTCTAGTCTTCAAATCTTCATCTACAACTTGCCATTCCTCTTTGCTCTCTATTACCTTTTTCTTTGCTCCAAATGACTTCTCTTGGCTTTGTATTTATCTTCAACTCTTAAGTCTTCTTTGCTACTCATTGGCTTCATCTTCTCTTCAAATAACTCTGCTTGATCTTCTTTTACATAGTGAGCTACTAAAAATTGCATTGTCGATCTATCTTTTTGATTGCTTGCCACTTCCTTGAGTCCTTGGGCTCTTTTCTATCAATGGTGACTGATGTACTTCACTCTCCTAAGATTCTTTCAACTCTCTTCTTCATCTGGACATCTTTCTCTTCATATATGCCTTTTTGGTCCTTCTCTTTTGAGATCTCTAGCTCTCTTCTTTTTCTGAAATTCTTCCATAGAACATATGTTGAATTTTTCAAAATTATAAACACATAAAGATTACCTTGACTTTTTGTTCTTTGATCATTGAATCTTTCATGTGAGGAGTCTCCTCTACATACTTGTAGAATCCTTCTTCAAGCTTCTCAATTAATCTGAATGTCCTCAATGAGATCTTGACCTTTGAGTTTATTCAAGAGACTTCTCCTAGTCTTCAAAACTCCTTGCTCTTTGACAATCATGACCAAACCTTTACTTTATGGCTGAACTTTGACTTCCTTTGCTTCTCACAAAGGATTGATTGCTTCTTTTGTCTCCAAGTCCTTGATTTTAGGTGCTCCAAGCACAGTCCTCTATTTGATGATGGTAAAGATGCCTCCCACAAGCGTCCTATTTCTCCAAGCTTCAAGGGATGGGGTTCCTAATTACCTTACCTTTTCTTCTTGAGTCTTTATACCTAAAAAATAAGAACAGTTCTTCCAAACAACCATCAACAAGAAAATACCTTTGTCTCCTTATGAGACCTTCTTGCTTTCAAAATGAAAGCATCTTGGATTTTTCTCTTGATTCAAGCCTAACAAAGGCTTTTATGTTCAAGCCTAACCCCTTGCAAATGATCCTGCAATCTTTCAAACACCGACAAGAGATACATACAAAAGAATATATCTCTTACAAATAGGAAGATCTTCTTGGAAGTCTTCAACTTCCTTGCTTGTCCACATCCTTCTAGGACTTTAGGCTTCCAATGTCACACTCAAGTGACTTAGAAAATACTTATATCTTCTAATGTTACACTCAAAGTGACCAAGAAAATACATATATCTTCCAATGTCACAATCAAAGTGATGAGCAAAGGTACATGCACTTAATAGTGCTTTCACAAATTACCAAAAGAAATCTCTTTTACCTTTGGGGGATTCCAGTGTAATGGCTAATAGCTTCACTTCTCCTTAAAGTCTTCATTTTGAGCTTCAACACTTCTTGGATTATCTTTAGCTTTTCCAAGGCTTTGTCTAATGGTGTTCTTCTTGTCCATGTCATAAGAACACACCACAATTCTTCTTGCAAACAACTCACCCTTCTAGGCAAGCATTCCTCACAAGCGTACACGTTTAAGAGTCAAACCTTAAATGCGAATATAAAACCTTTCATACACTACAACATATCAAGGGTATACCGAGGCTGTTACCAAGGAAAATGAACGGGCAAAATTTCTCTGTGAAATCGGTGTCGCAGTCGGTATGCGTATCGAAAACATAACGCCGGTATAAGCACCGGTATAGGCGTCGGTATGGGCATCAATATTATCGACGCACATACTGACGCCCATACCAACAACTCTGCTGGGTGTACTGACGCCCATACCGACGACTCTATTGGGTGTACCGATGCTGATACCGAGGATCATATCTGCAAAAAAAATTTTGGGCAGAGTGTGTTCTCTTTTGCTATAGTATGATGTTGTGTAGCAAAAGACAATACACTCTGCCCAACTGTAAACCGAGTACATGTGATATGTACTCTAATGGAAACCGAAACATGATTTTATATAAGCAAAAATGAACCATGAATCATGTACAAAAAGTTGTATATTCCATAAATGAAGGATGTACAAGAGTGTGGCAAAGCACTTCCATATAGGAACCGAATACAAAATGTGACAAGCACTTCCATATAGGAATCGAATACAAAATTATGGTACATCATTGCCACATAGGAGTGTAATACAAAATTGTGGCAATGTGACAAAGCACTTCCATATAGGAATCGAATACAAAATTATGGTACATCATTGCAACATAGGAGTGTAATACAAAATTGTGGCAATGTGACAAAGCACTTCCATATAGGAATCGAATACAAAATTATGGTACATCATTGCCGCATAGGAGTCTAATACAAAATTGTGGCAAAGCACTACCATACATATACGCAAGGGGATCAAAACATTTACACCTACAATCTTGCAACAAAGGATATATGTAAAATGAGACAAATTGACATGACATTTATAAACAACAACTAAAAACACGAAACCAAGCTATAAGTTTACCTAATCATAGATTCTCCCATGAAATGATTGCATCGCGTCCCTCTAAGTCCTGCACCAGTGCAGCCAATCCATGACGATATCCATAAGCTTCTTCCGTTCGTGTCGGAGGACGACCCACTACCAACTCCTATAATAAACATGCAAAATGTTAGATGAAAATACATGATGTGCTTAACACAAACAAATTCAACAATTAAAATGATACTTACAAATTGGTAGCGCATATTGTCGTATCCGTCGCTACCTAAATGCAACGTTCCAACCTTATCTAAACGTGTGGCTGCCGCATCTTGTTGTTGACCATATCGATCAAGAGTATGTTGCTGCTTGCAAGAAACTCATGATTACGACCACCACGTGCTAGTGAGATGACTCTCTTCCCAACGTTATGCCTGTATATATAGCTGCTTGAATCAACGAGGACCACAAATGTAACTAGAGTCCACAAGTGCATGTGCAATCTCCTCCACTCCTTTCATATCCACCACTAGAGTCTACTAGTGGCTGGAGTGTTCTTGACCACTGCTTTACTACCTTCCACTAGTGGTTGGTGTACTCGCCTCTCGAGTTAAGTCCACTGGACTCAAGTTAACATATAGCTCCTTGGGCAAAACTCTCTCCCCATGCTCCCCATGGGGATTGAACCCAAGACCTCCTCCTTCACAACCATGAGACTTAACCACTAGGATAAGTGGATTACTTGAGTACGAGAGCACATGAAATTATTTCTATTCTTGAGATCTTTGGTCCTACAAACGAGTGACCAAACGGTATCCGATTTCAGATCTGTCTGAAGCCGTCGGATTCCTAGACCATAGACTTACTTTATTACATTCTTCTCCCCTTGAGAAAGATTTTTGTCCTCGAAAATAAAGCTATATATAGTATCCGTAGGCAACCCCCGAGCCTCATGTTCTTAAACCGGAAGAACATGGTCATGTTCTAAAACTAGAAGAACATGTCTCATCTCTATGGTGGGATCCCTGCCCAAATGATTCAAAACACCATCTGGCTTTGCACTTTGATAAACTGGTCAAAGTACAAAGTAGTGAATGAATAATAAGGGTGGATCTAAAAACATCTCTATCCACTTCATTGTTTCTCGATGTGTGATTTGGGCACAAACATATGAAATAGATCGATTCTAATTATTAATCCATTTCTAGGCATGACTGGTGCATGGACTTTAGTAACTAGGATGGGATTCTTATCCCTATCAAGACTTTGAGAACTCTTGATTCACTTGAATTTGATTTGGAAAACTGGCAGTTTTGTTGATCCAACATCTAACTTGGATGTTTGTACCATAGTTAACTCCCAACCAACTGTTACTTGATTTCGTCACCCCACTTAAGGACTACTTGGTCCTAATAGGATTGAAATCCTATGTAAATTGTAGAAGAAATTTTTCCTTTGACTTTGGATCAACCTTACTATATCTTGAACAAGTCAAATTCAAAATGAAAATTATTCAACTTAGGATACTTTTCTCAAAGACTTTTGTTAAAAGTTCTTGGGAATCGTCAATCTGATGAGCAATTCCTAACTTCAATGTTCTAGGGTATACTGAACTCTAGAAAGTCATAAGAGGTATGCTAATAACTGGAAACAAACCCAAATGAATAAAATTTGGTCAAGTATAACCAATTAGAGTTGAATTTGATAAAATGCAAGAACTTGGAATGATAGTGGGTTTTTCCTTTGAAAATCCTGGTAAAGAAGAATTGATATTATGTCAAAGGTTTTCAAGTTTCATATGAAAATACACGAGATCATGAAATGATCGTGTAAAGGAATAAAAAACTAGAATATCAAGTTAGAGATAATGCCTAAAAACTTCAAAGAATTGAAGTAAAAAGGTACTCTATCAAGATATGTTTAGACTTTAGGATAAATATCACACACAAATTAATGTGAATATAAAATAGGGTGGTATGGGATGCCAGATTTTATACTCAGATTGATGTAGGAAAGATGGTATGGGACATCGGACTATGCCATGATAATTATCTTTTAGTCTAAGAATGGATTTTGAATTTAGATCTGATATTCAAGGAAATTAAAACTTCCAAGGATAAGTTTTAAATTCAAGGTACTTCAAGATCAAATTCGTAAGAAGATATCAAGTCAGTAACTTCCAAGATCTTCTTAAAATACTTCAAGCTAAAGTGTTGATGATTCAGAAATATTTGATAAATTTCTAAAAGAGTAAGACTTTGACTTTGAGCTGAACCTTTCAACTAAGGAATAGACTGACTAAGTCAAGTTACAAGTTCCTAGTGTAACTTGGCCAATTCAATTCTTTGAGTCAAATCAATGCACAAGAATTGCTTTCCTAGTTAGGAGTCATAAAGAATGAAATAAGGTATGAACTTAGTCTCAAGTGAAGCATTGTTTAAATAAAAACTCATCAATAGAACATCAATGGGTCGACACACTGATGTTAGATACCACACAGTATCTTGTGGTTGATGATGTTTAAATTTACTCTATGAATCTTTTTGAGAATCGAGAGCTCCTTTCCCTTAAAGATAGAAAAATAAAATGCTTCACTACCTTGTTGAAATAGATCGTTCAGAAGTTAAAAGTCTTGAGTCATCAAGTACTTGACTCATAGCCACTTTAGATCTTAGAAGTTTCAATAAGTTATACAGAGTTTTCGTTATTTTCTTCCGCTTTCCAAATCTTTTGGAATTGACTCAGATAGAGTATATGATTCCTTTCACAAAAGTCTTGGGTCAGCTGATTGGAACTGGATAACTAAATTAGACATCCTGGATAGATGCTCTATATAAGAACTTATTAAATCTTCAAAAGATGACAAAGTCCAAGATTGACTTATTCATTTGGGTTTGCTTCCAGTTATTAGCATACCTCTTATGACTTTCTAGAGTTCAGTATACCCTAGAACATTGAAGTTAGGAATTGCTCATCAGATTGACGATTCCCAAGAACTTTTAACAAAAGTCTTTGAGAAAAGTATCCTAAGTTGAATAATTTTCATTTTGAATTTGACTTGGTCAAGATATAGTAAGGTTGATCCAAAGTCGAAGGAAAACTTTCTTCTACAGTTTACATAGGATTTTCAAACCTATTAGGACCAATTAGTCCTCAGGTCGGGTGACGAAATCAAGTAACAGTTGGTTGGGAGTTAACTATGGTACAAACATCTAAGTCAGATGTTGGATCAACAAAACTTCCAATTTTCCAAATCAAATTCAAGTGAATCAAGAGTTCTCAAAGTCTTGATAGGGATAAGAATCCCATCCTAGTTACTAAAGTCCATGCACCAATGCAAGAAACTCATGATTACGACCACCATGTGCTAGTGAGATGACTCTCCTCCCAACCTTATGCCTCTATATATAGCTGCTCGAATCAATGAGAACCACAAATGTAACTAGAGTCCACAAGTGCATGTGCAATCTCCTCCACTCCTTTCATATCTACCACTAGAGTCTATTAGTGGCTAGAGTGTTCTTGACCACTGCTTTACTACCTTCCACTAGAGTCCACTAGTGGTTGATGTACTCGCCTCTCGAGTTAAGTCCATTGGACTCATGTTAACTTGAGTTAGAAGGCTCTAGAGCTCCTTGGGCAAAACTCTCTCCCCATGCTCCCCATGGGGATTGAACCCAAGACCTCCTCCTTCACAACCATGAGACTTAACCACTAGGCTAAGTGGATTACTTGAGTATGAGAGCATATGAACTTATGCTTGAGTCTATTCTTGAGATCTTTGGTCCTACAGACGAGTGACCAAACAGTATCCGATTTCAGATCTGTCTGAAGCCATCGTTTACCTAGACCATAGACTTACTTTATTACACTGCTCATCCTGAATCGATTCCCACTCTTCAACATCTAACCATACAGGCTTCGATAAGTCTGCTCTAAAAGCATCGCAAGCTTTGGACTACTGATGAGACATCACCTCGCGTGACGTATGCTGAATCCATTCTGAACTCACAATAGGATGCCCAGGTGTTGGCCGGTACTCTTCATATATCGATTGTGTGACATAATTTTTGGAATCCTTATCCTGTTTGCTCGATTTTAACATGACAGAATGTCCAAACTCTATGGAGCAAAGCTGTCGAATGCATTAACACATGGACTTTCCAGCTGCATCCATGACTGGAGCTCCATTACGTATGTGATATATCTTGGAGTTGTCATGGTCATGCGCTCCCCAAGGTGCATGTGGAGATCCCATCTTATCCAATGTGGAGATGTTAAAATGCATGTGTGTATGCATATGCATGTGTGTATGCATACACATGCATATGCATGTGTGTATGCATATGCACATGCATATTATGCATATGCATGTATGCGTGTATGCATATGCATGTGTATGCATATGCATGTGTATGCATATGCATGTGTATGCATATGCATGTGTATGCATATGCATGTGTGCATGCATATGCATGTGTGTATGCATATGCATGTGTGTATGTGTATGCATGTGTGTATGCATATGCATGTGTGTATGCATATGCATGTGTGTATGCATATGCATGTATGTATGCATACACACATTGTTGGAATCTGAGAAGAAGGAAGTACGGGCATACACGCAAATCTAGCACTAAGGCAACCCTTCCAATTTTTTCAATCCTTACATTATTGTAAAAGTGATTCTCATCATTGAAAACCATTGTAAATACCTTTTTGCCTTTTTATAACTCCATTTTGTGCAAGTCGAGGAGTCCTCAAGCTTGAGGAGCTTTAGTAGTATTTGCCTACCAAGTTTCATAATTTTCAGAGCTCGTTTGAGCCTCCAAAATAGCTTAAGGACCTAATTTTTAAGTAGGCCGGACACTAGGTCTGGACAAGACCAAAGCTAGTCAAAACCTATAAATATAGCTAGAGAGCTCATTTTGGAAGCTAGCTTGTTGTAGATTTGAACTTGTATGAGAACTCTTTTGCATTGTCTCGCTCTCTTTGCTCTTGCCTTGTAATGAATGTGAAAGAGAGAACATCTGAGTGGTTTAGTCTTTAAAAGCTACTTCCAAATGTGAAAGAGAGAACGTTTCACATTTGGAAGTAGCTTTTAAAGACTAAACCAATCAGATGTTAAATATAACATGTTATGAAGAAGGGAGAGGAGTACCTAATGGAGAAAGCTTTTGGAAAAGTCATTTTTGGCAAAATTATTATAAAAGAAATATACAAAAGTGTCATAAATAATAGATCTTGCAATTCATAAGGAAATATTGAATGGAAATCCAACTTTGGGCTTTGTATCAGTTTCATCTCTTCTTTTTGTGGTTATAACATCCACACAAATGAAAATATTTGGAAAATTGGAGGTAACCCCAAGAAGAAACTCACTTCAACCTTCTCTTTTGTTCTCTCTCTCTCTCTCTCTTTCTCTCTCTCTATATATATATGTGTGTGTGTGTATATATATATATATATATATATATATATATATATATATATGTGTGTGTGTATGATATCCTCTGTATTCTCCATAGTTCCACAACCACCGCAAACCTTTTCCACTCCAAACACCCCATCTTCACATGCTCCTCCTCTTCAAGTCTAGACACTCGATCCTTCCCCTCATTAGAGCACTACGCCAAAGCATGAGAAAATGACTTATAAATCACCAGCCAACCATCTATTTGTTAGACGGCCGCCGAACAAAGGACAATTGTACTTAGACAGAGGTTTTTAATGTAGAAAGAACCCTTCTGGAAGTACGCGGTAAAGAAAGATTCGCGCAAGCCTTGTAACAAAATTCTATTTAAAGCAATGAAAAGGGACACGAGAGAAGGAGTCCCGTTTTTGGGAAGTTGCGAGTGTATTGTGAGATCCCTGAGTTGGGATTACTCTTCTACTGTGTGTAAACGAGTGGAGTATCTTGGTTCTGTCCTGTTCTGCGCGCCTTATCTGTGTAATCATTTGACTGCGTATGTGTGATACACTGTGGTGTTTGAGTCGGTACTGCGATTGTGAGATTCTGTTCGGTAACGAGTTAAGGTGTCTTGATTATGCGTAAGGTGTTAGTGTGTTGTCTATTTGCTGTTTCTTCGGTGGAATAGGTAAGCGTGACGAGTGGACATGAGTTGCTATGATGCTCTGTAAGTGACTAGGGTCGATAGTATAATCTGTGTTAAGATTAGTACCGGTAGTGTTCTGAATACGAGTAGAATGATGATAAAGTGCGCGACAAGTTATGGTCAGTAGGTCTTGCGATTTGAATGTGGTACTCGGTAAAGTTGTAAATTGTGCAGAAGGATTTCGTGGTGTGGTCGTGTTAAGTTACCAGCAGTGCGCTTGCGTATTGATTCTCAGTCCGGACTACTGCTCAACTGTTGTAGCAGGTAGATCTGGGAGTACGGGATTCTAAGACGTTGATAGCCTTGGTTGATCAGAAACAACTACTGAGCTAAGATGCGCTGACCGAGTGACGAGTGAGTGAGAAGTTGGGAAAATAGTATAGGGCCTCTGTCTAACAGACCCCTACCACTCCCAAGGACCCACTTGGCTAGAGTCAGTCTATTCTTGCGGTAAGGTTGAGTACAGAGAAAGGGAGACTCGGAAATATCTGGTACGCAGGTGTGGAACCAGATTCTAGAGTCTCTGAAGGATTGTTGTTTTACGCCAGTAATTAATGGCTGCAGTAGGTAGTTAACAGTTAAGTTAATAGTAAACGACGAGATTACTGTTAACATTTGGCGCCGACTGTGGGAAAGTGGCATCCGTTTGCCAATTCTCTGGCCGGTTGTATGTGGAAAGTGGCGACTGATTACCAGTCTCTGCGGTAAAGTAGCATTTGATTACGAGTCACTTGTGAGACAGTGGCACTAGAATGCTAACGGTTTGTAAGAAGCAAACATCCAGCAACATTTTTGCTTCACTGACAGTAGCAACAGATCCAGATTGTTGCGAACTGCTCAGATAGTGTCACTGGGCAATGATACATGCCGGTCACTCGATCGGGCGAAACATATCCTAAGAATCGTCAGATTGAAGCACGAAAATCACAAAAGATAGCCTCAGAAGAAGTAGGCATAACTAGATCTGACCAAGTGGTCAAGAAAAGTGGAAACGTTACAACTGATTCCGGTCATATTCCGGTAGAACGGACAACGCCTTCGATACATTCGGATGCTACTTCGACCCGGTCTATCGAAGATATAGCAAGTCCAGACTCTATCAAAACGCCGTTGGAACCTAGTTTAACAATATCAGATAAAGATTTAGAGTTATCCACGGTTAGAAATACGTTAGGAAAATTCGGCAAAAGTAGTAAAACAGGGCATTCTGGCCCAAGTTCGGTTCATTCCGGCGAGATTCCGGTGATAGAATCACCGATCGCTGGCAAAGGTTTAGCCTTTTTTGCGGAATCATCAGCTCAACCTTCGTGTTTGGAAGAAAGATTTCGAATACTAGACATCCAGAAGGAAGGAAAGCTGTTCGAAACAGAGATCCGAAGCATCTTAAGTCGAAACAGCACACCGGAAAACGCACCATCCGACGATACAAGTCCCGATAGTTCATCCGATCAATCCCGAGATACAGAAGGAAACCCTGAACCCTTCACAATGAGCGGGCAACACCAACAACAACAACATCAACAACAACAGCTAGGACCGCCAAGACCGCCAAGACCGCCTCCAACAGGAGTAACCTACACGAAATTCGGTGGATTCCCAGGAGACGACCCAGACGCCCACGTACGAACGTTCGAGATAAGTTATGCAGTTCTTAACCATCCACCAGATCAGGCGTATAAGGCCATTGTTTTTCAATCTACACTGATCAATGAAGCGGCGAGATGGCTCACGGAATATGATATCAATCATTTTGGTACTTATGATGCAGTACGAGATGCCTTTTTACAGCGATTCAGACTAAAGAAGAATCCCGCTGAAATCTTTGAGTATCTACAGAACAACAGACAGAAGGTAAATCAGACCGTCCAGGAGTACGCTACCCTCTTTAGAACACATTTACAGCAGATACCACAGGCTCACGCTAATCTACCTGATGATGTCATCTCTCAATGGTTTATCAATGGATTAACTCCACAACTGAAGCAGATCATGATCATAAGATGTGTCGGAGCTATGACCTTGGATGCCGTCATTGCAATGGCTCTACAGCTAGAATCCAAGGTTGGTGGATTTTCAGAAGACTTGGAATGGTTAAAAACCAACAAAAATATGGCTGAAGATATCACCAGGTAAGTATACTGCACCACATGCAAAAATTCGGGGCATACAAGTGCCAACTGTGCACTGAACCAAGTGTTTTGCGCTATCTGCAACGCTACCGGACACACCACCGGAAACTGTGTCTACAACGCTAGAATACAAGGGACAGCAACCGTCAATGCAGTCATCCAAGAACATGGCCAACCAGTAAATCACTATGTGCCTCCGCAACAGAGAAACAATCAACAACAAGGATATCGGAACTACCGAGGTCAGAGAAACAACACTTATAATGCCAACCGATGGCAGAATGGACCACCACCGGAAAACCCTGAGTTACCACCTCCACGCTGTCATTTCTGTGGCGAATTCGGCCACATTAGAAGGTTTTGTAAAGACGCAATGGAGTATGATCAAAGAAAGAAGGAACGCCAGAATCCAATGGCCAACATGGTAAAAATTACACCAATCGAGACACAGACTGCTACAGTCCAGACCCGTTCCGGTAAACAACTTCAGTCGGCAGCAGAAATCTTTGAACCAGGGATACAAGAACAACGAAGGATGTATAACAAAGCTAGTCACTGGACCACAACAGAACCACCAGTGTTCCCCGAACCTATTCCGGTGACTCAGGCTTCTTCATCAAAGGACGAAACAACACAAAAGGATGCATCAGTAGGGCCATCATCATCAGTAGAGACAACAGCAGACACTTCTGCGTCAGTAGAACCTTCAAGTTCAAAAGAACAAGACAGTCAAGCTCAACAGGCCTGGGAAATTTTGTCCAAGGCATCCATCACTCTGCCTCTAGGCCAACTTCTGGCCTTAGTGCCCGGGATCCGACAACAGTTTCAGCAACAATTCAGTCCAGTACCTTCTTGCATTCCTACGACAGCCGCAGTTCAACCGGAACCTGATGCTGCGATTGACCACGCAGTGCCCTTGATCACAGTATGGTATAAGAATCAGAAGATCACGCAAGTATTGATTGATGGAGGCTCAGGCGTAAACATTGCGACCGTCGCATTATGCAAAAAGCTAGGCTGGACCGAAATTGAACCAGTGCAATTCTTTGTTCGAATGGCGGATCAATCGAGAGTCCATCCTGTAGGACTTGTGCGGAATGTACCCATCACTCTCCAAGGAACAACTTTCAAGATGACTTTTGTCATACTAGATCTACCCGAATCCACTTTGGATTACAATCTTCTTTTCGGCCGACCTTGGCTGAAGCATGCGAAGGTAATACAGGACTGGTCTGCACAAGAGCTTACATTCAAGGATGCCCATCGTAAATATGTGGTGAAACTAGATGCTATGCAATCTTGCGAACCTCACACCAGACCGTACTTTGCTGAACCAGTTCATATGTTAGATGGACTGTCAGATGATGAAGAAGAGCAATTTCTGAAGAGTAATGCCGATTTAATGTCTTTAGGAACTGTTGACCTACAATCCGTCATAGATAACTGGAAAACGTCAGTATGTACAGTAGTAGCTATCACCGGAAAGGTGGTCCAGGAAGATTCTTCCTCAACCCAGGACGACGAATTACAACCACTGTTCAAGCCAACAGATGATACAGAGAAACCTCAACAATTTTATGTTCCAGAAGACCAGCTGATCACGTACAATCTAGGAGATAGAGATCACCCACGACCTGTGAAGATGAGGCAGAACTTACCGGAAACATTTAAGGAGGATTTGATTAAACTTCTTCGCGAATTCGCAAACGTCTTTGCATGGGATTACAAAGACATGAAAGGATTAGATCCGCGCATCTATCAACACAGGGTCATGTTGAAACCGGAAGTGAAACCAAAAAGACAACCCAGCTACAGAATGAACCCCCATTATGCATCACAGGTAAAAGCCGAACTTGATAGACTATTAAAAGTCGGATTCATTGTACCAGTAGAACACGCTGAATGGATCTCGCCCATCGTGATCATGCCAAAGAAAAACAAGCAGTTACGAATCTGTGTGGATTACCGGAAATTAAATGCAGCAACAGTACCAGATCCTTTCCCGATCCCCTTTTTGGATACCATGCTTGATAGAGTCGCAGGTCATGAAATGTATTCATTTTTAGATGGATACAACGGGTACAACCAGGTTAGAATGGCTGAAGAGGATATACCAAAAACTGGCTTCATTACCAATTGGGGTGTCTTTGCCTGCACAGTAATGTGGTTCGGATTGAGAAATGCACCAAGCACATTTCAAAGATGTATGCAGGAAATATTTTCTCCTTATCTCACTTCATTCATGCAAGTCTACATCGACGACTTCTCAATCTTTGGGAAGATGATAGCCCATTTGTTTCACTTACGATGCTGTTTTCAGAAGTGTAGAGAATATAGACTCTGCCTTAATCCCAGCAAATCCGTGTTTGCCGTTTCGTGTGGCAAACTACTTGGGCATATTGTATCTGCTCAAGGTATTCGAGTGGACTCGGATAAGATTTCAGCGATTTTAGAAGCTCTGATACCCACAACTCCGAAGGAAGTAATGCGTTTTATGGGACAAATACGGTGGCATGGCAGACACTTACGGTGGCTTGCTCACCTAGCAGTACCACTGAACAGGCTAATCGCAAAGACTCCCAGACAGTTTGAATGGACTGAAGAATGTCGAACTACATTTGATCGACTCAAGTATCTCCTGACGCACGCTCCAATTTTACAACCACCGGACTGGGACAATCCGTTCCACGTTTTTGTCGACGCTTCAGATATTGCAATCGGCAGTATTCTGATGCAGCAAACAGATAAGTGGTTTCGCCCTGTTTATTACACCAGTAGAAGACTTGCACCGGCAGAAAAGAACTATTCCACCACTGAAAGAGAATGTCTAGGATTGATCTACTCAATCAAAAAGTTCAGACATTATCTACTAGGCCGAAAATTTACCTTTCATGTGGATCATGCTGCCCTTGTTTATCTAGTAAGACAGCAGCACTTAGGAGGACGATTAGCACGATGGGTGCTACTTTTACAAGAATTCGACTATGATGTCATTCACCGACCCGGAAATGCACATGCCTTAGCAGATTTCTTATCACGCCTAGATTCCGGTGAAGCTCCGGTAGGAATAGATGACACGACTCCTGCGATTTATAATGCTGAACCACTACCTGATGAGACGCCCAACTTACAAACACCACCTACATACTATGATCAGATTCTAATTTTTCTCACCGAAGGACGCTTTCCAGCTGAGACTGCCAAGGAGGTTCGAAGAAAAATCGCAGTTTTTAGCCGCCGATTTCGGTTAGTTGCTGAAGAACTGTATTATACAGATCATACTGGAATCCTACTTCGCTGTATTCCACCACATGAAGTCAACTCAGTTATCACTTTGGCTCACTCAATTCCTTCCGGTGGCCATTTTGCAGCAGACTTAACTCACCGAAAAATTCTGCAAGGAGGACTCTGGTGGCCAACTATGTACAGAGATATCTCACAGTTTGTTAAACAATGCGATGTTTGCCAAAGAACTGGTCAGCCTTTACAACGGCATCTTTTTCCCCTGCAACCCATCTTACCATTAGAACCTTTTCAGAAATGGGGTTTAGATTTTATCGGGCCAATTACACCTGCAGCAGTATCCAGTAACAATCGATACATACTGACTTGCACAGATTACGCAACTAGATGGGCAGAAGCTTGGGCTTTGCGGTCTGCTACAGCAGATACGGTAGCAAAATGTCTACTCACGGATGTCTTTCCACGATTTGGTTTACCACTGGAAATTGTCTCAGATCAAGGCACTCATTTTGTAAACAATTTAATGAAGGCTCTCACACAGTCCTTCCAAGTCACACATAAATTTAGCTCTCCTTATTATCCACGTGCCAATGGATTGGCTGAAAGTACAAACAAAGCGCTGTTAAACATCCTCTGGAAATTGATCATGGAAACACCGGAAAGATGGGATCAACTACTACCTGCAGTATTATGGGCATACCGAACTACATATAAAGTAACCACAGGCTTGACACCTTTCAAGTTAGCTTATGGCTTAGAAGCAATCGCTCCCATGGAAATAGTCATCCCAAGCTTGCGGGTAGCAATCACTCAGAAGATGCTACCGGAATCTTCACTGACAGCACGAATGGATGCACTCAGAGAACTTGATGAGCACCGATGGCTCAGTTTTTTAACTATGCGCGAAGTTCAACTAAGGCAAGCTAAGACACACGATCGATATTTGAAGACACCAATCTTTTCGGTAGGACAACTTGTACTCTTCTATAACGCAAAATCGGACAGAGCAGCAGGAAAATTCAAACTACGATGGTTCGGCCCTTTCAAGATCTCAGCACAAGTAGGTCCGACAACTTTTCGGTTGACTACGTTGACCGAAATTCCACTTCCAAAAGTAATTAATGGATCGAAGTTGCGGCCGTATTATCCCACTACCAGTACGCCTTAATTATTCGGCGACAAGCCACGTTTTGTATAAATTTTTATGTTTTGCTTTTAGCCGTCTGTTGTACAAATCTTTAGGATACCAGCCGCCTCTCCCTACCGGTCATTCAGTACGCACGCTAGCATGCAAACCGTATCATTCCCGCACAACACAATGATACTCACCCCCACACCGTGTTCTCCATATTTAGCCCCCTAAGTTGCGCCAAAAACCGCCATTGTGTTTTCGTGATTGTGTGTGTTATCTCAGTATTCTGTGTTTTCTGTAAGTGTGCACTGTGAACGCCATGGAAGCGCTAGCCAACTACGCTTCTTTCCGCGAAGGTATCCCTACAGACGTAGGCAAATACCTGCGATGCAGAGGGTTGGCCAACTTCGCTGAGTTGCCTTGGCACTCAGTGGAAGCCCATCCCTTCTCCGCACAGATCATCCAAGCCATTGCCGAAAGCTCCGCCACCGAGCGACAATGGGTCTTCCTTTCCCTCCCACAAAGAACCGTCATCACCTTCCAAGCCTTTGCCGACGCCTACCGCCTCACCCCGCAAGGCCGCGAAACCGGTCCTAGCATCCCTGTCGCCCGTATGTCCGAACTCTTTCCCCGCTCCTCATCGAACGAATACACCATCCTATGCCGCCCAGAACCCGAGCGATCCGCCCTACAGTTCCTTGTAGCCATCCTTAACTTGCAAAAACGAACATATGGTATCTCTTGCCCCTTCTACTCCGCCTTAGATTTAGCTGCCCACGAACCTGTAAATTTCGCCTCCTATTTTTTCCTTAGAATCCATAAAGAATGTGTAGCCATCATAAAACAGCTCCAAAAGGGTTCTACCCCCCGCTCTCGCCTTCCCCACATCATCTCCTTCCTCTTCCCAACCATTCTCGCCGCACAACCCCCACCTGCAGGCCCCGCAATTCGCCACGAAGAATCCGCACAACCAATCGAAGACACTGAAGAAGAAGACGAAGAGATTAATCAGCTCTTCCGTACCAAGCGAATTTGGATCAGCTCCTCGGAAAGTGAAGTCCAAGGATCCACCGGAAAAGATCAGGAGACCAAGCCAGACGACCAAGAGGAAACATACCACGACACCGCCACACACATCGAAACATCGATGGAGCAACCAGACCAGCAGGATCAAGCAGAGACAGAAATAGTATCCACAGAAAAAGAATCTGAGCAGCACCAGGATGAACAGGAATCGGCCACCAAAGCCCTGGATCAACTCATCGACGCCATCAACCAGACAGAAACCATACAACAAACACTCGCCAAGGTAAACCCCTCAGATACCGTCCTCCCTACACCACCTCCTGCCAAACCCCTACCCCCACCAGAACCACCCCTCCCACCCACCACTGAACCCGCAGCATCTTCCTCTTCCTCCCCCAACTACTCTCCGCCAAACTCCCAGCAACTACTCACCGACACATCCTCTCAACCTCATCGTCCTCCACCACCACCGCCACATAACACATTCTCGGAACTTGCCGCCATGGGGCAGTTCCTCATCCAGTTATCACACCAGCTGCCCGCCCAAATTACGGCAGCCACGGACCACCTGAAACTCGAATACCAGCACAAGGTAGACACCCTCGAAGCCGACATCGCCCCCCTCCAGGAAGAAGTTGATGCCGTAAAGACCGAGAATCATCAACTCCGGACACAGCTAGCAGAACTCGAAGCACGATTTTCAACAGAGCAGACGCTAGTACAACAACGAGATGCAGCCTTGGACCAGCTCGCTGCCAAAGACCAACTCATACACAACGCACATGAGGAAATTCGAACACTGAAGGCCGCCCTTCAAAGACAAGAAGATATCAACGTATCTCTCGAAGAATTGATCGCATATACGAAGACTCAATTACAAGAAACCACCCAGAAGATGCAGGACCAACAGAAAGAAGCCGACCAAGTTCAAGAGCAATTACGGCGAGCCGAAGAATGTGCCGACGCGGTCAACCGTATTCTCAAACAACAATTACTAAAGGAAGGCCAATACCAAAAAGATATCGCCAACGCCCGCAGAGAACGCGATGCGTACAAGAAAACTCTCAATTTCCAAACACAGCAATTTGAACGCCAAGACAACCAAATACGCAACCAGAAGGAGTGCATCAGAGAGATGCAGACCAAACTGACTGAAATAACGACAGCCCGAGATGCGGCATTAGCCAACGAATTTTATCTCCAGGAGGCTTTTCTTCAAACCCAAGCCGAAATTTTGTTAAATCAAGCCATAGCCCTCAGTGCAGTCAGAACCGACGCCCAATTATTAGAACCTACCACCTTAGTGCAAATGTTAGAAACCCTCAAAAAGAAAATTACCGGGACATTTAGGCTCGCCCGAAGTATGTACTTAGAAGGCATAGTATCCGAACCATAGGTACTTGCATGATATACTTTTCGCACATGTAAAAGACGTTCCAAGTCCAACATCGATCTCCAGAATGATGATTTTTGATTCTAGAATCTCGATAAGCAGCATGAAGTGTCATGTCCGAATGAAATATCATCATTCTAGCAAATGGCAGCTCAAGGTCTAGCACTTATAAATGCGTATACCCGGATGATGAAGATGACTCAAGAACTTCGACAACATCACCAGAGGATCGGACTCCTACAGTTTGCTAAGTTACCCTGGGAACAGTGGACTTGTTCCGCCACTAGAACAAGCGCGATCAGAAAGGATTGGGGAGTTAAATCCTGGCATGGACCGACAGACACTGTAAAAGGATATTTCAGCCAGGTGGTGATAGGATACTGTATGGGTACATGGCTTCTGCAGAAGACATGGATATTTTCAACAAGTATGACACAAATATATCCAAGATGGTAAAACACGCACAAACTTTCAAGAAGCAGAGGATTCAACAGCACAGAGGGTACTTTGATTCCATAGACGAAGCACTTAAAGCACATGATCAAGAAGGTGGGTCCAGGTAACAACGAAATCAAGAGTAGATTCTTATTGTATATATAAATAGACATGTTTTTCAGAATGGCTTAGATGTTCAAAAAGCTATTTAAAGGAAGAGCTGCAGCTGAAGAATACGAGTATGTAAAGTATGAGTTTTTGAGGCAACAGCATATAAGAAAGCGGGACTTCATAAAGAGGCAACTAGACCAGCTATACGAGTTTGAGGAAGTTCTGGAGAAAGCGACAACCTATCAAGTACAGTGACACATTCGGGATTGAAAGATATTTGCTGAATCACCACCAGGATATGGACATTATGAACAATTAGCCAGAGTCTTTCTGATGCATGTAAAGAAAGAAAAACAGTGGGATAACCCCAGGCAAAAGGATAGCACCTACAGTATTGCACTTGCGGGTTCGAGTCCACCGTGCGTGCCAGTGTTAGACGGCCGCCGAACAAAGGACAATTGTACTTAGACAGAGGTTTTTAATGTAGAAAGAACCCTTCTGGAAGTACGCGGTAAAGAAAGATTCGCGCAAGCCTTGTAACAAAATTCTATTTAAAGCAATGAAAAGGGACACGAGAGAAGGAGTCCCGTTTTTGGGAAGTTGCGAGTGTATTGTGAGATCCCTGAGTTGGGATTACTCTTCTACTGTGTGTAAACGAGTGGAGTATCTTGGTTCTGTCCTGTTCTGCGCGCCTTATCTGTGTAATCATTTGACTGCGTATGTGTGATACACTGTGGTGTTCGAGTCGGTACTGCGATTGTGAAATTCTGTTCGGTAACGAGTTAAGGTGTCTTGATTATGCGTAAGGTGTTAGTGTGTTGTCTATTTGCTGTTTCTTCGGTGGAATAGGTAAGCGTGACGAGTGGACATGAGTTGCTATGATGCTCTGTAAGTGACTAGGGTCGGTAGTATAATCTGTGTTAAGATTAGTACCGGTAGTGTTCTGAATACGAGTAGAATGATGATAAAGTGCGCGACAAGTTATGGTCAGTAGGTCTTGCGATTTGAATGTGGTACTCGGTAAAGTTGTAAATTGTGCAGAAGGATTTCGTGGTGTGGTCGTGTTAAGTTACCAGCAGTGCGCTTGCGTATTGATTCTCAGTCCGGACTACTGCTCAACTGTTGTAGCAGGTAGATCTGGGAGTACGGGATTCTAAGACGTTGATAGCCTTGGTTGATCAGAAACAACTACTGAGCTAAGACGCGCTGACCGAGTGACGAGTGAGTGAGAAGTTGGGAAAATAGTATAGGGCCTCTGTCTAACAGACCCCTACCACTCCCAAGGACCCACTTGGCTAGAGTCAGTCTATTCTTGCGGTAAGGTTGAGTACAGAGAAAGGGAGACTCGGAAATATCTGGTACGCAGGTGTGGAACCAGATTCTGGAGTCTCTGAAGGATTGTTGTTTTACGCCAGTAATTAATGGCTGCAGTAGGTAGTTAACAGTTAAGTTAATAGTAAACGACGAGATTACCGTTAACATATTATATAGCATTAAAGGTTGGGCGAGGTCTCTTGAGACAACTAGAACCACTTTTTGTATGCATGATCTACACCATCACGTTAGCCCATTTTTTAACTCAAAATTAGCCCATTTTTCTAGATTGATTTGTCCTATATAACTGGATTAAGTCTTAGTGGACTCCAATCGTGTTAACTCGAGTTAGGAGCTCTAGAGCGTCTTGGCAAAATATGTTCTCCTATGCACCTACAAAGATTCAACACAAGACCTCCTCCGTACACCCTTTCGAATTAAGCACTAGGATAAGGATATACCTTGGATAATACTCCAAAAGACCTTTATTTTAGCTTCAAATCTACCTTAGTGAAATTACTTTATAATATGTTTCTCCCTTTGGAGAACATTTTCATCCTTGAGAATATGCTTCAATTTAAGAGTTGTAGTATAGATCAATTCACTTGAGCCATGGTTGAAGTTGAGGAGCATGGTTGTCATTTCTCTTTGAAGTTTGCCTCTTTATACTTGGAAAGAGGAAAAATTCTTACATAGGGAACTAACATGTTTCCAAGTGGCACTTTCTTCTTTTACATCTGTCCATTTAATTAATCACTCTTTATTAATTGTCTTCAAGGATGTTTTTCTTAAGTGCATAGAATACCCTCTCTACTTCATGGGAAATAGAGTAAATTGAGGAACAAAGACTATGGTGCTTGGTGGGACCAAATTATCAAATTCAACCATCTTTTCCTTAAGTTGACTTATGTGGAAAATTGGATGAAACCAACAATATTCTGAGAGTCCAACCTCATATGCCATTGATCCAACCTTTTTGATAACATTGTTAGTGGCACAATACCTAGGAAAGAGATTAGGACAAGGTCCACTCTTAAGGGTCTCATAATCTTTTAGAACCTAGATCTATGATTTTTCTTTTTTTACTTCTCTTTGCTTGGAATCAACGTGAGATCTTGCTTGATCCTGGGCTTTCTTTAAATTGTTTTGCGCAAACTTCAACTTGAATCCAGTTCCTCCTAACGTTGTGGTCAAGAATTGACATTCAAGTTTGAGCACCATTACAAAGCTTCGAAACAATTCAAATGAAATATATTAATATAGTTAAAATTATGGTGAACTCTGGCCTTTAAAAACTCATTCTGCATATATTGAAGATAAATGGGAATTCTCATATTGCTAGTCCGTATATTCGCGTCCATGTGAGCATGTGAAACAATGCATGTGCATTCAAAACAAAAACTTGTATGTGTTATGTGGTGGAGCATGGTGTGCATGTTTCTCATGTGTTTTTGAACATCATACAATGCAAATGTATATGCATGATTGAGATAGAATTAGAAGGCTTCCTTCGACTAAAACATGGCGGAATTTTAACGCATGCGATGTTATTCTAGAAGGCAATTGATTGGAGTCCATGACCTTTTTGTCTTGCCTGACAGACGTTCGGGTTTTTTTTGAGCTTTATCTCACAGGGAACTAAGTTTAAATGGCTCGGTTTTCTATCAGAGTTGTTGACTTCTCAGAAGGGCATATCCAGTCCGAGGTCCAAGAGGCGGCCTCTTTTGTGGAGCTCAAAGCTGTTATGTCCTAGCGTGGCTGTATGAACAGATGCTTCCACGCATTCCAGTGGTGTCTTTAGTATTGGTGCTCATTTCGAGCATCCAAAATGCGCTGTGCAGAATGCATCAAATTCTTCAGAAAGCCTTTGCTCACGAATGGTTGGCTTGATGCAAGCCTGCAGATGGGAGTACCTGCGGGTAGGCATGAACACATGCTTTTCATGTATAGGCCCAACGGCATATGGTTGTTGCCTATGTCCATCAAGATCAAATTTCAAACATCCGAATTATAACGCTACAAGAACAGTCTCTGTACGCATGGATTCATCTGAAGTATATGCAATAAGGGAAGACTGTATTGGCTCTGCCTTTAATGCAAAGGGAGCCATGTAATGCCCTAACTGCCGCCAAGTGGAGGAAGGCCAGTGGTTGTTCTCTAGTGGGTGTTATTTACAGCAGCACATGCTTAGGAATCCTAACTCAGGCGATAGCTCTACTGGTTATGCTGGAGTACATGTCAATATGATGTATCATTATGATGAACAGGAAAGAAATTATGGCTGAATGACGTACAAAAATGTTGGAATAGAGACACTATATTTGATACACTTCAAAAATGCTTCAACAAGCAAAAAGGGAGAAATTGGTAAAGAGCGCCGAAAGGTAACAGGTTTTGAATCTTATTCATTTTTTTTTGTTCTGTTGAGTTTTTTTGGAATACTGTGAAGTGTTACATAAACCAAACAATTGTATCTCCAAGCTTGAATGTCTAGAACCTGAGTAAGGCTTAAGTGAAACCCATGTCCTACTCCCTTTTCATGAAAGCAATTAGTTGAGGGCAGGCTTCATACAACGAACTTGAAGGTGTAACATTTGATGCACAAAGTCTAACCAACAAAAGAAATGAATGCAATTTGCAACAAATCAAATATATTTGTGTACATTTCTTGTTATGTATCAGGCTTTCGCTTCATTGTTTCTTCATTTAGATTAACTTGGAGTAACATTCATAATGAATCGTTCCCGAATGCTCTCATTTGCTTTGCACATTTAGATGCACATGGTTATCAGCACAAACTAGCATGTGAACAAGAACTAAGGATTACACACATGTTTCTTCTCTCTGTTGCCCTTTAGCGTACAGGAATTGAATCTCGTCATCAACAAAGTTCCTCAGGGAAATGAAAATTCTTTAATGGTGTTGGAACAATTTCTTTATCATACAATGTGAGTTTCTTTATCGTACAGTGTGTCACTGCGCTTTTTTTTATTGTACAGTGTGTCACTGCACTTCAATAGTAACATACTTTTATGTCCATCAGAGACATGCAATACAGTGATGTTATTAATGATTAGTGTCTTGCATCTATACACGTTGAAATGCCTCACATAACAATGGGATTAAATAAACAAACAATCTTATTTAAAACCCTACAGTTCGTGTGTGTGACTGGATTGCATAAAAAACAAGCACATATATAATGTGAGCGCAGCCATGAATGGATTTGTTTGTGGCCACAAATCGAAAGATCTTTACAGAATTAGACGTGTGAAATCATAATGCTTACGCTGTTTATTCATAAAGTAGATTCATATGTGCAATCATAAAAATGCATACACATGTGTGTATAGTCATCGAGCCTATGTTTATTTGTTCATGAACGTTGTTTATGATTCGGGCACATAAGCAGATGTTTCAAGAGGTACAAGGTCATTGGAAATTAAATGATGATGCACAATAGTTAAGAAGATGATGTTGTCTAGAGCTTTTGGAAAATTGTTGTCTAGCTGTCGATGTTCTTTTTACACATTTAGACTCTCAGATTTATGTATGTCAAATGTCCTTTCAATTGATAACAATTTCAAAGTTTATTATCGAATGTTACCGCACAATTTTATGATGATGATGTCGTAAAGGACTTGTCAAGATTCACATAGCTGATGTTGAGGAAATCAATTTCCTTTCATGTCTTGAGTTTGATTGCAGCATAAGTCAGTCTTAATGGTGAAATGATTATTATGTAAATATGTTTTTCATAATTAGGAAGGCGAATCTAGTTTGAATTAAACATAAGAAGCTCTTTTAACATGAAAACTTGAAGTGTAAGTTGACGTCTAAGGTACACTCTTAGAAGACAAGTCTGATTCAATCATGAAAAGACATCTAAATCCAATGACTAGAGACTTGTATGTCACTAATGTAGATGTGACCTATGTCTTTGTTCTATCCTACTCAAGATCCTCCCTTCTTTCAACGAACCTCTCGACATACCTGGTGAACCCGACGTGAAAGGAGGGGGTGAGTGAGTTATAGAGCCACAAAGATTAGCATAATCAAAAATGGAAGAGATCCTAGCTCAATTCCTACGATTTCAAGAAGAGGATAGGCGTCAAAAAGCCATCCAATCACTTCATGAACGTCTAGTCAATCGGTGTGGCTTTTTCAATGGAAAGAATGTCTCAAAGTTCTGCAAAGAATATGAACTCGAGGCCAAATATCTAGGTGTCGGACTAAGTCCGATGACGGAAAAAGAACTATGCGAAAACTTTATCTATGTGTCAGATTACGACGTGCGAGACCAAATAATGCGAATAAATCAAACGACATGGTCTCAATACAAAGCGACACTCCTTAGGCAGTTTATGCTAGAAGACCTTGATAAAGTAACTCGTAGATCTTTCCTGAGGTGGGTTCATATGCCCAAAGACCAACCAATTCTTGAGATCAAAGAGGAGTTTGAGCGACAATATGATGATCTTTCTGAGCACGATAAGAGGTGCATAAGTCATGAAAGGGTTTCGTTGTTTCTTCGAACAATCGATGTTAATGCCCGAGAGGAGTTAATTCCACTTCTACAAGATATAGACTCCGACTCAGGACTCACAGAGGATTGGATGCTCGTTCATGAAGCTGTGATGAAATACGTAAAGAAACAACAAACAATAGAGAAATTTTTAAATGATTGGAGAACAAATCTTCAAACAGATGAAAATTATAACCATGTTCCAAGCATTTTACCAATCGTGGATAATGTTCAAGTCCATGAGGTTGTAGAGACCCCATTTGGGCATGAAGTAGATATGCATGGGCTTAATATCCATAGTGATGATGGGAAATATGAAGAAACTTCTAAAAGTGCGATTGATGTAACCTCAAAGGTTACAAGGTGCCAAGAGCCCCTAGACTTCTTTACAATGATTATGTCTTTAGGTGCCATAAGTGGACAAAGCCCGAAGATGGGAGGATCAAAGGAGCAAGTGGAAGCTAATCGAAATCAAACCAAACTAAACCAACATCAAACTAAACAAACAACAAACATTAAACAAAACAAAAACCAACAAACCCCAACAAGAAATCAAGATGAAGCTTCCTCTACTCCGATAAATTCTTCACATCGAATAAAAGATAATCAAACAAATCAAGAAACATATCAAGATGCAAACAAAGAGATAGAGATATCTAGAAGGCTCATAGGTGACCAAATAGAGATAAAAGATGAGATACAAATAGAGAACCTAATAAATATGTCTGAAGATCGAGCTCGAGATGCATCCTTACATGATGACATCGGGCAAGATGTGGAGTATGATTGGATGTCACTTGATGGTGATGATCCTTTTCTAACACAAGATTCGGATAGAACTTCTGATCTAATGACTGAATTACATGAAGGAACTCCCATGGAACATGATGTTGAATCTAAGGACCTGTCAATAGAAGATCCGATGAGTAAGAAAATGGATATGCAGGAATCCGCATTATACATGCATACAGAGATGCAAGAAAACGAACTTACTTATATGAAGGAGGACATGCAAATAATGAGTCCTCTAGAGGTTGAAATGTGTGATGACGAAGATGAGTATGATACTAATCTAGAGGATGTACAAATGATAAGTCCTCTAGATAGTGATGTGTATGGCGATGGTGATAAGCATGATCCTAATCCTATTGATAGTCTAGATCAAGATCAAGATACTGATATTCTTTTGAGCGATGTCACATTGGACAAAGATCCTATACATAAAAAAGAGGATAAGTTGGATGGAGTTCAAAATAATGATATGTATGTAAATGATGCTACATTCCATGAAGAGAGAAATATGAATGAACATGAGGAGGATGGGAAAATACCATTGATCATTCCTCTAAATACTGATATGTATGTCAAAAATAATCATGTTGAGTTGAGTCCACACGTTGAAGAAATTGAGCATAAAGTGGCAGATGAAATGTTTATTGTGACATATGATAAATCTGATGCGTGTATAGCATTAAAGGATATCCAATGTAAAACTATTGAGTCAAACGATTGCAACGATGAAGCTCAAGTTGATTTGGATGCGTATGTTGAGATTCTCATACATGATGAGATTCTTGAGCAAGAATCAGTGATTGAAGAATCAATAATTGAAGAAGGTGGAATAAGTACATCCTCTGAAGAGAACGAGAAAGAATCGATGGAGATGGATGTAGAATCCTGTGATGACATTTTGGATGAAGAAATTGAAGATCAAGATTTTCTTGAATATGAGGATATGGATTCCATTCACATTGAGGGAGAAATATTCTGGGAACATAACAAAGACAATGATGAAGAGTTCCTGGAAAGACTAGAACAAGAAGCAGATACCATAATTAATGGGACTCAAGTAGAAAGGAATCGTGATAGATTGGAAGATAAAAATGATTATGTAATATCATCTGAGCATGATGCTCACTTCTATTTGATGAAGGAATTGAATGAATCTAATCAATACGTTTATTTCGATGAAGATGAAGAACATATTCGAAATGATGCAATTGAAGATATTTCCTCAAATGATTCCAAGCATGAAATGAATCAAAATCCATGCTTGCACGGAATTTTTAAAAATGATTTAAGCATATTAAAAATCAACACTCTATATTCATGTGTGTTTGACTCATCGAGAGTAACCTCACATGAGAGGATCATGAATAAAGGAGACTATGCCCAAACGATTGAAACATGGATGTTTGAATTTTCTAAAAGCTATGTATGCCAGTCGAGCCTACAAGGAATGGACGAGCAAATGAAATGGCTTGTCCACATATCTAACTTGTTTAAGAATGCTACCTTGATTGATGCAGTTCAGAGATGGCTTCTTTTCAAGCACAGTTTCTTTGGTGAGTATGTTTTAAAGAAGGTGAGATTGAAGGAAGAATCTTTTTCAATAAAATTCCATAAAGCTTAAAGGAATGTTTTTGTAAAATAGGAATGTATATATCTTATGTTTTTGCTTTGATTTGAAGAAAGAGACAGGAATCAAATCAATACATTGAAGATAGTGATTCAGAATGAAACAAGAAGAGGAGATTGGATGCGACAAGCTCAAGCGGCTTCTGACTTCATACTGGTGAGATGTTATCACTTCAGTTTTTTCTTCTCTCTTGTATATGTGTATATAAAAAGACTGCATGATTAAGCATATAATGCATATAGAAACGTATAAATAAGAAAATTAAGTAGACCAAAGATCTCGTACCACTAATAAGATTACATGTAATGTATAAGGACCAGGATTATATGAGTAAGGTTAGAAGATGGACTAGAACTTTCGAGAGCAAGACCTAGGAAGGTGAAGGGAAGAACTAGACTAAGTATCTGTATATAGTAGTGTTTACAAACACTTGATGAGTGAGACACTTCGACTTCTACTCTTGATCTCTCATCTGACCTAATCTTCAGACAGAATATATCTTGAGAAAAGAATTCTTATACCAGCCAGCTATCTATATGTATGTGTATGTGTTGTTGGGTGCTGCGATGAGCTAGTAGGCGAGTGGAACTACCCTGGTCGGGTGATCAGGGCCACGAGCTGACACTAGTTGTGTCGTATGGCCTGACCTACATGTTGTTACGCGCTCATACGGGTTGATAGGCGAGTGGAGTCACTCTGACCGGGTGGTTAGAGCCACGAGCTGACGTTGATTTCGTATGAGGCTGACATTGTGCATCGTGCGCTATGTCGGGTCGGTAGATGGGTGGGCTAAACCTGGCCGGGTGGTCAGGTCCACGAGTCGCATCCGATTTCGACATAGGCCGAAAAGTGTGGAAAAATAAATAAATAAAAAATAAAAGCAAAGATATAAAGGTTGAGCTGGGATAAAGAATTAAAATAAAGAAAGACAAAATAAAAATATGAGAAAAATAAGAAAAGGGTCTGAAGGGGCTTCAGATGATTGAAGATCAATAGGGAAGCCAGAAGCGAGTTTCATAAATCGAGTTAGTGAAGACTGGTATATGCAAATGCTTCGGATAGGCTACTAGATCTGACCGGGTCGAGTTAACGAGAGAGCTAAGAAGTTTTTGATTTACTCATATGATTTCTAGTCTAAGTGCATTAGTGTAATCTAATATGTTGTATGAGATGCTTTTGTCTACTTTCTTCTCTTAATTTATGGCAAGACTAATGCATTTTCAGGTTTCATGCATCAAGTTAAAATTTTCTTTAAGTTCTGTTGATATGCTATGACTACTTGATCCTTGCTTGTGTTTGATGTTATGTATGCAGGTTGGTGCATCCAGAGGATGCACAGGTTTAGAGGGGGTGGATGTGGTCAAGAATTGACATTCAAGTTTGAGCACCATTACAAAGCTTCGAAACAATTCAAATGAAATATATTAATATAGTTAAAATTATGGTGAACTCTGGCCTTTAAAAACTCATTCTGCATATATTGAAGATAAATGGGAATTCTCATATTGCTAGTCCGTATATTCGCGTCCATGTGAGCATGTGAAACAATGCATGTGCATTCAAAACAAAAACTTGTATGTGTTATGTGGTGGAGCATGGTGTGCATGTTTCTCATGTGTTTTTGAACATCATACAATGCAAATGTATATGCATGATTGAGATAGAATTAGAAGGCTTCCTTCGACTAAAACATGGCGGAATTTTAACGCATGCGATGTTATTCTAGAAGGCAATTGATTGGAGTCCATGACCTTTTTGTCTTGCCTGACAGACGTTCGGGTTTTTTTTGAGCTTTATCTCACAGGGAACTAAGTTTAAATGGCTCGGTTTTCTATCAGAGTTGCTGACTTCTCAGAAGGGCATATCCAGTCCGAGGTCCAAGAGGCGGCCTCTTTTGTGGAGCTCAAAGCTGTTATGTCCTAGCGTGGCTGTATGAACAGATGCTTCCACGCATTCCAGTGGTGTCTTTAGTATTGGTGCTCATTTCGAGCATCCAAAATGCGCTGTGCAGAATGCATCAAATTCTTCAGAAAGCCTTTGCTCACGAATGGTTGGCTTGATGCAAGCCTGCAGATGGGAGTACCTGCGGGTAGGCATGAACACATGCTTTTCATGTATAGGCCCAACGGCATATGGTTGTTGCCTATGTCCATCAAGATCAAATTTCAAACATCCGAATTATAACGCTACAAGAACAGTCTCTGTACGCATGGATTCATTTGAAGTATATGCAATAAGGGAAGACTGTATTGGCTCTGCCTTTAATGCAAAGGGAGCCATGTAATGCCCTAACTGCCGCCAAGTGGAGGAAGGCCAGTGGTTGTTCTCTAGTGGGTGTTATTTACAGCAGCACATGCTTAGGAATCCTAACTCAGGCGATAGCTCTACTGGTTATGCTGGAGTACATGTCAATATGATGTATCATTATGATGAACAGGAAAGAAATTATGGCTGAATGACGTACAAAAATGTTGGAATAGAGACACTATATTTGATACACTTCAAAAATGCTTCAACAAGCAAAAAGGGAGAAATTGGTAAAGAGCGCCGAAAGGTAACAGGTTTTGAATCTTATTCATTTTTTTTTGTTCTGTTGAGTTTTTTTGGAATACTGTGAAGTGTTACATAAACCAAACAATTGTATCTCCAAGCTTGAATGTCTAGAACCTGAGTAAGGCTTAAGTGAAACCCATGTCCTACTCCCTTTTCATGAAAGCAATTAGTTGAGGGCAGGCTTCATACAACGAACTTGAAGGTGTAACATTTGATGCACAAAGTCTAACCAACAAAAGAAATGAATGCAATTTGCAACAAATCAAATATATTTGTGTACATTTCTTGTTATGTATCAGGCTTTCGCTTCATTGTTTCTTCATTTAGATTAACTTGGAGTAACATTGATAATGAATCGTTCCCGAATGCTCTCATTTGCTTTGCACATTTAGATGCACATGGTTATCAGCACAAACTAGCATGTGAACAAGAACTAAGGATTACACACATGTTTCTTCTCTCTGTTGCCCTTTAGCGTACAGGAATTGAATCTCGTCATCAACAAAGTTCCTCAGGGAAATGAAAATTCTTTAATGGTGTTGGAACAATTTCTTTATCATACAATGTGAGTTTCTTTATCGTACAGTGTGTCACTGCCCTTTTTTTTATTGTACAATGTGTCACTGCACTTCAATAGTAACATACTTTTATGTCCATCAGAGACATGCAATACAGTGATGTTATTAATGATTAGTGTCTTGCATCTATACACGTTGAAATGCCTCACATAACAATGGGATTAAATAAACAAACAATCTTATTTAAAACCCCACAGTTCGTGTGTGTGACTGGATTGCATAAAAAACAAGCACATATATAATGTGAGCGCAGCCATGAATGGATTTGTTTGTGGCCACAAATCGAAAGACCTTTACAGAATTAGACGTGTGAAATCATAATGCTTACGCTGTTTATTCATAAAGTAGATTCATATGTGCAATCATAAAAATGCATACACATGTGTGTATAGTCATCGAGCCTATGTTTATTTGTTCATGAACGTTGTTTATGATTCGGGCACATAAGCAGATGTTTCAAGAGGTACAAGGTCATTGGAAATTAAATGATGATGCACAATAGTTAAGAAGATGATGTTGTCTAGAGCTTTTGGAAAATTGTTGTCTAGCTGTCGATGTTCTTTTTACACATTTAGACTCTCAGATTTATGTATGTCAAATGTCCTTTCAATTGATAACAATTTCAAAGTTTATTATCGAATGTTACCGCACAATTTTATGATGATGATGTCGTAAAGGACTTGTCAAGATTCACATAGCTGATGTTGAGGAAATCAATTTCCTTTCATGTCTTGAGTTTGATTGCAGCATAAGTCAGTCTTAATGGTGAAATGATTATTATGTAAATATGTTTTTCATAATTAGGAAGGCGAATCTAGTTTGAATTAAACATAAGAAGCTCTTTTAACATGAAAACTTGAAGTGTAAGCTGACGTCTAAGGTACACTCTTAGAAGACAAGTCTGATTCAATCATGAAAAGACATCTAAATCCAATGACTAGAGACTTGTATGTCACTAATGTAGATGTGACCTATGTCTTTGTTCTATCCTACTCAAGATCCTCCCTTCTTTCAACGAACCTCTCGACAACGTGATGAGTTGCTTGAAATTTTTAATGGTCGAGACCAAAAACATAAGAGGCCTTTGGCTAGAACCTGTAGATTGACATTAATGGACTAAATCCATTTGTACCATGCTTAAGAAACTTGTAAAGAAACTCTACAAGTGGCACATAATCATCCCTCTCTATCCATTTTGGAGACATATATGCTCTCAACATGTGTTCCAAAACTTGATTGATTCTTTTAGTTTAAACATCCTTTTGTGGAAGTTTTTTCTTTTTATAGTCATGAATAATTTCATATCCAAACACTTAAAGATAGCTCTCTAGAAATGGCTTGTGAATTTTCTATCTTGATCACACTGTCTTTTGGTAAAAACATGGAGCCAAAACTTATGTTCAACACATAACAATTGTAACATCTTCATTATGGTGTTGTTGAAACGAACTTGACCATCTTAGTTAATGAATCAACTATGAACCAAAACAAATCATATTCTTTTGGATTTTTGGGTAAGCCCATTATAAAATCCATATAAATATTTTTCCATTTTTCTTTAGACATTCCCAACGTATGTATAAATCCTCCAATCCTAGTTCTTTCTCGTTTGGCATGACATTTGTGACATCTTATTACAAAGTCTTGTACATCCTTATGCACACTAAAGCAAAAGAAGTGGTGTTTAACTAATAAGTTACATTAACAAAAGCATGTCCAATATTGGGATTCAAACTAATTTTTTTTATGCATTAGTGAGTACACAAATCTTGTCTTTGTACAACAAGAAATCATCCTCGACTGGGTGATTCTTGAATTGCTAAGACAATAATTCTTCAATTTGATTTATTCTTTCTTGGACTGCCTACTAGGCTTGACTATATTTTGGGATTCTCTTTACACATTGCCTTCATTGATTTGCTTAATTTTTCATGGAATTGTGTCAAAATTAATATATTCAACATAGCATGCAACTTAATGCATCTACCACTATATTGGATTTTCTCTTTCTATGATTGAGTTCATAATAGAACTCTTCAAGGATTTCATCCAATCTTGCTCTTTTGACCTTCAAATATGGTTAGTTTGCAAACCACCTGATACTGTCTTGATAAAAAAATATAGTTACTTTGGCTATGACAAATCCTTGCTAATGCACGAGAAATGGCATGTTTTACTCACCACCCAACCATCTATTATATAGCTTCCTAGATTGGGAGTAGCATCTAGAGTTACTTGGAGCTAATTTTTGCATGTGTAACATCCATTATCTCATGAGCAACCACAACTAGACTTTAATTGAAGTTTGTACCTAGGCACTACAGTTGAGTCTCAACAAACTTGAGTTAAATCAAGTTAACTTGAGTGGATGCTTTTAGAAAGCTCTAGAGAGTCTTTGGCAAAACACTCTCCGTAATGCATTCACGGGGATTGAACAGAAGACTACCTCTTTCCCATCCTTTAAAACTTTTAAATCCTTGCAACATTTTTTATAAAGAAATTGAAGTACTTTTATTTCTTTGAAGCAAATCAACTCAAGTAAGACTATGATTGAATTACTTGAATCTTCAATGAATATATTTGAAGTTACTTACTTCTTGATCTTGTTAGGATGCTGTGAATGCAGATATTTTGTAAATTCAGAATATTTTGTAATTTATATATTTTGTAAAAGATCGATTAAAATTCTAGGGAATTCAACAAACAGATCATGTAACGGGAACGTACCATTCATATGACTATTGGAATCCTATAGAGAAGAGAGATCAGATAGGGAGGATACCAAGCAAAGAGAATGCAAACTAGAGAGAGAGATATATATATCAAAACTGTGTATACAAAGCATTGTATTCTCAAATCATAATACAAAAATTATTTTGATGCCATCACAGTGCATTGTTGTTAAGTTTGTACTCTATTCTTTTGTTGGATTAAGTTACACTATTTATTAAGATTGTATTGTGTCTGGGAATAGAAAAGCACTCGAATTATTTGATAACCCCCATTCCTTGAGCCTATTCTTGTCTGCCAAAGTATCTTACAGATTCTAAAGCAGCCAAACGTTTGGCAACCATGATGGGATGGGGTACAGAGTAACCGCGTATGGTTGGAAGTAGAAAAAATTTTGAAAGACAAAGCAGTAGTATCGTTAATGGCACTGATTCTGATGGAGAGGGAGTATGCCAACATGATCAGGTAAGCATTTTCAAAATACTCACGTATGCAAATGAATAAGAATAAGATGATGTCATGGGGGACTGACGCAAAGGTGAGAGTTCAGCTAGTGAATGTATATCGATGCAATTAAGATATTTGGTGGAATGGGGTGTGGTCTCATATCCATTGTTGCATCAATTACTAGAGGTATAGGCAACCTTCAAAGCGACGAAGTTGCAAACGGATGAAGCGGAAGGACAATGGCTAAGGACGAATTTGAAAGGGAGTCAAAAGGAAGACCTTGGGATTCATTTTTCACATTTGCCTACTCGAATCTATTTGGATAGAATAGCTTGCAAAAGAGAAGACCGTGTTACAAAGGCAATTTTTAGCAATAAGCAAGACAAAGTTTTCCCATGCAGTAAAGATAGAGGAAGAAGGAATTTCATTGGTACCCATAGAAGAAGAGTGGAAGCTTTGGCAGGTTCCATTCACTATGGCAACTCCTACACAATGAATCACCGGAATGCAATTTAATAGATTCAATGGAAGAATTTAGGATGAACCCAATGTGCATGTCAGACTCGTTGATGCATAGTATGAATTACTCAAAAGGAATCCAAACAAGACATGAAAATGTCAAGTTTTTCAAGCCACTTTGGGAGGAGAGGCAATAAGTTGGTTAACACAATTTGCTCCTTATCATTTTGCCACATATGATGCCCTCATGAATGCATTTTTAAGAAGGTTTCAAAAGGCAAAAATAACTCGACAACTATTCATTATGTTATAGTATATGCTGCAACAACCCAATCAGATGGTGGTAGACTACGCATCACTATTCAGGAGCAACTTGAGGAAAATTTTGGAACTAGAGAGACCTCCTAAGGATGTAGTTAGAGGTTCTTTTATGGATGGTTTGAACTCAATATTGAAAGAAAAAATCTACTTATTTGCATTAGATGGCACTAGAGCTCTCAATCAGTTTATTGATGCAACACAGCAGTTGGAATGCAACCTCAAAATGGTAAATCCAACTTGGCAACACTCTTTTGATGTAGTGAATATGGTAAACCCCAATCCTTTGTCTATAACTGATGTGTATAGCTAAATGTTTTGTACTAAGTGCAAAAATCTAGGGCACCTAGCATCAAGTTGTGCCTTAAATCAAATGTAATGTGCAATATGTAACATGATGAAACACAACATGGATCAATGCAGATATAACAGTAGGAATCGGATTGCATCAATTAATCGTATGTAGCTAGAACCTTGAGCCAACGGTCAATGGTAATCTAATCATGGGGTGCATAACGTACAAGTAAATGATTCTGGTAGTTCTTGAGTTGCACCAGATTCAAATTTTTTGAGTAATCGAGGATAAAATAGGCCAAAGTATTTAGGATATGGCCGAGGTCATAGACCTTTTAGTCATTACTGTCAAGATGATGCAGAATACGCCAAGGAAGGAAAAGGTCTGTAGTGTCACTTCTATTTGGAGTTTGTCATATTCGTGTGGATTGTCCTAATGCTCCAATGACTAATATGGTCTTGCTTACCTTCAAAGAACCCATAACAATGGTAGTCACTTTGTCGGGGAAAGCTTCTTATGTCATTGACTCTACCGTAATCCCTGAAGTGACTACACATCATAAAGTATGCAATCAAGTTGCACGATGGGTCAAGGAAGTGTCGGTAACATTTTTTATCCCAATACAAGCAAGCAAGGTCATGATACACTAAGTAGATATGAATCAATGAAGAATACTACTACGGACTTACATATTAGTTCAGACACGCATCTTGAAACAATCTCTGTGGAAGCAAATGGAACTATGAGGAAACAAGTACAAGTGATATAGACCCCTGATAGACATTGTAAGTTGAGGATTCAATTACCATTGGGAGATCTATTAAATTTAGTTCTTGCATTTTGAGATACACTAATGAAAATGGTGTCGACTCCTGATGCAATAGATTAGGTATCTGAACAAGCTCAGGTCAATATGGTGGAAATTGGCGAAGAGGAATTAGTTGATTATTCAGTTCCACTTATTTTGGTATGGTTTTAAAACACCTAGATCTCAAAGGTATTGATTGATGGTGGATCTAGGGTTAATATTGCCACAATACCAATTTATAGACAACTTGGTTGGAGCGAAATAAAGTCTGTCCCCTTTTATATTCACATGGAGGACCACTCCAGAGTCCAGTCGATTCGTCTCATTAAGGATATTAAAATTAAAATTCGAAATATCCCTTTCAGAGTGACTTTTGTGGTCATAGAATTAATTGGTAAAAATAATGATTATAATCTTTTGTTGGGATGCCCTTGGCCTCAAACAAGCAAAGTACGACAAGATTGGGGATCTCAAGCAATCACTTTTTGCAGAGGTCATAAGAAATACTCTATTCCATTGGAGGATCAACAACAGTACTTGAAGGTGCAAATGCCATCTATTGCATAACCTCCCCATTTGATTGAGGAATTGGAGGAGGATGAGGAATTGAATTTTTGGAAGCCAATCATGATTTGTGGTTGGTGGGCCTAATAGATATTATGGAGGCACTCGCCCAAATGAAAAAGATCATGTGGTGACTACTATGCAAGCAGAGGAGATGGCTCTTTCTAGGGATGAAGATATAGCATGACTAGCGAAAGATGATGTCCTCACTCAAACCAATGTACATATTCAGGAGGATCAAATAGAACATGTAAATCTTAGAACTAAATGTTCACCTCATATGGTAAAGATCGGTGTTGACTTAGTTGGTCCATTTCATCAAGCCCTACTTCAACCATTAACTGCGTTTAAAGATGTATTTGCCTAGGATTATTCTGATATGAAGGGGTTAGATCCTCGATTTTAGCAGCATAAGATTGTACTCAAACATGATGCTTCTTTGGTGGTTCAATAGCATTACAAAATGAATCCAAATTTTGCAAAATAGATAAAAGAGGAATTGGATCAATTGTTGAAAGTTGGATTTGTAGTTCTGATTGAATATCTATAATGGGTATCCCCTATTGTAGTTGTGCCAAAGAAGAATAAATAGTTGAGGATTTGTGTGGGCTACAGAAAGCTTGATGCCACCACAATATCAGACCCTTTTCCACTACCTTTTTTGGACACTATGCTAGATGAATTTGTAGGTAGGGAAATGTACCCTTTTCAAGATGGGTTCAGTGGCTATAATGAGGTCTAGATGTTGGAAGCTAATATACCTAAAACAACATTCATTACAAATTGGGGTGTGCTTGCCTGTAGTGTAATGTGGTTTGGATTCCGAAATGCACCTTGTACATTCCAACATTGTATGCAATAGATTTTTGCCCCTTTTTTTTACAAGTTTTATGCATGTATTTCTAGATGTTTTTTCAACTTTTGGATATCAAGTAGATCATTTAGGGCAACTATGTCTCTATTTTATGAAGTGTCATGATGTTCAGTTGAGTCTGAAACTGGCCAAATCAATCTTTAGTGTTAAATGTGGAAATCTTATAGGGCATATCATTTCCCATCAGGGATTGCAATCGATCCAAACAAGGTCAAAGTGGTCTTACAAGTACCCCCACCACATACTCCGAAAGAAGTCCTACATTTTTAGGTCAGATTCAGTGGCATGGGTGTCATTTCTTATATTTGGCTCATATTGCAATGCCATTGAATGCTTTGGCCCACATCAAGCCTTTCGAATTTTAGTGGACTCTAGAGAGTGATATAGCATTCTGGCGATTAAAGACTTTACTCACAAAAGCACCTGTTCCGCGAGCTCTTGATTGATCACTATGTTCCATGTATTTGTCAATGCTTCAGATCTTGCTATTGGAGCTATGTTAATGCAGAAGGCGGGTAGATCATGGTTCAAAATGAATATATTATGCGAGTTGACGACTAGTATGGAGAAAAACTATTTGGTCACTGAACGAGAATGTCTCGGACTCATTTATTCTATAAAAAAAAATTGGCATTATTTGTTGGGTGGGGCCTTTACTTTTCATGTGGACCATTTAGCCGCTTTATTTAGTCAAGTAGCAAAATGTGGTGGGCAAACTTGCTCGATGGGTGCTTCTTTTATAGGAAATTGATTATGATGTAGTCCATCATTGGCTTTTTAAGGATTATCAAGTATAAGCCAATACAATTGTGGATGTTGCTCATCTGTTAGTGTTATGCTCTTTTCAGATGGACAAAGAGCAAAATGTGCGATTATCGGCTCAATCCCAATTAGAGCAATTACATGTTGAGTCGTTGCTTTTAAAGCTGTAGAATGCTGAATTACGAGATGCATTTGTAGGAACAACAAATTGTTCTGATGAAGAGCTTCGATCTTTAAAAAATAAGATTAATGCTTTGGAGGTACATATAGAGAAAATCGTTGAAGATCATCACGAAGTGACAAAGCAACTGATAGTAGTTAAAGAAGAAATACGATCTTTGTTTGTGTAGATAAGGATGCTTTGTAAAATCAAGCTCCTACCTTATTGATAGAATGTAATTTTGCAAATGATCAGACTCTCTCTTTATCTCAAAGTCTCCAAGTTGCGAGGGCTAGAGGTGGATGGAATAAAAGATTTGGAACTTCAGTTACAGGAGGCTAGTCAAGCAAATTCTAATCATGTTCAAGTGCTTTTCTCTTTAGATCTCTTCTTTGTTATAGAATAAAGAAGAATTGGAAAAATAGCTTACTGATACGGAAGAAAGATTAACTCATTAGACTGACAAGTTGCAATGAATCCAATTACATCATGAGGAAGAACAAGCAACTATGCAAGATTTTCTTGAAAAGCTTAAAGTCGATTTTTTGAAAGCTAAAGCAGAAGCTGGATTACTCAACTTCATCAAAATTTGGATGAAGATATTTTTTGGGAAATTATTGATTCTAGAGTATCTACTCTTCGTGAAGTTTTCGATGAGTTTTTCTATGATTTAAGTAGAATAAAAAATCCCTCATCTCATATGGATGAATCTTAATTTTCTGGGTTCGATTCCATTGTGCATGCCAGTGTCATGTTGTCAATAGTGTGGATATTTTGTAAATTCTTAATATTTTTTAATTTATATATTTTGTAAAATATTGATTAAACTTACGGTGAATCCAACAGACAAATCATGTAATGGGAATGTACCATTCATATGACTAGTGGAATCCCATAGAGAAGAGAGATTAAATAGGGAGGATGCAAAACAAAGAGAGAGCAGACCAGAGAGATATATATGAACTGTGTATGCAGAGCATTGTATTATGCAATCATAATACATAAATTATTTTGATGCCATCATTGTGCATTATTGTTAAGTCTGTATTCTATTTAACTTATATCATTTATTAAGATTGTATTGTGTTTGGTAATAGAAACACACTGGAGTTATTCAATAACCCCCATTCTCCGAACTTATTCTTGTCTGCCAAAGCACATTACACATTTTAACACTAGTGTTGTACTTGGACACTTTAGTGTCCTGAAAAAGTGACAATGTTTGATGAATTTTTTAGATTACTAGAAGGAACCATTTATAAATGTAACTATGCAACATGTTGGCATAAGGGTTGAATATTTTTAGAAAAATATAGTTTTTATTAAAGGATATGAAAATTAATATTTATTCACTAATTTTATGATGCTAATTTCAATACTGATGCTGAAATTACAGTGATGTAAGTTAGAGGTTTTTTTAATTAAAATCATGATCTTGTTATTTTCATTGGTCTAAATACAATAAAATCTTTTATTTTATATATGGCAACATGCTTCTATCAATAATTAGAGATTTTTAATGAATTTTACTAGGTTTATGGCATAAAATGAAGTTCATTTGTGATATGACAGTCTTATCATCTATGAATTATTTTGCAAAGTGATGGTATGAACATGCAGCATTTTTTGTTATCAAAATACTATTTGATATTATTACAGCTAGAAATATTTTTTTGACAATCTTAGGAGTCGAATTTCTATGTTGTTTCTTCAAGTTAAACAATACCACTGTTTTTCTACGCTAAGAAAAGGTCATTTTATGAGGAAATATTGCATATGCTACATGATTAAAGTTAACATGCTAGTTTTTTCTATATAAAATAGTTTATAATGCTTAAAGAATTATTTTGATTCATAATATATACCTTATATCAGAAGACATATGCTCACCCTACGATCATAATGGAGTGTCCATCTTACATGCTAACAAATTTTTAGCCATAACTAGGAACTATTTTAAGCACATAAAAACCCCAAAATTTACTTTCAATGGATAAACCCATGCATGCATGAAAATTTCATCGATGGAAGTCCTGAAGTAAAGGTACTTCCCAAATGAAGGTATTTTCATAAGACCATAAACATCATTTTGAAGAAGTTGCAATTTATATGAAAATCTAATTGAACCAGCTTTGGGAAAGGAAGAATGCTACATTTTACCCAAAATTTATCCTACACAAACATGCTTAGAAGGTGCCTCAAGTTTGGGCAGAGAGCACCCCATATCACATTTTTGCAAGCAAAGAAAACTAGCGAACTTACCAAAGCATGCATGCCAAAGTTTGGCATCTTAAATAGCCTTGCTAAATCATTCTCTGATTTTGCATAATTGATGGCTTTATGCAACCCACATCATAAATTCTAGAAGCAATGATAACATCACCATTCGAGAGATCATGAACTATACATTTGTGATCCACAAATTTAACACCCAAGCCAATCTTGTCTAGTGCTAAAACTGATAACATATTTTGCTTGATCCCTAATGTATATAAGGCATCTAATAATGTGAAAGAACTACCATCAATAGTAGTGATAATGATCTTTACAAATCCCATGATAGGATAAGAGGATTCGTTAGCACATGTGATAGTATTTCCTATAGGAGCAAGCTCAAGTAAAGTAAAGAAACTACACTTTGAGGTAATATGTTTAATTGCTCCAATATCAAAGTACCAAACAGTTGAGTTTACTAGAGGCATACAATGCTCATGAGAAAATGGGTCATAACTGCAATGAGTAGTAAATGCCCATTGTTGATCCTCAACAAGATTAGTAGACTTTGTTTTAGGTGTAGAGGCCTTTGTAACAACCATTTCAACCTCTTTCTTCTTTGCCTCTTTTGCAACTGATTTAGGACAACACTTAATGACATGATCATTTTCCTTAAAATACATGTAAACATGTGTCTTCTTTTCATCTTTGTCTTCCTTCTTTGGCTATGTAGCATTAGTTTTCTGCTTACTAATAGACAAGTTCCATTTACCTTTGTCCTTCTGACAAGTTAAGAAAGCTTGATCTAGAACACACATAATTGACATGTTCTACCTAGATTGATCTTCCTACAACAAAACATAGATGAAATCTTAAAATGTTAAGGCAGTTGGATTGACTTTCATCATCAACAAAAGAGTAGAGGCAAAAATCTAATAAGATTCTAGAAGACCATTAAGAATAGTCTGCACAAGTGTACCTAGCGAGATTTCAAAAAAAAAAAATCAACTATTATTTTAGATCCTTGATCTTTTTCAAAAACGTTTCCATTGAATCTCCTTAATTCATGTGCTCACTCTCCATCTATTTTTGGAGGAAAGCAAGGAAAGCCTCATTTCTTGCTAGTATAGTGTTGTAAGAGTATCCCAAAGCATATTTTTCTATTTTGCAAGAGTGAGTGTGATGTTGATATATTTAGGTAGTGATGTGTGTGAACACTCTAGGATTGTTGAGGCACGTTTTTCCCTCTTTAGGAGGTTTTTTTCCCCCGGCTTGTATATATGCCTATTGCCCTAATGGGCTACTTATCTTTGTACATTCTAGTGGTAATACATTCAGTATTGTGTGTTGTGCTCCAAGCTTCTTCTTTTTCCTTGTGCTGTTCGCATGCTTTTGCAGATGTCTAACTCCAGCAATTGGTATCAGAGCAGGTTGCCGCTTTATCTAGGGTGTTGTCTACACCTCTCCGGTTGTAGTCTTAGAATCACACAAAATTTATGCTTGTGCAGGCTATTTCATCTTTTTGTGCCAACGATATATACCAGTTTTGGTTCGCCAATATAAGCGTCTCGAAGTCTGCTACAGGTTTAGCAGAATTCTCCTGGGCAGTTATGTTCAACTTTTTGAGATACAATCAATTTTCTGCATCAAGGTATTTTAGTCACCGGCCATGGCTGAAAGCAATGATGTATTCTATATGTTGGTTGTTGAGGATAAGTTGGATGGTACCAACTACCCATTATGGTCTTATATGATGCATCATGTATTGGGATAAAACGTGGGTGTACAGTGCCGTATACACCTCAACAGAATGGACTTGCTGAATAGAAGAATAGGTCACTCATGGAGATGGCGATGTGTATGGTCAAGAGTCAGGTTTTACCACATAGTTTCTAGCTTGAGGGTGTTATGTGTGCAACATATGTACTTAACAGGTATCCCACTAAAGTAGTGCAGTCTATCACTCCATATGAGGCTTGGCATGGTTGCAAGCGATCTGTTGCTCATCTGTGTGTTTTTGGTTGTCTGGCATATGCATTAGTGCCTGAACAACATCGTAAAAAATTGGATGATAAGGCAATAAAATGTATTTTTGTTGGGTACACTTCTAAAAGTAAAGGCTATCATCTGTATCATCCACAGACTAAACACATTCTAGTTAGCCATGATGTTGTTTTTGTGGAATATGCTATTCAGCCATTGCTTTCATGTACTAAGGAGACATTTGTTAGCTCCAAAGACATGTATGATACTTTGCTGCTTCTTTTTACAGGTGGACAGTCTAGTGTTGGTCCTAATGAGGCAACTTCTCAACCTTTGCAGGTTTAATGTGATGATGCAGATCATTCCATTTATGATAGAGATTTTCATGATGCACTTATTGATGAGAGAGATGATATTGAGCATGCAAAAACTATGCCAAAATGGCTGGTGCAAACCTTGCGTGATAGCAAATTAAATGCACCTCTATAATATCGTACTCGGACAGGCTCACATAGTGCCTCTTTTGCATCAGATTGCTATGCTATGGAGGCCTCTAGTTTTTGTGATGAGACTGAACCTGTTTTGTTTGATGAAGCATATAACTCTGAACATTGGATGGCTGCAATGCAATCTGAATATGATGCTATCATAAAAAATGGTACTTGGTCTTATGTGACTTGCCTCCTGGTAAGAAGGCCATTGTCACTAAGTGGGTATACAGGTTGAAGCGTAAACCTGATGGAACAATTGACAGGTATAAAGCTAGGCTTGTTGCAAAGGGTTATGCATAGGGAAGAGGCATTGGTTTTGATGAAACCTTTGCTCCTACTTGCCGAATGATTACTGTTCATAGCATCTGTGCACTTGCAGCTCATCATGGTTGCAATGTACATCAGTTGGACATTAAAATAGCATTTCTAAATGGTGACTTGCATGAAGAATTGTATGTTTTTCAAGACCATGTGCAGAAAGGGCATGAAAACTTGGTGTGCAGGTTAAAGAAGGCATTATATGGTTTAAAGCAAGCACCACGTGCTTGGTATGAAAAGATACATGCCTATCTCATTGCACATGGTTTTGAGAATAGTCCAACTCAAAGAACCTTATATGTTAAGCGTGCTAATGATGTTCTTCTGATCAGTGTGGTGTATGTTGATGACATGCTACTCAATGGTCCTCATGACACACATATTGCTGATTTTAAGGCTGATTTGCATGCCTCATTTGAGATGTATGATTTGGGGCATTTGCATCACTATTTGGGCATTCAATTTATGCAAGTTGATGGTGGAATGGCTTTGTGTCAAACAAAATATATTGATGCATTATTGCAGCATTTTGGCCTTGAAGACTGTAAGCCTATTACCATTCCTATGGAGACAAGTTTACGATTGAGTCTTCATGATGTTGGAGATGCATTTGATGTTATTCTCTATCAGCAGGTTGTTGGATGCTTGATTTACTTATGCATTACTCAGCCAGATATTTAGTTTGCTGTCTCACAGAGATGCATTGCCTAGGTGTCAAGCATTGGCAGGTGATTAAGCGCATCTTTCGCTACTTGAGTGGTACCCGGTAACTTGGATTGTTTTATCCCAAGGGGAGATCACTACCGCTAGATTTGCATGCTTTCTAAGAGTGATTGGGCTCGTTGCTATGACACTCGTGTGTCCACCAGTGGCTTTTTCTTCATGCGTGGTAGCTCATGTATGTCTTGGTTGAGCAAGAAGCAACCTACTATGGCCACTTCCAGATATGAGGCTGAGTATAGGGCATCTTTCACAGCAACTGTTGAGTGTGTGTGGCTCAGATGCCTTATGGTTGATTTGGGTGTTGGTCAGTCTTTTGCCACCACCATCTTCACTGACAGTTAGAGTGCATTGGCAGTTGCGAGGAACCTTGTATTCCATGCTCGCACTAAGAACATTGAGGTGCTTTGTCATTATGTCAAGGAGAGGTTCTCTACTGGGGAGATCAGCTTCGCATATGTGCCCATGCAAGAGAACATTGCAGACCTTTTTATGAAGGCTTTGCCTAGGGAGAAGTTTGAAGCTTTCCGCAAAACTTTGGGCTTACTTCCTTTTGTGGATTGATTCCAGATAGCTTGGCACTTCCTTATACATGAGTGCTAGCTCCTTGTTCACCGCATCACTCCCAAGGGGGATTCGTTGATATATTTAGGTAGTGATGTGTGTGAACACTCTAGGACTATTGGGGCACTTTTTTCCCTCTTCAAGAGGTTTTTTTTCCCGACTTGTATATACACCTATTGCCCTAACGGGCTACTTATCTTTGTACATTCTAGTGGTAATACATTCAATATTGTGTGTTTTGCTCCAAGCTTCTTCTTCCTTGTGTTGTTGGCATGCTTCCACAGATGTCTAACTCCAACATGTGAGGCATAATGGCACTTTTGATAGGAAAAGCTATCAGTGCATGTGCCTATGCATCTATGTCATCTCAATAAAGATGATATGGAGTAAGTGCAACAAGAACCACATAAGGACTTGAGGAAAGATCATCATCGTGAACACCATATGCATCATCTTCAATCATTATATTTACAAATGTAAAAGGACCTTTTTCAACACAGTGCACAATATTCTACAAGCCTTTTTGCTACCAATATATTATGCATCATGTATGTCTAAATGGGTGATTAGAACCAACCAACATATAGAATACATTATTGCTTTTAGGCATGGCGAGTGACTAAATAACCTGATGCAAAAAATTGGGAGTATCTAAAAAAATTGAACATAAATACCCAATTGAGCTCCACTAGATCTGTAGTAGACTTTGAGGTTCTTGTGTTGAAAAACCAAAAAATGTATCTATGTTTTGCACAAAAGGATGAAATTCCCTACATGATCATTGTGATAATGCTTTTGAAGGTGAAAATGAACTAAAATAAAAATTTTGATGACACACAACAAAGCTATTTTCAACTTCTAATCAGCTAGAGTATGCTAACCAATTTTCATGTGATTCTTAGACTGTGATCAAAAGGAGGTCTAGAGAAAGTGATACCAATTGTTGGAGATCGAGGATTGTGGAAGCACACGAACAACCGAAGGAAAAAGAAGAAGCTTGGATAACAACACAACATTGTTCTAGTACCAAGTGAATGTAAAAAGATAAGTGAATAGGGCTATAGGCATATAACTAAGTGTGTTCACAAAATCATTACCAAAATATATCAACACACGTTCTAGGTGGAAACTTACTTTTACACTTGTCTCAATGTATTTATGCAATGAAATTTAGCCGAAATTTGGGAGAGATCCAATACTTGGAGGTTTGAGTTCCCAAATAATAAGTTCATTTAGAAAAAGTGTTTTGATTCAAGACATGATTGTAAAATCTTTTTTGGCCATATCTTTGCATAAGAGAGTTTGAATCTTTGTAAACTAATTTCAATAGAAGCGTCTCCTTGAGATCTTTGAAAAAAACCCTTGTTCACTGTATTTCAACATCTGAGATAGGAGATATGGTCATTTTAGTGTTGTTTACTTTGTGTATGTGCGTGTGTGTGTGTTGGAATTTGACTAAGAAGGAGGTGGTGTGAGTGCATTTTTACTTGTCTTAGTTGTCTCTTTGTCCATTCCATATGCTAACCATCATCTAGGTACATAATTATATGCTTCTACTTAGGTCAGCTCTCGATGTTAGGATGAAAATCCCTTAGCTGCTAGAATATTATGAAAATTCAAAATTGTTTTTTTTTTAATGACTCTATTCTCTCTAAGCTATAGTTTGGAAATGTCAAATGCTTGATACTGATAAAGTTGCATCTTTATACCTGCAAGAAGAACCAAAAAACAAAAAGTTGACATTAGAAGTGATTATGTGCATGTGTGCCTCATTGTGCCTTTACATTTGTGCACATGGATGTGTTTATGTATGTCCATGAAACCCTGATTGTGTTTATGTGTTTATGTATGTGCATGAAATTCTAAGTGTGCTTGCGCTTGTGAGTATTATCCTATGTGTTCATGAGTTTTACCCTATGTGTCTGTGTTATGTGTGTTTTTGTATCTTTAAGGGTTATGTGTGTATGTGATTGTGATGGTATATGTGCATGTGTTTGTATTTATGGGTGTATGTGTGTGAGACCCTACATGTCTAAGTGTTTGTGTATATGTTGTGTGTGAAACCCTAAATGTTTGGGAATGTTTGTTGTGTAACCTAAGAGAATGTGATTATAACATAAGGGAATATGTTTTTGTAGAAAACCCTAAGTGAATGTGTTTTGTATGCATGTTTTTAATGTGTGTATGTTGTGGGTATGTAAGATGTATGTACTTATGTGAATTTGTCTGAGGTTTAAATATGCTAAATAGGATCAAAACAGATAAGTACATGTTGTGGGTTATGTAAGATGTATGTACTTATGTGAATTTGTGTGAGGTTTAAATATGCTTCAAACAATAGGATCAAAAGAGATAAGTTTGCAACTAGCTAGTGACCAAAAAGTTGCAATTTGGTCTTGATACTTGCTAGCAGTTTTTCTCAGTACTCACTCTACAGTAGCAATTATTAAACATTCCTTCTGAGAGTATCTAGCTAACTTAGAGAGCTAATGATTCCAAGTAGAATCACTTAAAATGATAGACTACACACTGAGCAATGTCTTTAGCAAGTAGAAGCTTACCCCCGATATTTTAGGAACTCTACAGAGTATGACCAGTGACCACTTCGAGAAAATTTTCTCCCAATTGGCTGAATGAAACTTCTTCAAACTTTCGTAGCTTTTAATAGACTACGCATTGGTTTCGATGAGATATAGAACATTGAGAACTATGGAGGGATTAGTGAGATATGAGCAAGACAAGTACACTATTTTGAGTGACAATGATAGAGAGACCAACAGAGATGTATTATAACGTATTATAGGAGAATGTTATACATGATCATTGTCATGAATATGATGCCCAATGATAGTGCTAAGAGTGGGCTATGATGTAGACCACTCAACATATACAAATGATCAATAATAAGCTCAGTAATGGGCTCTGATGGCTGCACGTTTACAACCTTCTTTTATAATGAATTTTTCAATTCTGAATTTTGAAATTCAAATGGATGCTCTACCTAAAAGTATTTGATGGCATGTTAGAGTTATGCTAAACTCTAAGATTTTTATATAAAAATTGTATAATAAAATTGTCTCATGAATCTATCATAACAACATTGATAAGATTCTCTATGTTCTCTTTTGAAATCCATTAAACCATGAGATTCTTTAAATTAATTGCATCTTTCGAAGAATGAAAACTTAAAATATTGAGAGCTTATCATGTAGTTTATGCATATTGTGTTGTGTAGTACTTCACAAGCAACATTATGGAGTGTATCATTATTACATCCTCTAGAAAGTACTTGATATCATTTCTTTATCTTGAATTGTAAGTGAATGTTCTTATAGTAACTCGCACAAAGAACTATTTTAATTATGCAAATATTGAAATAGGGATAGAAAAGTGTGATATGAAAATATTTGAAGTTAAGTTTTATTTTGTTAAAATCATTAGGGCGAAAAACGGCCGAAAAGGGGCTGTTTGCTAATGAGAGATTAAGGAAATTGACAAATAGAGTCTTTCCACGTGTACAAGAATATAACATTGCTGTCTCTTTTAACCGTATGAAGAATTTCTTTTTTTAATTCAATTTTCTCTAAAAGCGCCGCTAAAGTGATGAAGAGTCTCGTATTCAGTGTACAATTTTTTGGTTTGATGCAAAAAAAGATACTTTGGCACACTACACAAAGCATATTCTCGAATTTCCAAGAAGGAATTGATTTTTGAAGATACGAAATATTTTTGGGTTCACAAAATTTCATGATCATTCAGCGACAGGGTTTACATCAAATCAAAAGTTTCCACGTGTACAAAGCCTTTTTCTCTATAAATATGGCCAAAATTTGTGAACGTCAATTTCTCGCTTTGAACATTCTTCTTCTTCTAAGTTCAAATGGCTTCTTCTTCTCGTCATCCTTCCAATCGTGTAACCTCATGTGAGGTTTACAATAGAAGAGAGGATTCTTTGTGGAAACCTCTTTCTGTGAAAGTAAATGAATGGGTAACTATGCTTCCTAGCTGCAGAGGTGCCCATAAAGTCAAGCGTGCCAAAAGAGACAACATAAGAAACCACTGGAAGGGACATATTCTCAGTTTCAAATTGAAGAGATGCGGTTGGTTTGCACGAGTACAACATGTGTACACCGCTAAGGATCTTGTTCTAGAAAATCATCTGCAATTCCCTTCGTACTGTAAGTGAAGTTTGACAATGATCTTCTATCATTCCAGTTGTTTTTGTATAATAAAACATATGTTTTTATATTGCAGATATCTTTCCTTCCAATATTGTGGAATGGAAACCTGTTGAATGTTTAACAGGAACATTCAGAGTTCTTCATAAGGAATATGCAGAACTCATGTATGCAGACAAATTTGTTCAATTTTTCAATAACATAGAGTTATTTGTCCATTATGCAGATTATCAAGTGCCATCAGGGAGGAGTTCTTATGGAAATATTGTACATGTACCTGGTCCTTGCATCTCTTCATTAGATTGGGATGCTCCTGATCATTCAACTATTTCAAGTTTTCTATGCAAAGTTAAATTTGAAATCCAAAAGGCAATGTCAATAGGCCGAATTTCGAGAAGGATAAAGATTCAATGGTTTTTGCCTATTCATGTCTTTGTAGCATGCTTTAAAAACGTGTTATTACAGAAAACAAAAACAATGTGGTTGAATAGGAGAGTCTCTATTTCAGAGATTGATGATGTTTTAGGTAGGGAATGGGATAGCAAAGAAGTTCAAAAGCTAGGTGACATTATTTTATGTAAAGTTAGTCCCAATTCTCTTTCAATCTCATATCAGATATGTCGAAAATCTATGGTTCTAGGATATGACTATAGAAGGTGGAAAAAAAAGCTTGGACTTTGGATAGCCTTGGACTCAGAGGAGAGCTGTCCAGAATTTGAGTTAGAAGTATTGATTCATCCAGATTTTCAATCAAGGAAAATAATTGTCACTGCAAATTGGAATCTCAGAAATGTAAGGGAGCTCCTAGAATACCTTGATGAGGTATCATCTCAGTGTAGATTCTCAATTGATGATGCAATAGTTAACATTAGATCAGAGAAATCATTATCTTGCATAAGTTGCCTGCCACCAAGGGTGATTAAGTTCCAACCCTTAAGATTGTAACAAGTTAACCCTGACATTCTTACATAATGTATCTTCCTCTAATAGAAGCTTCTATTGATACTTCCATTGAATTTTCTTTGCAGGATGGTGACAAAGAATGTGTGTTAAATTATGAATTGTAAATGTCTATATTCAGATTTGCATTTTTTAATTTACTTTCAAGATTTTGATGAGGTTCTTATTGTACAATGATAAGAATATAAACCAAGACATTCTTAGATATTTTTTAGGTCCTTTATTTCATATTTCCATTGATTTCTATTTGCAGGAGTGAATTGATCACTTCAATTATTCCCCTTCATCTAAACTCATATTGGCATTTTTTTGTTTAATCTTAACATTCTAGAATTCAATATCTAATTTCAATTTAGTTATTATAGTCTATCAAAGGTGCACATTAGTCTCAATTAAATAATTTGATTCTATCCATCTTTTCTGTCCTCAAATTCCAATCCAAGGTTTGATATTTCAAAATATGAAGAGCATGACTTAAGGCATAAAACAGAGGAGACGAGATAAGAGAAGATGATCGATGCAAGAGACTAGTGCAATCTGAACTTGTCGGATGGCCCTTATCGCTTAGATTGGTCGTGTTAGCAAACTACCGTGAGAGACTTCAACAAGTGACTTTGCATAAATATTTGACTCATGAGTATAAAAACAACTAGCAATAGATCATCTCGTGCAAGGTTGCCAAAAGGGGATCCTATGTTGAAATGGATCATACAACCGATGCAAGCGATAAGGGCAATCCAAAATTCTCTGATTCCATGTATCGCTTGTATCGCTCATGTCCTCTTAATTCTTTATATTCTTCTGTATCTTCTCCAATTTAAACTTTCCAATCCTAATGAAGTAAGAAACCCACAATGCAGTCATATTTGTGACACAAACAAATTAAATTGGACCATGCAATGAACTTTTGTTTAACTCTCAAGAGGTTCAATACAACTGTATATTTCTCAAGGCATATAAATATTGTAAAGGCAAATAAATATGGTTACAATGACCATCTTCCAGATGAAGATTGGCATAAGTACATACAATTTGTACATAAATAAATCTTCCAACATATGTTGGTTTTACAATAGATTTCAATCTAAGACTAAAAAATGATTCAACCCTTTCTATCCTTTTTGGAGCCCTGTTTTCTCTGTTGCTTCTGTCCCTTTTTGGAGCTTTTAGCTTGAATCTTTTTGTTGGTCCCATGCTTTAATGGTGAGTGAAGAGGAAGCCCTTTCTTTTTATCTTCAGACTTTTTTTTATCAGGTGGAGGGGGTGGAGGCGAGTTTGGATCATAGGGGCAGATTGCATGTTTCATGATGCCATTTATTGCTCTCTCTCTGATCAAGATGATCCATGCATCTGCGTAGTCTGATAAATTCAATTGAGGACTGTAAAACCTTCTTTCCAAGAACCTTACAACATTTGCAATCACTCTCCAGCCACATGATGTTGAGTCTCTCTACAATGGCACATGAATTTGTATGTATCCAAATTGCTTTTGTTCATTCATTTTAGCAATTCCAGGAAAATTCTGATCGATATGCATCTTGAGTAGCTTTGCAACACTGCATTGTAAAGTAAAAATCAGAATGGATGGCATGGCTTTTAAATAGAGAACAACAAAATGTATATCAACTTACACTTTGCAATTACCATGTTGTGATTGAAGAAAATTGAGGAAAAGAGCTTGATATGCATTGAAGTCAACAATAATCAAACTCCAATGGCCCCTGTCAATGAGTTGCATGTAAATATACTTTCTTAAATGAAACAAATATATTTCCAAAATGAAGATGAATACTTACTTTTCAATATATGGGTAGATAACACATTCTACCTCTTCTGTAAAATTATGTAGAAAGGAATTGGCATCTCCATGTTTATGCAAAAAACACTGTGTCACCAGAGGATCTAAAATAAATACTTTTCTTTGAACCGCTTCCTCACATTGTTGAAGAAGAACCCTACAAATCAAGAAATAAAAATTCACTTAAGGAACTAGAAAATTAAGCAAAACAAGAGCACTTTAAAGGATCTAGATATACATGAGTGAAATGTTGACCACACTATTTGATATTTCAACATGAAGCTCCCTCAACATTTTGTTGTCTTCAGGTCTAATGTCAAGAAACCAATCTTTTTGCCATGGCATTGCAACATTAACTATTATCTGCCCATCTCCTTTCTTCAGGAGCTCTTTATTTGCTTTCTGTAACTTTTGAATCTGGGTTAAGATGACACTTTCCTCTGTAAATAATCCCTACTTTTTCCTCTTCTCCTCACTATTTGCTGCAGTTCTAGTTGTGAAGAGAGATGGTGGATGCAATCCAAAGATGAGTAGGTGCTGCTACAACCAGCTTCACACCAGCCAACTGAGACTTCAGAGTTGATTAGTAGACCCTTTGAGCTTCCTAAATCCACCAAAATATCAGCCAAGTACTTTGGAACATGTATCCCAAAAGTTTAAGTCAAGACAGACTAGTTGCGAAATGACTAGCTCCCAAAACTTGCTATTTTTGGACATACACCTGCTAGAAAAAATGAACAGTGCTCTCAATCTGGTAGGAATTAGAAAAATTCCTTTTGGGCATAGCAAATAGACTTAACAAGCTTGCTATTCCAAGTTAAAACACTTCAAATGATGGAATGAGCACTGAGAACAAGATTTATCAATTTGTGGAACATGCCCACCATTCTCGGGGCTCTGCAGAGATAGACTAGTGAGCAGTAAAATGCAGATATCTCCAAAACTCTAAATCCAATGACGTTGAAAATTGATATGCAGAAACTAGACAGTAAGAGCTATCCAACTCATGTTAAATCACTGAAAAAAAATCAATATAACTCGAGATATGACCTTCTGAAGGTACTGCTCTGAGTGAGTATAGCAGAGAACAAAACAGAGAAGTGAATGATGATAAATGTATAAATTCATATATGATTACAACCCCATTGGCAATGAATCTTTGCACAATGGGAGTAGAATGATAGAGCTATGGATTAAGCTCTTCAATCTCTACAAAATGACATGAAGTGGTCACGTACAAGGCTTGCTAATCGCCTCTTCCTTCTTGCTCCTTTTATAGCTATTCTTGGAGGGAGTTTTGAATTCGAATTCGAATGGCTCCACCTAAAAGTGATCCCCAAAGTTAGGAGATATTCCCTCAGCTCAAAAATTCATGATTTTGGTAGTTATAGCCACGAACTTGCTTTTACATCATGCATGAGGTAAGCCATCCTTTTCCTTTTTTCTTTTTTCAAATACAAGAGATAAAAATGAACTCTTTTACAAGAGGTGTTCACATGACTACTCATGTGACTTACAAATGAGGATAATATCAAGCATATCAAGCATATCAAGCATGTAGGCTTGGGTAAAATGCACCAACAACTCCCCCTCAAGCCTAACATGCTTGGCCTCCAAATAAGTCTTCAATTGTCCTTCATTTCCTGCAAGCCAATCATCAACTTGAATCTACTTAACTTTGTACCATCAAGAGCTTTAGTTAACATGTCGGCACATTGCATATCTGTAGAGACATAGGTAGTTGAATATCCTTGCTCATTAGCTTCTCCCTTATGTAATGGTAGTGGACTTCAATATGCTTGGTTCTAGCATGGTATACTGGATTAGCTGCTAGATGTAGTGAGCTTGTGTTGTCACCAAAAATATGAGGTGTTGAAGAATGAAGTCCAAGATCTGTGTACAAAGACTTTAACCACATGATTTCTTGAGTTGCATTAGCCAAACCTCTATATTCTGCTTCAGTAGAAGATAATGCCACGGTTGGTTGCTTCTTCGATGACCAAGAAATGATTTTTGAACCTGCAAATGATATATACCCTGATGTGCTTCTTCTATCATCTTTAGATCCGGCCCAATCTGCATCTGAGTAGACCTTTAGCTCAATATCTGAAGTATATGAATAGAACAAACCTTCATTCATGGTCCCCTTTAGGTACTTGAGGACTCTCTTGGCCGCTTCCATATGTGGTCTTCTCGACTTATGCATAAACTGACTCAATATGCTAACACTATAGCATATATCCACCCTTGTGAGTGTTGCATAGTTCAAACTTCCAACCAAGCTTTGATAGCTTGTGATGTCTTCAATTGGCTCTCCTTCATAAGCACTAAGCTTATGATTTTGCTCCATAGGTGTACCTGCACACTTGGTATTTTCCATCTTGAACTTGACGAGCATGTCATGGACATACTTCCTTTACCTGAATCTGTGTAGATCAACTCCAATCCAAGAAAATAAGTGAGTGGTCCGAGGTCACTTATTTTGAACTCCTCCTTCATTTGAATCTTTACCTGTTTGATTCCTTCAAGATCATTGCCTGTGATAATAATATCATCAACATACACACATAAATAGATCACTTCAGATCCATTCCTCTTTATGAACAAAGAGGTATCCGCCTTGCTAGCTTTGAATCCTTGGTCCTGCAAATAAGTCACCAATCTGAAATTCCAAGCTCTTGGAGCTTGCTTCAATCCATACAAAGCTTTCTTTAGTTTGCATACATAGTTAGGATGATGTGCATCCTCATATCCAGGAGGTTGTGCCATATACACTTCCTTAGAAATCCATCCATTCAAGAAAGCATTCTTTACATCAAGTTGATAAAGATTCCAATTTCTAGATGCAGCAAGACTAATGAGAACCCTAATTGTAGGCATTTTTGCAACATGAGAGAAAGTCTCCTCATAATCAATACCATGGGTTTGAGCAAACCCTTAAGCAACTAACCTTGCTTTGTGTCTATTTATACTTCCATCTGGATTCCTCTTGATTTTGTATATCCATCGAGATCCAATTACCTTCATAGCTAGCTTGTTAGGTACAAGCTCCCAAGTGTCATTCTCCTTCAAGGCTTCCATTTCTTCATCCATTGCATCTCTCCAAGCTTTCTTGCTTTGTGCTTCTTTGAATGTGGTAGGTTCTTCATTGGTTGAATCCTTTGCAATTAGATTGAGTGCTTGGTGACCAAAGAAGTATCATAACCAAACCTCTCTGGTTTCTTCTTCTCCCTCGAAGACCTTCTAAGTGGTTGATGTGAGCTCTCGGGTCCATATGTAGCATCTTGCATCTTTTCTTTTCCTTTGTTCTTCCATAGCTTTAGTCTTTCCAAGTCTTCTAGGTCAATCTCCGAATCACTTTCTTCAATCTGCTTTGGCTCCTTTGGTTGAAGTGATGGAAAATCTTCATCCAAGTCATATGGCAGCTTCACTTTCCTGTCATCATCAAACCATGATTTGTTTTCATCAAAAATTACATCTCTACTCACAGAAAATCCTTTATTGGTTGGATTGTACATTCCATATCCTTTTTGGTTTTGGTCATAACCAATAAATACGCACTTCTCTGCCTTGGGATCCAATTTCCCTCTTACTTGAGAAGGAATGTGAGCATAGGCTAAGCATCCAAAGATTTTGCAATGCTCTAGACTAGGTCTTCTTCCATTCCACACTTCATATGGAGTGGTTCCATCTAGTGACTTAGATGGAAGTCTATTTATGAGATATGTGGCTGTAGACACAGCCTCTGCCCATAGGTAGTTTGGCAATCCCTTTTCGTTGAGCATGGACCTTGCTGCTTCGACAATAGCTCTGTTCCTCCTCTCTGCTACACCATTGAGTTCGGGTGTATACCTTGTAGTGAGTTCCCTTTTAATGCCTCTTTCATGCAAGAAGGCATCAAATTCAGAAGAGAAGTATTCTCCTCCACCATGTGATCTGAGTCTTTTTAAAGTCCTACCTGTTTGGTTTTCAAAAAGAGCAATATACTTCTTAAAGCAATTAAACACTTCATCCTTGTGCTTCATGAAAAACAGAATGGTCCACCTGCTACAATCATCTATGAAAGACACATAATATCTTGAGCCTGATATAGATGGCTCCTTACTTGGACCCCACACATCCGTGTGCGCTAGATCCAAAGGATTTTGATACATATATCCTTTCTTATTGAAAGGTTGTGTATGAGCCTTGCCTAGTTGACAAGCTTCACACTTATAAATCATGTGTTGCCTTGTGATATTAGGCAAACCAAGTACACTTTGGTCCCTCCAAATCTGTTTGAGTGTCCTCTCACCAATGTGAGCAAGCCTTTTGTGCCATATCTCCAACTCTGTTAGAGTTTGAGATCCATAGCTAAACAAAGCTATGTTCTTTGTATCTTCCACTTCAAAAGTGAAAAGCCTTCCTGTCTTTTCTCCTTTGGCAATCCTTCGAAAGCCTTGCCTTGGGTCTTCAACATATGCTCCAAATCGATTGAATCTAACCTGCAATCCTTTTTCAACAATCTGTCCAACACTTATTAAATTTTTGGTAATTGTAGGGACATACAAGACTTTGCTTAAGAGGTTCATATTCCCGTCTGATGTCTTCACATTACCTATCTTCTCCACTGAGTGCTTTGTGTCATCTCCTATCTGCACTTCATGCTTGTTATGAGGATCTTCCAAATTAGAAAGTAAAGCCACATTTCCTGCTACATGGTTCGAGCATCCCGAATCAATGTAAAATATGTGATCATCATCCTTACCCTTCTTCGCTGATAGATTCATAATCAATAATGAATCTTCTTGACTTTGGTCCTCTACATAGTTATTGTAATCTCTTCTTCCTCTATGGCCACTTTGATAGTTGTTGTTGTTGTTGTTGTAATTGTTGTTGTAGTAGTTGTTGTTGTTGTAGCCTCCATTGTATCTACCTCTATTTGATCCATAGCCACCTCTATTGAATCCTCTTCCTCTTGAGTTCCTCGGGTTCCTGAAACATTCTTCAGTAGTATGGTTAGATAAGCCACATATGTTGCATGGTTGAGATGATTGGAATCTCCCCCTTCCTTGCTTTCCACCTCTGCCTCTTCCTCTAGCTCTTCCTCTACCTGCAAAGTTTGCTTGGAAAGAGCTACCTTCATCTTCATTCTTCCTATTCTTTGACTTGTCCTTGACCTTAGCTTTATCAGAATATAAGGCAGAAGTTTGATTACCTCTTGAGGACTCACCACCTTTGCTAATCTTTGCTTCATGAGTGAAGAGTTGGCCCATGAGTGTGTTGAGGTCGGGTACATGCATATCCATGTATAAATCCATGGCTGTTGTGAATGACTCCCACTTGTCGTCTGCTTTGATTCCATTCATGCTCCTCTTCAATTACCTCTCCAATGCTTCCAAGTTGGTCGGAAATCTCCTTCATCTTTGTGACATAATTAGTCACATTTTGCTTCGGGCTTTTCTTCATTGTTGTGAACTCCATCCACAATTGGTTCTTCCTTGCTCGAGTGTTGGAAGAGAAGAAAGAAGCAAGTGCATTCCAGGTCTCTCTTGATGTCTTGCATCCCTTGACATGAGGTAAAAGAAAATTAGAGATTGAGTTTAGAATATAGGACCTTGCGAGTGCATCCTTTGAACACCAATTCGAAAGTCCTTCCACTTCTTCATGTGATGGTTGCCCTTTGTTCCTCATGGTTGGCATTGCTTCATCTCTGGATATGAATCCATATAGATTCCTCCCTTGAAGGTAAGCCTCCATCCTTAGAGACCATGCTGGGTAGTTGTTTCGATCCAATTTGTCAATTGTTGATGGAAATCCATCTCCCATGTTGCTTGACTATGCTCTGATACCACTGTGAAGAGAGATGGTGGATGCAATCCAAAGATGAGTAGGTGCTGCTACAACCAGCTTCACACCAGCCAACTGAGACTTCAGAGTTGATTAGTAGACCCTTTGAGCTTCCTAAATCCACCAAAATATCAGCCAAGTACTTTGGAACATGTATCCCAAAAGTTTAAGTCAAGACAGACTAGTTGCGAAATGACTAGCTCCCAATACTTGCTATTTTTGGACATACACCTGTTGGAAAAAACGAACAGTGCTCTCAACCTGGTAGGAATTAGAAAAATTCCTTTTGGGCATAGCAAATAGACTTAACAAGATTGCTATTCCAAGTTAAAACACTTCAAATGATGGACTGAGCACTGAGAACAAGATTTATCAATTTTTGGAACATGCCCATCATTCTCGGGGCTCTGCAGAGATAGACCAGTGAGCAGTAAAATGCAGATATCTCCAAAACTCTAAATCCAATGATGTTGGAAATTAATATGCAAAAACTAGACACTAAGAGCTATCCAACGCATGTTCAATCACTAAGAAAGGATCAGTATAACGCGAGATATGACCTTCTGAAGGTACTGCTCTGAGTGAGTATAGCAGAGAACAAAACAGAGAAGTGAATGATGATAAATGTATAAATTCATATATGATTACAACCACATTGGCAATGAATCTTTGCACAATGGGAGTAGAATGATATAGCTATGGAGTAAGCTCTTCAATCTCTACAAAATGACATGAAGTGGTCACGTACAAGGCTTGCTAATCGCCTCTTCCTTCTTGCTCCTTTTATAGCTATTCTTGGAGGGAGTTTTGAATTCGAATTTGAATGGCTCCACCTAAAAGTGATCCCCAAAGTTAGGAGATATTCCCTCAGCTCAAAAATTCATGATTTTGGTAGTTATAGCCACAAATTTGCTTTTTACATCATGCATGAGGTAAGCCATCCTTTTCCTTTTTTCTTTTTTCAAATACAAGAGATAAAAATGAACTCTTTTACAAGAGGTGTTCACATGACTACTCATGTGACTTTCAAATGAGGATAATATCAAGCATATCAAGCATGTAGGCTTGGGTAAAATGCACCAACACTAGTTTCATGATCATGAGTGACATGATGGTTGATCTCTTCAATGACAACTGTTGTTTTGGGTGCTCGAACTGGAGGTATATTTAAAATATCGAAGAATTTTTGATCATGGTGATCAATAGGAACCAGAGATTTATCAAATTTATATCTTATTCTTGAAACTAACATAATACTTCGCCATTAGTGTTACCCTATGAGAATGAGTAGCACATAAATAGGCATCATTCATAAAATCAATAGCAAAGTCCTCTGCAGCTTCTTGCATGCATAGCAGTGCTTGAGTTTGCCACCTCACATTGATAAAGGATGAGGTCTTCATCAAAGAACAGAGGTTGGCTGAGATCTGCTTGACAACTCTCATAAATGGAAGTCTAGGGATCAACAATCCCACAGACTTTTGAGCTCTTCTAATTTCCCTCAAGGACTTTACATGGTACTTGACCCTTTTTTTTTGAAGGCTTGTCTGATACATTGGCTTGAACTTTCTGGGGATTTTTCTCCTGGACATTTTGCTCCTGGCCATTTTGTTCTTGGGCATTTTGGTCTTGACCCTCAGGGTACAACTTCCTTGCTGTCTTTTTGGTCCTAGCCATACTTTGCACAATATGTGAGTCTTTAGGCAAGGAATTAGGAAAAGTGGAAACTTAATCTCAAAAAGCTATGATCAATGACTCTTTCCACTGTCAGAGACACGACCGATCCAAGCGACAAGAGTCATCCAGAAATACTCGGATGTCCCTTATGGCTTGCATCGGTCATCCTTGAAAACATCATCAAATATCAATCAATACTAGTTCAGATATATCTTACAATACAAAATACTCAAGTATCACTAAGAAAAACATAATTTGCAAGCTATGATCAATGACTCTTTCCACTGTCAGAGACACGGCTGATCCAAGTGATAAGAGTCATCCGTAAATGCCCGGATGTCCCTAATCGCTTGCATTGGTCGTCCCTGAATTCATCATCAAATTTCAATAAATACAAGTTCAAATATAGGTAACAATGCATAATACTCAAGCATCACTAAGAAGACCGTAATTTGCAAGCTGCGGTCAAGGACTCGATGCCATTTAAGAAACATGACCGATCCAAGCGATTAGGTTTATCCAAGAATCTCGGATGTACCGTGTTCGCTTGGATCGGTTATGTCCATATTACCTAATGCAGAGAGCGCTCTCTATAGAAATTGTGAAGAAGCAGCTTAAAAACTTTGTGGCGATGGAACCTCGATGCTTGGAAAGTGTTGACAAAAAAAATGAAAGAAATGAATAGGGAAGCGTAAATAGGGTCCAGAACTAAGTTGACCTGCCACATAGCATGCCATGATTGGTCCACATCATATAGACGTTGCAAATTCCAATGTCTTTTGCCACATGGCATGATTTGATTGGTCCACATCATCTATCCATTGAATCCCCAACGTACGCTTTGCCACGTGGCACTCAATGATTGGTCCACATCATTCGATCGTTACTTCCTCCCTCCTTGCCTATAAATAGCTACTTCCTCACAAACTCAAATTTTGAACCTTCAGAGAATTTGGCTCATTTTCATGCGTATTTTTCTTTTGTCCCCGACACGACCGAGAAGCCAAGACTTGCTGATGAAGAGTTTGATGAGCATCAGAAGCAACTTGGAATGTACTCGTTTGGGCGTGGCTATTCATTCTTGGATGTTGCTGAGGACAAAGGAACAATTTGTATTGACTCAAAAGAGCTCATCGAGGAGGAAGATGAGGTCAAGGTATGTTGTTTAATTTATTCTTTTGAATTTAAGGTTTTGTCCGAGATCTCCATTTTTAGTGAGAAATCGACCACGACCGATGCAAGCGATAAGGCCCATCGGATAATTTCCGTTGGGCCTTATCGCTTGCATCGGTCGTGTTCGGACTTGAAGAGGAAGATGAGGTCAAGGTATGTAGTAAAATATATTCTCATGATTTTAAGGCTAAGGAGATGAGATGCGACAATCGGTTTTCTCCAAGGTCTCTATTTAGACTGTGAGAAGTCGATCACGACCGATGCAAGTGATAAGGCCCATCGGATATTTTCTGTTGGGCCTTATCGCTTGCATCGGTCGTGTTTGGACTTCCGGAAGATGACATCAAGGTATACAATTAACTATATTCTCAAGAATTTTAGGCAAAGGATATGAGATGGGACCGATGCAAAATCTCTAGCTTGTATCGAATTTGTCCAAGATCTCCATTAGAAGTGTCAGAAATCAATCACGACCGATGCAAGCGATAAGGCCCATCGGATATTTTCCGTTGGGCCTTATAGCTTGTATCCGTCGTGTCAAGGAGTTGCATGTTGCATTGATAATAGATATCTAGCTTGTAAGAATTCCCCTCATTCAGCAAATATGACATGTTTCTAGGTAGGGCAAAGAGATATTGATGACGACTGATGCAAGCGATAAGGCCCATTGGATATTTTCTGTTGGGCCTTATCGCTTGTATCGGTCGTGTCTAGGAGTTGCATGCAACAATGATAATAGATATCTGGCTTGTAAGAATACCCCTCATTCAACAAATATAACATGTTTCTAGGTAGTTTGCAAAGAGATAATGATGACGACCGATGCAAGCGATAATGACCGTCTGAATTTCTCTAAAGTCCTCAATCGCTTGCATCAGTCGTGTCTCTTGCTTTTTGTCTAATTGTTTCAAGTTACTTCTCATGACTCCTAAAGTGTGCTTGCACTTCATCTGACCTTGTTTTTCATTTTTACCACAGTAAACTTTATTGGATGAAGACAATTACCTTGGCAGGGGCAAGGGAACAAGAAAAGCCATAGAAGAGAAAGGAAAAGCAAAGGTGGATATTCATTCTATTATCCACTATCTTCCAAACTTGAACCCAGACACTTTTTGTGTTATTCACAAGCACTATAGTGAGGAGCCAGACTTTGCATTGTTTTGCTTGAGGACTCTATCAAAATACATGGGTTTTACTCCAATACCCTTTAATGCTTTCAGAGTTTTGCTGCTTGAAAGAGCAGCTGCATTCAGAATTTTTGGATATGCCCCAGGGCTCAATGCTTCAAGGGCAGGGTACTTTCTTTGTTATTCAAGCTATGCAATGGCTGCAGGGGTGTCAGATTTAAAAAGCATTGCTGGATATAGGAGAAAAGAGTTCCTCAGATATAGAGGTGATTTTCCAGAGCCAAGCTCTTTAAAGAGGCTCAAGGAATGACTTCATATTTTCAAATTCTATATCTCAACAAATGTACATATACAGAAATTATCCAATGTGATATAAGACATTGCAAATTTTTTTGGTGAATGATCCATGACCTAATATTAATTGTTATTGATCCATGATCTATTCTCTGGTCAAAGTCATCTAATGGTCATAGACATATTTCTTTTCAAAGCTTAATAGATCATGAAATGAACATACATGACATCTTTATATCTCAAAGAAATAAAAGACATTGCAAATATTAAAGCTCTGTTTGAAATGTACTCTTTTTCATTTTGTGATATTGATACATGATGATTTTGTCTGGTGATAGTCATATCCTTCTGATTATATTTGGCATGAGGTCCTTTGTAATTGTCTTCTAAAGAACCAATCAAAAGGCTCTCTGAAGGCATTGCTCTTTGTTACTCCTCCTCCTTTCCTTGCTTGATAATGAGATTTTTCCATGCCTTGGGTGTTCCACATGGCAAGTGGTTCTTTTTCTACAAAGAATGCACCATGCAGAAGAAGAATATGCTAGAAGAGCAGAAGAATCTCATTAGATCTTTATTTCAATTAAAAATAAATAAATTGAATAAAATGTCTTTGGAACTCACCAAGTAGTATGTTATGTCTTTGGCACCCTATGCCTCTATGATGGTTTCTATAAGCTCTGTGGTCGCCTTTCTGAAATCTGTCACATAACTTTTTGATGTTACCTACTGCCTCATGATCTTAAAAAGATTATCTAGTTTGACCCACACCTCCATTCTCTTTTTTGCTATTTCTGGTTTGCTTTTTACTTAAGTCGTGACCTCACAAATTTTTTTCGTACGATTCCACATGGCATTTAGTTGTTTGTCATCATGGTTACTAAAGAATCTCCTTGCTTTTGCACCTCCCATTGAGACATCCTGTAGTACATCACCTGTATTTTGTGAAAGATTTGGATCTTTTCTTAGATGAACATCACCACCATGAAATCCCATTTCTCAAAGAAGACATTCACATTTTTTATGCACTCATCTGTAAGAGTTGTAGGCTTGATAGAATATGCATAATCCAAGTGAAGACAGACCAACTTGTCAATGATTCTTAACTCTGCATGTAGTGTACATATGTATACATTTGTCAATGCTATTGGAAGTATGGGATCCCAAATCATTGAAGAAGATGAGTAGTTATGAAGAATAACATTTTGTCTGGAAGGAGCCTCTTCAGCCTCATCTCTAGCAATCCATCCATTTGTGCCTAGGCTTTGCATGCAGTACAATCAAGGGTACTTAGAATTTTCTCCCCCACTTATACCAAACATGCATTTGAGCATCTTTAGGTCTCCACTCAAATGCCACTCAATATGAAAGTTCCCGTAGTCTTTGACATTCAACAATTCTCCTGCATGATGCCTTTGGATAACATTTGGAATGTTTGTCTATGAGAATAACCATTTAAGTGTTTTATCGCTCTCAAATGGAACTTGAGCACAACCAATCCACCATAACTCCATTTCTGATTGTACTTTGAGAGATGGAGTATCCAATTTACCAAGGCTATAGTCCAAAGCTTTGTTCATCAGTGCAATACTTATTCTCTCCATCTTTTGATGTTTTTTAAGCTCAGCTTCATCAAGTTTGATTAAAAATTTCAATAGACCAGAACATTCATGTTCTTTTATATTATAGAACTGAACCATGTATGTTTGAAGTTTTATAATATCTATCGATAATGTGCTTGGAAGTTTTACTTTATGTACAAGTGTGTTATTTGTTTTGTAGGTTTGAAGGGGTCACTTGACCAAGAGTTTGTAAGATCTCCTTGGTATTGAGAACTATTCATTTGACCTGAGTGCCTCCAAGGAATCTTGCAGAAGACTTTACCTCATTGCTTCATCTTTTCTTTCAAACAAAGCTCACACTTTGGCATGCTTACTCACATAGTTTTTTCGTGTTGTAGGATTTATTCTTCAAAGTTTATATAAAATTTTCACTCACTTGCACTCACTTTTATCCTCTTCTTCAAGACAAGTTAAGGTAATTGTTATTTTAAATTCCATCAATTCATGCACAGATAAAATATATGAAAACTTTTTGCTTTATTTTCATGCTCGCATTATTGGAAAAATTAAAACAATCATTTGCATAATTGTACTTTTTGTTTTTTTCATAGTTGCTTGCATTCTTGTATTTCACTTCAAAGCATAAAAAGAGTTTTCAAGCTTTTACATTACATAATTGCATTTAGCACTATCCAAAAATTATCATAGACACACTGTTTTTATTCTATCTTTGTTTGCATTCCAACAAGAATTGACCACTTATTACACTAACACAAAACATAAGTGAGTGATGTGTACATGATAGCCAAGAAGTTTTGATGCTTTTTTTGTTCTCCTAAATTTGCAGGTTGGCTCATCCGGGATGATGTGCAAGTTTAGTGGGGGCAAATGTCGAGACGAAATCCCTTAGTTGCCAAAACATTATGGAAACTCAAAATTATTTCTTTTATGAATCTTCTCTCTCTAAGCTATAATTTTGAAATACCAAATGCTTAATACTGATAAAGTTGATCTTTGTACTTATAGGAGGAGCCAAAAAACAAAAAGTTGACATTAGAAGTGATTATGTGCGTGTGTGCCTGATTGTGCCTATACGTTTGTGCCGGTGAATGTGTTTATGTGCATGAAACCCTGATTGTCTTTATGTATTTATGTATGTACATGAAACTCTAAGTGTGTTTGTGCTTGTGCGTATTATCCTATGTGTTTGTGAGTTCTACCATATGTGTTTGTGTTATGTGTTTTTGTATCCTTAAGGGTTATGCGTGTATGTGATTGTGATGGTATATGTGCATGTATGTTGTTGCCTAATTGCATTTATGGGTGTATGCTATGTGTGAGACCCTACATGTCTAAGTGTTTGTGTATATGTTGTGTTTGAAATCCTAAATGTTTGGGAATGTTTGTTTGTGTAACCTAAGAGAATGTGATTATAAGCTAAGTGAATACGTTTTTGTATAAAACCCTAAGTGAATGTGTTTTGTATGTATGTTTTAATGTGTGCATGTTGTAGGTTATGTAAGATGTATGTACCTATGTAAATTTTTTTGAGGTTTAAATATGCTAAATAACATACATGTGAGCCTATTAAAAATTTATATATATACTAAAGCATAAGGTATTTTAAAAACAAACAATAAAGATAATAAAAATGAAATAAAATATTCAATTAAATATAAATGAAAAAAATAAAAGATAAAAAAAAAACAAAAGAAAAAGAAAAATATATGTGCATGTATATATCTAAGAGTGTGTGTATGAGTTATGAGTAAGTTAAGCGTATGATATGTTTGATGTACATGGTTGTGTATGTATGTGAAATTGTGTTTATATGAGCATGTGTGAGTGAACCACAGTATAGTATAGTATGTCTGTGAGAATGCATATTGGTAACTATTTAAATAAAGTGGCTATTGTGCATTTTTTCTTGATGCTTTTGGAGGTACATGTATCAAACTGTAGAGAGAGAGAGAGGAGAGAGAGAGAGAGAGAGAGAGGGGGGGGGAGGGAGGGAGGGAGGGAGTGAGGGAGGGAGGGAGGGAGGGAGGGAGTGTTGAGATTATGTGATGTCACGGCAAAAGATTGTTCACTAACAAGACTACGGAAAATTGCCACGCCTCAACTAGAACTAAGCTAGAGTGATATTAGAACACCTCTATAATCATCAGCAGCTTAGCAACCTTCTGAAACTGAAAATTCACTTTACAGAAAGCTTCACGTTTCCTTCAAGCTTTAATTCTGAACTGATTTACTTCAAACTTTACATTACTATGTTTGCTTACAGTTAAATAATCTTTCCGTTACTTAACTGTGTAAAAACTGTGTTTTGAACTCACCAAAATTTCACCGAAACTTTACCGGACTATCACCGGAATGCCACTGTAATCTTATTGGAATCGACTGCAATTCTATTTGTAATTACTTCAACTGTGTATATATGAAGTAAGGAAGTAATACCTGAGCTTCCTTCACTGAATGAACTCTTTCTAAAGTTTAAGAAAAACTTAGTACTGTGTGTACATGTCCCGTTTCACAGAAGTCTTTTGATCAACTTATATTTGAGACTACTAGCTTCAAGGTGAACTATCTCTCATGAAAAACTTTACACTATGTTGTGAGATCTAACTTGTAGATGTACCGGAAAACATTTACCGAGAAAACTGTAACTGTTAACTAACTTTCATAGTAACATGAAATTACTCAGATTTCTTCACATATGAAGAATGCGCTCAAACTTCCACATGAACATGTGTTTTCTATTAGAGAAGATGTGTACAAAAATAGCTTGGCCTCATTTTGCTCATAGCTATGGAAAACTCTCCTACTTTGAGTAGTTATTCCTTACCATCTCTCTGAGATGAATACCCGATAGTTCAGGTTCTATTATTCATCTCTACATACGCAATCTCTAGCGTCTACTACAGATGCGCTTCTAAGCTTTCTATATGAGGTCACTTTTTTCTATTCTCTACTCTCTCTTATATATACATTTTTGATCCGAGCTTCGTTGTTCTGGAAGTTTCTGTGAACTATATTACAATCGTGAATTTGTCCCTTCACTAAGGTTTGATTTTCTGAATGCTTTGTTTCTGCTTCTCTTTTTCTTTCTTCATCTTTAGGTCTATCTGTATGTCAAATTTGTGAGTGATTCTTCAAGAGCTCCCCCTCAATCACTAATTTGCATTCTTTGATCTTTCATATATTCTTCTTTTCTTTTATACCTGCCATTTCTTTGAATCTGCTTGTCTTTACTCCATCTAAGCTCTTTGTCAGAATATCTGCTATCTGATCTTTTGAAGATGTGTATACTATTTCAATCTCTTTTTCAATTACTTTTTCCCTCAGGAAATGATATTGAATCTCTATGTGTTTTGTTCTTGCATGAAATACTGGATTTGCTGCAAGATACAATGAGCTCATATAATCTCCATGTATGATAGGTATACCTTGATCAATACCCATGCTTTTGAACAAGGTCTGCATCCATATCGCTTCTTTAGCTGCTTCCACAAGTCCTTTATATTCTGCTTCTGTTGACGATAAAGCCATTGTGTGTTGCTTCTTTGAACACCAGCTTACAAGCTTATCTCCTAGGTATATCATATACCCATGTGTTGACCTTCTGACATCTTGACTTCTTGCCTAGTCTGAGTCACTGTATGCTCTCAACTTTCTATTTGACATAAAAGGATAATATAATCCTTCTTTTATAGTTCTTTTGATATATCTAAGAACTCTTTGTCCTGCAACCCAATGTTGATCCTTCGGACAATGCATGAACTGTGAGAGAAATCCTACTGCATAACTAAGATCTGGTCTTGTTAGCGTAGCATAAATCAAACTTCGCACTAAAGATTGATACTTTCTCATATCTTTAAACTCTGCACCACCATATTTGCTGAGTTTATGATTTACTTCAAGCGGTGTTGAAGCTTCTCTGCAATTCTCCATGTTAAACTTCTTCAGTAAGTTTGGGAGATACCTTTCTTGCGAAACATATACACCATGATTTGTATATGTTACTTCCATTCCAAGAAAGTATGATAACTTTCCTAGGTCACTGATCTTGAACTCTTTTTCTAATATTTTTTTTACCTCCTTGATTCCTTCATCTGAGGTACCTGTGATTATAATGTCATCTACATAAATACAAATGTAGATCATACCTTCATCTGTTCTCTTAACGAGTAGAATTGCATCAGCCTTTGAACTTTGGCATCCAAGGTCATTAAGATACTTCACAAGTCTGTAATTCCAAGCTCTTGGAGCTTGCTTCAATCCATAGAGAGGTCTTCTTAATCTGCAAACATGATCTGGGTAACTGGAACTTAAAAAACCTTCAGATTGTTCCATGTAGACTTCATCTGATATATATCCATTCAAAAATGCATTCTTTATATCCTGCTGACTTAGCTTCCATCCTTTTGATGCTGCTATAGCAATCAATGTCCTTATGGTTGACATCTTTGCCACTGGACTAAACGTCTCATCATAGTCTATGCCATGCGTCTGAGCATAGTCTTTGACCACCAGTCTAGCTTTGTATCTGGCTATCCTTCCATCTGCAAGTTTTTTAACTTTGTAAACCCATTTATTTCCAATCACTTTCTTACCATTTGGTTTTGGAACAAGATCCCAAGTCTTGTTTTCTTCCAACGCATTGAACTCCTCCTTCATTGCTTCTTCCCATTGTTTCTTACCTTTTGCTTCATTGTAATTCTGAGGTTCTTCATCTTCCTTTACTAAGTAAGCATGGTTTTTCTGAGTCAAATAAGAAGTGTCATAGGAATACCTTGTCGATTGTTTCCTTACTCTGTTTGACCTTCTTAGCTCATATTCTTCATGTGTATCTAAATACACATCTTCATCAAATCTTGGTCCATCTTCATTTCTCATACCTGATCCGATCCTAGACGTACTTGCCTGCATATGATCTTCATCTCCATTTACCTGCATATGTGATTTTCCTTTTTCAATTCTTCTCATCTCTTCTTCAAGTGTTTCAACACTATGCTCTTTATCTATATACCAGCTTTTTCCTTCATCAAATGTCACATCTCTAGAAACAATAAACTCTTTGGTTAAAGGACTCCATAACCTATAACCCATCTGTTTTTCATCATATCCGATGAACACATATTTCTCAGCTTTTGGTTCAAGCTTATGTCTCAGTTGTGATGGTACATAAGCATAAGCCACTGATCCAAACACTTTACAGTGATCAAGTGTTGGCTTCTTACCCCACCAGGCTTCATACGGGGTCATCCCATTCAAAGCTGTACATGGTAATCTATTTACCAGATATGTTGCTGTATTTACAGCCTCAGCCCAAAGATAGTTTGGACAATTTTTCTCCTTTAGCATTGCTCTTGCAAACTCAACTAGAGTTGGGTTTCTTCTTTCTGCTACTCCATTTTTTTGCAGTGTATACCTACATGTTATTTCTCTTTTGATACCTGCATTCCATTGATAATCATTGAACTCTCGAGAAAAATATTCTCCTCCTCCATAAGACCTTAGTCTTTTGAGTTTCTGTCCTGTAAGTCTTTCAGCATATGCATGAAAATGCCTGAAAGCTTTAAATACTTCTGACTTCTCTTTCAAAACATAAAGAGTTATCCATCTTGTTGCATCATCAATAAAAAGAACGTAATACCTTTAGCCACTGATAGATCCTTCTTTTGTTGGTCCCCATACATCTGTATGTATGAGTTCTAACACATCATCATGTTTGTACCCTTTCTTCTGAAATGGTAACCTGTGGGCTTTTCCCATCTGACAGGCTTTGCACTTGTGAATCATATGTTGATTCTTCATATTTGGTAATCCTCTCACGGATTGTTTTTCCACCATAGTTTTGATTCTTGTTTCATTAAAATGTCCTAACCTCTTATGCCAGAGGTCTAACTCTGTAAATACCTCATCACCATGTGTGATCAAGGCATGACCAACATTCCCTTGTACTTTAAGAGTAAAAAGTCTACCTTCCTTTTTACCATGGACAATTTGATTGTATCCATTCTCTGGATCTTCAACAAATACTCCTTCATTTGTAAACCTGACTTGAAAACCTTTTTCTACTATCTACCCCACGCTGATCAGATTCTTCGGGATTGTTGGAACATACAAAACATTTGTTAGTAGATCAGCTCCATTCTTACACTTTACCTTTCCAATTGACCTTACATTATGTTTTGTGTTATCACCTGTTTGTACTGTATGATTTGAAATACCTCCTTCAAGTTCTGATAACAATTCTATATTTCCTGACAAATGATTTGAACAACCAGAGTCAATATAGAATATCTTGAGGTCTTCATTCTCTGACATACTTATCGAGTTCATCATCAATGTTGTATGATCATCATTTTGCGTATCATTCGCATAGTTGTAGTAGGTAGTGTTGTGAGACTGATTCTGTCCCCAACTTCTTGCTCCACCTCTACCATATCTGCCTCTTTGGCTTTGTCTTCCTCTTTGATATCTTTCGCTTCTGCCTCTACTGTTATTGTTCTGATTCTGACTTGATCCTTGAGAATTATGCTAGCAATCATGAGCCAAATGATTGACCTAAGCAATAATGCATTAAGCCTAAATCGGTCATTTCAATTTTTGAACTCAAGGCATCTTTTGTTTGTTTAAGAAATGCATCATCATTTCCAGTGATTACAAGGTTTTCTACATAGAGTACAAGCAAAATTATCTTCCCTCCTATCTTTAGAACATACAAATTAGCATCAGAAGCACATCTTTTGAATCCTACATCCAAGAGATACCTATCTATCTGCTAGTACCATGCTCTTGGGGATTCTTTCAGCCCATACAATGACTTTTTCAGCTTACATACTTTGTTCTATGAATGGGAAGCCTCAAACCCGAGTGGCTGAGACACATATACCTCCTCCTTGAGGTTCTCATTTTAGGAATGCTGATTTGACATCCATGTGGTATACTACCCAACTTTTATGTGCAGCCAAAACTAGTACTAGCCAAATAGTAGTCATCCTTGTTGTCGAGGCAAACGATTCACCGAAGTCCATGCCTTTGACTTTTGAATAGCCTTGTGCAACAAGTCTAGCTTTGTATTTCTCCAAAGTACCATCAAACTTGTCTTTTACCTTCCAAATCCACTTGGTGCGGATGACCTTTTGTTTTGGAGGTCGCTCCATTAGCTCCCAAGTTCTGTTCTTCATGAAATTGTTGTATTTTGTTTGCATAGCAGTTCTCCAATTGGGATCGTGTAGTGCTTCTTCCACACTCAGCTCCTTTGCTTGTTTGTCGATAATCTCAGCCATCAATGTTGAGTTTACAATATGGGCCCTTGCCCATCTCTATTCCTCTATTCTCTATGATTGCCTTGGGCCATCCACAACCTGTTATAATGATTGTGGGATGGGATTTTTAGAATCATAGAGCTGCTTGACCCACCGTGGCAATGACCTTTCCACTTGAGTGACAATAGGTTGGTGACTTTTGAAGGAACTTGGAGAAGCTTGTCGAAGGTAGAAAAGTGCGTTTCGAAGCGATGAAGTTTGGTCAAGCCAACCGGCACAAGACCAGCCCTTGAGCTTATGGAGACTCAAATAGACCTTATAGGCATGTGATAAGTGCAAAGAAACACACTATGTACCTTGGAGCATCAAGGAGAATGAGTCGATACAAAACAGATAGGTTCGCGGGTCGACTAGCTCAAAAAAACTTACTATCTATGGAAGAGACAATGAACTTCAAATGCCCATAGCGACCAACATGATTACAATTAGAAAAAATCCTTTTATGGGAGTGATACAAATAGGGTTGAGTGTATGGAATGCACAAAAGTATAAGGAATAAGCAAAAAATATGCTATAGGAATGAATGCGACATTCACCGGTGGTACTTCCTATTTTTCAGGAATACGCAGAGATTGACCCCAAGGCAGAAAAACTAAGATTTCTCCAAATCTGCTGAACCAAATGCTTTGACAATGTACAGGCATAAACTAGACACTAATACCTTTCCAATGCGTCCTCTTGCACTCAATTTGGAGCTCTGAGGAGAGAGCAGCAGCCTCTGCAAGATTACTGTTGGCGAAGAAGATGATGCAGAAAATTGAAGGAGCAAGACAATGATGGTCACAAGTGTATGTATATTGCTTCCATGTATAATACAAGTGATTTCAACTCCTTATATAGCCTCTAGGAGTGTTCCATGACTTTTACAACTTGAATTTGAATTCAAATGAAGGTGGGAATGGTTGTTGGAGGGAATCAATTCACTTCCCTATAATCTAGGAAAAGTGAAGATCTTGATTGATCTACTTTTAGGTGACTTGATTTGCTTGATTGAATGCAACTTCAACCACCAAAATTTTGTGGGATTTTGGCTCTATATTTCTACCTTTACATGTGTACAACTCAAGGCTTTTACAATGGTAAATGAGCCATCAAAATATTCTCAAAAAAATACAATAAATGAGCATATGAAAAAGAACTCTCCAACGGATATTCTTTCGACGTGATAGCCTTCGATGTAGATCAAATCCACCTCAAGCATAGTGTAAGCTTGATGTTCCAACAGCTCCCCCTCAAGCTAAAGTATGCTTGAGTCTTCATTCTTTGACAGGTTGAATACCTGCCATAGCTTTGAATCTACAAAGCTTTATTCCATCAAGTGCCTTCGTCATCATATCTGCTACTCGCTTTTCAGTCGGAACAAAAGAAATGTCGATCTCCTTTGCCATGAGCTTCTCCTTGATGAAGTGGTAATGGACTTCTATGTGCTTCATTCTCGCATGGAAAATAGGATTTGCCGCTAGATGCATGGAACTTACATTATCTCCAAATATGTGAGGTTTGGAACTCACAAGTCCCAAATCTGTATACAATGCTTTTAACGATATTGCCTCTTGAGTTGCTATGGTCAAGCCTCTGTACTCTGCTTCAGTTGAGGATAAAGCAACTGTTGGTTGCTTCTTGGAACTCCATGACACTAGCTTTGAACCTGCAAATGCTAAGTAACCAGATGTACTTTTTCTATCATCCTTAGCTCCTGCCCAATCTGCATCTGAGTAGATTTTGATATCCAAATCGGAAGAGTAAGGATAGAATATACCTTCGTTGATTGTACCTTTGAGATACTTAAGTACTCTCTTAGCCGCATCCATGTGTGGTCTTCTTGGTGAGTGCATGAACTGACTAAGCACTCCCACACTATATGAGATGTCCGCCCTTGTGTGAGTAGCATATATCAAGCTAGCTACCAAGCTTTGATACTCTTTAATGTCTTCAATTTTCTCACCTTCATAAACACTAAGTTTATGATTCATCTCCAAAGGTGTACCTGCAGGTTTAGTGTTCTCCATTGTAATTCCCATTACTACCAAAGTACCGTAGGGTATGCCTCGAGCTTCGGACCTGGGTTAGCCGGCCCTTGTCCCTCACACACATGGATTGATCACTGTGGATCATATGGACTAATCCCTATGAATCACATGCATTGATCCATGTGGATCAATCTCTGATACTCTCTCCCCCTTTTAAAGATCATTGTCCTCAATGATCAATGGGTAAAAGTACTTGCCAAACAGACCTTCTAATTCCCAAGTAGAGTCAGTAAGTGGTAATCCTCTCTAGGCTACTAGTACTCCTAGACGATACAATTTCTTAATCGTTTTTATCTCTCATCTAATATCCTGTCTAGAGAATGATACATGCTATTACTTTCTTGCAAAGAAACAATACATTCTATTAGATTATCCTCCCTGGAAATATACTTTCGAAGTTTACTAACATGAAACACTAGATGCAAAGCAAAGGCTTGAGTCTTCAAATGTAATAAAAACCTTATACTATAGTTGAAGCAAATACCAAAGATTTGAAGAGTTCACTTATGAACTCATCCTTGTAATTCTTTGAATACTTACTTGATGTAAAAGTGAAGGAATCAGAAGTGGTTGAATCCACTTAATGAGAAGGGAAAGAAAAGCCACAAACTCATGATTGAGTTAGTTGAGAATCAATCACTAAGAATTTGGAAAACTGGTTTAGGTGAGCAAGATTCAAATTCAAATCTTGGCTCCAATCATCACTATATATACACATGATTTAGTCATGGGATTTACACACTCATTAGCTTAGCTTCTTGCCACATTAGAGTGTGATCTCAAGGCACATACATGTACCAGTAAGTTCATTGCAATTTCCATTTATTATACATTTGAATTAATGATCATTTGTGACCATATCTTCATGCCTATGTAAGTGTAATGTTCACTTTCATACATCTCACATTTTTAGTCAGATTGCAGAGATAGTTTCTCTGAGCATGATCCATCATCTTTTTTAGTGAACTTGATAAAGTTAGCTCTTTAAGTCTACTATATACTCTCAATGTTTTGTTGCATTTGGATTTCTCAATCACGAGATATATTCATGAGAAGTCGTCTATATCTCTACATATTTTACTTCTCTGTTAGTACTCTATGAGAACAGTGAGTTTCTTAGAGCTTCTTCCCAGTGTGTACTTGATCATTTGCCATGATTTAAAGTATGATAGAATCAATATAATTTCCATAATCCTACAAAGTTTCATTAGCATTGCTTCTCGGGATCATTAGATATTAGCATATCTTTGCTCATTGATCTGATAACTGTTGCAATCCGTGAATGTCAAGATGGAGCTGTGACTTGCTAAACTCCTTTCTCTGCATGTAGTTCATAATTTTTGATGAAATCACTCATGCTTGTTAGCGTCATAAGTTAACTAGAGTTCCCAAAAAGGAATTAAGCCAATTGCTACTCTGTTCAGAGAATTGTTCAAAACATTGAACAAGTGTATGAACTGAAACACCAAGTTTTTTTACTTTTGGATCAACTCCTACCTATCTGTTTTGATTCATCTTTTTGGGAGTAATTTCCAAGGTACATAGGGTATCTAATACATCCTTTGGCAATCTAAAAGGGCCCACCATATATCTTTGGAGTTCATTTGGTTGGTGTAGTGCAAAGCTTTTGAAGCACCACTTTCATCTTCATCAAGTAGAAATCCATCCTCACACCGTCTCCTATAATAGAGTCATCACTAATGGCTTAAATGTGGATCTTCCACATGTGCTTCCTTTATCTCTTGAAGTGTGGGTTTTTTGGAACTATAAAGCACATTTGATACATTATCACTGATAATGCATCAACTACTATATTCTCTTTGCTCGTCTATATAGGATTTCCATGTGAAACTCCTATATGAGCTCAGCCCAACAACAAAGATTTGACTTACTACCAAAAAAACTTAAGTGCATGGTGATTTATGGATACCTTAAAGTCTACACCATATAGATAATATCTCTAGACTTTAAGTGCATACACCACTGCATACAACTCTTGTTCATGTACTAGCTATTTGTGTTATGCACTAGTCAATTTCTTGCTCTCAAAAGCTATAGGCCAGACATCTTGGCTCAAAATTGTCCCTATGGCTTATGCCACTAGCATCTGTCTCTAACTCAAAGGGTTTCTATGAATCCACCACTTTGAGTATAGGGGCCTCTGAAACAGCTTGTCTCAAAGTATCGAAACTACCTTGCTGCTCTTGCTTCTATGCAAATGGAACTTTGCCTTGAAGCAAGTTCGTCATAGGCACTACTGTCAACGAATAAAAATAGATGAATTTCTTATCAAAACTAGAAAGTCCTATAAATGACTGTAACTACCCCTCGTCTTGAGGAGAGGCCAAAATAATATAACTAAAATTTTCTTGGCATTCATCTGAACCCCATCGGTATATACTCTATCCTCGAAAGAAACAACTGAGTCTTCTATGGATTCACTGAGTCTTTTCATGTTCTCTTACTCTAATCTGAGGATAACCACTTGTAGAATCTATTTTACTAAATACAATGGCTCGACCTAGAGTGTCAAAAAGATCACCAATCCTATGCATAGGATATCTATGTCTGATAGTAATCTTATTGATACTCGATAGATGACGCCCATCCTGTAAGATCCATCTTTCTTCTTCACTAGAAGAATTGATGCTACAAAGGGTGAATAGATGGGTCTAATCAGCCCTTATCTATAATTCTTTCAAGAACAACTCTTGGAATTTTTTTCTCACTTTTGCTGAAAGTGCTGAAGAATTCCAACTAGAGTCTCCATGACTACATGAATCCATCATACAACATGACGAGGGCATAAAGTAAATAAAATAAATAAACTCATAATCAATTTTAAGAAAATTGATAGCTTTTACTAATCGTATCCCTTGGAGATCTGATTCTCCACGGATCAGTAGTCATCTCCCTTCATGCTCAAACTTACTTTACTTGGATGCACTATAAATAGAAACATCAAACTTGCTTCTCAACATGTCTTCTATTTGGAACTAACTTTCCTACTTGTAGACCTTGCATTGTTGTCTAATCACTCCATGTTGGAGAATAACCTTGCCTTGTCTAGTAAATGCAAACTTGAATTGTTACGTAATCATTCTTTACTAAGAATCTTGACCACAACCTTGGTTTGTTTACCTACTACAAACCGTGCCTTACTGTATAACCTTATCTGACTCCTTGTTAGGGACTTAGACTATAGCCTTGCATTATTTGCTCTTTGCAAACCTTGCCTTTCTATATATCTTGGCCACTCTTGTGTATGTGACCCATAGACTTACCTTGTTTACTCTCTACAAATCTTGCCTTTCTATGTATCTTGGTCACTCTAGAGTTCTTGGCCTACAGACTTGACCTTACTTGCTTAATGAAAATGAGTCCACCTAGGATCGCTGCTCTTCATTCTTAGGTAGATAGATAGATGGAACTACCCCATCTGCCCATATTAAACTGTTATATTAGAATCAAGATATGATTCTTTAGAAAACTAGAAACTTTAAAGTCTATGTCTCAACTCCTAAATCTAGGAAATTCCTACATGAATTTTATTTGACCATTTCTAACTAGGCCATTCTAATCCAACTTGATTTGCCCTTTTTATTCCAGTCTACACTTCTTGCGAAATAAACTTCTTTAAATGTGCACTAGAACTCATAGCTAAGTAGTTATAGTAATTGCTTATGAACTAGATACTTAATTTATCAGCATCTTAAACTTATAGGTGTTCTTAGATTTCTCTTTTAAGGTGCCAAAATTACCTTGAGATCTCTTACCTCTAATGTCCTAACTCATAAAACCTTGGCAAACTAATCCTTGTCTCACTTTTTCCTTTCTGCAAAAGGATAATTCCTTGTACTTGAAAATTCTCATCTAAGTGCATCACTTTACAAGTCTCAAATCTTGAATTTATTTATTTTGATCCAAAATGCCACTTTCATTCTTCTAGATCATGGAACCTTTGAGAATGAACTATCCTCTATTCTAGGTTCTAACAAAGGCTTCAATTATTTTTTTTTCCAAATATTGATATCTACTAGATATCCACAAACTTATACTTTTCTTTGATAAAAAATGATACTAGTCATTCATCTTGATCATTATATAGTTTGGATATTCTATGTACACTTAAAACAAGTAAGTGGCACGAAAACTACACAAATTACAAGCTTTTGCTCAACGAAAACTACACAAGTCGTGAATGCTTGGATGCATATGCATACTAGTTTTTTGAAAATTTTGGCAGCATAATGGCGTGATTTTGAAAACAAAAAAATTACGACAAGCAATTCCCATGATAGTGCCAACATGCACAATCTATCTACAAATAGACGAAAGGGGATTATACACCCTGAGAATTTTCGCAATGCCGATAGACATAATATAACTACAAGTAGACCGAACGGGGATTACACACCTTCACAAGTTTATCTTTTTCTCCTCGCTATCCTGCAAGAAAAATACTTACGTGTCTATGCAAAGAAGATTACATGCACCGTACAATACGAATCCACGTCTTAACTATGCGTATAGTCTAGGTGCTATGCAAAATTGCATGTCCTATATGCAATATGATGCAAAAAGAGCACAACCATGCATATAAATTGACAAGAGACTTATCTGGAGGTTCAAAAAAGATAACTTTCAGGTGTGCACAGGTGCTGAAGATGGTCCACACTCCCTTGGAATAGCTTTCCAAATCGCTCCCAATAGGTTGTACTTCAAAACAATGTTCGAAAGAGGGTCATTGTCAAAGAAGGGTTAAACTTGAAGCTCTGAAAAGGATGGAAACTGAAGCCAAACTATGGGTTGCAGCCACTCACTGGGAAGAGCTCTGAGAGGGCTTGCCATGGCAAAAGAAATCTCTGAAATTGGATAGCGGATGCTCAGAGGTATGATTAATTGGTTAATTGGAGAAGCTCTTGATTATGGCATCAATTGGGAATTCTTACAAATTAGGCGCTATGGAATTGTCCTACAGCTTCAGATGCTCCCAGGTGAGTGGATTATCCCACATAGTCTTGTTAAAGGACAAGCAATACATAAGGATGCGGAGCCCCATGCCGCTTTTAAGTAGTAAGTCTTCCGTCCATGATAGACGATTCTCTGCAACTCTGAGTAGACGTGGAGAAGAAAAGCTCGATTTGTTGACTATGCCATTAAGGAATCTGACACTGGTACTCCAAAGGGCGCAAACCTGAGAACGTTTCCCGCACGGGGTCCTCTCGCAGGCAGTGTTGCATTTTGACGGTCTGCCATGCCCTTCAATTTTGAAGGTTATCTACAGGTAATACCTGTATTTCAGATTTTTAATGTAATTTTTGAAGGTCCAAAAAAATTGTGACCTTATTTTACGGTTCAAAATGGTTAAAACGGGCAATACGGCCATCAAAAATCAACATTGCTCGCAGGTGCTAGCCTGAATTGCCCAGCCCAAGGAGACAGGCCATACGCTCGTCTTAAGTTCGCGTGCCTAATCATCGGGTCCACGAGGGCACCGTGGTGGTCTGAACCGTGGCCTTCAAGGTCGGTCATATGGGCTGCTCTCTAAAACCCTTTTACTGCAACATCTTGGACAGAACTTCGATGACGACCCCGATGATGGAGAGGTCGAGCAAATCCATGGTGAAAAGCAAAAAAAATGTAGACGACAAAAAAACATGCCAAAACTCAAGAGATCTCTCACAAGCTTTGATATTAAGTGTTAGAAAGAGACTTGAATGATGTGTGTGTAACTCTCCTACCATCCATATATACTCTTTTGTACTCTAAAAATAGCAATGGTATACTCTAAAAATTACAATGATCTGGAATAGTTTAGTGTAAACATGTGGCCATCATGCAACACTTATTCCCATTACTACCCAAGTAATTCCCATTACTACCAAAGTACCTTAGGGTATCCCCCGAACTTGGGACCTTGCCTAGCTGGCCCTTGTCCCTCACATACATGGATTGATCCCTGTGGATCATATGGAGTGATCCCGATGGATCATATGGACTGATCCCTACAGATCACATGCACTGATCCATGTGGATCAATGTCTAACACGTGATACCCTCCAAGAAGGAAATAACTAATAAATTACTATATAAGGAAAATACCTCAAAAGTAAAACCAAGGTACAAGGCTCATGAAGTGACCAAAGGATACACAAAGATTGAGGGAGCCAACTTTCAAGAGATATTCTCGTCAATTAACAAGTGACTATCCTTAGTCTGTCGGATCTCATGTTACCTCTTCTTGCTCTAAGAATAGCCTTGGATACAAAGTTATATCAAACTGAAAATCAGCTTTCTTCATGGAGAAGTAGATGAATCTCTCTATGTAATGTGTCATCCACAAGTCTAATACTTTGAATTCATCTTTGGCGCTCCTAGTAAATACTACATGTCTTGGTTGTCTAGCTTTCTTTGAATGCAATCTTGAGTTTGATAGCCATTTTTGCACGGCTTTAAATTGATGAAAGAGATCTCCAAGACTTCAACACATGATCTCAGCCAGATAACTTGGACATATGCTAAATATGATGAAATAGAGTTGCATGGTATCATCCCATATGAATGCCAAGATCAAAGAAATGGAACATTGAAACCACCGGAGAAATTAAGATCGTTGTTCAATTATTCTTTGTATCAACGTCAACTCTTTTGTTATCTTGGACATATGCTAAATATGATGAAATAGAGCTGCATGGTATCATCCCATATGAATGCCAAGATCAAAGAAATGGAACATTGAAACCACCGGAGAAATTAAGATCGTTGTTCAATTATTCTTTGTATCAACGTCAACTCTTTTGTATCAGTAAAAATAGAGTTGACTACTATGGTCCCGTAAGAATTCCACTAGAAGTTGGTTGATACGATCCATGTTCCTCTCCACGCCCACCATCACGACCAAGGCAATCAATTATTTGATCGTTCACAGACAAAGCCTCATCATCATTTGCAATGATTGGTAATAATGACAACCAAAGCAGCCAGGAGCAAGGCAATGTTTGGCTGAATCAATGATGGTGTCGCCGATCTAGAGGGCGATGGGGACATCCCCGGAGCTTCTCCTGAACCTGGCGATGTGGATGGACTAGGGTTGAGAGAGGAAGGTAAGTTAGTCTGTCCCTTGGTTACGTTGAGCGGCGTTTGAGGCGTTACATTTTGGACCGGAAGTGACCATATTGTCACCAGCTCACCTGGATTGACTGTCTCCAGCTTATATTGCAACCCTGTTGTCGCCTGGGTTGTCGAGTTTAAGCAAGTATTACCTGGAAAGAAAGCAAAGGAAAGTGCAAGCAGAGCGTTCATTGAGTTCATACCGATCTAGCGACATAATCTCACGAAAATAGGTATGAAGAAGAAAGGTCTTGAGGAACATGACTCACTCAAATAGTAGCTCGCCGTTGCAGGAAAATCTGTAACTACACCGTCCACTTCATAGACGTTGAGCAGTGTATTGAGCTCCATTGTAGGATCCGCATTGTAATCAAAAGGAATTGCAACAAATTCGTTTCTAAGATACGAGACGAAAACGCTGACATTCTGTGCGTGAAATAGATTGACTATATCCGTCTTGTTCAACAGCAAACTATTACTCGCGACTTGAACCAGTGCCCTTGGTAACCTTACAAAGTTTGCAAGCGACTTGATTTGTGTCACTTCTGTTTCGGTCACGCTTACGTTGGAATCGACGACCTTGTACACGAACGTATGGTTGCTCAATTCCTGGAAGCGAGTCAAGACTGCGCTATCCTCAGATTGGATCATGACTCTCTCCGAATCAGTGAGACCGGTTTCATTGAGGCTTGTTAACACAGCACCAACTACATCTAGGCCGACCTCCGTCTCCAGAAAGTACCCAAACTGCAGATGAATGTCGGAGATCAAAAGCATGAACAGAAGTACAGAACGCTGCTGGCACAAAGTCACAAGTTATACCTGGATATCGATAAGGATCCCAACGCTAGTATTCTTGGCGTAATTCAAGAACTCTGCAAGTGTAATTATACTCTCTTCTTTGTATGCTGGATTGCGTTGTATGCCCTTTGTGGGACTGAACATCAATGCTGATACATGCCCATAGGAGACTCTTCTTGTAAGCACATTTACACCGTCAAAACGGAAAGAGAAATCCACAGAGTTACCAACCTTTCAAACCTTGAATCTGAGCCCATGTCATATTGATAGAATATAGACCGGCATTTCCATCTCCGAATTGTGGTATGGAGCTAACAAGACTCATGAAGTTGGAGTGAGTGGATACATCTGTACTCAGAAGCAAGTTTGGAGACTCCCTGCAGATGGCAACACCATCGCTTGTCATTTGAACCGAACAATCAATATACGTAGCCCCACCACGGACAGCGCTTTCATACGCTAGAATTGTACATCCAGGGTAATTGCCGCTGTCACCATTGTGTGAGATGACATATGGCTTACTACCTTTTGCAAGATCACAAAGAATTACTTCTTTTAGCGCTGCCTATTACCACTGAAGATCACATTCAAACAATGCTTATGCGTTCAAAGGAGTAGAGCTCGCCATACCTGAGGTTCTTGTTGTGGATGTGGTGTTCCTAAAGCACGCTGAAAGGTAAAAACATGAGTAAGTAGATATCCGATTCCTTGCGAAGCTACAGACCCATGCCACAATAGAAATTTACAATAAACTCTCTACATACCTATAGCTTCAGAGGCAGTTGTGGGGAAGTCAGTGAGAAACCCATCTATATGATGGCCCGTAGATGTCACAAATTGCAGATATTCTCTTACAGGATCAAAGCTATAGTTGTATGTTGGAGTCAATGGATCATTAATGAAATCATATCCATACACAGCCAAACCAGCAGCATGAGCATCCGCTATAAGAGTAGACTCTATGCCCAAATAGCCCGTTTCAATATCTACAGGCCAGATGTATTCCTTTGGTACTAGAATTCCTGACGCATACGTTGCTACTGTTGAGAAATTCTTCAACAGAGTTTCGTATGTTAAATTTGTGCTTGCTTCAGTCTCATTAAGTCCACGGATTTTAAGAACAAACTTTGTAATATTACTTGGCGCCCCTGTTTGGACACCCTGGAGGAAAGCCACGTCAGGCGCAGAGATGAAGTCCACAGGCATATCAGCCATTAGAGATTGGACGTAGGATGACATGTTGAGCTCGTGTTCTGAGAAAAAACTGGGAGACTGCCCATGAAACGGAAAAAGAATGTGAAAATCATGTTCAAAGATCCGATTTCTCAACATTAAAAATCGGCTCCTGTTGCATCACCTCGGCATTCAACCAGAATAGACTCGTATTCTGTCCGAAATTGGGCAAATCAGTAGGTTGCAAAATGCGGAAATGTCCATTGAAAAACGGGGGACGTGCTAAGTTGGCTTGTATAGCTTCAAAAACGGAACTAGATTTGTTTCATCTGTGAGAAAAGAAGAAAAACAAAAACAAAGGCGGTTGGTCGCACGAATATGGTGTATACCACTTAGGTTCTGCAGGACGAAGGATGCTGTAAGGTCTATGGAGAAGAAGCCTTGGGTAGGGACTCCGCTCACATTATATTTGGAAGATAGTTCTGGGTACGAAATATTTATACTCGTACTATCAGCGAGATCGATTCCGGTTCGGCAAATGCCAACGCCATCTTTCGTTAATTGAAGGTCACAAAATAGCGCAGTATTGGGCAAGCTGAAGGCCGAAGCAAAAACATACGCAGGTAGCGTTTGGTCTGGAAAAAGACCAGAGGATCCTCCACGGGCAATTACAAGTGGAGGTGAACCTGCACAAAAATGAAGGCAAAAGAACTTTTTCATGGAGAAGAAAACAAGGAAGAAAAGAGAACTTTTCAAGACTTGGATTATGATAATTGTGCCTTCAAGCGATGGACTTCGATTAAAATCTCGCATTACATGCTAACTTAATACATCTTGTCGATGTCCATGTTGGGTTGGGCAGTTGGTTGAGCTTTGGCCTCTTGAGGTGGAGGTCCAAGGTTCAAGTGTCACGATGGACATATGTCTTTGGCCAAGTTTAAACCAGTCTAATGTTGCAACATTGTCTAACCCCTCCTTTGTGGGATAGGGGGGTTCCCCGAGTACTATGCCTATTCACTTGTACAGTTTGAAAGTGCAAGTGAATAGCCCTATGCCTACCCCCACGGGTATTATGCCTACTCCCGGGCGCTTTGCCTATTCACTTGTACACTTTGAAAGTGCAAGTGAATAGGCCTATGCCTAGCCCCACGGGTACTATGCCTACTCCCGGGCGCTTTAAATTAACTTTGAAAGTGCAACTGTACAAGTTAATTATCGACAAAATTAAGAGAATGCACCAAAACCTGCTGCACTTCCAAAGTTAACTTAAAGCTAGCGGGAGTAGGCTTGGGCTGAACCTGCAATATGTGAAGGATGAAGGCAATCGTGCAAACTCAAAATGGAAACATTGTTCGATTCTTTTTTTATCTGTAAATGAGGTATCTGAAATTAAATCATGCTGATGATTAATTTTAGTATTCACACCATCATTTAGTATTTTTCATTCTTCGTTAGAATATCTCAATTTATAAGAGAGGAGTCATGGAAAGGGAGTAGAAAGTTCATCACAAGATCTTGCTAGAAGGTTACAAAATCATTTGAGAAACTTCTCATGCACTTGGCAGGATGTTATACGATTTTTTTTGGCCTAAAATGTATGGATAGAATCTATTACGAGGTCCTAATGCCACTATTGGAGTAACTAAATCTGGAATCTACAAGTGGATCAAGAACACACACAAACAACTACGAAAAGGATCTATAGAGTGGATCATATGGTGATATCACTCAGAGACGAATGCACAAAGATAAGAAGCCCTTAGGAGAAGGGGTATGTGTGTATCTACAAATCAAGGGAAGTTAAGTACTCCAACAAACGAGGGAGAAGGGGTTTGTGTGTATCTACAAATCAAGGGAAGTTAAGTACTCCAACAAACCTAAGTGTGTTGAAATACATTACTACCGTAATAAATTGACAAATCCCCCTTGAAATTGATGCCAGATGAACTAAGAGTTGATAAGCATTTACCAATTCGAGCTTAGCCATGTGGAGTTTGAGAAATCCCAAACGAGTGAGCAAAGAACGTTACAAAGCGCTTTGAACATACCATGCCGTAGAGCCTTTGTGATAAATTATCCAAGATTAACTTCTATGAGCACATAATTAGAAAACCTGCTGCCCCCTCCAAAGAGTGTCCCATGACAAAATGAAAGTGCATATCAGTGTGCTTTGCCTATACATTGACCTTTGGGACTCCTACAAACTATAACAATGGTAGTGGCAAGAGACTATCCAATAGCCAAGTCATCCATAAGGCATGTGAACCACATGTACTGAACTATGGTTGAGAAAGCTACCATATGCATATCCATAACCTCACAAGCGAGAGTGGCCTTAGTAGGCTACCTCTTGTTCAACAAAGATGTTGATGATCCAGGAACAAGGTGGAGCCCTTGTTGTCTCTGTAGATATGCGGAAATCTCTAACTGCCATGTGAATGGGTCTGCCATTGAGTGGAATAGAATGCTCCTTAGTGTTCTGACCCTCCTGCCTCCACCCCAAAGCTTTTCTTCGTTCCACACAAGTTTTTCAAGACATAAGTTACGTACTGTTGTTCCGCCCTATGTGAATCCATATCCCTCGAAAGAGCTCAAATGTTTCCATTGTTTTTTTTCTTTAAATGGAGGTTCAGCCGAAGCCTACTCCCCTGAACTTTAACTTTGAAATTGCAACTGTACAAGTGAATGGGCATAGCACCCGCGGGACCCCTCATATCCCACAAAGCAGGGGTTAGACAAGGTTACAACTGAAGGAGACATTGTTACAACTGGGTTTGACTGGCCTAAGCCATAACATGTCCAGCCTGGGACTTGAACCCTGGACCTCCGCCTCAAGAGGCCAAAGCTCAACCAACTGTCCTACGGGACGTGGACTTGTGTTTCCATTGTTCCACTTGGAACTCGCTACTTGATTAACTCCACAACATGGAACATAATGCTCTTGAGTGTTCTGACCCTCCCGCCTCTACGCGAAAGCTTTTCTTTGTTTCACATCAGATTTTCAAAATATAAGTTGCGTACTATTGCTCCGTCTTATGTCAGTACTATTTATCTATATTCTATCTATCTATGTATCTATCAATCTATCTATGTATGTATCTATCTATCTATTCACCTATCTATCTATTTATCTATCTATCTATCTATTAGCAGAACTCAAATGTTTCCATTGTTCTGCCTGGAACAACCTGATTTTAAGCAATTGTTCTGCAGCCCAATTCTGAAACAACCCTTAGTGGTTTGTGCGTTGAGTGAAGGCGAACTTCTCACTTGATCTTGGTCTCCTACACGAGCATCACAATGATACGAAGAGATGAAATCAAACGCAAAAAAAGTTCAGAAAGCAAGTCAAAACAGTAACTCATCTTGCCAACTTTTAAGCTTCGATTCTGCCCAGTTTCCACGATATGTGACCTTGCCTAGAAGCATGGAGGCGTTCGAAGTAAACCTAAGGGACATAACTTATAAAAAGAGGGAAAGTTCGTCTTCTGAAGTGATAATATCAGCGGCGAATGATGTACGTCAAAAGAAGATTGTAAAATGAACAGATAAGATCATGGAAGAAAAGAGCATGGTAATGGAATTTCTTCAAGCAAAGGCAAAGCATAGCTATGGAATAAGCGAAGCCAGCACAGGAAACATGTCTTGTGCCTTACCGTCTAAAGTATTCCACGCAGAATCATTGCCCGCTAAAATCCGGCGGCTGACAGACGAGACGAGCTGCCGTTGAATAGCAGAACCTTCCTTAATCTGCTGAAGTCGAGCGTTTGGGAAGCTTCCTGCCTCCAATCTCAACATTTCCAAAAACTTGTCGGAATTCGAGATAGCAGAGCACTTCTCCAGCCATGCCAGAACTAGTACAAGCAGAACCAAGTTCCTTTTAAGATACAAGTCAAGGGACCAAAGAAGCCGCATTGTACAAAGCGAACAGGAACCGCGAATGTCCGCAGACCTAACGGAGGCATTCAACAGTCAAGAAGCAGTAGAAGTAAGTAATTTCGATGAACGGAAAAGGAGAGGGCGAATAGGAAGTACGTGTAAGGAAAGGATGCCGGAGCCTCAAGCGATCTAAATGGGAGCGAACTACAACGACGTAGCGGCACGAATGAGAAGCGCAGAGAACTACGGAAGGGGTGCGACGAGGGGCCAGCACTGGAGCTCAGGAAATGGTACAAAAGAGCAGGAAAGCCTCAACGCGATTGAGGAATGAAGAAGGAGAAAATGGAGAGTAGCTGGGAAGGATCCGACGCAGGGAGACTGGAGAGACACAACAATGGAGGCAAATGACGATGTCGGGGAAATGGAATCCTGTACAGCATATGTTGACAATTTCTCTTTGACTCGTCGTTTTGGATTTCGTACGTACTTCGACAACCGATGGACTTGTCATATTGCTAGCTGGTGATTGTCATTGCTGCCATATAAAAAGTCAAATGAACGTGTTTCTCGCAATCACTCGCTGACTTGCAGGAAGAGGTAACCTGTTACCCGCCAACTTGCAGGAAAAGGTAACCTGTTACCCGCCGATGGCTATGGAGCAGCACAGGACAGCTGGGTCGAATACTTCTTGAGGCGGGGACGAAGGTTCCCCCCCCCCCCCCCCCCCCCCCCCCCTCCGGGTCTGCGCTTGGATAGTATCTCAGCCCACGTCAAACTCTCGAGGCTCTCTCGTTCGAGCTTGTGTATCGAGTCACGACTCACGACTCACCCGGCTTCGGTCGAACTTCCTCTTGAGAAAAGAAGAAGATAGCCATGGCTCAGAGTCCATCATCTTTGCGACTCGCGAGGTTACACCCTGTGGATCCTAAACGGCTCCCATGTGCACATGAGTCCCACAGTTAGCACGTGGAATAGAGGCGGCGTGATTTGGTTGACAAGTATATAAGCTTTCTTTAATGGATTCTATGGGAATGCCGCGTATTTCAGTCTGTCGAGACAGCTTGGTAGCGGATCATCAGGATGTGAGGGCGGGGCCACTTCTTACATGTGTATGATGCGTACTTGAAATACAAAATATTAAAAGGTTAGTCGCAGGCATCCTCGTGAACAACGGAAGCAGATATGTGCCTACCACAAAGCTCTTCTACAAAAATGATCCAAGGTCCTCAACTTCTACCAACGCTTACACTCTGCTTGGCATATTGCATCAATGTTGGTACTTGACAAATATTGAGGAGAATCGTAGATGGAAGATACCATAGACGCCTTGGTTTGAATGGTCTCCCAAGTAAATTGTTTGCAGCATTGAAGGAGGTGATCACTCCCCCATTGTTAATATTTTGGATGAAGATACTAAATTTGGGGATTTATTTGTGTAGATTAGAATAGTGATTGAATTGAAACAGAAGAAAGAAGAGACATATAAGATTGAGAACTTAAGATGTATGATCATATTCCAAATGGGATTTACAAAGTTTTCTTATCCATGTTACCATACGTGCATACAATCTGCCTTTTACGTGTTTGGCTTGCATGCCTTTTACGTGTTTGGCTTGCAAGCAGACACTCAAGTGCCCAAAGTATCATGGAAGAACAAAATCATTGTGATGCCCGAGAGAGACTAAAAGATTCCTCAAGGAAAAGAGAAGGAGCAAGAGTCAAGGTCTAAAATTTTCACGCATTTTGCTTGTCAAGGGCCATTTTTCCGTAGCAATTTTTTTTTTAATTTAAGACCATTTTTGTAATAAAAGTTGGGTTTTTTTTTTTACTTTTTGTCAAATGACATGATTAGATTAGTAATTTTCGAGTCATTTTTTATACATCTATGTATGTACTATATGCCTTCCATAAACAAATGAAATTTTTTCCAATATGAAAGGTAGAAGTAGAAATGACGTGTCATATGAAATTTTTGCATGCTAGATGCCCATAATAAACTTCCCCCTTTGAGATCAACACAAGGAAGAGGAATTCTTTGCCCATTTCATTCAGAAAAACACAAATCCATCTCATCAATACATAAACCATGCATCAACCCCAACACTTTGCATATTTAATACCACTAAAATATTAGAACAGGAAAAGGACAAAGGAGTAAATGAGGAGGAAGAGAAAGCTAGAGGGAAAAGCTAGTTCGATGAAGGCATACCTTCATGCCAATCGATATCTATATTCAGTGCTTGGGCTACCACGTCTATATACAAGTTTTTCATGTAAAGAAGTTGAAAATTGTCTCCTGAAGTGAAGTAAAATGTTGGGCAAGCCCTTTATTTGCTTATTTTTCTTCTATCTCTCACCAATAGTTATCTACCATGTCCATTGCACCTTTCAATGTCCACAAGTTTCAATCCATGAGTCTGATTTGTAAAATTTATGGCTTTTTCAAAGCTCTTTCCAACGGTTTCAAAGCTCTCAATCTAAGGATACGCATTCTAATTTTTCTGTAGGTTTAAAGATTATGGTAGCGAATCGTAGATGCAAATTTGACATTGATAGTGGTCATTTGGGGTCCAATTCATTTGACATTTTGAGATACTTTGTGCATGGGTATTCAAGCTTTTTCTTTGGTTCTACCTCTCTAAAATTCTCTACCAATGATTCAATAGGTGCAAGAACACTAAGTCATGACCAAACTTCTACTTAATTTTTTTTGTTTGTGCTTGTATATGTGCGATTTTACCTTCTAAATATTACTTTCCGTAACAAAACACTTCACACAAACCCTACACTAGCCATTTCGGCATAATTTTTGCTTCCTAAATATCATGTCTCTCATCAATAAGTGCATCATGTAAAGCTGCATAAAAAATGGAGTGATTTGCATCATGAGATCATGAAACCTTTAAAGGTTGAGGAGTTCCATCATTAGGACCAGCACTAGAATGTCCACCTATAAAAAGAGGCAGCAAAGTATCATACCTCTCTTTGGAGCTAACAAATGTCTCCTTAGTACATGAAAGTAATGGCTGAATAGCATCTTCCACAAAAACAACATCACGGCTAACCAGAATGTGTTTTGTCTACGGACGATACAAACAATAGCCTTTGCTTTCAGAACTATACCCAACAAACATACATTTCCCTGCTTTATCATTGAATTTTTTGCGATGTTGTTCAAGCACTAATGCATGTGCCAAACAACCAAAAACATGCAAATGAGCAACAGATGGCCTGCGACCATGCCAAGCCTCATATGGACTGATAGAATGTAATGCTTTAGTGGGACATTTGTTAATTACATAAGTTGCACACATACCAACCTCAAGCTAGTAACTATGTGGTAAGTTGTGGCTCTTGATCATACACCTCGCCATCTCCATGAGTGACATGTTCTTCCGTTCAACAACTCCATTCTGTTGAGGTGCATATGGCACTATACACTGATGTTTTATGCCAGGCTTAGCTAGAAATGCATTAAAGTACCCTCGGTCAAAATGAGGGTGCCCAATTTACACGTTGATCGATTTTTAGCCAAAACCAAAAACTATTTGAAGGACATTAGAACTTCGTACTTTTCTTTCAATGGATATACCCATGCATGCCTGGAAAATTCATCAATGAAAGTCACCAAATAAAGATAATTTCCAAAAGAGGCTATCTGCATAGGACCACAGACATCATGTGAACAAGCTGCAATTTCTGACTAGCTCAAACTAAACCATCTTTTGGAAACGAGGAATGCCGAATTTTTCCTAAAATATGACCTTCACATACATGTTTATCAAGTGCCTTAAGTTGGGCAAAGAGGACAGCATTTCAAATTTCTATAAGCATAGCAAATGAGCAAAATTCAGATGACCAAAGCATGCATGCCAAAGCTTTGCATGTGACATAGCTTGAGAATCATGTATTGCACATGGTGAATCATTCATAGATCTTTCATAGTCTATGAGCTTATACAACCCATCACATAGAATGGCAGAAGTGATAATGACATCGCCATTTGATAGATCATGAATTGTACATCTGTCATCAATAAATTTCACAACCAAAGAAGTCTTGGCTAATACAGAAATTGATAAGAAATTTTTCTTCATCCCTCGCACAAATAAAGCATCTCACAATGTAAAAGAACTACCATCAAGAGTAGTCAGAATGATCTTACAAACTCCCATGACAGGATAGGACGAGTTGTTGGCATATGTGACAATATTCTCTATAGGGGTAGGCTCAAGTGATGTGAAGAAATCGCAATGTGAGGTAATATGTTTGGTTGCTCCACTATCAAAATACCAAACATGTGAGTCTAGTGCAGACATACACTACTCATGAGAAGATAGGTCAAAACTGCAAATAGTAGTAAACACCCATTCTTCATTCTGCACAAGATTGGCAGACCCTATTTTTGGTGTAGAGGCCTCTGCAACAATCATTCTGGCCTCTTCCTTCTTTGGCTCTTTAGCAGCAACTTTTTGACAGCTCTTAATGATATGATCATTTGATTTACAATCTTTGAAAAACAATTTTCGCTTTGCTGATTTATTCTCATCCTTTTCTTCCTTCTTGAAATATGCAGCACTTGCAGATTTTTGCTTACTAGTAGATGAGCTCCATTTACCTTGGCCCTTCTGGCTAGATAGGAAATCTTGATCTATAACATGCATAATAGACATGTTCTGCTTAGACTGAACTTCTTGCAATAAAATAGAAACTAACTCCTCAAATGTTAAGGCATTTGGATTGCCTTTCATCATCAAACAAAGAGTAGAAGAAAAACTATGATATGAGTCAGGAAGACCATTCAGAATTGTCTGCAAAAGTGAACTGTCAGGAAGGATTTCATCAGCAAAAATCAATTGTTCCTTCAAATCCTTGATCTTTATCAAAAAACTCTCCATAGAATTACCTTCATACATGTGCACACTCTCCAACTATTTTCAGAGGTAAGCAACACAAGCCTCATTCCTAGCCTGGTACAATGTCATAAGTGTATCCCAAGCATGCTTAGATGTTCTACAAGAGCAAATATGAGGAATAATGGCATGTTTGATAGACAAGGCTATCAATGCACATGCTTGAGCATCTCTACCATACCAACAAACTTTCTCTGTAGTAGATGCAACAAGAACCATAGCATGAATAGGAATCTGCAAAATATCACCATCCTTGATGCCATCTACATCAGCTTCAGTACCTGTATTTATAGTACCTATATTTGCAAGTGTAATAGGACAGTTTTCAACGCCCTACATGATATTCCATAGTCCTTTTGTGACCAATACATGATGCATCATATAAACCCATAATAGGTAATTCATACCATCCAACTTATCCTCAACAACCAACTTACGGAATACATCACTAGTTTCAGCCATGACCACTGACTAAAATACCCTGATGCAAAAAAATGACTTTATTTGAAAAAGTTGAACATAACTACCCTGATGAGTTTTGTTAAACACGTAGCAGACTTTGAGATGCTTATAGTGGGGAACAAAAACCTGTATATGTCTTTGGCACGAAAAGATGAAATAGCTTGCAGAAGCACTGCGATAGTGCGTTCGGAGGTCGAAAGCAGCTTAGATCACATGATTTTGAGACTATGATTGGAGAGTTTTGATGATGCCCTAGATGAAGCGATGACCTACTCTAATACCAATTGTTGGAGTTAGACGTCTGTGGAAGCATGCAAATGGCACAAGGAAGAAGAAGAATCTTGGAGCATAAAACACAACACCGAATGTATTACCACTAAAATGTACAAAGATAAGTAACATGTTAGCACAATAGGCATATACAAAAGATGGGGGAAAAACACCTCGTAAAGAGGGAAAAACGTGCCCCAACAGTCCTAGTGTGTTCACACACATCACTACCAAAATATATCAACAAATCTCACTACCAAAATATATCAACAAAAAGAACATGTTGCTTCAGAAAGCCAATATTTTAAGATGCATGAAGAAAAGACAAATAAAAATATTTTTGAGGAATTCATCACACAGAAGCAATATGCCACACTTGTTGATATAACAGGAAAAGTAAAAACCTTCATTATGGGGACTGATCACCTCTTAAGATGAAGTTAACCACATAGTTTGACTTTATATACACACTTGATCACAATCTAAAGATGAAGCTCATACCCCACCTTTCATAGCCACTCATCGATGCGATGAAGTACAATTACGTGAGGATCAATCACAAAGAGCTATGGAAGATAGTACGAGGTAAGTCTCGGTGCTTCAACTACATGTGATTTGAAGGACAAAACATCTTGGACAACACAAAATCACATAAGTTTAAATGTGAAATATCTTTTTGTAGACATCAAAATTACTCTGAATAAATTGAAGCAAAGTAATAAGCAAGAAGATTAATTCCATAAAATCTTCAAAAACTTCTTATTATGATCATAAAGAATTTCTCATCATTAATTACTACATATATGTATGTATATGAAAGAGTAGATTCTTAAAGTTCCTTGAGTTATATCTTGACAAACTATGAAAACATCCCAAAATGTTGACTCAAACTGATAATTAAAAAGTTGAATCAACTTAACTTGTTGGCTTGTTGCATTGAGAATTCGATGCTAAGAAATACACAAGAATGGATTCACCATAGGAGAATCGAATCTCAAATCACAAGCTCTCAAACTACTTTACATATCATAATTTCACGTGTAACATGTGCAAAATTTCTCTTAGACCATATAAACATTCATGAATCTTCTTTCTTATGGGATAAGTAAGGTGTCATCAAGTGCATATCAGCATCACTTAATGTATTGATTCATAATTAGTATCTTCTACTTTTTTGAGGTGGAAGAAAGTATAAACTCTTGGTTGTCATAATTTTGTAATAATATTGGGAACTTATTTGTTTTAAGAGGAAATGCTTAACCCTTATTATGAGCTAAGGATCTAGATGCATGTATAAGCAAGAGTTAGGATTCCATTCAAACATGCTTTTATACACATATATGCACCTATTTATACAAAACACATCCTTCTTTTTACGTGACCTTCAAATTTAACTTGTTCTATCCTATCTTAACCTCATTTATAAAGTTTTGAAACAAAAATTTAAGTAATTGCATTCCTACTTTAGCCAAATCTGTGCACTTAGAATTTGCATTTTTCTCAAAAATATGAATGCAAAAGGATATGCAACATAAAAGAAATACATATAAAAAAGAAAAACACCACGTGATTATTTTCGTTCTCCATCAATCATATCATCTTCAATTTTGTACTCTTATTCTTCTCTTTTCTTGAATAGTTTCACTCTTTTTCTTGCAATCAAAGATTTTAGTGGAGTACCATCTAATTCATGCAAAACATATGTCCCATTCTCTTGTACTTTCAAAATAATATAAGGTCGAAACCATTGGCATTTCAACTTCCTTCGTGCATCATACTTGGAATCCAATGTACTATGACAGATCCAAACCCAATCATTCTCACAAATTGGTTTTGGCCTTAATCTATGGAATTTATCAAAGTACTTCTTATTTTTTATTCTAGTTTCTTTAAATTTCATAAAAGCTTCATCCAATTTCTTGTTTCCTTGCTCAAGTTGTTTTATCCTTTAATCCAAAGGATCATCAGTAGACAAATTATCCTTCCAAGGTAGATAGGGCATGTAGGAATTTGTGTGTGAATAGGAAAAATAGGTTTTTGACGATACATTAATTTAGCAGGCATATATCCCATTGTCCTAGTGCAAGTCATTCTATCAGCTCATAATGAAAAAGGTAAAAACTTTGGCCATTGTTTCAATTCAATATTGCAAGCTTTAGAGATTTGTTTCAAAATCGGTGATTACTCTCTCTCTATTTTCTCATTAGCCTCAGTGTTTTAAGCAGTCGTAAGAGACAAGCGAATTCCATGACATGCAAAGAAATCTCTAGCCACTTGAGCATCTAATTCACCCACTACTTTTTCAATGTACCCAAAACCTAAAATAACATCCTCAAACAAGAATTTAGATAAATTATATGTTGTTTTGGATCGTAGTGCTTGGCCCTCTACATGTTTCATCTGATCTTCCCTTGCAAGTACAATATAACACATCTTATCAATACATTTTGGCATGGTCACGAGCTTAACTAACCGCTTATAGTGAATACAAGGTGGATAGGTAGGATATACAGGGTCTCTATGCTTCACAGACGAATGTATTTGACATGTAGGACAAGTGTTTATATAATCTCTTACGTTCATGTAGATTCCTAGCCACCAATAACTCACTCTAATTTTCTCACAAGTAGCCATGAAACCTTTATGTCCATACCATAATGTATCATGCAAATCTTTCATAACTTGTGATTGAAGTTGCTTTTTCCCTAGTACCCTTTGTGGCATTTTCACTTTTCCCCTAGCATGTTTCCAAATACATCCATCTCTTAAGAAGAAATTGAAAGCTTGTTTTCTAATGTCTTTGAATCTACTCATAGACCAATCAGGTGACTTTTCTAGTGTACTAAGGTATTTTCCAATATTTTACTATTCTCATTCATAATCTTCATTGTTAAATTGTTCATACTCATACACTTGTGGATCAGAATTAATTAGATTTATGTCTATTTTTGCTACATTATCACCTTCAAACTTATCCATAGAAATCATACCACCAACAAAATTAGATTTTCTAGAAACATGAGCTAAAACTAGATTTATAAATTTAACATAGGAAATCCATCTCAACATTGCAATATCTGGTAATGAGCAATTTACAATCATTCCTATAAGTGGAAAAAAGATCACGTGGGATCTTATAAAACATTCCTTATCAGTTTGCAAAGCCATAACTAAACCCCAAAGCTTCTATTTTATTTGTGGGTATCTTTGTTGAGTTTCATGCAGAATTTCAGCTCCAAATCTAACTGCATATTTTTTTGCCTTTTCATCATCTTGACCAATAACCCATTCAATAATTAAAGGAGTAGTTTTGTCAATTTTCTCATAGCTTTCAAATGATTTTTAGTCCAAAGAAACTTCCTATTTTTCCTAAAAAAACATAAATACTATTAGCAACATCTGCATAGTGAAGTATCCAAATGGTGTAGAAGACACAAGCTCCTAAAAATCTTCTCACTTCACTAATATTGCTACAAGTCTTAAAAATCTTGTTTGTGGCATCAACTTTAGGTGCATATGGCCTCCAACCATAGTGACCACATAGATGTCCAACAATGAGTACTTCATTGACACCAAAAACAGATTTCTCAATAGAAAATGTTAGAGTAACGTCTTCAAATCTTTGAAATTTGCATTCACAATTAGAGATGTGGTCAGTAAAAAATTTTCTACATCCTAAAGAGTCTAAGGTTTCATTTTTTAGCTTTTCCTCACATCCTTTAATAGGAATGTCATCTATAAAAGGCATCATCATGTTGGGAATGAACTCGTGCAAGACCATATTCTAAACATTCATCAAATGTGCCACTGAGTTTGTAACTCGCACTTCCTTTGGGTAAATGCTAAGAAATGGGTTTTATCTTTTTTTCAATTGTTCTATACTTTGTATTGATGCTAGGTTCCTCATTTATATGCTCCATAACAAAAGTGAAAATCAAATCATATTTATCAATGGAGTTTAGAAGCACAAATCTGAACATGTTTACATCACATAATGCATGTTGAAGTTCTTCAAGTGATGAAAAAGTAAATGAATTCTCAATAATATGTTCAATGTGCTCATCACATAAAATGTATCCTTCGCATTTAAAATATTTTTCTTGGGTTTTTATGATTTTTTAGGTATATTTTTGTGATTCAAGAAATGCAATTGTGATGAAGGAAAATAGATAGAAACACTTTCAAAAGTATGTACAAGGGATTGCAAGACATCAACCCATGGTCCATTGTTGTGTCGCTCAACAATGGCATCTAGAAAAATTTATGATCAGAATAAGTTCCAAACTCACATAGAGGTAAGCGATCATCACATGCTTTCTCTTGTGAGAGAATAGGAATTTTTCTTATTTGTTCTCAGTTTCATAGATGATTTGGGTTGATAGTAATTACTTGGAGTGATTTCAAGTGATCTTTAGATCTAATCCAAGCATATGCAACCTTATCGTCCATCACTTTAGTTTCCATTCTAGTCTCACATATGAAAGGTTGACCTAAGATAATCTCATAAGAACAATTGTCCTGGATGAAAACTTGAAATGTCTTAGAAGTTACACCTATCATCACACCAATGTTTTTAGAATCTCCTAATAAATAACCATAACGACTATCGATTGTTATCATAATCCATCCATTCTTTTTGTCAATTGGTCATTTGAATTTATCATAAAGTTCTTTGGAAATCACATTGATGTGTGACTGAGAATCAACAAGAGTCAAAATTGAATATGACTTCTTTTTATCCCCTAATTTGATTTTTATCTCATGTGTTCCCTATTGTTGTAGTATGCCCATGGGAAGCCTAAGCCCACATCACTTTGCATGGAAGCAAGAGGAGAACTCAAGAAAGACTCTCCTTTCATCGATCCAAACCTCCAACACGCTCAAGCCATTGGCCATCAGCCTCATGCTATGACACATACCCTTGAGAACATGGAGAGAAGGGTGTCAAGGATCCTTGTCCCATATGTAAAATACAAGAAACCGCAACATTCTACTTACACAGATAGGAAATACAAGCATGCACACACACACACACACCTCACTCTCACCCTCTAATACTAAATGCAAGTATGCACAAACTTTAAGAGAAAAGAGATTTCTTCCATTCATTTCAGAATATGTACATGAAGCACATCGTGCCAAGAGCTCCCCTCTTTACAAAAAGGAGCCTCTATATATAGGCTAAGCAAATTTCCCCATGTAATCCTTTTGACTAGTCAAAAAGGGAACACATGCTCTAAATAACATATCTTTTGATATCTTGCAAAATATTTCCTTCTAAGCCCCCAATCCAAAAAGAATAAAGGTTTGGCATTTCTCTTACGCACGGGATCTTCCAAATGTGTGCAAAAGGTGGTTTATTTACAGAGCTTCTCTACCATACTCTTTGGAGAAGTATCAAAAATGGCTTAGGGGGGTGTTCACATGTTCACACCTCCAATATACTTAGAAGTGATATTTGCAAGAGCACTTTGCATAAGAGAAATTTTGAGCAACCATTATAACCCAACACTCTCCTCCCCTTAGACTTTGTTGTCCTCAACAAAGCTAAGATAGGAGAATCATACATTGTTGAATTGGTCCAAGTTTGAGTATTCATGTCTTCAAATCTTCAAGTTTGTAAGTCTGCAGGCCTACAAGTCTTCAAATTTGCAAGTCTTCAAATTTGCAAGTCTTCAAATTTGCAAGTCTTCAAATTTGCAAGTCTTCAAGTCTTCAATTCTTTAGAGTTGAGCGACATAATCCCCTTGGGGGGCAGTAACCCCTGCACAATTCCATTGTGCAGCCCTTTGTAAGCCTTCATAGGGATCCTCCAAACTTGAAATTAACACATACAAAACACAAGTAGGTTGTATTTGAAAAAGGAAAAAGAGAGTGAACATTTATTCCAAGTTTAGTTTCCACTTCAAGGGGCATCAATTTCTACAAGACTTGCTCTATTAGAGATAAGTCTTCACAAAGATGTATCCTTCCATGGTGTGTCTACCATCTCTAGCAAGTATGTTAGATTTTGGACATCATCCCATAAAGGGCAGTTGCATAGTTTGATAATGAAGATCATATCCTGCAATCCAAGAAAAAATAGCTTCAAGGAGCCAATTAACAATAATGACCTTATATCCCTCCAAATTTCTCACATCTTAACCATGCCACAATCGATCCTAATGTGTAATCAAGAAAGTGCAAGTGTGATACATTGTAATGTAAAGCATGAGATATGTGTTGTATTTTCATTCCATTAAGAATGTGCAAGGGCCTCTATTGCATGCTTTTGTTGAATATGCACACATAAGTATGAAAAAGTTGCATCGTGTGCTAAAACATGATTAGATACTTATGGGAAGAGAAACAACAAAATATCATTGCCCCAAAATGCCTAAATTTTGATAATGCAAAAACATGGGCACAGTTGGTACTCCCACTTCCATCAATCCATAGGAAACCCATCAGATTGTTACCATGAGGAGGTTTAGATTCTTGTATCTGACATAAAAAGCTTGCAAAAATTACCTTGATCTGCATGTTCACACGATTATGTATTTCCAAAATTTTCTCAACACATAGAAGAAAGAATTTCCCACAATGTCTGTTGTGGTGTGGCATGGACACAATCCCCTTAGACGGGGCAATCAGAAACCAGGAATACATAACTTCAAAGATCCTAAGGGATTGCGGCATGTGCTCTCAAAAGACCTTCCACATGTCATAACAACAAGGGATGATGAAAATCCACATGCTTGAAAAGCATGAATACCACTCAGGAAGATCAAACATCAAGAGAGCATGGGATGAAAGTGGACCAAAGGGGGTCACCCTCCAAGTCCAAGGTGTACCTAGGGTGGCCTTACACCACCACCTTGATCACTTGTGTCCCATAGTCTTACATCACTATGGACACAGTATGCCATCCCAAGATTGATGGGGATCTCTAAGAGGGTAGATGCTTGAGCCGTCCAAGCCATGAACTGCATCATCCACAAATTCAAGGTTTCTTAATTGGGGACCATCTTACTACATGGGCAGTCACAAAATGAGAACCATCAAAGAAAAAAACATGTTAAGCCTCATGTAGACAATGAATCATGGAACCTCTTTGGCCTTAGAAATCATCAGAAGATATTTTATTGTGCGCATGTGTGACAAGTTGTAAAAACATCAACAAGAGCTCTAGAGGTTTCACTAAAGAGACCAATCATATGAGAATCCTCAAATTAAAACATCCATGTTTCTTAGTACTACAACAGAGTGGAAGATGCATATCCACCTAGTACGTCAGAACTAAAGGACCGTTTTATACATATATTGCATAACAATTACTATTGTTAAGAATGATAATATTGAGACAAGATGTTTATAGAAAGCTCCATCATGTGGAAACACAGACAATTATGAAGTGGACTAGAGAAATTGACATCAGCAAAAGAACATGCTGGAACTTCGATCCCTTCAAGAAGAGTGTGGGTGTGCAAATAACTTTTGAAGTTTTAGATTTTCCAAATGAGGCATGAACATGTAAGCATCTAACTTGTGGCAATGGTACCTCAAGAAAGTTGATCATCGATGACAACTTAGTTAATTGGTATGTGAGTAATCAGCAAGACCTACAACAAGAACTTGCACAGAAAGATTTTTATCCACAAAATCATTTTTTCATGATCTCACCTAGGCGATGGTAATGGATCTAAAACCTAGCCCCAAGGGACAGCCACAAAACACCACGAGTGAATCATACCATACTCCATATGTGTTGGTGAGCACAAGTCTTCAGATAGTCTTCAGATCCATAATATATATATACATATGTAGAGAATTTATATACAACAGTGCGCCCCTTTGTTTCTTCAAGATTTCTTCCCTACAAACGTCATCCAAGAATCTCAAGGTTAAGCATGGGTCATTCCTTGGTCCTTAGCTCATTAGCATAATCTTCTATATTGGCGGTATCTCCAATGAAATCCTATATGTAGATGATTGGCCCACTCTAAATGAGAAATACACCAAAAATGATAAGTGGCTCAATGCATTGCAAGGAGTTCACACATCGCACATATTGACTGCCTAGTGTGCATATTCATGGAGTTCGCACTCAAGCAAGGTAGCTTTCTCCTTCTCCATTGAGGATTGTACACCAGTACATGCAAGAATTAGGAGAACATATGTAAAATAAGAATGTCCACATGCTTTGTTACTCAAAGTAACACATGAAGACCAAACAAGTACATGCAAGAATTAGGAGAACATATGTAAAATAAGAATGTCCACATGCTTTGTTACTCAAAGTAACACATGAAGACCAAACAAGTCAGAACAAAACACTATGATTCAAAAATACACTTCATACATTGGTTACTTTGGTATATTCAGCCCTAAACTTTCCATTGGCATGAAGAAAACCATCAGAATCCTGCACATTACCAGATTCGGCCTTGACATTGCGGTAGGCCGAAGTGCCGAAAATAGGCCCAACGACATGGTTTTACTTAAATACAGAGCTTCGAGGGACACATCGAAGCACATGGTGACACATGCAATAGTAAAGGCTCCAAAAGGAGAGAAAGGAGCCTTTTGCGAGAGCCCCAGGCTAAATAATGGAGAGCATGAGCCGATAATCTTCATTGACATGGAACAGTAATTATAGATTTCTACGATGAAGCCATAGAATATGGAATATGGCATCAAGAGAGGTCCATCCAAGTGTCTCTACAACATAAACAGAGAGCCAACAACTAGTGAGGGAAGCCTTCACCATAGCACCACGAGAACATCATTAGACATTCTTCTTGTGTCAAATCTTTAGGAGGGCAGAGGAGAATGGCACTCAACCCCACATATTCAGAAGAGTTTCCATGTGTTAGGGAGATCCAAGAGGTATTAGTGATTATGTTCTTATGGCCATGACTAAGGCTAGAGTTGTAAGAAGCACATGTGATCAGGTTCAACAGCTTTCTTATTGTCGATGAGAGAAGCAATATCATGAAAGTGGAGCACACAAGGAGCTCAACACCACTATCGAAGAGGACAATGATCACAACACCACGTGTAGCAGAGAGAATCTACCAATAGTAGTGGAATATTTCTCCAATCCCATAATGCAACATAAGACAGACAATGCCGAGTAGAGATCCACACCTAAGGTGACGTTTTTGAAGATTTCGATTTAGGCTTTGAACCATGCACATTCCTTTGATCAGGTAGAAATCTCAAATATTCAGTAACAGGTGTTGTGTGAGTCCATCACAAATGAGAACACCAATGCAATGTAAAGTGCCACCAAATTTGAAACATAACCCACAAAGAAGAACCAAAACCATTGGGGGAGCTTTAACCCCCCTTCTGTTAACAACAGAGAATACGAGAAGGGAGCCCACATGTGATCAACCTTCCCCAAATGTTTTTGAGAGTGGGCAAGAGAGAGAAAACATCCTCAAACCAAGCCAAACACATGGTAATAACTATTATGGTAAGAGAGATATGCGAAGGGGAGTTATTTCCCCTCCTTGTCAACACATGCCATGACTAATGTCACATGGAGTAAATAGGGAGCCACCATCTTCTAGATCTTCCCACGAGTAGAATCTAGCATTTATGAGTTATAGAGGGAAATAGGGAGAGAGGAGGCCACATGGGAATCCTAGAAACACACCACTTTGCATGGAAGCAAGAAGAGGACTCAAGAAAGACTCTCCTTTCATTGAGCCAAACCTCCAACATGCTCAAGCCATTGGACATCTGCTTCATGCTATGCCACATGCCCTTGAGAACATGGAGAGAAGGGTGTCAAGGATCCTTGTCAAAGGTTCTCTACCTGGAGAAATATCAAAAAGGGCTTAGGAGGGTGTTCAGATGTGCACACCTCCAATATACTTAAAAGTGGTATTTTCATGAGCATTAGAGGGCTCCTTTGCCTAAGAGAAATTGTGAGAAACCCTTATAACCCAACATTCCCCTAGCCGAGAATCTTTTACTAAAATGGATTTCAGTTTGTTTAGGTTCCTCATCAATTTTAATCCATCCTAGGAAATTTTCTTAACATTATAAGCCTTGTCTTCTTCATCTTCATCAGGCTCATCAGTAAGAGATTTGTTCACACATGAATCAAGTATACAATGTCTTGCATCTCACCTTCTTGTGAGAGAGGAAACCTCTTCCTTTCATTTGCATCTTGTTCAATCACCTCGTGATGGCTCCTCAAGTCTTCTCTCAACCTCAACTCTCACATCTGGACTCAAAATTTTGAGGAAACGCAGAACAATATCTAGTGTGAGAGCAGTCCTATCTACTTCTGGTAGTTCAAAAAAGCATTTCATAAACTCACTATGGATTTGCGTAATGGTTGTTTGAAGCTTAGGTGAGATAATCCACTTCATGAACCCCTCTTGACTATATTGATGAAAATCATCCAAGTAAAACTCTTTATGGAGTTGTTTCCTGAATTCTTCCCATTCTAAGTTCTCATGAGGTTCAATTGTGGCAACCACAGATCTGGTGACTAGCCTAATTAAATATGCAACCCGCTTAGGATTAGGTAATCCATGCTATATGGTAAGTTCCTCAAAGGCATCTAAATAATCTCTCACATTTACCCCAATGAATTTTCCTTCTTCTTTTATTAAAGCTTCTACAACCTTTTGGCCTTGATTTTCATTCATCATTTTCTTGAAGAATTCTTCCATTTTATGCTTATTCTCAAGTTGCGTGTGGGTTTGGATACTTTTAATGATATATTGACCTCTAGTTTTAGTTTTTCTTTTTGCATAACAACTAATTCTGTTAGACCGTTTTCTTCTAGTGTTCTAGGTTTGTAGTTTCTCAAAGATATGCATATAACACAAAAGTTTGAGATTCTAGTGTTCTAGGTTTGTAGTTTCTCAAAGATATGCATATAACACAAACGTTTGAGAGTAGGCGAGAACCTTACCAACCAAGGCTTAAAGAAGAGGCTCCATGAGTGTGCACATGTGCAGTCCAATACATTTTTGTTTTTGCCAATTCTAAAATCGTAAATACAATAGATTCTAAGAATAGCATGTGTGTACAATTGTTGCCGCTTCTTTCAATCGATGCGATGGGTGATGGGAAGAGGTGCTACCACTTGTAAATCTTCATGGAGGTGTTCAAATCAAATCAAGGGGCCCTCAACACCCACGAGATTGTAAAAGGTTTGGATATAGCTATCCCTCACAAGGATGACAAATCAACCGCATCAAATTCTCAAATCGTGTGTATGCATATGCAAATGTGCACGAATCTTATCTGAGTCACCCTGCCATAGTCTTCACATGAGCTTCACAAAGTCGGAAGTAAAATGCTTGGTGGATGGATTAGGTCAATTGCCAGTTAAATGGTGCACACAGGGTGCTTTTAGCGAAGTCAGGCAAATCAGATTTATGTTTGGCTGGGCATACTCTAGCACTTAGAGGAAGGACATTAGTATTTTTAGTTCAAACAAAACTCAATGGAAAGTTCGATCGATGGAAATTGAATATGAAACAAGTGACTGATCCATGGTTTATGAGTTTCGCAAACAAAGACCCTAACTATTCATTCTATTGTTTAAATGAGTATATCAATTGCACATAGGCGATATAAACATGTCCTCTGTAAGTTTTCATTCTATATTTCAATTCTTAATGAAAGCAAACTTTATGTGAAAACAATGCAAATTGAACGCAAAGCCTTATTTAAAAGATAAAAGAGCAAAAGAATTCTCCTACATGGTCGGCCAAACTTCAAATAATCATGCCAATATTTCAAGAATTCTATACTTTGATTGAATCTCGTTCAAAGGTACTTTCACCTTGCGTCAGCACATGAGTATAGAAGGCAGCAAGGAAGGAGGCTATTAGCAGTCACTCAATGAATCAAAGTATGGTTGTATTCCAGAATAGAGAAATCGTCCTTTGTTACCCTCTCTTTGTTCCCTCCATCAGTCACCTCAAATAACGTTAGACTCTCCTAATTAGCAGAGAATAGATGGTGTCCGAGTTCCCTCACATAGAGCGTCTGAGAATTAGTGCTGCAGAATTGTAGACCATGGACAAATGAATCAGAGAACACATGGAGCCTTGAAATTGAAATGAGACGCATTTATATTGTAGAGCATGGACAAATGAATCATAGAACACATGTAGCCTTGAAATTGAAATGAGAGGCATTTGTATGGATGGAATAGATGGTAAGGTTTTTGTAATTGACATAACAATGCAGTTATCATGGAGAATAGCCAGTGGCATCAAGTGGTAGTTTGAAAAACATCAATGAAAACGAAGATCGGAAATGAGCAAAGTTATATCCATCATCAAAGAGCAATAAAGTTCATGAAAGTCTAGGTCCGTAACAAAAGAAGCTAGAGTGGTTGATTGTGAAATCGTTGTTCCTCCTCGGCAAAAGAATCGCTAACTGTAAGAAATCCTCCCCTTCAAGCATCATCAAGTGCTCCTTTTGATCAGAAACAAGCTTAAGCCCAAGTGGGCCCTCCATGAGGGTGATGAGAGGGTGATTAACCTTCTTTGTAATTCCATCTAAACTCGCTAAAATCTACCCCTACTCTGTGGGATTCAGGGGGGTCCTGTGGGCACTAGTCCCCTTCACTTGTACTTTTTTTTTAAAATAATACAAGTCCGGGAGAGTAGGCTAAGGCCAAACTTCCTCTATTAAAAAAAAAAAAAAAGAAGAAGACAGATGTTAGAACTAAATGAAAAGTCGAATCTAGAGTGTGGATGTCAATGGCATCAACAATCAAAGTGCTAGAGATAATCTTGGACTCTGATGCCACTGTCCCTCATCGGATTAGTAAGCACAACGTAGAAGCTTAGCACTATGTGTTGTATAGAAGTACAATACTCAATGCTAGTTAATCAAAACACTCCTCCTGATGATGAAAACTTTCGCTGATCAACAGTTTCACCAATCTTTCAATCAGCTCTGAGATGAGCTCTCCAATATGCCGTGAAAAAAATCATGTATTGGCCTCCCTTAGATGCAAGCTATGCCTCTTTTTATAAACTTCAATCTCTCTTTTTAGAGTTGCCAGAAAAACAATGCGATGTGATGGTGATAATGATCACGCTAAATTTGTGGAAAGGTTCTGTCGCTAATTTTCTCATGAGATTGTAAATTTACCCTTTGATTGCACAGATTTTTAGCATTCAAAATTTGACAATGAAAGATTGCTTAGAATGTAGTACATTTCTCTTTCCTCTGTCATCCTTCAAAGGTTTTCCTTCTTCATGAGCATGCTACTTCTAAAGATCAAGTTTCAAAGTTCGAGTATCCTTCTCACTAATTCAATCATTATGATAATCCACAATAACCTTCAATGGCGATGACAATTGGCCGAAGTCACAACAAGGTAGCCTGAACACGTATAATCAAATGAAGATGTCATATTAGCTTCTTGCAATAGCTTGACGAGGCATATCATGGTAATTCCCATAAATAACAATTGTAAAATAATGAGAATTGCATTTCTAATTTCAAGATTCCACACATAAGCCGCAGCCTCTTGTTCTCTTCATCTTTGCAGGGTAAATAATGACTTTAAATGTTGTTAGATGTTGTCAACGTTTCTCCAATCCGCAAGCCATTGGCTTCATGGGACGATGTTGGTGGCTTCATTTATGAAGGTGTGAGGCACTCTTTCAACATTCGGGGGAACCCTCAAAACTGCGTCGAGGCTGACCTCAACATGCCGCTTCCTTCAAAGATCAAAATGGACTTGGGTGAAGGGGATATCTAGGAACAAGATATTAATTAAAAAAATCTACCTAATGCATGTTTTCATTGTGGCCAGCAAGCCCACAAGATCAAAGAGTGTCGAGCAATACAAAAAAGAAAACAAATACAAGAAGCATCCAAAAACACTCAAGGCAACAATGGGACCCTGAATCTCCCAGTGAATGAAGAGGAAGTTAAGGGATCTCAAAACCCAAAAATGGACTCTCACTGGTTCAAGGAAGTTAGAAGAAGAAGGAAAAAAAGTCCTAGGGCAAGTTTTGAGAGGAATCATACTCCAGATGCCCCCCAAACAACTTAAACTGCAATCTGAAAAAGGAAATTAATGAGCTTGATTACCCAGATAGGAGCTAGTTTGAGGTGGACACCAGCGACAAAGCCCTAGAGATCCCTAACAACAAAGAAACCAATCAAGAGGGCTACACTACAAGCAAAGAAGATAGCTTTACCACTAGTAATGAAGAAAACATGGATGGTGAAAGTTCCATCATTGGATCAACTATTCCACATATGGTCTCCTGTTCATTTCAACAAGAGACTTCCTGCAAGGGAAAACAACCTATTGAGCTACCCTGGAGAAACAAGTTACTAAGTTGGGACCCCCCTCCCAGCAAAAAAGAAAGATGAATCCAAGAGGAAAAGGGATAAAACCCCTTCCCGCAAAGAGGGTAAATTATTGCAATGATCATGATCTCGTTAAATGCTAGGGGGCTAACTAACCCCTCAAGAGCAACCATCATTGGTCAATGGCTTCGTGAAATTAGCCTTAACCTTTAAATTTATCTGTATTCAAGAAATTGAAATTTGATGGAGCAGACCCCAAGAAACATCTTAGACATGTCTCCTCGACCCATGTTTGGATCTCGATCTCGCACCCTTGGGGGTCCAGTGGGACAGTAACTGGTATAAACCAATTTTGGTTTGAAAAGCTTGAGAACTCCATTGAGGATCAGAGCCATCAATGGATTGCCACTTGCTTTGGTGCCCCCTTTCGATTCACATAAGTTTCTATGTATGCCCGAAATGGGGAGTTGGAGAGACTGAACACCTGGGCCTCCTTGGACTCGCTTCCTACAACATAATAATTTGTGGTGACTTCAAGATGGTGGAGGACCCTATGGACAGATGGAACAACAAGGGCAGGGTCATCGATAGTCATGAGAAAGAAACTTGGGAAAAAACCAAACTGCACTTCGATCTGGTCGATTTCAAAGACTCAAATGGCTTTTCTTGGTCAAATCTCCAAGCGGGTGAGGACTTGAGGAAATCTAGATTGGATAGAAGCTACATTGCTCAGAACATAATTCATCACTGGGGCCATCCTTCCCTCTCGCAATGCACTCACCTAGCCATCTCTGATCACTACCTGATCATTATCGCTTTCCAATCTCTCACCAAAACACATAAGGCTCCTTGGTTTCATGCCTACTTCACTTCCTTTTCTCTCCCCTCTATCCATCAAGAATTTCTTGAAGTGTGGAAGGATGTGTTCGCCTACTGCTCATCCCCAGCCAAGAGCTGGAGATACACGATCGAAAAGTCAATGTAGATCATGATAAGAACTAGGAAGATGCTCCATACTGTTTGACCGGCATGCAGAGAAGCTCTTTATCATAGACTCTAGAGACTTGAGGAGGAAGTGAACAAAGGAAAAGCTCAATCCCAAAAGGGTCTATGAAAAATGAGAGCTTTGCTGAGATACGAGGAAGAAATACAAAGGAAAAAATTTTCAAATATTCTTTAAGGAGTGATGGGCCGGCAAAGCCGACAAACCCACCAAAGAGATGTGCAACATCCTTAAAAGGAAATAAAACAGAGATTTGATCCCCCTATTTCTAGACTCAAATGGCGATGTATGCAATATGAAAGAAGAAAATTTAGAAATCATAAAAGAGCACTTTACAAGACTCCTAGGGATCTCGATCACCCTCTCCCACCATAGACGAGACTACATGGTAGCCATTTCTAGGGTATCCTCTCATAGGATCCCACACAACCTTTGCTCCCTCCTTGATGCCCCTATTTCGGAAGAAGAAATCATCAAAGTCATTGATGCCCTCCCCCTATTGCTAGACTCAAATGGAGATGTATGCAATATGAAAGAAGAAAATTTGGAAATCATAGAAGAGCACTTTACGAGACTCTTGGGGATCCAGACTACCCTTTGTCACCATAGACAGGACTCCATAGCAGCCATCTCTAGGTTATGTTCTCATAGGATCCCACACAACCTTCGCTCCCTACTTGATGCCCGTATTTTGGAAGAAGAAATCATCGAAGTCATTGATGCCCTACCCAGTGGGAAAAGCCCAAGGCCAGACTGGCTCACTAATGAGTTCTTCAAGTCCTTCAAGTTGGTGATTGCTATCCCTCTTCATTTTGTCTAGCAAGAGGCACTCGAGTTTGTGCACTTCTGACTCTCTCAACAATGGCATCATCAAGTTAATCCACAAAAAAAGGGGACAAGAACATAATTAAGAACTGGTGTCTGATTACGATGCTGCAAATAGGATCTAAAGTATTGCCAAAGTCATAGCCAACACAATTTTGAGCCATCTGAGAGTATGGTTAAGCGAGGAACAAAAGGTTTCATCAAAGGTAGGTCAATATTGGAAGCCATTATAGATATTTTGGAAGGTCTCGACTTCACGAAAAAGTCAAGACAAGATGTGGTCTTCCTCAAGATCAACTTTGACAATGCTTACGCCAGGCTTGAATGGGACTATATTCTGCAGTCACTTAAAGATCTTGGATGTAGTTAGAAATTCACAAAGGTGATCAAACTAAAAAGATCGATTAGACAAGGGTGCCCATTGGCACCCTTTCTCTTTGTCATTGCCACGGAAGGGCTTAGCCAGCTAGTGGAACAACACATGGAAGAAAGTAATATCAAAGGCCTCCGATTGCCTGATGACCATGACTTGATCACCATGAGACATTTTGCCAATGATATGAACGCATTTGTCCACAATGATAGTACGAGCCTGGAGACGTTTTAAAGGTGCTTGGATACTTTCTGCAAAGCCTCTGGATCCAAAATCAACCAATCAAAGACCCCTTTCAAAGCTATTCTCAGGATCCAGCCCGACCTTCTCTTTGACCATGGCTGTCAAAACATTCCTCCAGGAAAAATTTTCTAGCTTCTTGGGATTCCCTTCGGCTCTGGTATCTCATTCGAGCAGTAGTAGGTCCTGGCTAGACTCGAAAGCAAGTTAAACTATTGCAGAGGTATGCAAATCAATCTTGCTGGTCGTGCAATGGTTATCAAAACGTTCCTCATTTCGTCGACCATTTACTTCCTCTCTTGTTGGAGACCGAAAGAGCAAGAGCGGTCCAAACTAAAATGTATTTGTAGAAACTTCCTTTGGACAGGCGACCACAACAGGAGGGGGTGCCTAAAATCAAGTGGTCCATCTGCACTAGCCAAAAAGGGATAGTGGAGGCCTAGACATTCTGGACATTGGTTGCATGGCTAACAAATTTGCGAAAAAATGGATGATTAAGGCATGGTGCAATGGGAAGGCCTCATGGGCCAAATTGATCTTCAAAAACAAGAATGTGCTGACTTTCATGGGATTCCTAAATTGGAGGAATCTTGACATTCTGACCCTTTTATTTTCCCCGATCTGGATTTTCCTGAAAGGCTCCAATCTTGTATGCTCCCTATGGAAGAGTTGGAATAAAGTCGAAAGCTTCATAAGAATCAATGAAGATTGGAAGTGGGCTGCCGATATTAGACAGAATAATTCTATCTTGTTCTCGATCCATGGCATCTGAAACATGGAATCTTGAAACATTCAAAATGCGAAGAGGCTATGGAACAAAGGCTTCAAAAAAATGGAAATATCTCTGGAAACAAGATACCAACCACTGGATCGACTTCGAGGATATTGGCCCTAGCTTCAACATTACCTATGAAGAATGGAATACTTACAAAGTAGATGTCTTGCCTAGGACTGCTCTAAAGTTCGTCTTCTCATGAGGCACGACCCACCATGCCTGCTTGGTCTCAGATGGCACAATGGTAATTGCCTAACAAAAATCCCAAACATCAAAGAAATAATTGATTATCAGGTCAACCTCAACAAAAAGTGGTGCCTATCATGGACATGGCTATAGTGAGATATGAAGTTCATGACTATCTGAAACCCTCTCATAGAAATAAAAAAGTATGTACTCTTATGGTAAATTCTTCATCGAGGAATCTGGACCAACCTAAAGGCTAGCAAAATTTGTGGGGTGCCTCCCTAGTGCAAGCATTGCTATTGGTCCATTGAAGATGTTGCTCACATCTTCTTTACTTGTCCCAACTCCAATAGGCTCTGGCAGATTGTTGGAAAGAAAATCCGGCTTCAGAAACTATCAATTGCAAACAAGCTGTGCTAGGAGAAGCGATCAACTGCTCTGCAACTCTCTAGAACGCTATCAAAGGGGAGGTCCTATGGAAGATCTAGCAGGAAAGATGTGCTTATAACTTTGGCAACTCCCCCAAAGAGTGGTCAATTGAGAAATAGTTGTTCCTCCTCGGCAAAAGAATCGCTAACTATAAGAAATCCCCCCCTTCAAGCATCATCAAGTGCTTCTTTTGATCAACAACAAGCATAAACCCAAATGGGCCACACATGAGGGTGATGAGAGGGTGATTAACCTTCTTAGAAATGCCATCTAAACTCTATAAAATCTACCCCTACTCTATGAGATTTGGGGGGTCCCATGGGCACTAGTCCCCTTCACTTGTACTTTTCTTTTAATCAATACAAGTCTGAGAGAGTAGGCTAAGGCAGAACTTCCTTATATAAAAAAAATAAGGAGAGAAATTCTCTCCAAAAATGGGTTAATGATTTGCACACATGAGAGATGGTTGAAAAGGCTATAAATTTGACCATTGATGGGATTTTTAATAGGTACTCCGGTTAAGTATCTACAATCAAAAAGTTTCTAGAGCGAGTCGAGCAGAAATTCGATAAGGACCAAACCATTGAACATTGTATTTCCCAACAACTTGATTTGATTTCAAGTTATAGAAGAGGACCAATTGGCCTTCGTGAAATAGTGGGATTTTGAGAAAGCAATCATGGTGCATGCTTGTCAAATCTTCATGTCCTACATCAGTAAGAAGCTTTCTTAATGTTGCTTATTCAAGACATAGAGTTCATCGAGTCGAGAATAGAAGTCTCTGGGAAGAAGCTATTGTTCAATAACATCATGTAGATTGGGAACAACAATTTCCATAGGAGCAATAGCTTCCAAACCATAAGCTAGTTTGAAGAGAGTACAACTAGTGGCAACCTTATAACTAGTGTGATAGGCTCAAAAGTTAGCCTGCAATAATTGGTCCCAATGCTCATGACAATCCGCAATCAACTTCTTAAGCATAGTCAACAATGTTTTATTAGTACTCTCTTCCAATTTATTAGCATGAGGATAATATGGTGTACTCAATTTATGAATGATTTGAAATGATTTAGTGGGGGCTATGATTATATCATTGGCAAAATATGTGACACAATCAGAGATAATCTCTAAGAGAAGACCAAAATGCAAAAAAAAACATCTTATGTCAAACATCACGCAGCCATCAAGGTAGTAGCTAATTTAATGGCCCAAGCTTCAGCCTAATGAGTCACATAGTCTATACAAGTTAATATATATAGATTATTAGTAAGAACAATAGAGGAGCAATAGGTCCAATAAGTTCGAATCCCTATTACTCAAAAGGTTCCAAAGGAAGATTAGGTTGAACAAGGATATAAGAACCTGGCAAAGGTTGACTAGTTCTCAAGTAGGGATCACAAGATTGGACATTATGATGGGTTTTGCTTTGCATAGTCCACCACTATAATCCATTTTGCATCAACTTCTTGTATGTTAACTGAGCTACAAAATGCCCACCTATTGGGCCTGAATAGGCCAGAGCTAAACTAGAAGGCACCACATGTGTTGGGAAATACCAGAGCCAAGCTCTTGAAGGGTCGGAATAATAAATATGACCAACAATGATAAGGAATCAGTGATTGTAAAAAGCTTAGTCTTTTCTTGGAGCTGTGGGAAGAGAATCTGGAAGACAACAAATAGTTAAGAAAGTAAGTACTATATCATAGTAGGAATCTACCAAATAACTCCCAAGGGGCTACTATGGTTTAGTGAGCAAAACAAATCATGAGATGTGCAAGCCAATGAAGATGATGACCATGCCATTGGATTTGGCCAAGAAAATGTAGAACCTCTTTTGGTGATTTTGGGGATGAACTAGTAAGAACTACCTGCACTTTATCCAAGTATAGCTAGATACCTTGGTGAGATATGACATGTACCAACAACTTACCACAAGACACTAAAAAAATAGATTTTGCTAGGTTGAGGCAGAATCTGTATTCTCTATACTTTAGGAAGCAAAGCCATAAATGTTCTAAATGGTCCACTTAGCATTGAAGATCAAAAAGTCATCAAGGAATTCTCTTGTGAAGCTTTTCAAGTAAGGAGAGAAAATATATTGCATACATCTTTGGAAATTACTAGAGAAATTTCTCATACCAAACCACTTAACTATGTAGGCATAAACTCCCCAGTTTATGATAAGAGTCCTCTTAGGTACAACTTCTTTTGCCATACATAATCAAGAGAAGACTATATTTCATGACCTACAACCTCATCAAGCCATGTTGTTTAAGAATGGTAACGGAAAGGGATCTTGTATAGTGGCTGCATTTAATTTTAAGTAATCTACACAAATTCTTAGTTGCTTGTTTTTCTTTGGCACAATCACAATATGTGAGATCCACTCTCCATGTTTGATAGGGACAATGAATCTTACTCATAGTAGTTGATCAATTTCCTCCTTAACTTGTTTAGCATAGTTAGGACTCATTTTGTAAATTTTTTGCTTCATCAGATAAGCATCAGGTTTAAGGACAACCTGATGTTGATAGATGTGAGGATCTAAGCTAGTCATATCCTTATAATACCAACAAAACAAATCAATGAACTATATATGGAAGGTAAATAATTCTCGACAAAAATGTTCTTTGAGATTAACATTAAATTTTATAGGTCGAGGATTATCGGCATCGTCGAGATGATAGGTGATCATTTGGTTTTCTGGTACATAATATTGGCAGCCAAGATGATCCTCTTACCTTTAAACAATCTTGGGTGGAGATCACATAATTTCACTAGATCCTTTGAAAAATATGCTACCTTTTTAGCAATCAAGTGGAGGTCACAAGATGTAGGAGACCATTGGTCTATCACATCTTGTAAATTAATTGTTCCCAATGTTAGTAAGTCTTGATTGGCCATAAGAAATTCCATTTCTTCATCATCTTAGAGCATTTGCAACATGTGGACTAGCTCTATCACATAAGGGCAAGGATGAATTTCACAGGGTGTGAACTTGTCAAGAGAGATAGTGTATTTTGTTGATATACTTAGGTAGTGATGTGTATGAACACTCTAGGACCATCGGGGCTCTTTTTCCCTCTTTAGGAGGTTTTTTTCCCTCGACTTGTATATACGCTTATTGCCCTAACGGGCTACTCATCTTTTGTACATTCTAGTGGTAATACATTCAGTATTGTGTGTTGTGCTCCAAGCTTCTTCTTCTTCTTCCTTTTGTTGTTCACATGCTTTAGTAGACATCTAACTCCAACAATCGGTATTAAAGTAGGTCGCCCCTTCATCTAGGGCATCGTCGACACCCCTCCGGTTACAGTCTCAGAATCGCACAAAGTTTGGTACGTATATTGAGGGTGTTTCAGAGATTAAAACAATGCCACTATGTGGTGCCAAAATCGTGATTCGAGCTCGTTTTGGCCTCTGAATGCACTATCATAGTGCTTGTGTAGCCTATTTTGTCTTTTTGTGCCAATATATACGAGTTTCGGTTCACCAATATGAGTGTCGCGAAGTCTGCTATAGGTTTAGCAAAATTTGTACGGGCAGTTTTGTTCAAATATTTGGGGTATAGTCAATTTTCTACATCGAGGTATTTTAGTCATCAGCCATGGCTGAAAGGAGTGATGTATTCTGTATGTTGGCTATTGAGTATAAGTTGGATGGTACCAACTACTTGTTATGGGCTTATATGATGCGACATGTGTTGGTTGCAAAATGACTGTGGAACATTGTGCAGGGGGTTTAAAAATGTTCTATCACACGTGCAACTATTACAACTATAGGTATCAAAGCTGATGCAGAAGGTGTCAAAGATGGTGACATTCTACAGATTCCTGTTTGTGTTGCGGTTTCTCTTGCACCTACTACAAACCAGATTCATTGGGATGGCAAAAATGCCCAAGCATATGCATTGATAGATTACTCTGTCAAACGTGCCATTATTCCTCACATTCCCTCTTGCAGAACAACTAAGGATGCTTGGGATACACTTACCACATTGTACCAGGCTAGGAATGAGGCTCCTGTTGCTTACCTCCAAAAACAGTTGGAGAGTGAGCGCATGAATGAAGGTGATTCTATGGACAATTTTTTGACAAAGATCGAGGATTTGAAGGAACAATTGATTTGTGATGATGAAGTCCTTCCTGACATTTCACTTGTGCAAACTGTTTTGAATGGTCTTCCTCACTCATATCAGAGTTTCACTTCTACTCTTCATTTGATGATGAAAGGCAATCCAAATGCCTTAAAATTTAAAGAGTAAGTTTTTGTTTTGTTGTAGGAAGAACAATCTAGGCAGAACAGGTCTATTATGCATGTTGCAGATCAAGCTTTCTTGACAAGTCAGAAGCGCAAAGGAAAATGGATTTCTTCTACTAGTAAGTAGAAATCTGCAAATGATGCATATTTGAAGAAGGAAGACAAAGATGAGAAGAAATCAGAAAAGCAGAAATTGTTTTGTGAATACTGTAAAGCAAATGATCATGTCATTAAGAGCTATCCAAAATTGGCTGCTAAAGAGGCAAAGAAGAAAGAGGCCGGTGTCGGAAAGATTTCCACCCTCCAGTTGACGTTCTGAAAAATTAAAACATTTTTATTGGTTAACTCTAACCCCTCTATAACATTGTTAATCAATTCTTTTGCTTGGAACTAATCTCTCTGTGAATACTTGCGGAGTATTTATGTAAGAATGTTAGTGCTAGATGGATAAATATGAGGGTTCCAAAGGGTTCCAAAGTGTGTTTGTGTGTGTAGGTATGAGTGTGTGTGAATATTAACATTAATATAATGTGTGAAAACCTTTGATTTAATAAATGTATGGTTATAGTTAATAAATAATCTTGCATTCTATTCATTTAAAGTATGATTTAATTAACTATCTTAAAAGTGTGTGTATATGCAACATTTAAGGTATTTAATTATATTAAATCCATAGTGTCAACTTAAATTAAATGTATTAATGAATTATTAAAATTAAGAACAACCAAATTAAAATGATAAATTAGAATGCATAAATAATGAGTGGTGTGTGTGAGTACGTATTTAAAGAATGCTTCATAAAAGATGGTTAATTAAAGTAATTTAAGTGTGGTATGAGTGAATGATGCACTTAAAGTGGATAAGAGTAGAACTTAAATGTGAGGTATGTGTAAAAGTGGATTAAAGAATGGAGTAAGTGAGTTGTCTGGTTAAAGTTAAATGAAATTGTGGTGAATAAGTGTGGGCAAAAGTGTGGATGAGGGAATAAAGCAAAATCTAAAAGAGTGGTAGGCTCATGTCACTTTCTGTATATATATATATATATATATATATATATATATATATATATATATATATATATATATATATATATATATATATATATATATATGTGTGTGTGTGTGTGTGTGTGTTGTGCTAGTTCTTTAATCCTAATGTTTTTCATAGGTTTTTTCTTCTTGCTCCCTTCATCTATTTTCCATCCACTATAGCTAGTGAGAGAGAAATTGATCTTTTGATCTTGCATCCTCCCCTCTCTCTGTAACTTCTAGTGTTGCATACGCAGATAGAATAGAGAGAGAGAGAGTTTAATCTTTCATTTCCCTTCTGGTCTCAGCCTATACAGGTAGAGAGAGAGAATCCTCTCAAATTTTGTTAGGTGCTCCATGCAGGAGGCAGGAGATGAGAGAGAGAGAGAGATAGAGATGAAGATCATCTCGGTCGGGTGTTGAGGTGTGGGAAGAGTCATGGAGAGAGTCATTAAATTTCCCTCCTTCTCCTGACTACTATTCCACAAACGTAGCCATTTTTTATGGCTATTAGAAAGAGAAACCTGGACTAATGATGATGCACCCAGCTAACCATGCTAGAGAGAGATGTAGAGAGAGGAGAGGATAGGAGAGAGAAAGAATTTTATTTTGTCTTGGCTATTGCACTAAGTCTTTTGACTACAAAGATTAGAGGCGGTGCACTATGTGTAGAGGAAAGAGACCAGAGAGGTCATAGAGAGAACTTTTGGTAGACTTACGTAGAATAGCACGATGGAAGAGAGAGGTTTAGAGAGAGAAGGATCTTCTCCCCTCAGCCTAACAAATCAAACATTCAACAGCTTATGGTTGCTAGCATCACAAGACACCTAAGGAGAATTCTAAGAGAGGTTCTCACAGTGCACATACGATTGTAGAGAGTGAGAGAGAGAGAGAGAAAGAAATTATCCCCCGCACGGTTGGTAGACGTGCAACACACACACACACACACAAAGAGAGAGAGAGAGAGAGAGAGAGAGAGAGAGAGAGAGAGAGAGAGAGAGAGAGAGAGAGAGAGAGAGAGAGAGAGAGAGAGAGAGAGAGAGAGAGAGAGAGAGAGAGATAGAGAGGGAGAAAGAGAAAGAGAGAGCAAGAGATGAGAGAGAGAGAGAGATTCAAGTTTTCCTTTCATTATGTAGCTTGATTATGTAATTTCTATAATTAATTAATCACTTTAATCTTAAGTTCTTTTATAATTAAACTATTATAGTTTATTTTTAATATATATAGTAAAATATATACATGAAGATATATATATATTTGTGCATATTCATGATTTAATATGATGCATGTGTAAGTGAGGAAGGAAGATAGTATGTGTTAACAAGTAGAAGTAAGTGTTAGCATGAGAATGTGCATTAGCATAGGCATAAAGAGTGTATGTATGAAGTGAATGCATGTGTGTATGCATATGAAAATTAATGTATGTAAGTGTTAGTGCATACCAATGAGTCTTAATGTATGTACATGAGATAGTATGGATATGCAAAGATGCATGTGTGTATGAATGCATGTGCATGAGTGCATCTAAGTGTTAATGTATGAGCATAAAAGTATGTATTCATAAGTGCATGAGAATGATATGTGCATAATCATGATAATAGGTATTCATATGTGAAAGTGTATTAGCATGATTGCATATACATTAGGTGAATGCATAATTAGAGTAAGTATAAGTATATGCTAACATGCATGCGTGTATTTGTTTGCATGTGCATTTGCATAAGAATGTATGCTAACATGAGAGTTGATGTATATTAACATGAGCATAAGCGTATGAGTATAACGAAGTGTGTGTGTGTGTGTGTTAGCATATATGAGAGTGCATATGTATTTGTTGATATATTTAGGTAGTGATGTGTGTGAACACTCTAGGACTGCCGGGGCACTTTTTTCCCTCTTTAGGAGGTTTTTTTCCCCCGGCTTGTATATACGCCTATTGCCCTAATGGGCTACTTATCTTTGTACATTCTCTAGTAATACATTCAGTCTTGTGTGTTGTGCTCCAAGCTTCTTCTTCTTCCTTGTGCTGTTCGCGTGCTTCCGCAGACGTCTAACTCCAACAATTGGTATTAGAGCAGGTCGTCGCTTCATCTAGGGCACCGTCGACACTCCTCCGTTTGGAGTCTCAGATTCGCACGAAATTTGGTGAGCATACTCAGGGTGTTTTTGAGGTCAAAACAGCTTTGCTATGTGGTGCCGAAATCGCGATCTGAGCTCGTTTCGGCCTCCGAACGCACTATCGTAGCGCTTGTGCAGGCTATTTCGTCCTTTTGTGCCAAAGGTATATACCAGTTTCTATTCGCCAGTTTAAGCATCTCAAAGTCTGCTACAGGTCTAGCAGAACTCGTCTGGGCAGTTCCGTTCAAGTTTTTGAGATACAGTCAATTTTCTGCATCAAGGTATTTTAGTCACCGGCCATGGCTGAAAGCAGTGATGTATTCCGTATGTTGGTTGTTGAGGATAAGTTGGATGGTACCAACTACCCATTATGGGCTTATATGATGCGACATGTATTGGTTGCAAAAGGACTGTGGAACATTGTGTAGGGTGTTGAAAGACGTCCTGTTACACCTGCGACTACAGGTACTACAAATACAGGTGCTCGAGGTGCTGGAGCTGATGAAGATGGTGTTGAAGATGATATTGTGCAGATTCCTATTCGTGCTGCTATTTTTGTTGCACCTACTGCAGAGCAGATTCGTTGGGATGGCAGAGATGCCCAGGCACATGCATTGATAGCTTTGTCTATCAAACGTGCCATTATTCCTCACATACACTCTTGCAGAACAGCTAGGGATGCTTGGGATACACTTACCACATTGTACCAAGCTACAAATGAGGCTCGTGTTGCTTATCTCCGAAAACAGTTGGAGAGTGAGCACATGAATGAAGGCGATTCTATGGAGAGTTTCCTAACAAAGATCAAAGATTTGAAGGAACAGTTGATTTCTGCTGATGAGGTTATACCAGATAGCTCACTTGTGCAGACCGTTCTGAATGGTCTTCCTGACTCATATCAGAGTTTTGCTTCTACTCTTCGGTTGATGATGAAAGGCAATCCGAATGCCTTATCATTTGAGGAGTTAGTCTCTGTTCTGTTGCAAGAAGATCAGTCCAGGCAGAACGGGTCCATTATGCGAGTTGCAGATCAAGCTTTTCTGGCTAGTCAGAAGGGCAAAGGAAAATGGAGCTCTTCTACTAGTAAGCAGAAATCTGCAAATGCTACACATTCAAAGAACCAAGACAAAGATGAGAAAAAATCAGAAAAGCAGAAATTGTTTTGTAAGTACTGTAAAGGCAATGATCATATCATAAAGAACTATCCAGAACTGGCTGCTAAAGAGGCAAAGAAGAAAGAGGCTGGAATGGTTGTTGCAGAGGCCTCTACACCAAAAACAGAGTCTGCAAATCTTGTGCAGGAAGAACAATGGGCGTTTACTACTGTCTACAATTTTGACCCATCTTCTCATGATCAGTGCATGTCTGCAGTAGACTCAGATGTTTGGTACTTTGACAGTGGGGCGACCAAACATATTCTCTCGCAGCGTAGTTTCTTCTCTTCACTTGAGCCTGCCCCTACAGGGAATACTATTACATGCGTCAACAACTCCTCTTATCCTGTTATGGGAGTTGGTAAGATCATTTGACTACTGCTGATGGTAGTTCTTTCACTTTGTCAGATGCTTTATTTGTGCTAGGGATCAAAAAGAATCTGTTATCAGTTTCTGCATTAGCCAAGATTGGCTTGGTTGTGAAATTTGTTGATGACAGGTGTACAGTTCATGATCTCTCAAATGGCGATGTGATTATTGCTTCTGGCACTTTATGTCGTTGGCTGTATAAGCTCATAGACTATGAAAGATCTGTGAATGATTCGGCATGTGCAGTTCAAGATTCTCAGGCTATGTCAGATGCAAAGCTTTGGCATGCACGCTTTGGTCATCTGAATTTTGCTAGTTTGCTACACCTGTAGAAATCTGAAATGGTGTCCTCTTTGCCCAAACTTGAGGCACCTGGAAAACATGTTTGTGAAGGCTGTATTTTGGGCAAAATGCAGCATTCTTCCTTTCCAAAAGATGGTTCAGTTTGGGCTACGCAAAAATTGCAGCTTGTACATAGTGATGTCTGTGGTCCTATGCAGACACCCTCTTTTGGAAATTACCTTTACTTCGTGACTTTCATTGATGATTTTTCCAGGCATGCATGGGTATATCCACTCAAAGCAAAGTCCGAAGTGTTCATGTGTTTCAAACAGTTTTTGGTTTTGGCTAAAAATCTGTCAGCATGTAAAATGGGCACCCTCCGTTCTGATCGAGGGGGGGGATATATGTCTTCAGATTTTAATGCATTTCTGGCTAAACTTGGGATAAAACACCAGTCTACAGTGCCGTATACACCTCAACAGAATGGAGTTGCGGAACGGAAGAACATGTCTCTCATGGAGATGGCGAGGTGTATGGTCAAGAGTTAGGCTTTACCTCATAGTTTCTGGCTTGAGGCTGTCATGTGTGCAGCATATGTACTGAACATGTGTCCCACTAAAGCACTGCAGTCTATCACTCCGTATGAGGCTTGGCATGACCGCAAGCCATCTGTTGCTCATCTGCATGTTTTTGGTTGTTTGGCATATGCATTAGTGCCTGAACAACATCGCAGAAAATTCCAGTGAAGTATGTAGCTGCAGAAGAAAATTTAAATAGAGATTTAGTGCCAGTGACACCATCGCTTTCAGAAAGTGACCCAAGTGATCATAGTTTTGACTCTACCCATATTGATAGCCCACAGGCTTACTACATGCAATCACCCGAGCATAATGAGTCATACTATTATGAAGAACAGACTGAGTCTAGTTGGGAGCCAGAATATGCAAATGTCATGTATGCAAACCCCAACTCTAGACCTCAACCTAGGCAGATAAGACCTCCATTTCCTAGAGGGCCATGCTTCTGTTGTCAGGGCGATCACCTCATTTGTGATTGCCCTCTACCAACTCCTACACAAACTCAATCTGTGACAATTCAAGGCTTTTGTCCCAATTGTGGGAAGGAGCACTTGTTACAAGAGTGTCCCAAGAACCCCAACAATATGCCAAAAATTTCCCCTATCAATGTTATTGGGTTAGTGGTAGACTCCATGGGAAGTGTGACTTCCATACCTCTAGTGCAAGTCATCACTAGAGCTTAGGCACTCAAGCAAAACCAAGACTTAGGCAAGGAAAAGAATGCGGAGGTTAGCGAGACTGAGAGCTAGAATAAGAAGAGAACAAGAGATTGGAGAGATAGCTGTGAACATATGAAAAGGCAATGGGCAAAAAAGATGAGCGAACTCGAGGAAAGTCTGCGAGAGACCAAAGCCAAAATCATAGAAATCACATCTCAAATGCACTCTCACACATCACCCCCACTACCATCCCCATCACCTTCCTTTCCTCAACCTTCTAATCTGCCACACGTGACCCACCCACCACCCCGAGTAGGATCAATCTTCGCAGATCCCACTCTCGAGGACATAGATATGATGCTTAGAGCATATCAGGCCAGGATCCAAGAAGGGCCGAATGTAACGGATCATGAAAGATGTTACCCTAGAGCTACCCTAGAGCTTGAACCAACCAAGTTGTGTGCCAAGATGGTGGAATCGGCTCGAGCCATGTTTGAGGCCAGTCGCCTCTTCAATTGCTCTAGCTCCACTAGAACACCATTGCATTTTGATGGTCTATTAGATAGATTGGAGACGATAATTGCAAAGTCTTGAAAAGGATCCAACTCCCAGGCTAAGGAGAGGGCAAGTGATAGAATAAGTATTCCTCCTCAAGAAGCTTATGTGCCTAACTCCATTGAACTAGATACCTCTTCATCTATGAATCGCTACTCACCAGAATTCTTGTGAGAGATTCAAGAAGAGAAATGGGCTAAAGAGAGTGAAGTTCCTCCTCCAATTGAACTTGTGGATGACACACACGATCAATTCCCACAAGACCTTCCTTCCATTTATGGAGAGCAAGAGAGTGCCCAATCTCAAGAGAGATTAGACTTCGAGTCCAATTCCTTACAGGAACTACCCCATTTCACAGATCCATGGGAAGCAAAGTCTACTTGTATGAGAGCACCCAGGGTCATGATCAGAAGCGAAGACTCTATCATACCTAGGAACACAGAGGTAGTGAAGAATACTAAAGTGCAGTGCAATCTCACTTTAGAAGAGCTACTCAAGGTTAAGCCTGAATTGTGGAAACATGTAGCCAAGCAAGTGCCTGACATAGCAAAACCTCGTTCCCAGGTAGGATCTCACAGGACAGTGCCAGAAATACCCCTGGACAGGATAGGGGACATGAGCAAAGGAGAAGAACAAAACACCTATCTCCCTATCACTCATCAGGGTTACACAACGAAGGCCATTCTGGACTCAGGCGTAGGAGTTGCAATTGCTACCACTTCTCTATGGAAGCGATGGGGCAAACCATCACTCAGGCCCACCAGAATGAAGCTACAAATGGCTGACGGTCACATTGAAAGACCCTTAGATCTGCTAGAAGGAATAACTCTCACCACTTGTGGTGTAGATTTTGAACATACTTTTTGTGACTTTAGCAAGAATCATGCCTACGAGATGATTATGGGAAGACCCTTCTTGAGGCAACTGCAAGTAGTGCAGGATTGGGTGATAAATTCTTTCTATCTGCAACACTTGGGTCTCACAACCAAAGTGAATCTCAAAGATTTCTCTCATAGAGACGTGCCCCCCATTCAATGGAATCCCATCCATAGATCCACATATGATACAGAGTCAGTGCATTCCACAGGATCAGGATCCTCATGGATGCATGAAGACACTCACTTATGGATGTGTAAAGTGGCAGAAGAGGAAGAGAAAAGGGAAAAGGCAAGAGAGGTAGGTGCGAAGGAAACTCATAGATCAATTCAAGACCCAGCTTATTCACCCGTACTATTTCCTGATGAAGAGTTTGAGCCTCATGGTTGGGCAGAAATCTTAGCAACTATGGATGTAGCCATCAATGAAGAGTAGTGGACACCCCATTGTGACGAGGAGGGCTATGACATTTCAGTCTTCACAATAGAGCCAATCATGTGTGATCCAATTATTGAAGAATGTGAACCTAGCATTGATGCATTCAAGGATGCAAGTGACTCTGATCTAGTGTCAATCATTATGGACCCACCCTTTGCATCAGATGAGGAATATTTCTATGAAGTAGAAACTCACCCTCAGAGACACGAAGAAATTACAAATGAGGTGAGATTAACCACACAAGTGACCACCAAGAGTGAGGGAAAGAAGAGAAAGAAGAGAGAAGTTTCACTAGAGAAGGAAGAATCCTTGTTTGAGGTCCCAGAAAACTTTAACAAGTATGAAATAGAAGACAAGAGAGTCGTGATAAGAATGCCAAAACGTGATGCACAAGCAGGAGATGCCTATGATAACAAAGAAACCACCAAGAAAATTGTTGTCAGGATCTTGCTCACGCGCATATAGAGATTACGAACGCAGAAGACACACCGAAGAATAGAGACAACAAGTGACGAGACTGAACGCAGTATTGGGTGCAATCTCCCCCCATGCACTCTGTTTTGACAGTCCACAGAGTGCATGTATTTATAGGACTTTTTGATTACGTCGAAAAGAGTGGTTACATGAGAGCGGCTTCGAAAAGCAGGCATGAAACTAAAAGTTGGTAACTTTTACAGAAAACCATTGCTTTCAATAACAAACAATGCCGTCTACAATGACCCTTATTCTAACCATTACTTTTCTAATTGTTTCTAACAATAGAAACGTTTACGCGTAATAATTATTCGGATTATTGATATCCACCCTTTCACGCTTTGCACGCTCCTTATGAACCTTCATCTGCTATATCATAAACATAAAAAACACATTAATATCTCAATAATTTAACACTCTAATAATGCATTGTTCAACATATTCCATGTTACAATCCAACAATGCATTGGCCAACATATTCCATGTTACAATCCAACAATGCATTGGCCAACATATTCCATGTTACAATCCAACAATGCATTGGCCAACATATTCCATGTTACAATCCAACAATGCATTGGCGAATATATTCCATGTTACACTTCAACAATGCATTGTTCAACATATTCCATAAGTTATAACATGCCCCTCAGTTGAAAAAGCAACTGACCTCAGTTGATAAAATAATAAACATGGATGGCCAGTCACATGTTTCATCACTGAATAAAAAAAAAATAGGCATGTGCCATGTAAAAACACATGCATGGAAATGTTCATGGAGCTGTTACTTTTTACGAAAAACAATTTCAAAAGGTGCACGACCGGTGGTGGTGTGTGCAGTGTTATTGTAAGAAAATTGAAGCAATGACAACTTTTCATCCCAGTTATTAGGATTATCTAATGAATAACAACGCAATAAATGAAGAATAGTACTATTTGTAGCCTCACTCTATCCATTACTTTGAGGATGAAATGCAGAGCTAAAATCTATTTTAGAACCAAAATGTTGAAATAAGGCAACCTAAAAATGATTACAAAATCTAACATCACGATTAGATAACATTACTTTAGGAAATCCATGATGTGGTAAAATGCATTGAATGAATAATTTTGCAGCTTGAGGTGTAGTCAAAGTTTTTCTACACGGAATGAAATATGCATATTTACTAAACCTATCAACTATTGTCCAAATCATATCATTATGTGATGAAGTGATAGGAAGACCTATGATAAAATCCATAGAAATTTGTTCCCATGGTTCATTTAGAATGGAAAGTGGCATTAATAATCCAAATGGTTTACCATGATGACCTTTGACACGCTCACATACAATGCATTGAGAAACATAATGTGCAATATCTTTTTCCATGTGTGGCCAAAAGAAGAAATCTTTGCAAGCAGAAATGGTGCTTTGTATGCCTCTATGACCCATGTAAGATGGTTCATGCATTTCTTTAATGACAAAATCTTTAAAAGCTTGGGTTATGCACAATCTATGTTGAAAATAAAGAAAACCATTATGAAATGTATAAGGTTCATCAGATAAAGATGCACCATTGTTGAAATCATGCCACGCACGTGAAAAGTACAAATCAGATGCATAAGTGGAAACCAGTTCTTGAAAAGAATGTATTTGGATGGCAGAAATATTATTCAAAACAACCGAATGCAAAGGGAAACAACTAAGAGCATCAGCTACAACATTAGCTTTACCAGGCTGATATTGTATCATGGGTTGGAAATTTTGAATGAATGATGCCCATTTAAGATGCCTATCAGAGATTAAGGGCTGATTTAATAAATGCTTAATAGCCTGTTGATCGGTTTTGATTAAGACCTCAGAGCCCATAAGATAGTGTTTCCAAATTCGCAAAGCATGCACAACTGCTAACAATTCTTTATCATACGTACCATAATCTGTTCTGAGGGCTTAAGCTTCCTACTCTCAAATGCAATGGGATGGTCATTTTGCATTAAAATTACACCTATTCCTGAACTACTAGCATCAGTAACAACATGAAAGGGTTGTGAAAAATCAGGTAATTGTAAAACAGGTGCATGTGAAAGTGCTTGTTTCAGTTTGTCAAAGGACTGTTGTTGGGTAAGTCCCCATGCAAATTTTATTTTCTTTTTCAACAACAAGGGAAGAGGCAATGCTAAATAAGAAAAATTTCAAGCAAACGTTGTCGGGATGAAATCCCGCAGGGAGTGTGCACTGAGTTTTTTTCAAAAGTTCATTGTTTTTGAGTTTTGTGTGATGTTTTTGATCGAGAGAGTGGTATATTTTGTACATATTTTGGCCGAATCAATTGATTGTGTGATGCGAAAAACAAGTTTGAGATGTGTGTTAGACCCGTGTGTATAAACAACAGACATTAGACCCATAAAAACCTAGGTTTGACCCTTCAAAACCCCTAAAAATGTGGTTTTACCCCCCTGAAAATGAACTCGAACCCTTGGAAACCCTTGGAGTTTAGGCCAAAATTGTAAATAAATCCTTGAATTGGCGAGCTTGAGATAATTGTGAGCAAACGCCTAATTTTCCCGATCAAAAACCCTAGGTTGGACCCTTGGAAATGGCGGTTTTTATAGGTCAAACCCTAAAAACCAATTGAATGGTAATTATCCAGTGTGAAATCAAAACCATAGTCTAGGGAAAAATTAAAAAGTTTGCCAAAAATAGAAAGTTCATTGAGGTGGTTAGAACGTTCTAGAAGGAAGTCCTAGGGAGGGACCTATAAATAAGTCCAAACTCATTTGTTTCTACCCCCATCCTGTGGATTGCCCTTGTGGATCGTCTCCTCTAGGTTATTGCGGTTTCTGATTATCTGAAGTAAAGAGAAGGAAGGCCATTGCTGAGGGTACCTGAAATAAAGAGCGGATTGAAGACCTGAAGAAAAGCTTGGACTGCGAAGACCGAAGCGGAATCTCGTAGGCGATTTCTCGCACTGTAGCGAGGGATCTAGTATACACTAGCCGGCCTGCACTGTAGCAGTGGCTTTCATATTGTATCATCGCACCGCACTGTAGCGGTTTTATTGTACCATCGGCCCGCACTGTAGCGGCCTGTTTGTATCATTCATTTTATTGGAGGCTTCAGTTCCGTTTTCGATTGTATCTTCGAGCTTGATCTACATATAGAGGCTTTAGTGAGGGCTAGGGATGCCATTATGCAGAAGACTGCCTGGAAGTCTCCTGTTGAAGAATCCTCGGTCTATTCCTATATAGCCAATGTGGAGGAAAAGAGGAAAAGGGATGAGAGTCAGGAAGAGACTGAGCCTGAAAGAAGAGTGACTAGAAAGCAAAGTCAAGAGGCCGAAGAAAAAGCTAAAGAGCCAGAGAAGAGAGTTCAGTTTAAAGAGCCTGTAGCTACTCAGGCAGAGGCAAAGAAGAAGGAGATAAGAGAGGGAAAGAGGCCGGCTGGGCCAACTAAGATTCAAGAACTGACTAAAGAGAAAGAGAAAGAACCTGAACCTATTCAAAAGAAAGATGAAATTCAAGAAAGTATTCAAGAGGCTGACAAAGAAAAGAAGAAGAAAAAGAAGAGAACTCCAAAGGCTGTATTAATTTCTGAGTTGGAAAGGAAAAATGATGCATGAGATATATTTAATGACATTTTACTGAAGAGCCAAGTGACCATGTCCTTGGAGCAGGTCTTCTCCATAGCGAAGCCTGAGTTCAAGGATAGTTTTATAAAGTTGGTTAAGAGAAAGAGGTTTCCACTACCTGAAGATATAGAGATGGAAGAAGCACCTGAAGATATTCAAGTGACAAATGAAGCAGCTACATTGAGTGATACATCTGATGATGATGATGAGGTTGTCAGGTGTCATAAAAATTCTCTAGGTCCTATCATACCTGATGATGAAATGAGGAAGATAGAAAGTGAGTTTAGCAGGACCTTTTGGGCGAGAGGAACTCCAGAGATGAAGATAAAGTTAGGGAGCAACGAGGAGTCATGTTTTGCTCTGGCCTTGATTGACTCAGGATCAGAGATAAATGTGATTTCTAAGAAGCTCTATGATAAGTTTAGGTGGCCGATTGATAAAGATCATGGATGGAGGATGAGGACAGCGGATAATGGTTCAAGAGCACTGCTTGGGGCATGCGCCTTTGTGCCTGTGACCATAGGAGGGATTTCTGAGGAATTTCACTTCTTCGTCCAGGACCATTGTTCATATGAGGCTATCCTTGGGCAGCCCTTTATAGCTGAGGTAAGAATGGAGACTAAGGCCATGGGTGATGGATCTGCATATGCACGAATCCGTTCTAGATCTAGCCTTCATTCTTTGCAAGTGATGATTGTGTGTCCAAATCACTCCAGGAATAGAAAGAATATAAGAAAGAAACCTATTAATTCACATGACCATGATGAGTGTATGCCTGTTGGAGAGTATGGAGCTTCTGCTGATCAAAATTTCTGTTAGGATCCACTGTTGAGCGAGACAATAGTGGGAGTTGGTTTGATGTCTCGCATGACTTTGTACATAGTTTTGAAAGTTTTTCTATTTATTCATCTGCATTCAAGTTGCTATGCTTACAGAAAGAAAATGTTTCAAATAAATTCAGAAAAGTTCATGAGAGATACTATAAGGATTTAGGAATGATGTTACCTGATGGGAAGATTGAAGATGTGATCCAGTTGGAGAGAAGTTTGACTACTCTGGAAGAGCTTGAGCAAGCATTGGAGAGAAGCAAGAAGTCAGAAATCATTATGCTCAGCTCTATCCAAGAGTATGAGATGATTAAGGAGTTTATGAGAGAGCATGAAGTAAGTGTAAATACAAAGTATAAGACTGTGGATAAGAAAGTGAAGCCTATAGCTCAGCCATTGCCAGAAGATAGTCATAAGAAATATCTGCGAGTGTCAGATGACCCTATGCTGAGACGAAGAGAGCTCATAGGGCATCACTTTACTGATGAGACTATTAAAGAGATCAAATTTGGAGAGAAATTGTTTCTGAGAAAAGAAGAAAAACAGAAATTTATTGAAGTTATTAAGAAACATGAAAAAGCATTTGCACTTTTTTCGCATGAGATAGGGTGCGCAGACCCGAAACAAGTACCTCCTATGATTATCTTTACAGTGCCACATATACCATGGAATATCCGGCCTATACCAGTCCCAAAAGCTCACTTACCTGAGATGATGAGGCTGCTGAAGGAAAAGATTTCCATGCGGATATTGGAACCCTCCTCGGCTCCATATTCGAATAGGTGGTTTACTGTGCCTAAGAAAAATGGGAAGCTTCGTTTCATTCAGGATCTGCAACCTGTGAATAAAGTCACAATTAGAAACGTAGGGACAGGACCCATAGTGGATGAATTTGCTGAAGCATTTGCTGGGCATTCCATATACTCTATGGGTGATCTATATTCAGGTTATGACCAGTTTCAGTTGGCTATGGAGAGTAGAGACATCAAGACCATGAGGACTCCACTGGGCCTTGTACGCATGTGTACTTTGCCGCAGGGAGCGACGAATTCTGTGGCTCACATGATGAATGCCATGAATCTGGTTTTACGAGACTTTATACCATCTATGACTATGCCATTCATTGATGATGTTCTAATAAAGGGATGTGAGGAAAGAGTGAAAGATGTGAGTTTAGATGCTTCAGGATGTAGAAAGTTTGTGAGAGATCATATTGTTGATTGTGAGAAGATCTTTGAGAGATTTGAAGATGTGGGGCTAACACTTTCTTTAGAGAAATCGGTTTTTGGCGTTGATGAGGTCCTCATTGTAGGACATCTGTGTGGACATTATGGCCGCAAGCCGTACCCGCAGAAAGTTGAGGCCATTAGCAGGATCTCTGAGGTGTGTCGTAATGTCAGTGAGGTGAGAAGGTTTCTAGGAGCCTGTGTATTCTATGTGATATGGATTCCTCACTTTGCTCACGTTGCGAACCCCTTATACGATCTCCTGAGAAAGAGAAAGAAGTTTGTATGGACAGAGAAACAGTCGAGAGCTATGCATAAACTGAAGCAGCTGCTAATTGAAGCTCCAATTCTAAAGCTTGTTGACTATTCAGGTCAGAGACCTATCATTTTGATCGTTGATACCAGTCCTATTGGCATAGGTTGGGTCATAGGGCAAGATGATGATGAGGGGCAGAGATATGCAGTGTGCTTTGGTGCTAAGATCCTACATGATACCCAAAGAAAATATCCAAAGATTAAGAGAGAGTTATGGGGATTAGTGACTGCTTTAAAGAGCGATAAAGAGTATTTCATTGGGGCGAATGTGATAGTTGAGACTGACTGTCTTCCACTGATTGGCATGATTGCAAATTGTTCATATCCGAATATTGCTATGCTTAGATGGATCTCCTATATAAAGTTTATAAATCCTGCATTTGTACACATAGCTGGGAAGTTGAATACAGTTGCTGATATGCTTTCAAGAGCGAAATTTGATTATGAGTCTGATGAAGATGATGAGGTAGAGAGAGATACACATATGATGAGATATGATCCATTGGTGTATGTTTATGAGCAGTTCCGTGAGAGTGAGTATGATGGTGAGTGGAGAGATATAGGGAGATATCTGAGTACTCTGAAACCTTCCCCAGGCTGGTCCACAAATAAGTATAGATCCATCAGGAAAAAGTCTTACAACTTTTTCTTGAAGGACGGGCTTATTTGGCGACACGCTAAAGGCAAGGTGAAGAGTCCACAGAGAGTACTAAGTTCGAGGAGTCTTCAGAGAAAAGTTATGAGAGAGATGCATGAGACCTTATGGGCAGGTCACAAAGGATTTTATGCTACATATGAGAAGATTAGGGAAGCCTACTGGTGGCCAGGGATTTATGTGAGTGTGAGAGGTTTTGTAGACACTTTTGCTACATGCCAAGTGCATTCATCAGTTAGGCATAGAGACCCATTACATCCGATTTACCCTCCTTGTATCCATTACAAGTGGGTGGTCGACCTTGTAACTATGCCCAAAGGGATAGATAAGATGAGATACATTGTACTTGCCAGAGAGGACTTGACCAACCATGTGGAAGGTCGAGCTCTTCGTACGAAGACTACTTATAATGTATGCAAATTCCTTTTAGAAGAAGTGATCTCGAGATTCGGATATGTTGAGAAAGTGGTTGCGGACAAGGCAGAGTTGGATGCGAGAGAGGCAAAAGAGTTCTTTGATCGTCATGGAATTCGATTGTCTCTCACCACTGCCTATAATCCAGAGGCAAATGGGAAAATCGAGAGAGGTCACCCTTCCATCGTGAAGGCGATCTCTAAGGCTTGCAGCGATGACATCAAGCAGTGGCCTAGGTTTCTTCCATTCGCGCTATGGGCTGATAAGATGACTTACACTCGGTCCACAGGATTCATGCCTGCTGAATTGATGTATTGTCAGAAGCCAATCTTCCCCATCCAGACTCAGATAGTGACATGGTTGACGCTCCCATGGAATGATGGTATGACGAGAGAAGAGTTATTATCATTGAGAATAAAGCAGTTAGAACAAGGAAATGAAAAGTTGAAAGAAGCAGTCCAAAAATTGAAGGAGTCAAGGCTAAAGAATAAGATCTATTTTGACAAAACCCATCGACTCAGACCACGTAGGATTGAGGTAGATGATTGGGTGTTGGTGTACGACAGTACATTCGATACTCAGTACGATGCTAAGAAGAAATTAACCAAACGATGGTTTGGGCCGTATGTGGTGACGTCTGTGTTTGAAAATGGTACGTATGCACTTCGTGAGTTAGACAGTACTCCTTTGATAAAATTATTCAAGAAAAGAAATGAAGCGGATTATGAGATTGAGCAAGAACTTTTGGAGGGAACTGATGACATTGAGGCTGATGCTGATGAAGAATGATAGATCATGAAGATAAAGAAAAGCTGGATCAAAATGAAGAAAAATGACCAGGTGAAACGTTTCTGATTTGAGATGTGTTTTCTTTCTGTTAGAGCATATGCATTGCATTGATGTGTGTGATAAAGATATGTATGAGTTTATGAAAATCATGTAGAATGAAGATAACAAATATCTATTATGGGTTTGCATGAAGCATGAATGACTAGGAAATTATATGAGTGAGATCAGTTAGCAGACTAGAGACTTTTGGGAGTGAAAGCTTGGGAATGTGATGACATGCTTAGACCGAGTGCATGTATATACTGATTGATTTGAACACTTAGTGAGTGGGAAACTTTGGATCTTACTATTTGTTTCTTATGAGATCTTACCTCCATATGGATCGTGATATAAAGAAACATTCATACTCATGCCAGCTGTATATGTGCGTGTATGTCGTTGGTGCGCTACGATGGGCTAGTAGGCGGGTGGAACCACCTTGGTCGGGTGATCAAGGCCACGAGCCGTAGCTAGTTTCGTCGTAGGCCTGACCTATCTGTTGTCATGCGCCTGTATGGGTCGGTAGGCAGGTGGAGTCACTCTGATCGGGTGGTCAGAGCCACGAGCTGACGTCGATTTCATGCAGGGCTGATGTTGTGTATGTCGTGCGCTATATCGGGTCGGCAGATAGGTGGAATAAACTTGGCCGGGTGGACAAGTCCATGAGTCGCACCCGATTTCGACATAGGCCGATTTGTGAAAAATAAAAGATAAAAAGAAATGCTGAGCTGAGATGAAGAGGAAAAGAAAAAGAAAAAGAAAAATGAAAAAGAAAGAGAAAAAGAAAGAAAGATCTAATGGAGAGTTGGACAAGTAGGAGATAAATAGTGGGAATCGAGGTATATTCTATAAACTGAGTTAGTAGAAACATATGTATATGCTAGTACTTAGAATGAGCAGTTGGATTTGAACCAGTTGAACGAACAAAAGATCTAGAAAGCCAACGATTTATTCATGTGATTACTTGTCAGATTGCAGACGCAGAAACATAATATGATGTTTGTGAAGCTTGAATCTACCTAATTTTCTAAAATTTATACTAACCTTTATAAAAATTGCATGACTGCATGAGATCGTGATTTGAGTTTTGAAAAGAAAAAGATAAAAAGTGTAAAGAGATTTTAAAAGAACCCTGATACTTTTCTGTTGGATCTTGCAGGTTGGCCCATCGGGACGATGTGCAGGTTTAGCGGGGGCGAATGTCGGGATGAAATCCCGCAGGGAGTGTGCACTGAGTTTTTTTCAAAAGTTCATTGTTTTTGAGTTTTTGTGTGATGTTTTTGATCGAGAGAGTGGTATATTTTGGCCGAATCAATTGATTGTGTGATGCGAAAAACAAGTTTGAGATGTGTGTTAGATCCGCGTATATAAACAACAGACATTAGACCCATAAAAACCTAGGTTTGACCCTTCAAAACCCCTAAAAATGTGGTTTTATCCCCCTGAAAATGAACTCGAACCCTTGGAAACCCTTGGAGTTTAGGCCAAAATTGTAAATAAATCCTTGAATTGGCGAGCTTGAGATAATTGTGAGCAAACGCCTAATTTTCCCGATCAAAAACCCTAGGTTGGACCCTTGGAAATGGCGGTTTTTATAGGTCAAACCCTAAAAACCAATTGAATTGTAATTATCCAGTGTGAAATCAAAAGCATAGTGCAAGGAAAAATTAAAAAGTTTGCCAAAAGTAGAAAGTTCATTGAGGAGGTTAGAACGTTCTAGAAGGAAGTCCTAGGGAGGGACCTATAAATAAGTCCAAACTCATTTGTTTCTACCCCCATCCTGTGGATTGCCCTTGTGGATCGTCTCCTCCAGGTTATTGCGGTTTCTGGTTATCTGAAGTAAAGAGAAGGAAGGCCATTGCTGAGGGTACCTGAAATAAAGAGCGGATTGAAGACCTGAAGAAAAGCTTGGACTGCGAAGACCGAAGCGGAATCCCGTAGGCGATTTCTCGCACTGTAGGGAGGGATCTAGTATACACTAGCCGGCCTGCACTGTAGCGGCGGCTTTCATATTGTATCATCGCACCGCACTATAGCGGTTTTATTGTACCATCGGCCCGCACTGTAGCGGCCTGTTTGTATCATTCATTTTATTGGAGGCTTCAGTTCCGTTTTCGATTGTATCTTCGAGCTTGATCTACATCACGTGTTTCACTGCGGTATCCAATCGTCTCTTTCCGACGCCCACGGTCCCACGTCTCGACACTTCCGAGGGGCAAGGGTCCCACACGTACGAGGATTGCGCACGCTTCGGAGAGCACAGGTGAGGCGCCCAGCGCGTAGACGCCGCTCGCAGGACAGCGGGAACAGCGCACCAGAGAGGGGCCTGATCCAACCCCAGACGCCGGCTTCCCGCCACGACCTCCTTCTTCCCGACAATGTCCTATAGAAACTAGCCAACCCAAGAAAAGAACAAACATCATTGACTGATTGTGGTGTAGGCCATTCTACTATAACTCTAATCTTTTTCGGATCCACATGCACACCTTCACTTGAAATAATATGTCCTAAATATTCTAGCTTACATTGAAAGAAGTAACTCTTTTCAGGATTAGCATAAAGTGTGTTCTCTCGTAACAAATGAAAAACTGTTTCAAGATGCTTTTCATGTTCACTATCATTCTTACTGTAAACAAGTATATCATCAAAAATACAAGAACAAAAGCTTGATAATCAAGAAAAATATTATTCATCATTCGTGCGAATGTAGCAGGGGGACTAGTAAGTCCAAAGGGCATTACCATAACTTCATAATGGTCAGTTTGAGTTCTAAATGCAGTCTTAAAAATATCACTTTGTGTCATACGAATCTGATGGTAACCAGATTTAAGATCAATTTTACTAAAGACACGAGCTCCTCGTAACTTATCTAAGAGATCATCTATTTGAGGAATAGGGTATCTATTCTTTATTGTGATCTTGTTAAGGCTCTATAATCAAGCCACATTCGATAAGTTTTATTCTTCTTCTCAACTAAGAGAACTGGTGCTCCAAATGGGGAAGAACTAGGCCTTATAAGTCCTTTTTGTAGTAGGCCTTTTACTTGATTTTCTATTTCCTTTTGATGTAGTGGGCCATGTCTATAAGGTGCTTTATGAGGAGGAGAACTACCAGGGACTAAGTCTATGCTATGGTCAAAGGATCCTCAAGAGGGTGGTAGTTCAGAGGGATACTCAGACATAAAACAATCCTTATAAGTACTCATGAAAGGTTTATATGCATCAGGAAGTGTATGAGTATAATCATTGATGACATTGACAAAAACAATGCATGAATTGAATCCTTTCCTAAATGCACGCTTTACTTGAGTGTGACTAATTAATGGAAATGGCTGGAAATCATGCCATGCAAACAAACTAATGACTTGACCTTTAAATGCAAAGTTAAAGGTATGTGCATGGTAGTCTTTTGCCACAGAGTGGGGCATATTTGCTTTTCCGGTAATGCCATTTGGGCTTACAAATGCTCCTGCAACCTTCCAAAGATTGATGTGCCATGTGTTTAAAGAGTTCTTGAGGAAGAATTCAGAAGTCTATGTGGATGATCTTTTTGCTCATTCCAACATTAGATAGACACATATACTTGAACTCAGGCAAATCTTTGACAAATGTAGAGAATATCAAGTCTGCCTGAACCTAGAAAAGTGTGTTTTCATGGTCAGGCAAGGCAAGATTCTAGGACACACATAGTGTCAAAGAACGGTATATCCACTGACGAAGAGAAAGTGAGAGCTATCGCAGAACTACCTAGGCCAAAGAATGTCAAGGAAGTGCAAGCTTTCATGGGGTATTGTGGTTATTACTGACGTTTCATACACATGTATGCCATCATTGCAAAGCCTCTGTATGGACTTTTGACAAACTTTGAGTGGGCTGATGAATGTGAGAAATCTTTCAATGAGCTTAAATGGCGATTGTTTTAAGCACCAATCTTGACTACACCGGATTGGAACAAGCCATTCCATGTCCATGTGGATGCATCCAATTATGCTATTGGGTGTGTACTTGCACAACCTACGGGTAATATGGATCTTCCAATTGCCTATGCTAGTAGACAGTTAAATGCAGCTGAACGAAATTATACCACTATTGAGAGCAAAGGGTTAGGCATGGTATATGCAGTTAAAAAGTTTAGACACTATTTGCTTGAAAATAAGTTTAAATTTTTTACTGATAATCAAGCTCTGCTTTACTTGGTAAACAAGCCATGCAATACAAGGAGATTAGTAAGATGGTTCCTCTTACTAATGGAATATGACTTTGAGGTAGTGGTGAGGAAAGGCAAGACTCATTTGAGAGCAGATCATCTCTCGAGGCTCACATCCGGAGAGGCCCCACAAGGAGTATCAGATGATCTTCCTAATGCTTACTTGTTTAATTTGGAAGTTGTACCATAGTGGGCCAAGACCTTAGTGCCAGTACTAACATATGGGCCTAAACATCCAGTAGTCAACGCTCAAGATAGGGAGGTAGTAAAGGCCCAAAAGTACCATATCATGGCAGGAAGTATGTACAAACACACAGATCAAGGAATATTAGCTTTTTGTGTGGAAGAGGATGAGTACGCGAAATGGTTGCAATTAGCCCATGTTGGTGCATTAGAGAAACACTACTCGAGACAAAGAACTTTACAAACACTAAAGAGACTCCGAGTGCATTGGCCAACTATGGAAGCAGATGTCCATAAGATGTGCAAGGAATGCCCAATCTGCCGCACTAAACCACCAGTGGAACATGCCACTCTTTATAGAGTGTCTTTAGTGCCAGATTGAAGTGAACCATTAGTAGCCTTCCTAAGAACGAAAACATTCCCTCAGGAGATGACATTGGCTAGAAAAAGGAGATTAGAACAAGAAGCTAGATACGGATTGCCAATAGAGTTAGTGAGTGATAGAGGCATGCACTTCTTGAATGAAGTCATAGAAAACCTTCTCCAAGAATTCTTGGTGATACATAAGAAGTCTACCCCCTATCATCCACAAGCTAATGGACAAGCTGAGAGCACAAATAAAATTCTATGCAATGTATTGACAAAATTGGTTAATAGTAAATGCTCTGACTGGGACAAAAAGTTACACCATGTTGTTTGGGCATACAGAGTTGCCTATAAAACTGTACTCCAAGCCACACCCTTTCAGATGGTGTTCGGCCAAAATGCAATACTACCATTGGACTTTTTGATACCTACATTGAAAGTATCACAAGAGCATGACTCGACAGGCGATGAGCTCTCCTCTAGAATCCTCGATCTTGAACAATTAGGTGAAACACGATTGAGAGCTACAGCAGGAATTTATGCAGCCAAAAAAAGGCAAAAAGCATATTTTGACGCACATGTGAAGGATAAGGGCTTGAAAGTAGGAGACCTAGTCCTAGTCTACACCTTGAAGCAACATGCACGGAAGTTAGAGAAGAGAGGCTATGGACCAATTATTATCAATAGGATCTCCACAAGTGGATCAGTTCAACTAGCCACTCTAGAAGGCAATATTCTACCAAGTTACATAAGTGGATGTAGAGTCAAGTTATATCAAGAATCCCTCATGGAGGAGATGTTAAATTGACTCAATACTGCAAAGAAACGTAAAGAAAAGGAAAAGTGAATTCGAGAGGAAGCACAGGCAGAAGCTTTAGAATGCATCCGACGAATGAAATTGAGAAGACAAGGTAGAGATCAGCCTATGCCTGACACTCAAGAATCTCTAGCTTATCACATGGCCATGTGCGAGGTTTCAGGTGAACATTCCCATAGGATAGTTGATCGACGACCTTTTGTGACCCTAGAAGTAGGACAGGGGGAGAGTTCAAAGACCGTGAGAGCTTTAATTGACTCAGGAGCAGCCACTAGTGCACTTCGACTTTCTTACTGCCAAGAATTGCAATTGAAGGTGAGTCCTATAGAGGCATATCTCATAGGGTTAGGAGGCATGGGGACCCCTTGCATAGGAGAGGTGGAACTTCCCCTCGACATTCAAGAGGTTCTAATGGTAGTCGAAATTGTTGGTGCATTTTGCCCAAGCCTACATGCTTGATATGCTTGATATTATCCTCATTTGTAAGTCACATGAGTAGTCATGTGAACACCTCTTGTAAAAGAGTACATTTTATCTCTTGTAAATGGAAAAAGAAAAAAGGAAAAGGATGGCTTACCTCATCCATGATGTAAAAGCAAATTCGTGGCTCCAACTACCAAAATCACGAATTTTTGAGCTGAGGGAATCTCTCCTAACTTTGGGGATCACTTTTAGGTGGAGCCATTCGAATTCGAATTCAAAACTCCCTCCAAGAATTGCTATAAAAGGAGCAAGAAGGAAGAGGCGATTAGCAAGCCTTGTACGTGACCACTTCATGTCATTTTGTAGAGATTGAAGAGCTTACTCCATAGCTCTATCATTCTACTCCCATTGTGCAAAGATTCATTGCCAATGTGGTTGTAATCATATGTGAATCTATACATTTATTATCATCTACCTCTCTGTTTTGTTCTCTGCTATACTCACTCAGAACAGTAACTTCAGAAGGTCATATCTCGAGTTTTACTGAACCTTTTTCAGTGTTTTAAAGTGCGTTGGATAGCTCTCACTGTCTAGTTTCTACCTATAAATTTTCAAGGTCATTGGATTTATACTTTTGGAGATATCTGCATTTTACTGCTTACTGGTCTATCTCTGCAGAGCCCCGAGAATTGTGGGAATGTTCCAGAACTTGATGAAACTTGTTCTCAGTGCTCAGTCCATCATTTGAAGTGTTTTAACTTGGAATAGGAAGCTTGCTAAGTCTATTTGCTATGCCCAAAAGGAATTTTTCTAATTCCTTCCAGGTTGAGAGCACTGTTCATTTTTTCCAGCAGGTGTATGTCCAAAAATAGCAAGTTTTGGGAGCTAGTCATTTCGCAACTTGTCGGTCTTGACTTAAACTTTTGGGATACATGTTCCAAAGTACTTGGCTGATATTTTGGTGGATTTAGGAAGCTCAAAGGGTCTACTAATCAACTCTGAAGTCTCAGTTGGCTGGTGTGAAGCTGGTTGTAGCGGCACCTACTCATCTTTGGATTGCATCCACCATCTCTCTTCACAGTGGTATCAGAGCATAGTCAAGCAACATGGGAGATGGATTTCCATCAACAATTGACAAATTGGATCGAAACAACTATCCGGCATGGTCTCTAAGGATGGAGGCTTACCTTCAAGGGAGGAATCTATATGGATTCATATCCGGAGATGAAGCAATGCCAACCATGAGGAACAAAGGGCAACCATCACATGAAGAAGTGGAAGGACTTTCGAATTGGTGTTCGAAGGATGCACTTGCAAGGTCCTATATTCTAAACTCAATCTCTGATTTTCTTTTACCTCATGTCAAGGGATGCAAGACATCAAGAGAAACCTGGAATGCACTTGCTTCTTTCTTCTCTTCCAACACTCGAGCAAGGAAGAACCAATTGTGGATGGAGTTCACAACAATGAAGAAAAGCCCGAAGCAAAATGTGACTGATTATGTCACAAAGATGAAGGAGATTTCCGACCAACTTGGAAGCATTGGAGAGGTAATTGAAGAGGAGCAAATCATAAGACAAATCATGAATGGAATCAAAGCAGACGACAAGTGGGAGTCATTCACAACAGCCATGGATTTATACATGGATATGCATGTACCCGACCTCAACACACTCATGGGCCAACTCTTCACTCATGAAGCAAAGATTAGCAAAGGTGGTGAGTCCTCAAGAGGTAATCAAACTTCTGCCTTATATTCTGATAAAGCTAAGGTCAAGGACAAGTCAAAGAATAGAAAGAATGAAGATGAAGGAAGCTCTTTCCAAGCAAACTTTGCAGGTAGAGGACGAGCTAGAGGAAGAGGCAGAAGTGGAAAGCAAGGCAGGGGGAGATTCCAATCATCTCAACCTTGCAACATATGTGGCTTATCTAACCATACTACTGAAGAATGTTTCAGGAACCCGAGGAACTCAAGAGGAAGAGGATTCAATAGAGGTGGCTATGGATCAAATAGAGGCAGGTACAATGGAGGCTACAACAACAACTACTACAACAACAATTACAACAACAACAACAACTATCAAAGTGGCCATAGAGGAAGAAGAGATTACAATAACTATGCAGAGGACCAAAGTCAAGAAGATTCATTATTGATTATGAATCTATCAACAAAGAAGGGTAAGGATGATGATCACATATTTTACATTGATTCGGGATGCTCGAACCATGTAGCAGGAAATGTGGCTTTACTTTCTGATTTGGAAGATCCTCATAACAAGCATGAAGTGCAGACAGGAGATGACACAAAGCACTCAGTGGAGAAGATAGGTAATGTGAAGACATCAGATGGGAATATGAACCTCTTAAGCAAAGTCTTGTATGTCCCTACAATTACCAAAAATTTAATAAGTGTTGGACAGATTGTTGAAAAAGGATTGCAGGTTAGATTCAATCGATTTGGAGCATATGTTGAAGACCCAAGGCAAGGCTTTCGAAGGATTGCCAAAGGAGAAAAGACAGGAAGGCTTTTCACTTTTGAAGTGGAAGATACAAAGAACATAGCTTTGTTTAGCTATGGATCTCAAACTCTAACAGAGTTGGAGATATGGCACAAAAGGCTTGCTCACATTGGTGAGAGGACACTCAAACAGATTTGCAGGGACCAAAGTGTACTTGGTTTGCCTAATATCACAAGGCAACACATGATTTATAAGTGTGAAGCTTGTCAACTCGGCAAGGCTCATAGACAACCTTTCAATAAGAAAGGATATATGTATCAAAATCCTTTGGATCTAGTGCACACGGATGTGTGGGGTCCAAGTAAGGAGCCATCTATATCAGGCTCAAGATATTATGTGTCTTTCATAGATGATTGTAGCAGGTGGACCATTCTGTTTTTCATGAAGCACAAGGATGAAGTGTTTAATTGCTTTAAGAAGTATATTGCTCTTGTTGAAAATCAAACAGGTAGGACTTTGAAAAGACTCAGATCAGATGGTGGAGGAGAATACTTCTCTTCTGAATTTGATGCCTTCTTGCATGAAAGAGGCATTAAAAGGGAAGTCACTACAAGGTATACACCTGAACTCAATGGTGTAGCAGAGAGGAGGAATAGAGCTATCGTCGAAGCTGCAAGGTCCATGCTCAACGAAAAGGGATTGCCGAACTACCTATGGGCAGAGGCTGTGTCGACAGCCACATATCTCATAAATAGACTTCCATCTAAGTCACTAGATGGAACCACTCCATATGAAGTGTGGAATGGAAGAAGACCTAGTCTAGAGCATTGTAAAATCTTTGGATGCTTAGCCTATGCTCACATTCCTTCTCAAGTAAGAGGGAAATTGGATCCCAAGGCAGAGAAGTGTGTATTCATTGGTTATGATCAAAACCAAAAAGGATATAGATTGTACAATCCAACCAATAAAGGATTTTCTGTGAGTAGAGATGTAATTTTTGATGAAAACAAATCATGGTTTGATGATGACAGGAAAGTGAAGCTGCCATATGACTTGGATGAAGATTTTCCATCACTTCAACCAAAGGAGCCAAAGCAGATTGAAGAAAGTGATTCGGAGATTGACCTAGAAGACTTGGAAAGACTAAAGCTATGGAAGAACAAAGGTAAAGCAAAGATGCAGGATGCTACATATGGACCCGAGAGCTCACATCAACCACTTAGAAGGTCTTCGAGGGAGAAGAAGAAACCAGAGAGGTTTGGTTATGATACTTCTTTGGTCACCAAGCACTCAATCTACATTGCAAAGGATTCAACCAATGAAGAACCTACCACATTTGAAGAAGCACAAAGCAAGAAAGCTTGGAGAGATGCAATGGATGAAGAAATGGAAGCCTTGAAGGAGAATGACACTTGGGAGCTTGTACCTAACAAGCCATCTATGAAGATAATCGGATCTCGATGGATATACAAAATCAAGAAGAATCCAGATGGAAGTATAAATAGACACAAAGCAAGGTTAGTTGCTAAAGGGTTTGCTCAAACCCATGGTATTGATTATGAGGAGACTTTCTCTCCTGTTGCAAAAATGCCTACAATTAGGGTTCTCATAAGTCTTGCTGCATCTAGAAATTGGAATCTTTATCAACTTGATGTAAAGAATGCCTTCTTGAATGGATGGATTTCTGAGGAAGTGTATATGGCACAACCTCCTGGATATGAGGATGCACATCATCCTAACTATGTATGCAAACTAAAGAAAGCTTTGTATGGATTGAAGCAAGCTCCAAGAGCTTGGAATTTCAGATTGGTTACTTATTTGCAGGACCAAGGATTCAAAGCTAGCAAGGCGGATACCTCTTTGTTCATAAAGAGGAATGGATCTGAAGTGATCTATTTATGTGTGTATGTTGATGATATTATTATCACAGGCAATGATCTTGAAGGAATCAAACAGGTAAAGAGTCAAATGAAGGAGGAGTTCAAAATAAGTGACCTCGGACCACTCACTTATTTTCTTGGATTGGAGTTGATCTACACAGATTCAGGTATATACATCACACAAAGGAAGTATGTCCATGACATGCTCGTCAAGTTCAAGATGGAAAATACAAAGTGTGCAGGTACACCTATGGAGCAAAATCATAAGCTTAGTGCTTATGAAGGAGAGCCAATTGAAGACATCACAAGCTATCAAAGCTTGGTTGGAAGTTTGAACTATGCAACACTCACAAGGGTGGATATATGCTATAGTGTTAGCATATTGAGTCAGTTTATGCATAAGCCGAGAAGACCACATATGGAAGCGGCCAAGCGAGTCCTCAAGTACCTAAAGGGGACCATGAATGAAGGTTTGTTCTATTCATATACTTCAGATATTGAGCTAAAGGTCTACTCAGATGCAGATTGGGCCGGATCTAAAGATGATAGAAGAAGCACATCAGGGTATATATCATTTGCAGGTTCAAAAATCATTTCTTGGTCATCGAAGAAGCAACCAACCGTGGCATTATCTTCTACTGAAGCTGAATATAGAGGTTTGGCTAATGCAACTCAAGAAATCATGTGGTTAAAATCTTTGTACACAGATCTTGGACTTCATTCTTCAACACCTCACATTTTTGGTGACAACACAAGCTCACTACATCTAGCAGCTAATCCGGTATACCATGCTAGAACCAAGCATATTGAAGTCCACTACCATTATGTAAGGGAGAAGCTATTGAGCAAGGATATTCAACTATCCTATGTCTCTACAGATATGCAATGTGCAGACATGTTGACGAAAGCTCTTGATGGTACGAAATTAAGTAGATTCAAGTTGATGATTGGTTTGCAGGAAATCAAGGACAATTGAAGACTTATTTGGAGGCCAAGCATGTTAGGCTTGAGGGGGAGCTGTTGGTGCATTTTGCCCAAGCCTACATGCTTGATATGCTTGATATTATCCTCATTTGTAAGTCACATGAGTAGTCATGTGAACACCTCTTGTAAAAGAGTACATTTTATCTCTTGTAAATGGAAAAAGAAAAAAGGAAAAGGATGGCTTACCTCATCCATGATGTAAAAGCAAATTCGTGGCTCCAACTACCAAAATCACGAATTTTTGAGCTGAGGGAATCTCTCCTAACTTTGGGGATCACTTTTAGGTGGAGCCATTCGAATTCGAATTCAAAACTCCCTCCAAGAATTGCTATAAAAGGAGCAAGAAGGAAGAGGCGATTAGCAAGCCTTGTACGTGACCACTTCATGTCATTTTGTAGAGATTGAAGAGCTTACTCCATAGCTCTATCATTCTACTCCCATTGTGCAAAGATTCATTGCCAATGTGGTTGTAATCATATGTGAATCTATACATTTATTATCATCTACCTCTCTGTTTTGTTCTCTGCTATACTCACTCAGAACAGTAACTTCAGAAGGTCATATCTCGAGTTTTACTAAACCTTTTTCAGTGTTTTAAAGTGCGTTGGATAGCTCTCACTGTCTAGTTTCTACCTATAAATTTTCAAGGTCATTGGATTTACACTTTTGGAGATATCTGCATTTTACTGCTTACTGGTCTATCTCTGCAGAGCCCCGAGAATTGTGGGAATGTTCCAGAACTTGATGAAACTTGTTCTCAGTGCTCAGTCCATCATTTGAAGTGTTTTAACTTGGAATAGGAAGCTTGCTAAGTCTATTTGCTATGCCCAAAAGGAATTTTTCTAATTCCTTCCAGGTTGAGAGCACTGTTCATTTTTTCCAGCAGGTGTATGTCCAAAAATAGCAAGTTTTGGGAGCTAGTCATTTCGCAACTTGTCGGTCTTGACTTAAACTTTTGGGATACATGTTCCAAAGTACTTGGCTGATATTTTGGTGGATTTAGGAAGCTCAAAGGGTCTACTAATCAACTCTGAAGTCTCAGTTGGCTGGTGTGAAGCTGGTTGTAGCGGCACCTACTCATCTTTGGATTGCATCCACCATCTCTCTTCACAGTGGTATCAGAGCATAGTCAAGCAACATGGGAGATGGATTTCCATCAACAATTGACAAATTGGATCGAAACAACTATCCGGCATGGTCTCTAAGGATGGAGGCTTACCTTCAAGGGAGGAATCTATATGGATTCATATCCGGAGATGAAGCAATGCCAACCATGAGGAACAAAGGGCAACCATCACATGAAGAAGTGGAAGGACTTTCGAATTGGTGTTCGAAGGATGCACTTGCAAGGTCCTATATTCTAAACTCAATCTCTGATTTTCTTTTACCTCATGTCAAGGGATGCAAGACATCAAGAGAAACCTGGAATGCACTTGCTTCTTTCTTCTCTTCCAACACTCGAGCAAGGAAGAACCAATTGTGGATGGAGTTCACAACAATGAAGAAAAGCCCGAAGCAAAATGTGACTGATTATGTCACAAAGATGAAGGAGATTTCCGACCAACTTGGAAGCATTGGAGAGGTAATTGAAGAGGAGCAAATCATAAGACAAATCATGAATGGAATCAAAGCAGACGACAAGTGGGAGTCATTCACAACAGCCATGGATTTATACATGGATATGCATGTACCCGACCTCAACACACTCATGGGCCAACTCTTCACTCATGAAGCAAAGATTAGCAAAGGTGGTGAGTCCTCAAGAGGTAATCAAACTTCTGCCTTATATTCTGATAAAGCTAAGGTCAAGGACAAGTCAAAGAATAGAAAGAATGAAGATGAAGGAAGCTCTTTCCAAGCAAACTTTGCAGGTAGAGGACGAGCTAGAGGAAGAGGCAGAAGTGGAAAGCAAGGCAGGGGGAGATTCCAATCATCTCAACCTTGCAACATATGTGGCTTATCTAACCATACTACTGAAGAATGTTTCAGGAACCCGAGGAACTCAAGAGGAAGAGGATTCAATAGAGGTGGCTATGGATCAAATAGAGGCAGGTACAATGGAGGCTACAACAACAACTACTACAACAACAATTACAACAACAACAACAACTATCAAAGTGGCCATAGAGGAAGAAGAGATTACAATAACTATGCAGAGGACCAAAGTCAAGAAGATTCATTATTGATTATGAATCTATCAACAAAGAAGGGTAAGGATGATGATCACATATTTTACATTGATTCGGGATGCTCGAACCATGTAGCAGGAAATGTGGCTTTACTTTCTGATTTGGAAGATCCTCATAACAAGCATGAAGTGCAGACAGGAGATGACACAAAGCACTCAGTGGAGAAGATAGGTAATGTGAAGACATCAGATGGGAATATGAACCTCTTAAGCAAAGTCTTGTATGTCCCTACAATTACCAAAAATTTAATAAGTGTTGGACAGATTGTTGAAAAAGGATTGCAGGTTAGATTCAATCGATTTGGAGCATATGTTGAAGACCCAAGGCAAGGCTTTCGAAGGATTGCCAAAGGAGAAAAGACAGGAAGGCTTTTCACTTTTGAAGTGGAAGATACAAAGAACATAGCTTTGTTTAGCTATGGATCTCAAACTCTAACAGAGTTGGAGATATGGCACAAAAGGCTTGCTCACATTGGTGAGAGGACACTCAAACAGATTTGCAGGGACCAAAGTGTACTTGGTTTGCCTAATATCACAAGGCAACACATGATTTATAAGTGTGAAGCTTGTCAACTCGGCAAGGCTCATAGACAACCTTTCAATAAGAAAGGATATATGTATCAAAATCCTTTGGATCTAGTGCACACGGATGTGTGGGGTCCAAGTAAGGAGCCATCTATATCAGGCTCAAGATATTATGTGTCTTTCATAGATGATTGTAGCAGGTGGACCATTCTGTTTTTCATGAAGCACAAGGATGAAGTGTTTAATTGCTTTAAGAAGTATATTGCTCTTGTTGAAAATCAAACAGGTAGGACTTTGAAAAGACTCAGATCAGATGGTGGAGGAGAATACTTCTCTTCTGAATTTGATGCCTTCTTGCATGAAAGAGGCATTAAAAGGGAAGTCACTACAAGGTATACACCTGAACTCAATGGTGTAGCAGAGAGGAGGAATAGAGCTATCGTCGAAGCTGCAAGGTCCATGCTCAACGAAAAGGGATTGCCGAACTACCTATGGGCAGAGGCTGTGTCGACAGCCACATATCTCATAAATAGACTTCCATCTAAGTCACTAGATGGAACCACTCCATATGAAGTGTGGAATGGAAGAAGACCTAGTCTAGAGCATTGTAAAATCTTTGGATGCTTAGCCTATGCTCACATTCCTTCTCAAGTAAGAGGGAAATTGGATCCCAAGGCAGAGAAGTGTGTATTCATTGGTTATGATCAAAACCAAAAAGGATATAGATTGTACAATCCAACCAATAAAGGATTTTCTGTGAGTAGAGATGTAATTTTTGATGAAAACAAATCATGGTTTGATGATGACAGGAAAGTGAAGCTGCCATATGACTTGGATGAAGATTTTCCATCACTTCAACCAAAGGAGCCAAAGCAGATTGAAGAAAGTGATTCGGAGATTGACCTAGAAGACTTGGAAAGACTAAAGCTATGGAAGAACAAAGGTAAAGCAAAGATGCAGGATGCTACATATGGACCCGAGAGCTCACATCAACCACTTAGAAGGTCTTCGAGGGAGAAGAAGAAACCAGAGAGGTTTGGTTATGATACTTCTTTGGTCACCAAGCACTCAATCTACATTGCAAAGGATTCAACCAATGAAGAACCTACCACATTTGAAGAAGCACAAAGCAAGAAAGCTTGGAGAGATGCAATGGATGAAGAAATGGAAGCCTTGAAGGAGAATGACACTTGGGAGCTTGTACCTAACAAGCCATCTATGAAGATAATCGGATCTCGATGGATATACAAAATCAAGAAGAATCCAGATGGAAGTATAAATAGACACAAAGCAAGGTTAGTTGCTAAAGGGTTTGCTCAAACCCATGGTATTGATTATGAGGAGACTTTCTCTCCTGTTGCAAAAATGCCTACAATTAGGGTTCTCATAAGTCTTGCTGCATCTAGAAATTGGAATCTTTATCAACTTGATGTAAAGAATGCCTTCTTGAATGGATGGATTTCTGAGGAAGTGTATATGGCACAACCTCCTGGATATGAGGATGCACATCATCCTAACTATGTATGCAAACTAAAGAAAGCTTTGTATGGATTGAAGCAAGCTCCAAGAGCTTGGAATTTCAGATTGGTTACTTATTTGCAGGACCAAGGATTCAAAGCTAGCAAGGCGGATACCTCTTTGTTCATAAAGAGGAATGGATCTGAAGTGATCTATTTATGTGTGTATGTTGATGATATTATTATCACAGGCAATGATCTTGAAGGAATCAAACAGGTAAAGAGTCAAATGAAGGAGGAGTTCAAAATAAGTGACCTCGGACCACTCACTTATTTTCTTGGATTGGAGTTGATCTACACAGATTCAGGTATATACATCACACAAAGGAAGTATGTCCATGACATGCTCGTCAAGTTCAAGATGGAAAATACAAAGTGTGCAGGTACACCTATGGAGCAAAATCATAAGCTTAGTGCTTATGAAGGAGAGCCAATTGAAGACATCACAAGCTATCAAAGCTTGGTTGGAAGTTTGAACTATGCAACACTCACAAGGGTGGATATATGCTATAGTGTTAGCATATTGAGTCAGTTTATGCATAAGCCGAGAAGACCACATATGGAAGCGGCCAAGCGAGTCCTCAAGTACCTAAAGGGGACCATGAATGAAGGTTTGTTCTATTCATATACTTCAGATATTGAGCTAAAGGTCTACTCAGATGCAGATTGGGCCGGATCTAAAGATGATAGAAGAAGCACATCAGGGTATATATCATTTGCAGGTTCAAAAATCATTTCTTGGTCATCGAAGAAGCAACCAACCGTGGCATTATCTTCTACTGAAGCTGAATATAGAGGTTTGGCTAATGCAACTCAAGAAATCATGTGGTTAAAATCTTTGTACACAGATCTTGGACTTCATTCTTCAACACCTCACATTTTTGGTGACAACACAAGCTCACTACATCTAGCAGCTAATCCGGTATACCATGCTAGAACCAAGCATATTGAAGTCCACTACCATTATGTAAGGGAGAAGCTATTGAGCAAGGATATTCAACTATCCTATGTCTCTACAGATATGCAATGTGCAGACATGTTGACGAAAGCTCTTGATGGTACGAAATTAAGTAGATTCAAGTTGATGATTGGTTTGCAGGAAATCAAGGACAATTGAAGACTTATTTGGAGGCCAAGCATGTTAGGCTTGAGGGGGAGCTGTTGGTGCATTTTGCCCAAGCCTACATGCTTGATATGCTTGATATTATCCTCATTTGTAAGTCACATGAGTAGTCATGTGAACACCTCTTGTAAAAGAGTACATTTTATCTCTTGTAAATGGAAAAAGAAAAAAGGAAAAGGATGGCTTACCTCATCCATGATGTAAAAGCAAATTCGTGGCTCCAACTACCAAAATCACGAATTTTTGAGCTGAGGGAATCTCTCCTAACTTTGGGGATCACTTTTAGGTGGAGCCATTCGAATTCGAATTCAAAACTCCCTCCAAGAATTGCTATAAAAGGAGCAAGAAGGAAGAGGCGATTAGCAAGCCTTGTACGTGACCACTTCATGTCATTTTGTAGAGATTGAAGAGCTTACTCCATAGCTCTATCATTCTACTCCCATTGTGCAAAGATTCATTGCCAATGTGGTTGTAATCATATGTGAATCTATACATTTATTATCATCTACCTCTCTGTTTTGTTCTCTGCTATACTCACTCAGAACAGTAACTTCAGAAGGTCATATCTCGAGTTTTACTAAACCTTTTTCAGTGTTTTAAAGTGCGTTGGATAGCTCTCACCGTCTAGTTTCTACCTATAAATTTTCAAGGTCATTGGATTTACACTTTTGGAGATATCTGCATTTTACTGCTTACTGGTCTATCTCTGCAGAGCCCCGAGAATTGTGGGAATGTTCCAGAACTTGATGAAACTTGTTCTCAGTGCTCAGTCCATCATTTGAAGTGTTTTAACTTGGAATAGGAAGCTTGCTAAGTCTATTTGCTATGCCCAAAAGGAATTTTTCTAATTCCTTCCAGGTTGAGAGCACTGTTCATTTTTTCCAGCAAGTGTATGTCCAAAAATAGCAAGTTTTGGGAGCTAGTCATTTCGCAACTTGTCGGTCTTGACTTAAACTTTTGGGATACATGTTCCAAAGTACTTGGCTGATATTTTGGTGGATTTAGGAAGCTCAAAGGGTCTACTAATCAACTCTGAAGTCTCAGTTGGCTGGTGTGAAGCTGGTTGTAGCGGCACCTACTCATCTTTGGATTGCATCCACCATCTCTCTTCACAGTGGTATCAGAGCATAGTCAAGCAACATGGGAGATGGATTTCCATCAACAATTGACAAATTGGATCGAAACAACTATCCGGCATGGTCTCTAAGGATGGAGGCTTACCTTCAAGGGAGGAATCTATATGGATTCATATCCGGAGATGAAGCAATGCCAACCATGAGGAACAAAGGGCAACCATCACATGAAGAAGTGGAAGGACTTTCGAATTGGTGTTCGAAGGATGCACTTGCAAGGTCCTATATTCTAAACTCAATCTCTGATTTTCTTTTACCTCATGTCAAGGGATGCAAGACATCAAGAGAAACCTGGAATGCACTTGCTTCTTTCTTCTCTTCCAACACTCGAGCAAGGAAGAACCAATTGTGGATGGAGTTCACAACAATGAAGAAAAGCCCGAAGCAAAATGTGACTGATTATGTCACAAAGATGAAGGAGATTTCCGACCAACTTGGAAGCATTGGAGAGGTAATTGAAGAGGAGCAAATCATAAGACAAATCATGAATGGAATCAAAGCAGACGACAAGTGGGAGTCATTCACAACAGCCATGGATTTATACATGGATATGCATGTACCCGACCTCAACACACTCATGGGCCAACTCTTCACTCATGAAGCAAAGATTAGCAAAGGTGGTGAGTCCTCAAGAGGTAATCAAACTTCTGCCTTATATTCTGATAAAGCTAAGGTCAAGGACAAGTCAAAGAATAGAAAGAATGAAGATGAAGGAAGCTCTTTCCAAGCAAACTTTGCAGGTAGAGGACGAGCTAGAGGAAGAGGCAGAAGTGGAAAGCAAGGCAGGGGGAGATTCCAATCATCTCAACCTTGCAACATATGTGGCTTATCTAACCATACTACTGAAGAATGTTTCAGGAACCCGAGGAACTCAAGAGGAAGAGGATTCAATAGAGGTGGCTATGGATCAAATAGAGGCAGGTACAATGGAGGCTACAACAACAACTACTACAACAACAATTACAACAACAACAACAACTATCAAAGTGGCCATAGAGGAAGAAGAGATTACAATAACTATGCAGAGGACCAAAGTCAAGAAGATTCATTATTGATTATGAATCTATCAACAAAGAAGGGTAAGGATGATGATCACATATTTTACATTGATTCGGGATGCTCGAACCATGTAGCAGGAAATGTGGCTTTACTTTCTGATTTGGAAGATCCTCATAACAAGCATGAAGTGCAGACAGGAGATGACACAAAGCACTCAGTGGAGAAGATAGGTAATGTGAAGACATCAGATGGGAATATGAACCTCTTAAGCAAAGTCTTGTATGTCCCTACAATTACCAAAAATTTAATAAGTGTTGGACAGATTGTTGAAAAAGGATTGCAGGTTAGATTCAATCGATTTGGAGCATATGTTGAAGACCCAAGGCAAGGCTTTCGAAGGATTGCCAAAGGAGAAAAGACAGGAAGGCTTTTCACTTTTGAAGTGGAAGATACAAAGAACATAGCTTTGTTTAGCTATGGATCTCAAACTCTAACAGAGTTGGAGATATGGCACAAAAGGCTTGCTCACATTGGTGAGAGGACACTCAAACAGATTTGCAGGGACCAAAGTGTACTTGGTTTGCCTAATATCACAAGGCAACACATGATTTATAAGTGTGAAGCTTGTCAACTCGGCAAGGCTCATAGACAACCTTTCAATAAGAAAGGATATATGTATCAAAATCCTTTGGATCTAGTGCACACGGATGTGTGGGGTCCAAGTAAGGAGCCATCTATATCAGGCTCAAGATATTATGTGTCTTTCATAGATGATTGTAGCAGGTGGACCATTCTGTTTTTCATGAAGCACAAGGATGAAGTGTTTAATTGCTTTAAGAAGTATATTGCTCTTGTTGAAAATCAAACAGGTAGGACTTTGAAAAGACTCAGATCAGATGGTGGAGGAGAATACTTCTCTTCTGAATTTGATGCCTTCTTGCATGAAAGAGGCATTAAAAGGGAAGTCACTACAAGGTATACACCTGAACTCAATGGTGTAGCAGAGAGGAGGAATAGAGCTATCGTCGAAGCTGCAAGGTCCATGCTCAACGAAAAGGGATTGCCGAACTACCTATGGGCAGAGGCTGTGTCGACAGCCACATATCTCATAAATAGACTTCCATCTAAGTCACTAGATGGAACCACTCCATATGAAGTGTGGAATGGAAGAAGACCTAGTCTAGAGCATTGTAATATCTTTGGATGCTTAGCCTATGCTCACATTCCTTCTCAAGTAAGAGGGAAATTGGATCCCAAGGCAGAGAAGTGTGTATTCATTGGTTATGATCAAAACCAAAAAGGATATAGATTGTACAATCCAACCAATAAAGGATTTTCTGTGAGTAGAGATGTAATTTTTGATGAAAACAAATCATGGTTTGATGATGACAGGAAAGTGAAGCTGCCATATGACTTGGATGAAGATTTTCCATCACTTCAACCAAAGGAGCCAAAGCAGATTGAAGAAAGTGATTCGGAGATTGACCTAGAAGACTTGGAAAGACTAAAGCTATGGAAGAACAAAGGTAAAGCAAAGATGCAGGATGCTACATATGGACCCGAGAGCTCACATCAACCACTTAGAAGGTCTTCGAGGGAGAAGAAGAAACCAGAGAGGTTTGGTTATGATACTTCTTTGGTCACCAAGCACTCAATCTACATTGCAAAGGATTCAACCAATGAAGAACCTACCACATTTGAAGAAGCACAAAGCAAGAAAGCTTGGAGAGATGCAATGGATGAAGAAATGGAAGCCTTGAAGGAGAATGACACTTGGGAGCTTGTACCTAACAAGCCATCTATGAAGATAATCGGATCTCGATGGATATACAAAATCAAGAAGAATCCAGATGGAAGTATAAATAGACACAAAGCAAGGTTAGTTGCTAAAGGGTTTGCTCAAACCCATGGTATTGATTATGAGGAGACTTTCTCTCCTGTTGCAAAAATGCCTACAATTAGGGTTCTCATAAGTCTTGCTGCATCTAGAAATTGGAATCTTTATCAACTTGATGTAAAGAATGCCTTCTTGAATGGATGGATTTCTGAGGAAGTGTATATGGCACAACCTCCTGGATATGAGGATGCACATCATCCTAACTATGTATGCAAACTAAAGAAAGCTTTGTATGGATTGAAGCAAGCTCCAAGAGCTTGGAATTTCAGATTGGTTACTTATTTGCAGGACCAAGGATTCAAAGCTAGCAAGGCGGATACCTCTTTGTTCATAAAGAGGAATGGATCTGAAGTGATCTATTTATGTGTGTATGTTGATGATATTATTATCACAGGCAATGATCTTGAAGGAATCAAACAGGTAAAGAGTCAAATGAAGGAGGAGTTCAAAATAAGTGACCTCGGACTACTCACTTATTTTCTTGGATTGGAGTTGATCTACACAGATTCAGGTATATACATCACACAAAGGAAGTATGTCCATGACATGCTCGTCAAGTTCAAGATGGAAAATACAAAGTGTGCAGGTACACCTATGGAGCAAAATCATAAGCTTAGTGCTTATGAAGGAGAGCCAATTGAAGACATCACAAGCTATCAAAGCTTGGTTGGAAGTTTGAACTATGCAACACTCACAAGGGTGGATATATGCTATAGTGTTAGCATATTGAGTCAGTTTATGCATAAGCCGAGAAGACCACATATGGAAGCGGCCAAGCGAGTCCTCAAGTACCTAAAGGGGACCATGAATGAAGGTTTGTTCTATTCATATACTTCAGATATTGAGCTAAAGGTCTACTCAGATGCAGATTGGGCCGGATCTAAAGATGATAGAAGAAGCACATCAGGGTATATATCATTTGCAGGTTCAAAAATCATTTCTTGGTCATCGAAGAAGCAACCAACCGTGGCATTATCTTCTACTGAAGCTGAATATAGAGGTTTGGCTAATGCAACTCAAGAAATCATGTGGTTAAAATCTTTGTACACAGATCTTGGACTTCATTCTTCAACACCTCACATTTTTGGTGACAACACAAGCTCACTACATCTAGCAGCTAATCCGGTATACCATGCTAGAACCAAGCATATTGAAGTCCACTACCATTATGTAAGGGAGAAGCTATTGAGCAAGGATATTCAACTATCCTATGTCTCTACAGATATGCAATGTGCAGACATGTTGACGAAAGCTCTTGATGGTACGAAATTAAGTAGATTCAAGTTGATGATTGGTTTGCAGGAAATCAAGGACAATTGAAGACTTATTTGGAGGCCAAGCATGTTAGGCTTGAGGGGGAGCTGTTGGTGCATTTTGCCCAAGCCTACATGCTTGATATGCTTGATATTATCCTCATTTGTAAGTCACATGAGTAGTCATGTGAACACCTCTTGTAAAAGAGTACATTTTATCTCTTGTAAATGGAAAAAGAAAAAAGGAAAAGGATGGCTTACCTCATCCATGATGTAAAAGCAAATTCGTGGCTCCAACTACCAAAATCACGAATTTTTGAGCTGAGGGAATCTCTCCTAACTTTGGGGATCACTTTTAGGTGGAGCCATTCGAATTCGAATTCAAAACTCCCTCCAAGAATTGCTATAAAAGGAGCAAGAAGGAAGAGGCGATTAGCAAGCCTTGTACGTGACCACTTCATGTCATTTTGTAGAGATTGAAGAGCTTACTCCATAGCTCTATCATTCTACTCCCATTGTGCAAAGATTCATTGCCAATGTGGTTGTAATCATATGTGAATCTATACATTTATTATCATCTACCTCTCTGTTTTGTTCTCTGCTATACTCACTCAGAACAGTAACTTCAGAAGGTCATATCTCGAGTTTTACTAAACCTTTTTCAGTGTTTTAAAGTGCGTTGGATAGCTCTCACCGTCTAGTTTCTACCTATAAATTTTCAAGGTCATTGGATTTACACTTTTGGAGATATCTGCATTTTACTGCTTACTGGTCTATCTCTGCAGAGCCCCGAGAATTGTGGGAATGTTCCAGAACTTGATGAAACTTGTTCTCAGTGCTCAGTCCATCATTTGAAGTGTTTTAACTTGGAATAGGAAGCTTGCTAAGTCTATTTGCTATGCCCAAAAGGAATTTTTCTAATTCCTTCCAGGTTGAGAGCACTGTTCATTTTTTCCAGCAGGTGTATGTCCAAAAATAGCAAGTTTTGGGAGCTAGTCATTTCGCAACTTGTCGGTCTTGACTTAAACTTTTGGGATACATGTTCCAAAGTACTTGGCTGATATTTTGGTGGATTTAGGAAGCTCAAAGGGTCTACTAATCAACTCTGAAGTCTCAGTTGGCTGGTGTGAAGCTGGTTGTAGCGGCACCTACTCATCTTTGGATTGCATCCACCATCTCTCTTCACAGTGGTATCAGAGCATAGTCAAGCAACATGGGAGATGGATTTCCATCAACAATTGACAAATTGGATCGAAACAACTATCCGGCATGGTCTCTAAGGATGGAGGCTTACCTTCAAGGGAGGAATCTATATGGATTCATATCCGGAGATGAAGCAATGCCAACCATGAGGAACAAAGGGCAACCATCACATGAAGAAGTGGAAGGACTTTCGAATTGGTGTTCGAAGGATGCACTTGCAAGGTCCTATATTCTAAACTCAATCTCTGATTTTCTTTTACCTCATGTCAAGGGATGCAAGACATCAAGAGAAACCTGGAATGCACTTGCTTCTTTCTTCTCTTCCAACACTCGAGCAAGGAAGAACCAATTGTGGATGGAGTTCACAACAATGAAGAAAAGCCCGAAGCAAAATGTGACTGATTATGTCACAAAGATGAAGGAGATTTCCGACCAACTTGGAAGCATTGGAGAGGTAATTGAAGAGGAGCAAATCATAAGACAAATCATGAATGGAATCAAAGCAGACGACAAGTGGGAGTCATTCACAACAGCCATGGATTTATACATGGATATGCATGTACCCGACCTCAACACACTCATGGGCCAACTCTTCACTCATGAAGCAAAGATTAGCAAAGGTGGTGAGTCCTCAAGAGGTAATCAAACTTCTGCCTTATATTCTGATAAAGCTAAGGTCAAGGACAAGTCAAAGAATAGAAAGAATGAAGATGAAGGAAGCTCTTTCCAAGCAAACTTTGCAGGTAGAGGACGAGCTAGAGGAAGAGGCAGAAGTGGAAAGCAAGGCAGGGGGAGATTCCAATCATCTCAACCTTGCAACATATGTGGCTTATCTAACCATACTACTGAAGAATGTTTCAGGAACCCGAGGAACTCAAGAGGAAGAGGATTCAATAGAGGTGGCTATGGATCAAATAGAGGCAGGTACAATGGAGGCTACAACAACAACTACTACAACAACAATTACAACAACAACAACAACTATCAAAGTGGCCATAGAGGAAGAAGAGATTACAATAACTATGCAGAGGACCAAAGTCAAGAAGATTCATTATTGATTATGAATCTATCAACAAAGAAGGGTAAGGATGATGATCACATATTTTACATTGATTCGGGATGCTCGAACCATGTAGCAGGAAATGTGGCTTTACTTTCTGATTTGGAAGATCCTCATAACAAGCATGAAGTGCAGACAGGAGATGACACAAAGCACTCAGTGGAGAAGATAGGTAATGTGAAGACATCAGATGGGAATATGAACCTCTTAAGCAAAGTCTTGTATGTCCCTACAATTACCAAAAATTTAATAAGTGTTGGACAGATTGTTGAAAAAGGATTGCAGGTTAGATTCAATCGATTTGGAGCATATGTTGAAGACCCAAGGCAAGGCTTTCGAAGGATTGCCAAAGGAGAAAAGACAGGAAGGCTTTTCACTTTTGAAGTGGAAGATACAAAGAACATAGCTTTGTTTAGCTATGGATCTCAAACTCTAACAGAGTTGGAGATATGGCACAAAAGGCTTGCTCACATTGGTGAGAGGACACTCAAACAGATTTGCAGGGACCAAAGTGTACTTGGTTTGCCTAATATCACAAGGCAACACATGATTTATAAGTGTGAAGCTTGTCAACTCGGCAAGGCTCATAGACAACCTTTCAATAAGAAAGGATATATGTATCAAAATCCTTTGGATCTAGTGCACACGGATGTGTGGGGTCCAAGTAAGGAGCCATCTATATCAGGCTCAAGATATTATGTGTCTTTCATAGATGATTGTAGCAGGTGGACCATTCTGTTTTTCATGAAGCACAAGGATGAAGTGTTTAATTGCTTTAAGAAGTATATTGCTCTTGTTGAAAATCAAACAGGTAGGACTTTGAAAAGACTCAGATCAGATGGTGGAGGAGAATACTTCTCTTCTGAATTTGATGCCTTCTTGCATGAAAGAGGCATTAAAAGGGAAGTCACTACAAGGTATACACCTGAACTCAATGGTGTAGCAGAGAGGAGGAATAGAGCTATCGTCGAAGCTGCAAGGTCCATGCTCAACGAAAAGGGATTGCCGAACTACCTATGGGCAGAGGCTGTGTCGACAGCCACATATCTCATAAATAGACTTCCATCTAAGTCACTAGATGGAACCACTCCATATGAAGTGTGGAATGGAAGAAGACCTAGTCTAGAGCATTGTAAAATCTTTGGATGCTTAGCCTATGCTCACATTCCTTCTCAAGTAAGAGGGAAATTGGATCCCAAGGCAGAGAAGTGTGTATTCATTGGTTATGATCAAAACCAAAAAGGATATAGATTGTACAATCCAACCAATAAAGGATTTTCTGTGAGTAGAGATGTAATTTTTGATGAAAACAAATCATGGTTTGATGATGACAGGAAAGTGAAGCTGCCATATGACTTGGATGAAGATTTTCCATCACTTCAACCAAAGGAGCCAAAGCAGATTGAAGAAAGTGATTCGGAGATTGACCTAGAAGACTTGGAAAGACTAAAGCTATGGAAGAACAAAGGTAAAGCAAAGATGCAGGATGCTACATATGGACCCGAGAGCTCACATCAACCACTTAGAAGGTCTTCGAGGGAGAAGAAGAAACCAGAGAGGTTTGGTTATGATACTTCTTTGGTCACCAAGCACTCAATCTACATTGCAAAGGATTCAACCAATGAAGAACCTACCACATTTGAAGAAGCACAAAGCAAGAAAGCTTGGAGAGATGCAATGGATGAAGAAATGGAAGCCTTGAAGGAGAATGACACTTGGGAGCTTGTACCTAACAAGCCATCTATGAAGATAATCGGATCTCGATGGATATACAAAATCAAGAAGAATCCAGATGGAAGTATAAATAGACACAAAGCAAGGTTAGTTGCTAAAGGGTTTGCTCAAACCCATGGTATTGATTATGAGGAGACTTTCTCTCCTGTTGCAAAAATGCCTACAATTAGGGTTCTCATAAGTCTTGCTGCATCTAGAAATTGGAATCTTTATCAACTTGATGTAAAGAATGCCTTCTTGAATGGATGGATTTCTGAGGAAGTGTATATGGCACAACCTCCTGGATATGAGGATGCACATCATCCTAACTATGTATGCAAACTAAAGAAAGCTTTGTATGGATTGAAGCAAGCTCCAAGAGCTTGGAATTTCAGATTGGTTACTTATTTGCAGGACCAAGGATTCAAAGCTAGCAAGGCGGATACCTCTTTGTTCATAAAGAGGAATGGATCTGAAGTGATCTATTTATGTGTGTATGTTGATGATATTATTATCACAGGCAATGATCTTGAAGGAATCAAACAGGTAAAGAGTCAAATGAAGGAGGAGTTCAAAATAAGTGACCTCGGACCACTCACTTATTTTCTTGGATTGGAGTTGATCTACACAGATTCAGGTATATACATCACACAAAGGAAGTATGTCCATGACATGCTCGTCAAGTTCAAGATGGAAAATACAAAGTGTGCAGGTACACCTATGGAGCAAAATCATAAGCTTAGTGCTTATGAAGGAGAGCCAATTGAAGACATCACAAGCTATCAAAGCTTGGTTGGAAGTTTGAACTATGCAACACTCACAAGGGTGGATATATGCTATAGTGTTAGCATATTGAGTCAGTTTATGCATAAGCCGAGAAGACCACATATGGAAGCGGCCAAGCGAGTCCTCAAGTACCTAAAGGGGACCATGAATGAAGGTTTGTTCTATTCATATACTTCAGATATTGAGCTAAAGGTCTACTCAGATGCAGATTGGGCCGGATCTAAAGATGATAGAAGAAGCACATCAGGGTATATATCATTTGCAGGTTCAAAAATCATTTCTTGGTCATCGAAGAAGCAACCAACCGTGGCATTATTTTCTACTGAAGCTGAATATAGAGGTTTGGCTAATGCAACTCAAGAAATCATGTGGTTAAAATCTTTGTACACAGATCTTGGACTTCATTCTTCAACACCTCACATTTTTGGTGACAACACAAGCTCACTACATCTAGCAGCTAATCCGGTATACCATGCTAGAACCAAGCATATTGAAGTCCACTACCATTATGTAAGGGAGAAGCTATTGAGCAAGGATATTCAACTATCCTATGTCTCTACAGATATGCAATGTGCAGACATGTTGACGAAAGCTCTTGATGGTACGAAATTAAGTAGATTCAAGTTGATGATTGGTTTGCAGGAAATCAAGGACAATTGAAGACTTATTTGGAGGCCAAGCATGTTAGGCTTGAGGGGGAGCTGTTGGTGCATTTTGCCCAAGCCTACATGCTTGATATGCTTGATATTATCCTCATTTGTAAGTCACATGAGTAGTCATGTGAACACCTCTTGTAAAAGAGTACATTTTATCTCTTGTAAATGGAAAAAGAAAAAAGGAAAAGGATGGCTTACCTCATCCATGATGTAAAAGCAAATTCGTGGCTCCAACTACCAAAATCACGAATTTTTGAGCTGAGGGAATCTCTCCTAACTTTGGGGATCACTTTTAGGTGGAGCCATTCGAATTCGAATTCAAAACTCCCTCCAAGAATTGCTATAAAAGGAGCAAGAAGGAAGAGGTGATTAGCAAGCCTTGTACGTGACCACTTCATGTCATTTTGTAGAGATTGAAGAGCTTACTCCATAGCTCTATCATTCTACTCCCATTGTGCAAAGATTCATTGCCAATGTGGTTGTAATCATATGTGAATCTATACATTTATTATCATCTACCTCTCTGTTTTGTTCTCTGCTATACTCACTCAGAACAGTAACTTCAGAAGGTCATATCTCGAGTTTTACTAAACCTTTTTCAGTGTTTTAAAGTGCGTTGGATAGCTCTCACTGTCTAGTTTCTACCTATAAATTTTCAAGGTCATTGGATTTATACTTTTGGAGATATCTGCATTTTACTGCTTACTGGTCTATCTCTGCAGAGCCCCGAGAATTGTGGGAATGTTCCAGAACTTGATGAAACTTGTTCTCAGTGCTCAGTCCATCATTTGAAGTGTTTTAACTTGGAATAGGAAGCTTGCTAAGTCTATTTGCTATGCCCAAAAGGAATTTTTCTAATTCCTTCCAGGTTGAGAGCACTGTTCATTTTTTCCAGCAGGTGTATGTCCAAAAATAGCAAGTTTTGGGAGCTAGTCATTTCGCAACTTGTCGGTCTTGACTTAAACTTTTGGGATACATGTTCCAAAGTACTTGGCTGATATTTTGGTGGATTTAGGAAGCTCAAAGGGTCTACTAATCAACTCTGAAGTCTCAGTTGGCTGGTGTGAAGCTGGTTGTAGCGGCACCTACTCATCTTTGGATTGCATCCACCATCTCTCTTCACAGAAATGCTAGTATGTGAAGACAAGGATCTTACCGAACCTCTTGTCTTGGGCCAAGATTGGATCTATGACCATGTAGTCAACCTCAACCTAAGAAGTGGACTTCTTCAGGCTTGGGTAGGCCAAAACCGCATCATGATTGAATTAGAAAATCAAGCACTCAGGCCACTAGAAAAGGCACCAAATCCTGGTCCCTCCAGGAACCCACATGAAGATAATGATGCTATTCTTGTCCAAAGTTCTATGGTGCAGAAGATTGTCACCCTTGATGAAAGTGCAGAAGTCAATGAGGAGTTCCCTTCTTTTCCAAAGAGGATTCGAGGACAGCAAGTCAGGCAACACACGACACAGGGGAGGCCGATGATCAAGAAGCATGAACACCAACTTGTACAATATAAAGTACCTCATGGCATGAAGCAGATCTAGGTACTCAAGGGTGAACAACCCTCCGCGAGATAGGATCCCAAAGATGCACCAAACGGGCTACAATGTCGAGGGTTACAACGAAGGAGTATCCTAGGCATCAATCTAGACAAACCATGTCTATTTGGGTTCCAAAGTGGTCAATGAAGGCTATCCCAAAGGCGAGATAGATATGGGTGCCCAAGACCTGCTTACAAGCTCAAATAGCTTCACCTCCATTCACAAAATTGAGTCAACATTCACAAGCACTCTTGGCACAAACTCCAGGACAAACACCTACACTCCACACCCTTACATCTTCCATCACACCTAGGAATGTCGGGAAATGGGTACTCAAAAGGTCCCAAATCCAACACAATCCAATCCACAAACCATTACACGTCATCACCACTAAAAGCTATGATTCCACCATCAAAGTTTGGAGGCTTAAACCCCGTATCAAACTGCCTGACCCAATTTTGTAAATCAGTCCCCTCTGATGTAGGTGCATTCTGAGTACATTGCACATCCAAAGAATGCATCTAGGATGAACACTAACCTACTAACCAACATTCTCACACATCACAAACACACCACCCACTAACCCCTAACCACTTGAAATGTCATGTTAGTATTGTGGAGGGAACATCATAACATCTTGTTTCCTATGCAATGCTGATGTGACTCTCTTTTTCTAGCATATAAGCATCAACAGCTACACGCAGTCTCATGGCAAAAGCAGCAGGCTCAAGCTCACAGGCAGGAGTAAGTACTGCAGGAATTAATGTGGACAGTCTACCTATTGATGTGCCACCAACTGAATGACCTGTAGAGCTACAACACCTCCAACAAATACGTGTATCGGATCCTCCCACAAGAATCATAGAGAGAGTCCATGCAAATTCTCATTGGTTCAATGGCATGCCAGGGCCCTTAGGAGAGGCCAAGTATATCTGTGAGTCCAAGTGTGAGTATGACAAATCATGGGTTAGATTCCAGTTCTTTTCCAAGGAGTTTGAGACTCTCCAGAACACACAAGATCTGCAGACCACGGGCTGGCCGAGTACTTTGTAGCACCCTTACCCAAACCAGATCTCCTATGATGTTACTACCTGGTCTCAACATTACAGGCGAATGAAGAAAAAGATAAACCAGGAACACTTGTCCTTCCTTCTTTATTGGGCAAAAATGAGTTGAAAAGGTTGGAAGTCACATTGGAATTAGTAATCTCTACGTTGAACATGCATGGCACGCATGTGCCCTCTCAGAAGGATCCTCTTCTTCCCCCTAATATGAAGAATCAGAAGCTACAAAAGATGAAAGATATGTCCGCACTCACACCGAATGTGTCCATTCCTCTTCGTATGTGCATGCAACATTTTTTGTTTCCCGATCAAGATCGATTCACTGAGCCCCACAAACGGATCTGGTTCGCTCTTTACTTGGTAGAGACAGGTGCATTACCGATTAAGCTTCCTGTATGGATTATGGAGCAGTTGTATGAAGCAAATAAAAGGTTATCTAGAAAGCTAGTGGTGAATGGTTGTTGTGCAATCACGCGCATCATCTACAAGTGCTTAGCATATGATGTACCTATTGAATGTGCATTAACATGGTCACAACTACAAATGTTCAAGAGACTCAAATCTGCCACACATCAATCCAAGGGCATGTCAGAGGGGCTCGATTCCTTGTGTCCAGACATGTGAAGTTCTGATGATCCCGAAAGTCTCGCCACGAGGGGATGCGATCGTGCCTCCCTTTACCATTCGCATACCTAGATCTGGATCTGAAGGCACATCACAAGCTGCCCCCTCGGCTCCTCCTGTCCCTCCTGAATTTGAATTTCCTACAACTGGAGACATTGAAGGGATGAGTACCTTCGACTTTGAATCCTTCTTGCAGAATACACAACTCTCTGATGTTGAGTTCTTTCCAGACATAGAAGAGTAGGGCACCTCTTCCCAAAGACGGAGGAAATCCACAGAAGGCCGCCATGTACATTTGGATGATAATCAGCAGAAAACTTTATCTCAATAACTAGAACACTCAGAGGGAGAAGAAGAGGAAGGAGAAGAAGCAAAAGTAGGAGAATCCACTGGAACCCTAGCATATACAGCACAACTCCCAAGGCTATATCAAATCATGGAACGAGTGCGGTCGCAACAACTGCTCACCGAACAGAGCAGTAGGGTGCTCATGGCTCAGCTATTGGAAGAAGTTGGGGTTGACTCCGAATACAGCGAAGGCCTACTATTGGTGGCAAAAACGTATGGGGTAGTGGAATCAATCCGATCAGCGACCTAGAAGCCTCCTGTTCAATATGACCCATGAAGATTCCAAACACGACCAAGGTCTGGTAAAAACATCCAGATTCCCATTACTACGGGGGAAGGACCTATTATTACATCCAAACCCATTGATACAACCTCCCAAACCGCAGTAACCTCTGGCCAAGAGCTCCCAGTCACCCAAGATGAATCAACCGAACCACTACCACTGACCCCCCCACCATCACCTCCTCGCATAGAACCTGTAAATATCACCTCGACTACCCAACCCACAGAGCAAACCTTCATTTTCTGTAGTCCCACCTCTAGTTCCACTTTGTTTTCGTCCTTTGAAAACCCTCTATATAATACCACCACTATCATAATAGAGTCCTTCATAGAGCGTGCCATAGGACAACCAGGCCCCACACCCTCGGCCATAGGCCATCCTGACACTAGATCCATATTCTATGGATTCCCTGCCACCATGCTCCCTTTCATGACCTTCTCGCCTCCGGTCTCTCACTTTCCACCCCCCATACCCACCAATCCTTCAACCAGCCCATCACTACTTTTGTAGAATGTTTCAAGCCACCACCCCACCCTCCTCGTCAAACCCATTCCCACCATCCACACAACACTTATTCACCACTATCACACACACACCACCTACCATTCCGATATACATGGTAGACACTACACCCACGTCCACCCCTGAGGGTATGGACATTTCACCACCAACAACACCTCCACAACCCCCCACACTCCCACCTTCACCCATCCCCCCTCCACCAATCTCACCAGCACACACATCGCCTGTAGACACAACATTCACTCTTCCCATTCCCCAATTCCCTCCCCTTGCATCTTCCATTGTACAAACCGCACCTTCATCCATAGGCAATGCATTTGACACCATGATTGCATGTATGTCATAGTTAAGGACAGAATACAATCAGCTGTAGGCACATAACCAAAGGTTATAAGAACACTCTGAAGCATTACAACAATGCCTCGATACATTGGAAGAGGACAAAGCCAGTCTCCAAACTTAATTTCAAACCTTACAAGAGGCTCACGGCATTTTGGAGACACAATTTTAGAATGTAGATCAAGAATCAATCCAAGGGTTAGAAAGCCATTTGTAGATATAACTGGAAAGAAATTCCAAACTTCAGCGCAACATGGCCCTACTCAAACGACACCTTGCAGCAACACACAAGGAAAATAGACGTCTCCAACAACAGAACCAGGAAAACTTAAAAGTAGCCATCGAAAACACACCCAGGGCACCCATTAGTCCTTCCAAGTTTCAAGTAGTGACCCCAAAGAGCATCAAAATCATTCTTGAAGACTATGCCACTTTACTTGATGCACATGACCAGTTATCAAAAGAATTGGGTCAACTAAAGCAAACAAGACAAAAAGAAATGACAGCGGGCCCCCAAGCTACTGACTCAACCACCTCACTTATCACGGACTCGGAGACCCTACAAAATCTCCAAAAACAAGTTGCACAATTGCAGGCACGTCTACTACAATACGAAAGACCACCATCCCCACATGAGGCGCCCACAGATGAAGAGATAGTCTCCATTCCAATGGAACAAACGTTTGAAGAGGAATATGATAAGCAACCCTTCCCAGGGGGGCAACAAACGGAAGAAGGTCAAGATACTTTTGAAGCACCACGACCTCCATGGCTACGACAAGTGGAAGAAATGGGGAGTTCTCATGAAGAGCGCACTGTGGTGCAAAATCAGGCCATGAGAGTCATAGAAGAAACTATGTTACAATCAGATTACTTCAAGAACTTGTCATCTAGACGCCTTATCCTCTCATCAGAACTCCAATACAGGCCTTACTATGATATTTTGGCTGATTACAAAGAGTCAGAGGTAAGATTCCTTACTTTGCTACCCAGTTTCAACTTGAAGACCTTCCTCCAGAGGTGCAAAAAGGCAAAATGCATCAATCGACATGGCGATAGAAACTTCTCTAGACATATCCTGAAATGTTGCGCACATGTAACAATGCACCTTTACATCTACTGTACAATCCATGCTACGGTCCTGTTCTACGATGCAGATCATGGAAAGCATTCAACATAAAGGTACAGAATAATGCTCAATGTAAGGAGTGGCTTAATTATCCATACATAGCACCACCGCAGGGACCACCATCAATATCATACTTGATGGCCACAATTCGACATTGGATGCCTCGATTGAAGCCCATGCCAGATGTGGCAGCCCAAATGATGCTTAAGATTTTGGATATGATGCAGGTAGTAATCAAAACCTTTAGAAATGCAGCAGCACCACAGGTACATCTATCGAGGTTTACCAATGGAAATTACGATTTGGTGTATGACATGAGCACCACCCCTAGCATTCGGGTAGCTTATGCTTGGCATGCATGCATCAAATACCTCCCCGCATGCTACAAACAGACATTTGAAGACATGTTCTGGTCAGGTTTCTAGGAGTATCACTCGGAGGTCTTCGCACCGAAGCCTACACACCTACTTCATCTCTTTGCATGTGAACAAGCCATGTACTCCGAGTACTACATGACACTGCAACCCGGTGTCCCAGGTGCGATCAATTGGGATGCATTAGAAGCTGATCTAGCAAGAGGCTTACGCCTAGGTGAACACGAGCTAGCCACCAACGTCGTCCAATACTATATTGACCACCCTATAGAACAGAGCTCTGTCAAGGGCGACAGACACTAGGAAGGGGGAGTGTTTGCATACAAGTCATAAGAAGAGCATACAGGTACACTAGAGCAGTCATGCACAATACGGCAACAAGGCCCAATCATTTCTTCCATAAAGTATTTCCAACTCAAGTGGTTTTCATCACTACACACACATTGTAAATCTCGTTTTTGGTAGAATAGACTCCATTTTGTTCAAGCCGAGGAGTGCTCGAGCTTGAGGAGTAGTAGAATTAGATACAAACCAATTTTCATAATTTTTAGACTCTGTTTGAGCCCTCAAATAGGCTCTAGAACCTAATTTTTAAGTAGGCCGGACACTAGGTCTTGAAAAGGCCAAAGCTAGTCAAAAAACTATAAAAAGAGCTAGAGAGCTCATTTTTTAGGGGAGATTGTTAGTGATTTGAGCTTATGTAAGAGACTTTTTGACTAATGCAAAGAACTCCATTGTTCCTCTCCTTGTTCTTTCCTTGTGTGCGCATGTGTGTGTATGTGTGTGCAGCATGTTTGTGTGCTTCTCCCTCACACACTTGTGCCATCACTTGCTCATAGTCTTCATACTAGTCCTCACGTCTGCACGGATTGAAAATTATGAGGTGGATCTCATCACATTGGTACTTGCCATTGTGCTAGAGTGACAGCATACAAGAAGCATAGCACTGCCTATGGACGATGGGAAGGTAAAACATCTTCTTGATGTTCTAAATATAAAAAATAACCTAGTTTCTTTTGGATGATTGCTTGACCAGGGATTACATGCTAGGTTCAATGCTCATGCTTTATATATAGAAGAGTACAAACAAAATGGAAGGGTGGTTTCTAAACAGAAAACAATTGGTAGGATCTTCACCTTCAATGAGAAAATTCCATGAATTAATGTAGCCATGTTTGCAAAAGGTATAGGTATTATTGTTGATATAGATATTTGGTACAAAAGAAGTGGACATGAAAATTTGCAGAGGCTAAAATTCATGCACTCAAAGGAGCTTGTCAATGGACTACCAAATTTTAAGGTTTTAGAGATGCAAAAGGTATATGCAACATGTCAATTTGGTAGATAGTCAAGGGCATCATTTTCGCATGACAAGCATGTTAGTGAGAATTTCCTAGAAATAGTATATATAGATGTTTCGGTTGCTACAAAGACCACATCCATGGGAGGATGCAAGTTTTATGTCAGTTTCATTGATGACCATACACGAGAAGTATGTGTATATTTCATGAAAGAGAAGAGTGATGAAAGACCAAGAAGAACTGGGAGGGTGTAGGATTCAATGCAACAATTGACATATGACACTTACATGGCTCATTATTGTGCCTACATGACCAAGGTAATACAAGATGTTGAACCTTCTTATTTTGAAGATGCAATCGGAATGTAGATTGGGAGAAAGTTATGGATGAGGAGATGGCTGCACTTTATGGAAATGAAATAGGGAAGCTGCTTCCATTGTCACAAGGAAAGAAACCCATAGGCTACAAGTGGGTTTACAAGCTAAAGCACAATGCCAAGGTATAAAGCATGATTGGTAGCAAAAGGATTTGCAGAGACATATAACATTGATTATGAGAAAACATTCAGCCTTGTAGCTAAAATTTCTACTTTCAAAGCTCTTGTTGCATTAGCCACAGCAAAAGGATGGACTTTACATCAGATGGATCTGAAGAATGTTTTCTTACATGGTGAGTTGTAGGAAGAAGTTTACATGGACCATGCACAAGGATATGAGGATTCAAAGCACCCAAAATAATTTGCAAGTTGCTTTGTATGGGCGTAAACAAGCCCCTCATGCTTGGCATGCAAGGATTGTTGATTACTTAACAACCATTGGATTTTCTATATGTGATGTAGATCATTCATTATATGCAAGGAGGGGTGATGATGGCATCCTAATTGTGGCTATTTATGTTGATGACCTAATTGTAGGTGGTGATAATGAAAAAAGCATTAAAGAGGTAATGCAATTCATGCAAGAATTTGGCATGAAAGATCTTGGTGTGTTGAGCTATTTTTTGGGCATTGATAGCATTGAATGTGTTGCAAAAGTATGGTATGGTTGATTGTAAGCCAATTTCTATGCCATAAGTTCAAAATTTGAAGTTGGATACTACATCAAGTGAAGCATTGGAAAATGCTATTATGTACAGGAAAATGTGGGAAGTTTGATATATCTCACAATTACAACGTTTCATCTAAGCTAAACTATTGGGCTTGAAAGTCAATTTATGCAGGTTCTCAGGAAACCACATTTAGATGCTTTGAGACGCACTCTATGATATGTGAGTACTACTTTGGATTATGCATTGCTTTATGAAGTTGGTGCAAAATTGCAGGTTCATGGATACACCGATGGAGATTGGGGTGGTAGTATTCCAAATAGAGGATCTATTAGTGGCTTTCTATTCTCACTTGGAAGTGCAGCTATTGTTAGATATACTCAATACTCCACCCGCGCGTGATTACAAATTGTATAGCCCCCATTATGAGGAGAAACCATTATGAGAGTCTGTACACTTGTGATGAGGTTTGTATGAGACTAGGGAAGGTACTAGATGATCTATGTAAGTCTAATCAATAGGCTAGGTAGGCCATAAACTTCACTCACACCAAAATTCCAAAGGTATGATAGTTCGATAGTCAATGAGTCCGGAATTATAGTGACCAAGTAGTGTGGTGGTTCAATCTAGTGATTATGCCAGTGGTTCAATCCAATACTTAGGTGATTTGGTATGTTTTGAATTATAGATGACTCCAATGGTTACATCTAGATCATAGTATCAGGAAACCTCGATAATCATGCCTAAATCGTAGGATTAGGTGCCTCAATTATTGTGGAGAAATCACAGTTGTGATTTCTATAAATCCCTTCATTTAGAGTCTGTCAAAAATGCCATTGAAGCTCCACAGAATAGCACATGGGTGGACAATATCATCATTGTATATACATTACTATTAGCAATTTGAGAATTTGAGTTCTTTATCTCTCTTTCTATGTATATTTCTGTTACTGTGTTGTGCTTCTCACTACTCTACCTAAAGATCTTATTCTAGTACATCATTATTCTTGATTATTTTTTCTTACATGGTATCAGATCTTAGAATCTTTTGAGTGTTGCAAAAGCAAAAACATAGAAGTCACAGAAGTCTTTGAATGACTTAAGAGAGAAAATGTCAAGAACTGTGTCATCATCTGCTATTGGGAATCAAGGTGGTTCATCAACAGGAGTATGTGGAGCACAAACCGGAGCAGTAATGATGTTGATCATCCAAACAGTTTAGATATTGTTGGAGCAGAGCAATCATCAATAGGTGATTACATGAAGTCCAAAAGTGAAAAGATATGTGGAAGGATGAAGATTACTTTCAAAGGAAGAAAATAGAATCAGAAATGTTTCTTTTGTATATTACTCTTGTAAATAGTTCAATGTATTTTGAAAAAGATGACGAGTTAGACTCGTATATATATCTACAGATATGTATTCGTAGGGAGAGAGAGTGATATAGATCAGATAGAGAAGACAATAGGTGAATAGGTGATGAACATTGTATGTATCATCAACCATATGTATGAAAAGTAATGAAGAAGAAAATATTGTAGAATTCTGCGCGTCGATCTTCTCTCCCATTCTCCTTCTGTGCTTAATCTTTTGAGGAATCCTTTTGCACTTATCTAAGTCCATAGCTAATCTATCTATGGCTAGATTTTGAGAGGTTAATTGCAATCAAGCTGAGAGAATTTTGATTAGGAATATTCATATGTAAGAATGTTCTAAGAGTCGTAAAATCTGGCGCACATTTCATCTTCAATGAAATGATCATTGCTCAGTCCACAGTGTAAAGTTTTACACAAATGAGGGCTTAAAATCTAAGTTGGAAGGTAAGCCATTTATGGCTAAAAGATCTTGATCAAACGGGTTCAGAGTTGGGAGAACCAGTGCTAAGAAATTGCAGGTGTCAAAGTCGCCATTACAGAGAAGCTCTTTCAGACATAGGTAAATTGTTTCACACATTTCTCAGTGTGTACTCAATCTTTTTGAGAAATTTAACTTGTTAAAGTTGCGCAATCTCAAGGCGAAGTGTTGTGCAAAGTTTTATCAAAAACTTTACAGGATTGATTAGTCAATGAGTGATTAATCTGCAGCAGACTTTTCTGAAGAAGCTGAATTTTTCAGAATAATCAATTTTCTGATAAATTGGTGAATGATCTCTAACTTTGGTGGAGTCTAAAGTTAATCTTGATATAGAGGTGATCTAAATTCAAGGTTAACTTGTTCTTTTGGAGATTAACACTCTCCATCAGTGGTATCAGAGCAGGTTGTGTCAAAATTGAGAAGAAGAAGACTCCGACTATTGCAGAAGTACAAATCTTTACATTTTGAAGGTGTAGAAGGGTAAAGGTTGAAGAAAATTTGAAGGAAGACATACAAAGAGTATCAAAAGGATCAGAAGGAGCAACATTCGAAGTAAAGGTACATTCATTATCTGTAAAGGTTAAAGTTTTGAGACTACAGGTGAAGCAAGGATGGGAGATAGTCTCCAAATTGAAAAGTTGGATAGAGAGAACTATCCTGCATGGTCTATGAGGATGGAAGCTCATCTTATGAGCAAAGATCTGATAGGATACATCACAGGAGATGAAGAAAAGCCAGAATTCAGAGATCCTAGTGTTCCAACTAGGGAGGAGCTTGCAGACTTGAAGAATTGGATGAAGAAGGATGCTCAAGCAAGGAGCATAATTTACATGGCAGTCAATGACTATTTGCTTCCTCACATTAGAGGACTTGAAAGTGCATGTGACATTTGGAATGCTTTGGAGGAGCATTTCCAAAATACAACCAAATCAAGGAAGGCTTCACTATGGGCAGAATTTACTACTTTCAAGAAGAAGGCCTCACAATCAATCTCTGATTATGTGACAAAGATGAAGGATATTGCAGATTCTCTAGGTGCAGTGGATGAAGACATTGAAGAAGACAAATTGGTAAGACAAATACTCACAGGGCTAAGAGGAGATGAGAAGTGGAAGCCTTTCATTTTGTCTACAGAACTTTCATTAGATCACTTTACTCCTGATTTGAATCAATTGTTAGGTCATATGCTAACTTTTGAGAATGATGTCAAAGGAGATGTTGATAAGAGTGCAGGTCATGCAATGTACTCTAAAGACAAGAAGAAAGCTAACAAAGGGAAGCAACAATCAGGTGAAGAAGAAGGTACATCAAACCAAGCAAATTTCATAAGAGGAAGAGGAAATGGCAGAAGTAGAGGAAGAGGCAGAAACAACAAAGATAATGCAAGAGCTTGTTGGATATGTGGTAAGACCAATCATCTATCTCATGATTGTTGGCATAATAATCAAAACAATGGTAATTATCAGAACTTTAATCAAAGAGCAAGAGGTGGTAGATTTCAAAGAGGAAACTTCAGAGGTAGAGGTGGTAGGAATTCTTTTGGAAGAGGTGGAGGAAGAAGCTTCCAAAATCAATCCTATAATAACACCTACTACAACTATGCATCAGATCAGAAGGAGGACTCGACTCTCATTATGAATACATGTGAAACCTCACATCAGGACATGAGAGTGTTCTATATTGATTCAGGATGTAGTAATCATTTAAGTGGAAATATTTCTTTGATGACTGACCTAGATCATAATGCAATTAATCATACAGTTCAGACAGGTGATAATACAAAGCATAAGGTAAAGTCAATTGGTTCATTCAAAGCTAAGGATGGGAGTACTCTTCTGAGTAAGGTACTTTATGTTCCCACAATTCCAAAGAATTTGATCAGTGTAGGTCAAATTGTGGAAAAAGGATATGAGGTAAGGTTCACCAATGATGGAGTTTATGTGGAAGACCCTAGTCAAGGGTATAAACAAGTTATTGCAGGAAAGAAAGAAGGAAGGCTCTTCACATTGAAGGTACAAGGAAATGTTGGACATGCTATGTTCACATATGGAGAGCAGAAGGTGTCAGAATTGGATCTTTGGCACAAAAGACTTGGACACTTTAATGAAAGAGGTATCAAAGAAATGATTAACAATGATTCAGTGCTTGGAATGCCTAACATTGCAGGTCAACACATGACATACAGATGTGAGGCATGTCAATTAGGTAAGGCTCATAAGCAATCCTATTCCAAGCATGGGTTTATGTATTCAGAAAGACTTGAATTGGTGCATACAGATGTGTGGGGTCCTTCAAAGGACTTTAGTATAAATGGTTCAAGATATTATGTCATATATGTTGATGATGCTACCAGGTGGATCACAATTTATGTGATTAAAGAAAAGTCAGAAGTGTTTAATACATTTAAACACTATCATGCATATGCAGAAAGGATTACAGGTCAACAATTGAAGAGACTAAGGTCAGATGGAGGGGGAGAGTATTTTTCAAATGAGTTCAATGATTATTTGTGGAATGCAGGTATAAAGAGAGAAGTTACTTGCAGGTATTCTCCTCAACAAAATGGGGTAGCAGAAAGAAGAAACATGACACTTGTTGAATTTGCAAGGTCCATGATGAAAGAGAAGAATTGCCCAAATTATTTGTGGGCAGAGGCTGTAAACACAGCTACATATTTGGTTAATAGATTGCCTTGTAAAGCTTTGCAGGGTATGACACCATATGAAGCTTGGTGGGGTAAGAAACCTACCTTGGATCATTGCAAAATATTTGGATGCTTGGCATATGCATATGTGCCATCTCAATTGAGGCATAAGTTGGAGCCTAAGGCAGAAAAGTATGTATTCATTGGCTATGATGATAAGCAAATGGGATACAGGTTGTGGAGTCCATCCACAAAGCAATTTATTGTATCCAAGGATGTTACATTTGATGAGCAAGGTACTTGGTATGCAGGTAAATATAATGTACATGCAGATGATGAAGAAGTAGTGGAACAAAGAAAAGGTAAAGCAAAGATTCAATTACTTGATGAAAGTGAGAACAATGAAGTACAGGTTGAATATGAAGAGAGGCCAAGATTTGATCCAGAATGTGATGAACCAGAAACTTCAAGAAGTGCAAAAGTTAGGAGGTCATCTAGGCACAAATGGCAACCTACAAGGTATAGCTATGACACTTCATTCTTAACTACTAAAGATTATGCTTATTTGGTAAAAGCAGATGAAGACCCTTCTACATATGAAGAGGCCAAAGGGAAGAAGAATTGGGAAGATGCTATGCAAGAGGAGTATGATGCATTGATAGAGAATCAAACATGGGATTTGGTTCCTAAACCTAATAGTCAGAAAATCATTGGTTGTAAGTGGGTTTACAAGACTAAAAGATTTGCAGATGGAAGTGTGTCTAGGTACAAAGCTAGACTTGTTGTGAAAGGATATGCACAGACATATGGAGTGGATTATGATGAGACTTATAGTCCTGTGGCAAAAATGACAACCATCAGGACACTCATAGCAATTGCTGCTTGCAAAGGTTGGAAGTTATCTCAGTTAGATGTAAAAAATGCTTTCTTGAATGGTTACATTTCAGATGAAGTCTACATGGAGCAACCAGATGGGTTCAAAGATCAAGTGAGTCCAAATTATGTGTGTAAGCTCAAGAGAGCTTTGTATGGGTTGAAGCAAGCCCCAAGGGCTTGGAATTATAGGCTTGTAAAATTCTTGAATGATCTTGGATTTCAAGCATCAAAGGCAGATAGTAGCTTGCTAGTCAAAGCAAGTGAAGATGGATTCATTTATGTTTGTATTTATGTTGATGACATAATACTTACAGGAACAGATGATAAAGGAATACAAATGATCAAGAAGCAGATGGAGAAAGAGTTCAAAATCAGTGATTTGGGGAACCTATCATTCTTCTTGGGAATGGAGATTTCTTATACTCAACATGGAGTATATGTGACCCAAGAAAGGTATCTTAAAAATTTGCTAACCAAATTTAAAATGGAAGATTGCAGGGTTGCACCTACACCTTTGGAAGTGAATCATAAATTGTCTAGGTTTGGAGGAGAAGAGTTCAGAGACATGAAACTCTATCAAAGTTTGGTTGGTAGCTTGATTTATGCTACATTGACAAGGCCTGACTTGTCATATGCAGTTGGTGTGCTTTCACAATTCATGCATTGTCCTAGAAAGGAACATTGGATTGCAGGACAAAGAGTACTTAGGTACATCAAGGGTACACTCAAAGAAGGGTTGTACTATGGATTTACTTCTGATACAAGAGTGAAGATATATAGTGATGCAGATTGGGCAGGTAATGTGGATGATAGAAGATCAACACATGGATACTTGTGCTATGTAGGAGACAAATTGATTTCATGGTGTTCTAAGAAGCAACATACAGTTGCTTTGTCATCCACAGAGGCAGAATATAAAGGTATGGTGGAAGCTGCAAAGGAGGTAATATGGCTAAAGACACTTATGAAAGTTTTTGATGTGGTTCAAAGTACTCCTATTGTTTGTGGAGACAACATGAGTTCTCTATACTTGGCAGCTAATCCTGTGTTTCATGCTAGAACTAAGCATATTGAAATACAGTACCATTTCCTGAGAGAGAAGGTCATTGAGAAGGAAATTGAAGTCATACACACCCCTACAAAAGATCAACTTGCAGATATGATGACTAAAAGTTTGGATGGACCTAAATTGCAGAGGTTTAAAGATATGGCAGGAATAAAGAAGATGCAGGTAATCACAATTGAAGATTGAGGGGGAGCTGTTGGAGCAGAGCAATCATCAATAGGTGATTACATGAAGTCCAAAAGTGAAAAGATATGTGGAAGGATGAAGATTACTTTCAAAGGAAGAAAATAGAATCAGAAATGTTTCTTTTGTATATTACTCTTGTAAATAGTTCAATGTATTTTGAAAAAGATGACGAGTTAGACTCCTATATATATCTACAGATATGTATTCGTAGGGAGAGAGAGTGATATAGATCAGATAGAGAAGACAATAGGTGAATAGGTGATGAACATTGTATGTATCATCAACCATATGTATGAAAAGTAATGAAGAAGAAAATATTGTAGAATTCTGCGCGTCGATCTTCTCTCCCATTCTCCTTCTGTGCTTAATCTTTTGAGGAATCCTTTTGCACTTATCTAAGTCCATAGCTAATCTATCTATGGCTAGATTTTGAGAGGTTAATTGCAATCAGGCTGAGAGAATTTTGATTAGGAATATTCATATGTAAGAATGTTCTAAGAGTCGTAAAATCTGGCGCACATTTCATCTTCAATGAAATGATCATTGCTCAGTCCACAGTGTAAAGTTTTACACAAATGAGGGCTTAAAATCTAAGTTGGAAGGTAAGCCATTTATGGCTAAAAGATCTTGATCAAACGGGTTCAGAGTTGGGAGAACCAGTGCTAAGAAATTGCAGGTGTCAAAGTCGCCATTACAGAGAAGCTCTTTCAGACATAGGTAAATTGTTTCACACATTTCTCAGTGTGTACTCAATCTTTTTGAGAAATTTAACTTGGTAAAGTTGCACAATCTCAAGGCGAAGTGTTGTGCAAAGTTTTATAAAAAACTTTACAGGATTGATTAGTCAATGAGTGATTAATCTGCAGCAGACTTTTCTGAAGAAGCTGAATTTTTCAGAATAATCAATTTTCTGATAAATTGGTGAATGATCTCTAACTTTGGTGGAGTCTAAAGTTAATCTTGATATAGAGGTGATCTAAATTCAAGGTTAACTTGTTCTTTTGGAGATTAACACTCTCCATCAGATATGACCACTAGCCTTCATGGAAGGTAAACTCAATGGTACTAACTACACCTGTGGAAGTTTAAGACCACTTCTATCCTTGATTCTTATGAGTTGCTTGAGACTATACTTGGGACTGATTGTGAGTCCCAAGAAACACTTGACTCAAATGATTCTGCTTGAATGACTCCTTGCAATGCTCATCTTTTACATGCTTGGAAGCATAGGAATGCAAATGCATTCTTTCCTCTAGCTACAAGTACTTATGATAATGTTTTGACTCTTATTCAGCACACCACAAAGGCATGTGAAGCATGGAACATACTGAGAAATCAATATGAAACTCAAGACTACTGAAGTGTTTATCACTCACATAAAGAATCTATGGGATCAAATGGTAGGAGCAGGTGTACCAAATTCAAGTGTGGAGCTAGCTCGGCATTGTCTTCAAATTTTTCCACCAAATTTTGATGGTCTGGTAACTTCCTTAATACCCTGATCAAATCACAACCACTAAGCTTTGAAGAATTCAGTGCCTTACTCATGGAGGAGGAGCTACAGCTCAAGGCAAGCAACAATAGTGGCAAAGGAGAAGCTGCATTATGGGGAAATGCCAAAGGTGGCAAACCCGATTTTTTGAAACATGGAGATGAAAAAAAGAACAACAAGAAGAAGTTCAAGGGAGAGTGTTTCCACTACAAGAAGAAAGGCCACAAAATTTAAGATTGTCATAATAGGAAGGTAGAGGAAAAGAGTGGCTCTTTGAAAAATGGTAAGAGCAAGGAGTTTGTCAATACTATTGAAATCGATCTTGAGTTGTTTGTTACAATACAGGAAATGTGTTCCTCAACTGAAGATTCAGCTACAAATGACTCATTGGTATTAGACAGTGGTGCCTCTCATCACATGGCAAGTAGAAAAGACTTTTATAATTCCCTACAGCCTCTAGAGGAACCCATCATGGTAAAGATATGGAACAATGCGAGATGTCCTGCTAAGGGCAAAGGTACAATGTCTTTCATTAACCATAATAGGCACATTAGAAAGCTTTCAAATGTGTTGTGTTCAGCAAGACAAGAGCTGAGATTTTTGATCGAAACAACAATGTTGTTGGGACCGGAATAAGGAATAATCTATACGAGTTGTCTGCTCTTACACCCATGACATGTGTGGGCACAAGTAAGCTTTATCATGAGAGATTCAGCCACATTAGGTACTTGATACTAAAAGAGATGCACAAGAAAGGTATTTTTGCTCACCTCCCTTTGATTGCAAAGATGAAAGAACCATCTGAAGCTTGCATGATGGGCAACCAGCAGAGGAAGGCATTTTCGCAAGTAAGCAAGAATAGGGCAATCGATCCTCTAAAGTGGGTGCATGCTAACTTGTGTAGAAGAATGAATACACAAGCCTTGGGAGGATCTTCTTACTTTACGTTACTCGTCAACGACTATAGAAGGAAGATGTGTGTATACTTTCTTCAAGATAAGGCTCAAGCTTAAGGTAAATTTCAGGAATGGCTTTAGCTTGTTGAAAGTGAAACTAGGAAGAAGATGAAGAAGTTTTGGATGGATGGTGGTATGAGTTCATGTCAACAAAGTTTGATGATTTCTACAAGGACAAAGGAATCAAGCATGAACTCACAGTGGTGCATAGCCTCAATAGAACCATGTTGTTGAATGCCGGAATCGAACCATCATGGAGATGGCCAGGTGCATGCTGAGGGGAAAAGGATTGCCTGATCATTTTTGGGTAGAGGCTATCAACACTACAATTTACATTTTGAATCAAAGCTACACAAAGGCACTTGATGGAAAGACTCCACAAGAGGCCTACACTAGTAGAAAGCCTTCTGTTTCCAATTTCAAAGTATTTGGAAGTGATTTTTATGTACACATTCCAAATAAGGAGAGGAACATTCTTCAACCAAAAAGAACCAAATGTATCTTCTTAAGGTATATTGAAGAGAAGAAAGCTTGCAAGCTCCCTAACGGAAGGCAGAAAAGATCATAGCGAGTCATGATGTGGTGTTCAAGGAGGAGTAGGCACACATGGTGGAAGAGAAGAAGAGATCTTCCACTCTATCATCAAACAAAAAAGTAATCCACTATGAACCTAGCCCAAGAGCTAGCCCTTCTACAAAAGAGAAGGAAGCATCATCCTCAGATGATGAGACTGAAAGTTGTTGGAACATCAAGCTTACACTATGCTTGAGGTGGATTTGATCTACATCGAAGGCTATCGCGTCGAAAGAATATCCGTTGGAGAGTTCTTTTTAATATGCTCATTTATTGTATTTTTTTGAGAATATTTTGATGGCTCATTTACCATTGTAAAAGCCTTGAGTTGTACACATGTAAAGGTAGAAATATAGAGCCAAAATCCCACGAAATTTTGGTGGTTGAAGTTGCATTCAATCAAGCAAATCAAGTCACCTAAAAGTAGATCAATCAAGATCTTCACTTTTCCTAGATTATAGGGAAGTGAATTGATTCCCTCCAACAACCATTCCCACCTTCATTTGAATTCAAATTCAAGTTGTAAAAGTCGTGGAACACTCCTAGAGGCTATATAAGGAGTTGAAATCACTTGTATTATATATGGAAGCAATATACATACACTTGTGACCATCATTGTCTTGCTCCTTCAATTTTCTGCATCATCTTCTTCGCCAACAGTAATCTTGCAGAGGCTGCTGCTCTCTCCTCAGAGCTCCAAATTGAGTCGAAGAGGACTCATTGGAAAGGTATTAGTGTCTATTTTATTCCTGTAAATTTTCAAAGCATTTGGTTCAGCAGATTTGGAGAAATCTCAGTTTTTCTGCCTCGGGGTCAATCTCTGTGTATTCCTGAAAAATAGGAAGTACCACCGGTGAATGTCGCATTCATTCCTATAGCATATTTTGCTTATTCCTTATACTTCTGTGCATTCCATACACTCAACCCTATGTGTATCACTCCCATAAAAGGATTTTGCCTAATTGTAATCACGCTGGTCGCTATGGGCATTTGAAGTTCATTGTCTCTTCCATAGATAGTAAGTTTTTTTGAGCTAGTCGACCCGCGAACCTATCTGTTTTGTATCGACTCATTCTCCTTGATGCTCCAAGGTACATAGTGTGTTTCTTTTCACTTATCACATGCCTATAAGGTCTATTTGAGTCTCCATAAGCTCAAGGGCTGGTCTTGTGCCGGTTGGCTTGACCAAACTTCATCGCTTCGAAATGCACTTTTCTACCTTCGATAAGCTTCTCCAAGTTCCTTCAGTGGTATCAGAGCTAGATCAAGATGGGTGACGGCTTTCCCTCAATGATCGAGAAGCTTGATCGACACAACTACGCGGCTTGGCAAATTAGAATGGAGGCCTATTTGCAAGGTAGAAATCTTTATGGAATTGTAGCAGGTGATGGAGCTATGCCTATTCCAAGATCCAAAGGAGGACCTACACAAGAGGAGACAGATAAGCTCACACTTTGGTGCGCAAGGGATGCTCAAGCAAGGTCGTACATACTAAACTCTATCTCTGACTTTCTATTACCACATATTAGAGGATGCAAGACATCTCAAGAGACTTGGGATGCCCTAGAGACTTTCTTTTCTGCTAGTACCAAAGCAAGAAAGAATCATCTTTGGAATGAGTTCAACCAAATGAAGAAGACACCTAAACAAACCATCACAGATTTTGTTACCAAGGTCAAGGAGGTTGCGGATCAGTTAGCATCCATTGGAGAGCTGATTGAAGAAGAGGTCATCATGAGGCAAATTCTCAACGGCATTCGAAGTGATAAGCAATGGCAATCCTTCACTACGGCTTACGATCTCATCATGGATGTGCAAACTCCAGACTTTAACATCTTTCTTGGACAACTCTTCAATCAAGAAGCCAATAATAGCATAAAGGAAGGTAACTCTTATCATGGTAGTTCAACTAGTGCTCTATATGCAGATAAGAAGGATAAGAAGCAGAAAGGCAAGAAGAAGGAAGAAGACGAAGAAGAGACTTCCCAAGCCAACTTCGCAAGCAAGAGCAAGTGGAAAGGGAAGAAGAAAGGACCAAAGCAAGACAAAGCCAAAGGTCTGAATGTTCAACCTTGTGCCATATGCGATAAGACCAACCACACCACTCAGAACTGCTGGTTCAATGGGAAGACCCAGAAAGGAAGTGGAAGAGGTGGATATGGCGGCAATAGAGGCAGAGGTGGACACAACTTCAACAACAACAATAGAAGCTATAATAGAAGGGACTACAACAATTATTCAGAAGATCAACCACATGAAGACTCATTGCTTCTTATGAACCTAAGCCACAAAGAAGGTAAAGAAGACGATCATTTGTTCTACATAGATTCAGGATGTTCGAATCATGTTGCAGGCAACATTGCTCTTCTATCTGACTTGGAAAGTCCAAAACATAGACATGAAGTGCAAACAGGGGATGACACGAAGCACAATGTGGAGAAGATTGTTAATGTCAAAGCTTCCAATGGCAGGACAAACATTCTGAGTAAGGTTCTCTATGTACCCACTATCACTAAAAACCTAATAAGTGTAGGCCAAATAGTTGAAAAAGGCTTGCAAGTTAGGTTCACCCAACATGGAGCCTTTGTGGAAGATCCATGTCAAGGCTTCAAGAAGATAGCCCGAGGTGAGAAGCATGGTAGGCTCTTTACTTTTGAAGTAGGAGATACCAGGAACATAGCTCTATTCAACTTTGGGTCTCAAACCCTAAGTGAGCTTGAAGTGTGGCATAAGAGACTTGCTCATGTGAATGAAAGAACCTTGAAGGATATATGCAGGGATCAAAGTGTTCTAGGACTGCCGAACATATCAAAGCAACACATGATCAACAGGTGTGATGCATGTCAGATTGGGAAGGCACAAAGACAACCATTCAACCACAAAGGCTACATCCACAACAACTTATTGAACTTAGTACACACAGATGTATGGGGACCAAGTCAAGAACCTTCATTGGCAGGATCAAGGTATTATGTCTCATTTATTGACGACCATAGTAGATGGACTGTTCTATAATTTATCAAGAGTAAGAATGAAGTATTTGATTGCTTCAAGAAGTATCTTGCACATGTGGAGAATCATACAGGTAGATCACTAAAGAAGCTCAGATCTGATGGAGGGGGAGAATACTTCTCCAAAGAGTTTGATGAGTTCTTGCAGGACAAAGATATCAAAAGGGAAGTGACTACTAGGTACTCTCCTCAACTAAATGGAATTGTAGAGAGAAGAAACAAGACATTGGTTGGATCAGCCCGAACAATGCTTGAAGAGAACAAGTTGCCACATTATCTTTGGGCAGAAGCTATTTCAACTGCAGTGTACCTTGTCAATCGACTACCATCCAAATCGCTTCAAGGTATGACTCCTTATGAAGCATGGCATGGAAGAAAACCTAGTCTTGGACATTGCAAGGTTTTTGGTTGTTTAGCTTATGTTCATGTACCATCACAAATAAGAGGTAAGCTAGATGAAAGGGCAACAAAGGCAGTGTTTATTGGATATGATTCAACTCAGATGGGTTACAAGTTCTTCAATCCTTCAACCAAGCAATTCACTACAAGTAGAGATGTTGTGTTTGAAGAACACAGGTCTTGGTATGATGAAGATAAACAAAAGGTAACACTACCATATGATCTTGATTCTGACTCTCATCAATTAGGAAGCAAGCATGATACACAGGTCCAAGATCCAAGAAGTGATACAAACGATGACCAAGATGAAAGAGAAAGGGATTACAAGCTATGGAAGTCAAGAGGCAAAGCAAAGATGCAAGAGGTTGGAGAATGCTCCAAACAAGCACCTAGAAGATCAGCAAGAGAGAAGAAACAACCAGAAAGGTATGGATATGATTCCACATTTGTTACAAAGCATTCAATCTACTTGGCAAAAGACTCTATTTCAGAGGAACTCTCAACCTATGAAGAGGCAAAGGGAAACCCTAATAGGGAAAAGGCCATGAACGAAGAGATAGATGCATTGAAGGAAATGGACACTTGGGATTTGGTTCCAATGTCGCCGAATCAAAAGGTAATTGGTTGCCGATGGGTATATAAAGTTAAAAGAAATTCAGATGGATCAGTTTGCAGGTACAAGGCAAGATTAGTTGCCAAAGGATGCTCACAAACTCATGGTATAGGCTATGAGGAAACATTCTCACCAGTTGCAAAGATGACTACAATCAGGTAGTAATGGGAATAAGTGTTACATGATGGCCACATGTTCATACTAGAATCTTGTAGATCATTGCTATTTTAGAGTATATCATTGCTATTTTTAGAGTACAAGAGGGTACATATGGATGGGAGCAGAGTTACACACACATTGTTCAAGTCTCTTTTGAACATCAAGATTTCAGCTACCATGAAGATCCTACACCCATACCTTCTTAAGTGTAAGAGAATCTTCTTTTTCACTGCTACTTGATGGAGGAGTGGATAGCATTGTTGTAGTGATCTCTAGCCAAACATGTAGACTTGTGACCCCAATGATAAACATTGCCTAGATTAGATTATGAGATTGGAGTAAGAACTTGTTACACTCCAAAGATTAGATTATGAGATTGGAGTAAGAACTTGTTACACTCCAAAGGGTGAAGATTTGTCTTGTGAAAATGTTTGTTTTCTATTCTTCATCTTCACCATCTTTCTATCCTCCTACCCAATGACAAATTTGCCTCTAAATTTAATTTTTCTTTAAATTGTGCTAAGATGTATTCTTGGTTTTCTTGAAATGAAACCTTTTCAAGTTTGTATGCTTCCAAGTTGTCGAGAACTTAGCGGGAAGAAACTATCTGAATCTATTTGCTTCTCTAAAACATATTCGTGTATCTTATCTTCTAGTATCTAATTACCTCTTTAGTCTGGCCATTTTTCTGTGGATGCTCTCCACTACTCATCTTGAGTTGAACTTGAAGTCTATTAAAGACATGTTTCTAAGAATTTCCTATAGACCTGGGATCTGTGTCTGAAACTATGGATTTAGGTAGAACATGTAGTCTACAAATATTCTTAATAAATAGTTTCGCAACATGCACTCCACTGATTCCTTTGTACAAATAAAATGTGCAAATAGCCCTTGCCCTTGGTGAATCTAGAGTCTTCTCTGAGGTCCCAAAACTCCTCATATTGCCACTTTGAAGAGATGGAATAACCTCGACGACTCGTGCTAGAGCCTTGGCTCCCCTAAGCTTTGGTCCTTGCCCTAGCTAGGGTGCTCGAACAAATGCAGATAGACCAATGGTAGACCATGAAGGTCTAAAAAAATGTAGCATTTACTCAATCACAATCTATCCTCAATCACAAGCTTCCAATCACTCAAGGATAAGAGTAGACAAGATATGACTCAAAGAAAGAAAAATTCTAATATCATAGATGTGAATCAATCGATACAATAGCTTTGGAAAATAGCTTCTTGACGAAGTCTCTACCTCTTGACCATCCTCGAGCTATCACAATCTCATTCACAGTCGCACTCTCAATCACACTCTCACTCTCATTGTCACTCTCAATCAGAAGGTAATTCTCTCATTTTTGACTTCTTCCTCTTTGATGCCCAGGTCTTCTTATAACAAAATTGGTTGCTGCCCAAAGAACTTTGCAATCCACTAAATTTAGAAAAAGCTGATTCTTTGTGAAAATTTCACAAGAGCATTATAGTAGTCAAGCACTTTCTTTGGCAGTACCTATCCAAGAATAGAAGAAAAGCACCAAAAATACATATTCAAAGACATCTGTAATTAGGCATGACAATAGATAAGCATCAAGCTTCTGAGGAATTAGCTTAAGCTTTTGAGCGACACTTTTATTCAATTTTTGATTTGCACAATAGTGTTAGAGATAACCTTGGTCCAAATCCACTTCCAAGTATCCAACTTCTTGAGTGTTACTTAGGTTATTAATCAATAATCCGATAAACACATAAATAATGAGAAAAATGGGATGAGATTTCTGAAAAAAGTAAAAAAATGTGACAAGCATAAGTATATATGAACGCACCAGAAAAGAACTTGGTAGGACACTAGGATAGACACAGCTTGATGGGGGTCACAACATGCCTATGATGCATTTTAGCCTAATCTATTCATTGCATATAGAAGAACAAACCACTCTCCTAAAAGAATGGAAGCGAAAAGCAACTTTGAGTGTACTAAATTAGCCTTCTTGAAAATTAGTGTAGGTTTTCTAATTCATAATAGAAAACCAAGACGGATGTACTAGTTACCAACTTAACAAGGAAGTTCTAGAAAGTGTCCACAAATTACCATTGACATTCTACACGAAATGTCCTTGAAGTTACCCAAAATTCTCTAAACAATGTACTATGAAACCTAGAACTCCTTGGAACAACTCCAAACATCTGTAAACTTATCTGTTCATGTTGTATAAATAAAGGTCTAAGCAACAAAAGACATGGGTTTTTTAAGGGTCATAAATCTCTTTGAGAACCCTTGGAATTTATCATATCTTGGGGTATATAACGTTGACCAGACATTTTTTGACCTTCATTCAATTTTGGGACACTAAATCCATTTCTAAAGTTTGTTTTCCTTTGTTTCTACTAAGAAAACAGACATGGGAAGTTCCCCCTCATAAAGTGGTAACTTACTATGTGGAAGGGCAAAGGCAGGGCATGCCTATTCGGCCCCTTTCACACAATTAATGCCCTTATGCTCCCATATTTGCCCATGCAACTATATGGCCATATGCATTTGCCAACAACAATAGAGTATAGATCCCATTCCAGTCATGGACCACTAATGGATAGGAGGGAGTAGCACATGTTTGAGGATAGAAAAGATTGTTCATTTTATATGTTGATCATGGAAGTTTCCACATCTCATGTGGGATTGGTTGCATGCCAATGAGAAACATGGAGACTCCTTCTGATTGAGCTCATTGTGAAGCATTATATACATGAAAGAAGACACTCTACTTAGCTCATGGATGGCTCGGCTAGATAGCCATCATGAAAGAGTTTTGAAGGATTGCACTTCTCATCCCTTTTGTTTATAAGAAGAATGAGAAAGTAATGTTTCTTTTACACATCTCTGCTCCAAAAATAACATGCCTTAGGGGTTAAATGGGCATACTTCTAGAACATTTTTCATAAACCTACTAATTGGTCTTCACATGAAACTAATAGAACATTCTTCGAAATCTAATAGCTATAGACTATTTTATTACTTCACATAAGATGAATCCAGGAGCTTTTAAGACTTGTGGATCTATGCTTCAACGTCCTATTGGAGGAGATGGTGGACAATGTAAGGAATTGAACTCACAACCTCTTAGTTAGGAATGTGATGGGCTAACCACTTGCCCCAAAAGCCATGGTTTAGGATTACTTCCTAATCCTCACTCTTAGGGTGTAGTTCCACCATCTCCTTCCTATCAAGGGTGTGGTTCAACCATCTCCAATACAGAAACCTTCTAGAGATGAGATGGTGCTGCGAATTCCTACTTCACACGAACAAAAACTGAGTTGAGGATTGTAAGGTAGCCCTCTTGTGCTTTCTAGGAAGCCCAAATGATCACCCAAGTACTTTGGAAGATGATCCTCAAATCATTGCATCAAAACAGATAACTTGGACTTTCTATTATGAACCAAAACTTTCTATTTTGGTCACCACACTTGCTTAGGAAAATGAATAGTACTCCTCCCGTGGTAACAATTGGCCAAAATCCTTTTGGGGATATTCAAGTGACTATGATAGATACCTTTCAAAAGTTATTTCACATGAAATGATCAGCTATGCTCAAAGAATGATGCTTAGCAAATCAGATGTCTATCTTGACATTTTCGAGAGTTGAAAGTATGTTGACTAGATAGAAATGTTTTGCACATAACTCGAGAGTGGCTGAGGCAATTAGAATGAAACTTTGTAACATACAAATAGACTATCTAATGAATCTATACCAACTTAAATCACTGCAAATGATCAAGTACACGCTAAGAAATGGATCTAAGAAGTTCACTTTTGTTAGTGATACATGACAGAGAATAGAAAATGAAACATAATCAAAACCTCCTAAGAACTCTGGATTGCAGGTGCTCTTTTTACATGTGCACTTTTACAAAGATAAAATTCATGCGTTTACAAGTGGGTAGGCATATGTGGCTTCATCTAAGTTCATAGAAGTGTATATCCAAATGTCCAAGTATGTGGGCTTGGATCCATTTGCACCAACAACTCCCCCTCAAGCCTAACATGCTTGGGCTTCAACTTTCTTTGATCTCCTACAATCCAATCATCATCTTGAACCTATTCAATTTAGTTCCATCCAAAAGACTTAGTTAGAATATGTGCGCATTGCAAGTTCATTGTTACATAGGACAATTGTATGTCCCTGCTAAGTAGCTTCTCTCTCACATAATGATAAGGCACTTCAATGTGCTTAGTCCTTGCATGATATACAGGATTAGCAACCAAATGCAATGAGATAGTATTATCTCCGAAGATCATTGGAGTATATGTATGTAGTCCCAAGTCTTACTAGAGTAGCTTTAACTACATTGCCTCTTGTTTTGCCTTTGCTAGACCCCTATATTCAGCTTTAGTTGAGGACAATGCCATAGTTGGTTGTTTCTTTGATGACCATGAAATAAACTTAGACCCCACAAAAGATAAGTAGCCAGAGGTGCTCCTCCTATCATCTTTTGAGCCAGCCAAATTCGCATTAGAGTATAGATTGATATCCAAGTCATATGTAAATGGATAAAATAGCTCTTCATTTATGGTACCCTTCAAGTATTTAAAGATCCTCTTGGCAGCTTCCATGTGAGATTTTCTTGGTGTATGCATGAATTGATTCAATGTACTCACCCCATAGCATATATCCACTATTGTTAGAGTTCCATAATTGAGACTCCCAACAAGACTTTGATAACATGTAATGTCTTCAAGGAGGTCTCCTTCATGAGCACTAAGTTTGTGATTCAATTTTATGGGTGTACCTACAATTTTTGCATTTTCCATCTTGAACTTAACTAGCGTATCATGGTTTTACATTCTCTAAGTAATGAAGACACCAAATATGTATAAACAATCTTTAAGCCAAGAAAATATGTGAGCAATCCAAGATCGTTGATCTTGAACTCCTCCTTCATCTAGATTTTGATCTTCTTGATGCCATTGACATCATTTCCTATAATGATAATATCATCCACATAAACACATAGATCTCTGAATTAGTGTTCTTAATGAACTATGAAGAATCTGCCTTCCTTGCAACAAAACCTTGGTCCTACGAATATGTGACGAGCCTATGGTTCCAAGCTCAAGGAGCTTGCTTTAAACCATATAGTGCCTTCCTTAATTTACATACATAAGCATGTTTGTCTTTTTCTTCATATAATGATGGTTGAGCCATGTAGACTGCTTCAAAGATCCACCCATTGAGGAGTGCATTTTTAACATCTAATTGGTACAATTTCCAATTCTCTGAAGGAAAATACTTACTAAAACACTAATATTTGGCATCTTAGCTACACGTGAGAAGGTCTCTACATAATCCACTCCATGGGTTTGAGAAAATACTTTTACTACTAGCCTTGCTTTATAATTGTTTATTGTGCCATCTCAATTCTTTTTCACTTTGTAAATCCACCTAGATCCTATTATCTTCATGAATGGTCTTTTGGGAACCAAATCACAAGTTCTATTCTCTTGAAGTGCTTCAAGTTCCTCCTACATAGCTTGTCTCCATTCTTTTTCCTTGTTGGCTTCCTCAAATAAAGATGGTTCCTCTGACATAAAGTCTTTCGCTATGTATATAGAATGCTTGGTGACTAGTGATTTGTCATAGCCATACCTTTTAGGTTTCTTGCTTTCCTTTTGAGATCTTCTAAGTGCTTGATTGGATGACTCTAGAATGTCTTCCAATTTCTCGAAGTTTAATTTGCCCTTGGAGCGCCAAGTTTTGAATTCTTCAAAATAAATTTATTCTTCATATCATGAGTTGAGATTCTCTAACGTATGTGGTTCTTCTTTGGTCAAATTTGGAAAATCATTCTCCAAATCATAGGGTAGCTTTATTTTCCTCAAACCAAGAATTATTTTCATCAAATACAACATCCCTACTAACTGTAAATCCTTTCTTGGTGGGATTATATAACCTATATCCTTTCTGATTCTGATCGTAGCCAATAAGTATGCATCTTTCAGCTTTTGGATCAAGCTTTCCCCTAATATGTGAGGGTATGTGTGCATAACCAATGCACCCAAAGATCTTACAACGATCTAAAGAAGATCTCCTGCCATTCCATGCCTCATAAGGTGTCATGCCATATAGAGACTTAGATGGAATCCTATTGATTAGGTAAGTAGCTGTGGAAACAACATCTATCCATGATAGCTAATTAGGGAGTTTTTTATCATTCTACGTTGATCTTGCAACCTCTACTATTAATCTCTTTCTTCTCTTTGCCACTCCATTCTGTTAAAGAGTGTACCTTGTTGTAGTCTCTCTCTTTATACCTCTGTCCTATAAGAATGAGTCAAAATCATGTGAGAAATACTCACCACCTCCATCAGTTTGGAGCCTCTTCAAACTTTTACCTATTTCATTATCAACTAATGCCAAATACTTCTTAAAACAAGTAAAGACTTCATCTTTATGCTTCATAAAATAACGTATTGTCCACCTACTATACCATGACCCTGAATGGTTCTCTACTAAGACCCCACACATCTATGTGTACATGCTCCAAGTATTCTTCAAACATGTGTCCTCTTTTGTTGAATGGTTGCCTATGTGACTTGTCAAATTGGCATGCTCCACATTTGTTAATCATATGTTTCTTGGACACATTTGGGATGCCAAGAACACTCTGATCCCTACATATTTTCTTCAATGTCCTTTCACCTATATTTTCTAGTCTCTTATGCCATATCTCCAATTAAGATAGGGTTGGGTCCTTTTTAATTGAAGAGAGCAATATTTCTTGTATCTTCTACTTCAAAGGTAAAACGTGTATGAGAATTCTCACCTTTTGCAATTCTCTTGAAGCCTTGTTGAGGGTCCTCTCCATGCCTTGTGAATCTAACCTGTAAACCCTTCTCAAAAATCTATCCAAAACTGATTAGATTCTTGGTTATTGTTGGCACATACAATACACTACTTAGAAGATTCATGTTACCATCAGATGCTTTAATATTTCCAATCTTCTTTATTGAGTGCCTAGTTTCATCACCTATCTGAACTTCATGCTTTCCTTTGGGTTCTTCAAGGTTAGATAATAATGCTATATTTTTTGGTACATAATTCGAGCAACCATAATCAATATAGAATAGGTACTCATTGTATTTACCTTTCTTGGCCATCATATTCATGAGTAATAGAGAATCCTCTTGATCATCTGTATAGTTGTTGTAGTCTCTCCTTCCTCCAAAGCCTCCTTGATAATTGTTGTTGTAGCCTTGGTTGTAATTGTGATGGTAGTTGTTTCCTCCATTATTGAGCCTGCCTCTTGATTGTCCTCCATTGCCTCCTTTGTGGAAGCCTCTTCCTCTCTCATTCTTTGTGTTCTTGAAGCATTCATCTGTGGTATGATTGGTGAAGCCACAAATGTTGCAAGGTGAAAAATTTTATGGTCTCCCCTTCCTTGCTTTCCTCCTCTACCCCTGCCTCTAATACCTCTTCCTCTACCTCTGAAATTCACTTAACAGATACTTGCATCTTCTTCATTCTTCTTACCTTTGTCTTTATCTTTCCTCTTATTTTTATTTGTGTAAAGGGCAAAAGATTGATTACTTCTAGAAGTATCTCCATTCTTTTTGAGCTTTGTCTCATGAGTGAAGAGTTGCCCCATCAATGTATTGAGGTGAGTTATTTTCATGTCCATATATAGGTTCATTGTTGTGGTAAAAGATTTCCATTTGTTATCAGCCTTGATGCCATTTATGATCTGCCTTACTATCTCCTCCTCTTCTATTTCTTCTCCAATGCTCCCAAGTTGATCAGCTACATCCTTCAGCTTGGTCACATAGTCAACTACACTTTGCTTTGATTGCTTCTTCAAGGTTGTGAACTCCATCCAAAGTTGGTTTCGCCTGCAGAAATCTGAAATGGTGTCCTCTTTGCCCAAACTTGAGGCACCTGGAAAACATGTTTGTGAAGGCTGTATTTTGAGTAAAATGCAGCGTTCCTCCTTTCCAAAAGATGGTTCAGTTCGGGCAACACAGAAATTGCAGCTTGTCCATAGTGATGTCTGTGGTCCTATGCAGGCACCCTCTTTTGGAAATTACCTTTACTTCGTGACTTTCATTGATGATTTTTCTAGGCATGCATGGGTATATCCACTCAAAGCAAAGTCCGAAGTGTTCATGTGCTTTAAACAGTTTTTGGTTTTGGCTGAAAATCTGTCAGCATGTAAAATGGGCACCCTCCATTCTGATCGAGGGGGGGATTATATGTCTTCTGATTTTAATGCATTTCTGGCTGAACGTGGGATAAAACACCAGTGTACAGTGCCGTATACACCTCAACAGAATTGAGTTGCTGAACGGAAGAACAGGTCTCTCATGGAGATGGCGAGGTGTATGGTCAAGAGTCAGGCTTTACCTCATAGTTTCTGGCTTGAGGCTGTCATGTGTGCAGCATATGTACTGAACAGGTGTCCCACTAAAGCACTGCACTCTATCATGCCATATGAGGCTTGGCATGACCGCAAGCCATCTGTTGCTCATCTACGTGTTTTTGGTTGTTTGGCATATGCACTAGTGCTTGAACAACATCGCAAAAAATTGGATGATAAGGCAGTAAAATGTATTTCTTTTGGGTACAGTTCTGAAAGTAAAGGCTATCGTCTGTATCATCCACAGACTAAATGCATTTTGGTTAGCCGTGATGTTGTCTTTGTGGAAGATGCTATTCATCCATTGCTTTCATGTACTAAGGAGACATCTGTTAGCTCTAAAGACATGTATGATACTTTGATGCCTCTTTTTACAGGTGGACAGTCTAGTGCTGGTCCTAATGAGGCAACTTCTCAGCCTTTGCAGGTTTCATATGATGATGCAAATCATTCCATTTCTGATGCAGATTTACATGATGCACTTGTTGATGAGAGAGTTGATATTGAGCAGGCAAAAACTATGCCAAAATGGCTGGTGCAGACTTTGCGTGACAGCAAATTAGATGCACCTTTGTCATATCGTACTTGTTCAGGCTCTCATAGTGCCTCCTTTGCATCAGATTGCTATGCTATGGCTGCGTCTAGTCTTTGTGATGAGAATGAGCTTGTTTCTTTTGATGAAGCACAGCATTTTGAAAATTGGATGGCTGCTATGCAATCTGAATATGATGCTATAATGAAGAATGGTACATGGTCTTTATGTGACTTGCCTCCTCGCAAGAAGGCCATTGGCACTAAGTGGGTATACAAGCTGAAGCGTAAACCTGATGGTACAATTGACAGGTATAAGGCTAGGCTTGTTGCAAAGGGTTATGCGCAGGAAAGAGGCATTGATTTTGATGAGACCTTTGCACCTACATGTCGTATGACTACTGTTCGAAGCATTTGTGTACTTGCAACCCATCATGGTTGGAATGTACATCCGTTGGACATTAAAACAACATTTCTGAATGGTGACTTGCATGAAGAAGTGTATGTTTTTCAGCCTCGTGGCTTTGTGCAGAAAGGGCATGAAAACTAGGTGTGCAGGTTAAAGAAGGCATTATATGGTTTAAAGCAAGCACCACGTGCTTGGTATGAGAAGATACATGCCTATCTGGTTGCACATGGTTTTGAGAACAATCCAACTCAAAGCACCTTATATGTTAAGCATGCTAATGATGTGCTTCTGATCATTGTTGTCTATGTTGACGACATGCTGCTCAATAGTCCTATGGAAAAGCATATTGCTGATTTCAAGGCTGATTTGCATGCCTCATTTGAGATGTCTGATTTGGGGCATTTGCATCACTATTTGGGCATTTAGTTCATGCAAGTTGATGGTCGAATGGCTTTGTGTCAAACCAAATATATTGACACATTATTGCACCGTTTTGGCCTTGAAGACTATAAGCCTATTGCCACTCCTATGGAGACAGGTTTACGATTGAGTCTTCATGATGCTGGAGATGCATTTGATGTTGTTCTCTATCAGCTGGTTGTTGGATGCTTGATTTACTTATGCATTACTAGGCTAGATATTCAGTTTGTTGTCTCACAGATGAGCAGGTTTATGCATTGCCCAGGAGTCACGCATTGGAAGGCGGTTAAGCGCATCTTTCGCTACTTGAGTGGTACTCTGATACTTGGGTTGTTTTATCCCAAGGGGGGATCACTACCGCCAGATTTGCATGCTTTTTCTGACTCAGATTGGGCTGGTTGCTATGACACTCGTGTGTCCACCAGTGGTTTTTGCTTCATGCTTGGTAGCTCATGTATATCTCGGTTGAGCAAGAAGCAACATACTGTGGCCACTTCTAGTTGTGAGGCTGAGTATAGGGCAGCTTTCATAGCGACTGTTGAGTGTGTGTGGCTCAGACGCCTTATGGCTGATGTGGGTGTTGGCCAGTCTTCTGCCACCACCATCTTCACTGACAGTCAAAGCGCATTGGTAGTTGTGAGGAACCCTGTGTTCCATGCTCGCACTAAGCACATTGAGGTGCATTATCACTATGTTAGGGAGAGGTTCTCTGCTGGGGAGATCAGCTTGGCATATGTGCCCACACAAGAGAACATTGCAGACCTTTTCACGAAGGCTCTGCCTAGGGAGAAGTTTGAAGCTTTCCGCAAAGCTTTGGGCTTACTTCCTTTTGTGGAGTGATTTCCACATAGCTTGGCACTTCCTTATACATGAGTGCTAGCTCCTTGTTCACCGCATCACTCCCACGGGGGATTTGTTGATATATTTAGGTAGTGATGTGTGTGAACACACTAGGACCACCGGGGCACTTTTTTCCCTCTTTAGGAGGTTTTTTTCCCCCGACTTGTATATACGCCTATTGCTCTAATGGGCTACTTATCTTTGTACATTCTCTAGTAATACATTCAGTATTGTGTGTTTGTTCTCCAAGCTTCTTCTTCTTCCTTGTGCTGTTCATGTGCTTCCACAGACGTCTAACTCCAACAGTCCCAAGCATGTCATTCTCCACTTCTCACATTTGGTATGAGGGCGTGAGGGAGAGGGAGAGCAGATGGAGTCTCTTCTCTTGCATTAAGGAAGAAGATTGATCCATGGGGGATGGCTAGGCAAGGAGAGAATGAGAAGTACTAATCCATCTCTAAATCTATGCAAAGTATCACTACAAGCATTACTATTTGCAATTACAAGTAAGTAGAATAACTTTAATTTCACATAGAGGACACATTTGCAGAGACACAGCTCACGCGATTTGATCCCTCAACCTCCCACATCCAAGGCGGCCACTCTAACCATGATGCCTTATGAATTTGTTGTAGAATTACTTCGAATTATTATTATTATATCTAATTTTATGCCACATATGATGAAGAAAGACAGAGAAGTAGATGGAGGGAAAGAAAGAGAAGGAGAGAGAGAAAGACAGAGAGAGAGAGAGAGAGAGAGGGAGAGAGAGAGAGAGGAGAATGAAGAAGAGAGAAAGAGAAAGGTAGAGAGAGAGAGAGAGAGTGAGAAGGATAAAGAGAAGAAGGAGAAAGAAAGAAAGAGAAAGAGAAGAGACAGAAATAGAAAGAAAGAAATATAAGGAGGAAGGGAAAGAAAGAGAAAGAGAAGAAGGAGAAAAGAGAGAGATAGAAAGAGAGAATCCAAGAGAGATAGAGATGAAAGAATACAAAGAGGGAGAGAGAGAGAGAGAGAGAGAGAGAGAGAGAGAGAGAGAAAGAGATGAAAAAACGAGAGTTAGAGAGAAAGAGATAAAAGAATATGAAGGAGCAAGAAAATGGATGAACAAAGAGGACATGAGAAGATGAAAGTGAAGATTAAAGAGAGAGAAGGAAAATATTCAAAAGAGAGAGAAGGAAAAGATTAGAAAGAGAGAGAAGAGTGAACAAAGAGAAAAAAAAGATAGGAAGTAAGAGAAAGAGCAAGATTAGCATACCTACTTTTACTAAAATGGACATCACTCTCTCATATGATGTCCAAAATGGATGATTCTACTTGGTATAAGAAGTAGACTCCAAGAGTTTTGCAGTGCCTAATGGGAAGCTATGGTTGGATAATTAAAAACCACATGCACAGAGCATTTACTTCTCTGCATACTTCTTTAAAGAGGTATGCTGCCCACTTACCTAGCTCCATTGTTTTGGCCATAACTTCCTCATTGAATATCCAAATCAAGAAATTCAAATTGGTATGGATTATAGACTTAAATTCCTTTTGTTTGATAAGTAGCATGTCATATTTTAACCATTTCAAGCCATCTCTACACAAGCTTTTATATGGATGTTGGTTGGTGAGAATTTCTTTTTTGAATTATTTTAGTGTCCAATTATGATAATTAGGAGTTCTTAATCATATTTTGAACCATTTTGGATAGGAATGAATTGATTTTAATATCTCTACATCATATGTTTGCTCTCAACTATATTGATTTAAATAATTTTTGCATCAAATTTATAATTTTGCATTGTATTCACTTCCAATGTTATGAACTAAAATGGGAACGTGCATGAAAGTTAGTTTGATATGAGTTCATCTATGCACATGAAGCTACAATAACTTGTGTTGATTCATAAAAGCATGCACAGGTTGTTGTTGTGTGTTTCAAGTTCTTTGTGCAGGTATTGGAGCAAGAAAAGAACTTGTTATAAGGGCATGTAGAACCATGATTTAGGGTGAGCATGAGGTATGTGATAGAAGTACCATGAATAGGCTAATTTTTCCTTTAGAGAGTAAATGAAAAAGGTATAATCCTCAAGAAAAATTAAGATGTGTTTTTCGTCCACTAACTCATGAGCACATGAATTGTTCTTCATGCGAATGTATGTACTTGATATAGAAGTTTATCCAAAGTCCGCAAAAGAAAGCTATGGTTATGATCATCAATACAAGTATTAAATGCTTGTATGTGATTGATTGTGATAAGGTTAATGAATGTGAAAGAAGCACAATAATTAGAATGACATCCATAGATATGGACTTATCACTGAAAGGTGGATACTATGTCAAGAGTCGAATTTTCCACGAGATGATTTGGATTGTTAATTGGTCTGCATTGATCTAGATGATCATTATATGCATGGATATGTTTCCATGTTATAATTTATCGAAGAGAATGAATGAGTATGTCTAATCATAAGGATTAACATATCTCATCATTTTTTAGATTTAAAAAAATAATTGAGCAAATAGTTAGTGAGGTAGGAGTCTCATAGACATTTGGATGATGCTCTTTGAGGGAATGCCCAAATCTATTGACATTTAAAGGGCGAGTATCTAATAATTGTTTCTTTAAGATGACCAATTTTCACGTAATCTGGATACTTTTAGATAGATCAAATGACCTCTGCACTAACAATGCTACTAATAGAGGTAGAGACATGAAACAAGTGACATAGGCCTGTTAAAAAGGGCATCTCTTTTAATTGATAGATCCAAATTGCATGTTTTTTGTTGGATATAAAAGCTTCATAGATGCACTTTGTACAAATTTTCATTAATTTTGGAGATCATTGGATAGGTCAAACAATCTCTGCACATGAAAGTGCAGCCTCTAGAATTTATGAAATGACCAAAGAGCATGTCACCCAGAGGTAATTGGATCTCTTAGCTCATTTACTCAAATTTCATGATTTTTATTTCTAATATTATCCAAACACATTTAGATGGTAGTTACAAAATATCAAGAATAATTGTATATCTATGTAGGATATATAAAGAAAAGAGTAAAAAATCACCTCTCTAAAATTTTAAACTATTACAGGTATAGAGGCTTAGTATTTTTGTCACTGTGAAGGCTTCAAATGCTCAAATACTATGAAATTGGTACCAATAAATGTAGTTAGTACTAGCCATATGTGGTTCAAAGTTTAAAGGAATAAGATATTACTTGGTAGGTCAAATGACCTATTATTCTAAAAAAGTTACTTGTGAGGATTTGTCAAAGAGTTGTACATGTGTCTGGTGAACACATGGCTATTTCATATTGGAAGCTCCAATTTCAAAACATTTTCTTGAAGAAGAAACTCTAGTATATAACCTTTAATATACCCAAAATTCAAAGACTTTGGAAGTCATCTTCATAGTTACACGTGTTGGAGTTAGACGTCTATGGAAGCACCTAAACAACACAAGGAAGAAGAAAAAGCTTGGAGCACAACACACAATGCTGAATGAATTACCACTAGAATGTACAAAGTTAAGTAGCCCATTAAGGCAATAGGCATATACTATTGAACTATGTGGAGGAGAATTTACTCCGTGTTACTTAGGTCAAAAGCTAAGTGCAAGTTGAAAGAGGTATGAATATGCCGATACGGTTCTGTAGCTTGATGCCTAGACAGACCATACTCATATGACTGAGAGACTAAGGATTTGCTAGTAATGCGATCTTTTGTGAATTCTTCTTCTTCTAGTTCTATTAACTACGTTCTTCTTAGATTGAGTGGTATTACTTATATGTGGAGGTAACTCAAAAAAAAGAAAGATGAAGAAATAACATTCTCAGTTGTAGACTCATTATTCATAGACATCAGAAACAAATATAGAATACTATAAATTGATGATTGATCAAATGATTCACTAATTGCATAATCTTTGATGTGGATTAAGTAAAACTATTTTCTTGTTGATCCTAATCATAAATGTAAATTACCTCAACAAAATAACCTTATACAAATATAAGTAAGAATGCTAGGATAATTCTCCAAAATCCTAATACAAGATTAAGCTAAAAGAAATTGATATAGGAAAAGTGGAATGAGTAGTGCGTATGCAACTCCAATCTCCTGATCTCAAGTGTTCGTAAATACTCCTCAATGCTCTGCAAAAAGAAATTGATATAGGAAAAGTGGAATGAGTAGTGCGTATGCAACTCCAATCTCTTGATCTCAAGTGTTCGTAAATACTCCTCAATGCTCTGCAAAAAAAGCATTAGAACAAAAACATAAGTATTTTTTTTATGAAGCATCAAACACACTCATGTTTTACTTTCAATTCTTATCATAGATAATGCACATTGTAGTCATGCATATTCATAGACTCACACTTATGCACATGCATGCTAACATCATATTTCTCATGTACATGCACATATGACCTATATACATGCCTATATACATTTAATGCGTACATACTCATCACATTTATTTATGCTCATGCGCATGTTTCATGCACATCCATTCTCATGCACACATGCATTTGACATGCATGCATTCTCACTTATGCATGCACACTCTCATATGCATGCCTACTTATGCATATACTCTTTTACAATTCCATGCATCTATTGCACATTCAAGCACATGCTCAGATACACTTGCATTCATGTATACATGCATGATTACTCTCATGCACATGCATACACTTGTTTTCATATGCGTACTCTCATACTCATGTGTATGCATACTTACTAACATGAATATGCACTCATGCACATACATTCACTCATATATATGTTCACATCATTCTTCATGCACATACTCTTATGCACATGCATAAAGTCTCTCTCCCCTCTCTCTCTCTCTTTGTCTCTCTCTCTCTCTATCTCTCTCTCTCTCTCTCTCTCTCTCTTTCTCTCTCTGATCTCTCTCTCTCTCTTTTCTCTCTCTCTCTCTCTCTCTCTCTCTCTCTATCTCATGCATGCACAACGATGAGCAGCCATCTCTCTGTGAACATATGCAGCAATCCGGATGGTTCTCTCTCTATGCACACTCAATTGGAGAAAGAAGGAAGAAAGAGAAGGAGAATACCTACAAAAAAAGCATTAGAAAATAGGACAAATTGCACACACACACACACATATATACATGTGCGCATTTTTTAAATTTACCGCACAACATGCTTTTTCACACACAGCACTCACACACGCCACACTTTAACACACAACTCACACACAACACACTTTAACACACAACTCACACACACCACACTTTAACACACAACTCACACACCACACTTTAACACACAACTCACACACACCACACTTTAACACACAACTGACACAGACCACACTTTATTGCACAACTCACACACACCACACTTTAACTCATGCATTTATTTATTTTTTTTCTTTACTTTCAATGAACCATATTTATTAAAGTTAATATTTTAGGGTATATTGCAATCAAGTTTTTTAATATATATTCATATTGAATATTAAGGTTATGAATATGTTCATATATTAATTTTTCTTTTATCTTATGGTTAACATATCATTAGATGTTAATGTAGGCTTATGAATAAAAAACATATTCTTCCAATACTATTCCTTCTTGAAGAAACATTAAAATGTATCCATAAAATACATGCATACGCATAAATGTAAATAGATATTTAGAACAATATATAGGGCGTTTAATTGATCATAAAGGTTGACATGGTGATATTCCTAAGCAACAAACATTTTCTTTATTTCCTCCCTATAGGTACTGGAAAGAGATTGGAGAAATCAAAAAATCATATCAAAGGTATTTGAGAGAGTTTAAAGATAACCAATCTCAAAACAAAATTTTTAATTTTCCTATATGTCAATCCGAAGGATGAAATCATTCCGACAACATTGACATCGAGGTTCGTGGCAAGGAGGGTTCACATTTATTGTCTACGCATTGTGTATTTGGTGGTGCTCACGGGGTGCAAGGCATAGAAGGTCCAATACTATTTACCTTTTCTTGTACACAAATCAAAGTGTCCCTCACGTTTACAACACAAATGGGAATTTAAACAATACACAGATTGAGATGCTTGCTAATAATGAAAGTCTTGTTGGAGTTCACTTCTTCAAAAGCATTTGTCCATTTAGGAAGGAGAAAATAAGTTTATTTTTGTGTATACTCTCAAACTCTTTTATTCCAACCTCCCGACCATTTTCCTCTCTACTTTTCCTCGTCCCTTTTCATACTCTTTCTCTGCATGGAGAACGATAATATAGCTGCATGGAGTTATATCCTTAGTTATAGGACAAAGTGTGCAGACCTTGTCATTTTCCATCTCAGAATATATACGTATGGATCAAGTAAAGCACCTTGTTAACAGTTCTTAATACAACAAAATCCAAAAACTTATAACTGAAACATTCTAATTTCTCTTTTGGTTTCTCTTTTGGTAAAGTGTATTGATCACTTAAAAGAAAAAGCAGGACAAAAGAAGCATAGTTCTTGAATTAAACAACATGACAAATGCACAAATTGAGCGCTTCTGACTTATCATGAAATGGATGCATAAACTTCGAACCAACATATGTACAAGAATGGCCTTGTACCATGATTCAGATAAACAAAATAATTTTGTAACTAGTGCAGACAATGTACATAAGATGGTAAAAAAAACATGCACCTGTAAAAAATTTGTTTCAAGATCTTTTCACAAAATCTGCAAGGCATGAACACTTGCCTATTCAAACTCCTTTAACACTATTTTATCATTCAAAAATTGCTTTTTAGAATTGAAATTCTTGTCCAGATAGTTCATTGGCTAGGTCTGCAATAGTCGAGACACTTGAATCCTGGGCTTTTCCCTTTCATGGAGGAAGATAAAGTAACCACTTCCAATCTTTCAGGCATTCGAAATCACCCTTCTTCTCTTCAAAAGATTAGCGCGCAGAAGTGATATTTGTGAAAACTCAGAGAAATGGTTCACCGCTCATTTACTTCAATAACATTCCATTTGGAATTATAAGGAACCCCTGGAATTACTCTCTTTTGATATCTAGTATCTTCTTTCTTGTATACATTAATGAAGACTTGGTCATTAACTCCTGAGTTATTCGGCAATCATGAAGATTCCTTCACTTTAGAGCTTCAAGAAATTCAATATGTCACGATTGCCTCCAAGCTTTGGTTCAATAGCGCATGATGTGAGCTTGTATTGACTCTCAGAATTCTTTACTTTGAGAGTTAGCATAAATCCTCATCTTTCATCCCTTTGTATGTTTTCTAAAAAGAGAAAAAATGGGTATATGCATGTTCTCTTTATTATGAAATGTGTTTCTTCCTTCCATAGACGTCTGTCATGAATTAGAATGACCATAGGGTTGCCTTTTTCATGTTGGTGCTCTTTATCTTGAGAAATTAATCTAACTCTCAGAGTTTCTTCCTATGCATAATCCTGATCCATTGTCTACAAATCACTTGCTGCAACATCTTCAAGTCTTCAAGTCCCTACCTTTATCAGAGGTTGCTGATATTCTCGAAACATTCATGATGTTTCCATACAACATGAGAAAAGACCCTTTATGCGGGGTGTTCTTTATTGAATAGGTATAAAATCCATCCATTTCATCTTCTTCAAAATCTGCAAACTGATTCGTAATTCTTTGTGATTTAGCCTATTCATCTGGCCAAACGTACAAGACAGGATGGACAGCCCTCTTCTCCCCTTATCTAATCAAAATCCTCTCTCCCAAAAAGACTTCCCTTTCAAGATCTTAGAATATAGCATTATCAATGGACTTGATTAGCTTCATAATACCGTCCTCAAAATCTGTACATAGTGCATGTTGCTGAGACCCCTTTTGATCTAAACTTGCGATACATTTTTCACCTTTGAGCTTGAGCTTGTGATGCATGCCAATGCCCTTTTCATCTTCGCCCTATACATTCCTTTCACACAATCGGTGTGGTCCTCCCTTGAACTAAAGGAGAGAAGCTTAAGTCAGAAGGACAAAGAGACAGTAGTGACTTCAGCATTACAAGCAGCTCATCATCTGAATTCTCCGCGAGGGATCAACTTCCGTCCGACATGCCAAGAGAGAACAGAAGAAGATCCCTCATCATCTTCACGTTCTCCTCCTTTCCTCTGGAGCCGCTGTTTCCTTTCTTTTTTCCCCCTCGCATGCTGTGGCTCCATGTTATATCATTCCTAAAACAAACAAAAAAAGGAAATCCCCCAAATTTCCTTATTAATATAAATATTATATTTATATATACATTTCACAATACATAATTACTACATAAAAGTGAGTTCACACACTTGCAACAATAAACATGCACACACATATAGATATATTCGTATACATACATATATTTACACATTAACACACGTAGGAACACACAATTTTATACATAAGGTATTGCATTCATACACATTCGAGCTCTCGCACACAATATCTACAGAAAAACACATATGCATATGGATTACGAAAATGCGTACTAACATATGCTCATCTTAAGCACACATTCGCATATAAGATAGTGTTGCACACTCATTCACACTGCATAGGTGCACGACATATTCTTGTTCATCACAAACATGTACGTGTTTAGAAACATATTAATGAATTCACTTGCACGTATGCACATACATTGATACCTTCATTTTTTATGCAGGTACATACACATTCAAAGTCAAATAACCTCATGCTTGTTGCAAGTCAACCGTAGCTCAGGTAATAAGGATGGAAGATATACTAATCAATAAATTTCACCTGGCTTGGATCATGTCCATACCATTTTGTATAACTCGAATGTCACTCACTAATTTACCTGCGAAAATAGCACTTTGAACTATTTCATTTCATTTTAGCAACCTTTTAGTAGAGCTTTAAAATGTACTTTCATGCTTGATTGTCGACTTAACTTCGAATCATGACCACATCCACCCACTCTAAACCTGTGCATCCTCTGGATGTGCCAACTTGCATAGATATCAATAAACACAAGCACGCACCAAGTGGTCATGGGAAATAAACACAACTTTTAAAGAAAATTTAACTAGCTCCATGAAATCTAAAAATGTATTAAACTCTGCATAGATTAAGAGAAGAAGGTAGACACAACCATCACATATATCCTATCAAGATAAAATACTGCATTCGGACTAGTAATTATATGAGTGGATTGAAAACTTCTTAGCTCTTCCGTTAACTTGGCGTGGTTAGATCCAATGGCCCATCCTCAGCATATGCATATACCAATCCTTAATAACATGATTTATGAAACTACAGTCTGGTTTCCTGTTGATCTCCCACCATCCAAACCCCCATCAAGATTTTCCTTATTTTTCTTTTACTCTTATTTCATTTCTCTTTATTTTATTCTTCATCCTAGATCAACCTTTTTGTTTTTATTTTTAGTTTTTTTTGTTTATTCTTTATTTACACAAGTCAACCTATGCCAAAATCGGATGCGACTCATCAACCTCTCCATCTGGCCAAGTTTAGCCCACTCATCTATTGACTTGACATAGATCAGGATTCATAATGTTAGCCTCATACAAAATCAACGTCAGCTTGTGGCTTTGACCACCTGTCAGAGTGACTCCACCTGCCTACCGACCCGTATGAGTGCATGAAAACATATAGGTCATGCCATAGGAAACAACTAACATTAGCTCATGGCATTGAAGAATTGACTAGGATAGTTCCACCCACCTACTAGCTCATCATAGTGCCAAACAACACATACACATTCACATATCTAGGTGGCTGGTATATGAAGACTTTTTTTGAAACATAATCTGCTTGGATGTCAAATTAGATGAGAGATCAAAACCAGAAGTCAAAGCATCTCACTCATCAAACATTTATGAACATTAGTATATATAGGTACTTAGTTTAGGTCTTCCCTTCATTTTCCTAGGTCTTGTTCCCAAAAGTTCTAGTCCACTTTCTAATCCTACTCACATTATCCCACTCCTTTATGCATCACATGTAATCTCAATAGTCGTACGAAATCTTTGGCCTACATAAACCTCTTAATGTTTATGCATTTCTTTGTGTATCATATGCTCAATCATGCAATCTTTCTATATGCACATATATACAAGAAAAAAAAATTGAAACAATAAACATGTCACCTTCATAGTGTCGGTAGGCCTTCTAAATCTTCATTCTCAATCGGCTTTGTTTCTTGATTTTGAGTCATCACTTTCACTAGCTAATCTCGGTTTCCTATTTCTTCCTTAAAATCAAAGCAAAAAACATCATTTTTATACATTTATATTTAGGGAAAGCATTTTTAAGATTTATTGAACCTTATTGAATGAGATTCTCCCTTCAACATCACCTTCTCTAATACATGCTCACGAAAGAAGCAATGCTTGAAGCCACTTTTGGATCACATCAATCAAGGAAGCATTCTTAAACAAATTACATATGTGGAAAAGCCATTTCATTTTCTCATCCATTCGTTGTAGGCTTGACTAGCATACATAGCTCTTGGAAAACTTGAAAATCCATGATGTGATCATTTGAGCATAGTCACTTTTGTTCATGATCCTCTCACAAGCATCATATGAGGTTACCCTTATTGAATGAAAAGCACACATATATCGAGTTTTAACTTTTTAATGTGCTTAAATTATCTTTAAAAAGTCCCTTCAAGCATGCATTTTGATCCATTTAAGGCTTGAAATCATTTGAAAGGATTTCATCATTTTCATTCTGATTACTAGAACTTTCGTCTTTGTTGCAATTGAGTTTTCAAATACATTCATAAGATTTATACTCTAAATGGGAAGGTTCATCATTCTCTGATTGCAGTTTATGCTCATATTTATCACTCTATCTGTCATGATTTCTTCTCACTTGACTGCCATCAATTAGAGAATTTGCTTCTACCTCTAGTCTTTCCAAAAATTCTTCATCATTATTATAATCCAAAACCATCTCTCCTTCAACATGAAGGGAATCCATATCTTCATAATCAAGAAAGTCTTGATCTTCAACGTCACTAGAGTCTTGCTTATTGAGGTCAAACTCATCACATTTTTTACACCTTTCTAGGACTATGCATATAGTTTAACAACAACTCAATTCCTTTATTCAAAATGCCATCATAGAATTTTGCATCCATCTCCATCGGTTCTTTCTCGTTCTCTTCAGAGGATGTACTTTGACCACATTCTTCATACATTTCTTTAGTCATTGATTCTTGCTAAAATATCTCATCATGCATGAGAATCTCGACATATACATCCAAATCACCTCGAGCTTCATCAATGCAATCGTTTGACTCAATAGTTTCACATTGAATATCTTTCGATGCTATACACACACTACATTTATCATACATTTCAACAAACTTTACATCTACCACTTCATGCTTGATTTCTTCAGCATGTGGACTCAACTCAACATGATCATCATTGAAATACATATCAATATGTAGAGGAGCAATCAATGGTAGTTTCTCATCCTCCTCATGGTTATTCATATCTCCCTTTTCATGGAGTGCAACATCATGTACATACATATCATTATTTTGAACTCCATCCAACTTATCCTCTTTCCTATGAGTGGGATCATTGTCTTGTATCTTTGAGCATACATCCAATGTGGCATCACTCAAAATTATTTCATAATCTTTATCTTGAATTGGAGTATTTATAGCCTTAGCATCATGAACTTCTCCATCATCATACATCTCAATCTCTAGATGACTCATTATTGGCATGTTCTCTTTGATATAAGTAGACTTAGTTTCTTGCATCTCTCTATGCATGTACAATGCAGCAGTATCCATATCCTTGTCATTGCCAATAGACTCATTCCTTGACATGTCCTCAGTTTTAGCATCATGCTCATCACCCTCATCATACATATCATTGTCTAGAGGAATCATCATTCGCATGGCCTCTCGATTAGCATCATGCTCACTTGGTGTCTCCTCACATAATTTATTCATCAAGTCATTGACTAAATCTGGTTCATGCATTTTAGTAGGCATCACTACCACCTAACATCAAATCATTCTCCAAACCTTCTCCAATGTCATCACATAAGGATGCATGTCAAGCTTGAGCTTCAAACAGATTGATTAGATTCTCTTTTTGTACTTCATCTTTTATTTCCATTCTATCACCTTCAAGCCTTCTAGACTTCTCGAAATCCTTATTTGTACCTTGAGATATTTCTTGATTTGCTTGATTATCCTTCATCCAATGTGAGGGGTTTATCGGAGTAGGGGAAGCCTCATCTTGATTTCTTGTTGGATTTCATTGATTTTTTGTTTTTGTTGGGGGATTCTTGGACAAGAAGGGATTTGAGTGTTTGTAGGAGAAAAGGGAAAACAAGAAGAAGAAGAATACACACTGGAAGCTCTGTCGATTGATTATAATAAGACAAATACAATGTTGAAGCACAATACAATCCAATGCTTCTGTGCAAAACCCCACAGAGTCCTCAATTACCAAACACCGAATACCCAAGGGACTTGTTGCTGCCGACCTCCTCTGCACCGAGCCTCCACCTTCTCTAAGCCTGCACTTGTGCACACCTTGCACCAAGCTTCCACAAAGGGGGAGGGATGGGTACCTTCTGTCGGCACGCACACACTTCAATAAGACCTTGGGATCCTTGGGGGACTAGCTTAGCACTTCTCTGCACACTTCCTTGGTCGCTCTTCATGCACACCTTGCACTTCACTTCTCTGTGTTGCACACTGTGTGTCTCTCGCACTTCTCTCTCTTGCTCCACTTAGACTATGCTTCCTCTTTCTTACACTTAGGATGGTCCAAGAATAGTCCTTGCCTTGATTTGAGTGTCGCTTCATGCACACTCCTAACTACAAGTGTATCTTGGTGCTTACTTTGATCTCCCAAGATTGTCTCCACAAGTGGCAGCCAATGAATCCCTGTTTTGTTCTGTAGTGACTTTAAACTAAAATAAAATATTTAATTGGGGGCCATACTTTCACTTCTACGTACGCTGCCTCTTCACATACCTTCACTGTTTCCTTTTAAGTCTTCACTTTTGTACTTAAGAGAGGGTTCACTTGAACCTTTCAAAACACTTTAAACAGCACTTTTGAACCTTAGGGAAATTAGAGAAATACCTCTACAACTTGCAACCACTTTCTCCAATTCACCCTTTGTGGACAATACTTGTGCACTACCTGCGCACTTTGACATATGTACTTCGAACACTTTGACTTTTACCCCTATTGAATTTGACCAATTTGACTTTGACCTTTTGACTTTGACTACAGTTGAGTTTGACCAATATGACTTTTATGGTCTCAACAGTAGCTCACCACCTAATGTACTCTCCGTCCCAGAGAGGGACAGCCAAAACTCCAGCAGAGCAGAGAGGACTATTGATTCCTTGAGAAGATCCGCTCCTCGTGAACAACATTCTTGAAGACCAGAATGTGGAGAATATGTATGAAGAGCATGTGGAATCAAAAACCATAGGAGGGCAAATGGTAGTGAATATTAGTGTTAGTGAAGGGGATATATGAGTGGAGAGGGAATGAAGTGGAAAAAGGACAAGGGAAGAGGTTAGGAGGTAGAGGTTTGAGTTTTGTGGATGTGGGTTGGGGAATCTGTAGTGGACAGTGGGTGGGAGTTTAAGGAGGACTGGGACAAGTATAGGGTGAAAAGGGAAGAGGAAGGGAAAGTGCAAAAGAAAAAACATAAACTGTACTAGAATAAATCAAACAATGTCAGTGAAATAGAAATACTTACAACTGCAGAAATACACATGGAAAGAACAAAACAAGAGATCTCTTGAAGAACCGATAAGCAAAATCCCAGATATATATAGCAAAATGAGATACAACGATAGCCTTGAAAAGGCCTAAAATACATGAAAGTGCCATGGAAATGGCCTGAAGTACAAGAAAATTCTTCTAAACTAAAGGAGGTAAGGCAAAAACAGGAGGGCAAACTAGATGAATGCAAAGAAGTATAGCCTCGAAGAGCAAAATGAGCAAAGCGACCAAAAGGTATGAGAGGCTGCTACATAGGTAGTAGAAACGGCCACTAGTGGGCGGGGTCGGGCTGGTGGCTTGGGGACGAGGGAGAACCCCCCACATGGGGAGCATCTCTAGGATGGGGAGGCGGGTCCGGCGATCAGCTTGCTCTATACAAGCAGCAACCATGCTCCGGTAATGGCACAGATGGTCACACTCGCGTTGAACCATCCGACAAGCAAGGCTGTCGCAGATGCCCAAAGAAGCCCGCTACTACATCTCCAAACGAGCCCGATTCGCTGAATCAGCCTCATCCCAGAACCTATCCCGCTCCTGCTGAAGTGTCCTCATAGTAGCCAGAGAAGACTGCCACTGTGGAGTAGTTGAAGCATGTATGCGCTCGATCAGAGAGGCATACTGGCGATGTAGTGCAGCTGTCCCTGTAACCGAATCGAGTGATAGGCATGCGGCATCTGCTCCATCCAAGGCCATGGTGCTCGCATCTCGAAGTAAGTCTAGGAAGGGGGGGTTTCACTGAAGGTGGTGGAACGTCATCACGTGAGGGACGTGGGGCCGCGTGTGGTGAGGAAATGGGGCTGACGGAGCGAGGTAAAGACTGATGCAGCTGGGAATGGGAGGGCGGGGTGGATGCGGAGTCGAGGGAGAGAGGAGGGGAAGGTTGTAAGGATGCGGGAAGAAGTGGTGGTGGGGCTATCTGGTCGATAGGGGGGCTAGCGTGGGCTGTGTCGGGGGAGTAGGATGCAGTCCGAGGGCATATCCGACGAGTGGACGGGGTGGAGGAAGTAGGGGGGGGGAGGCTAGTGGGTGAGGGTGATGTGATATCGATCGCATGGAGAGGAGGGGGAGCAACAGGAGGGAGGTCAGATGTGGCTGGGGTGACCTGACAAGGCAAATGAAAAAGCCAACCTAGGACGGGGGCTAAATAGACCGAAAAAGACCTAGAACCTCGGGATAGGGCCTCATGGAAGCACCGGCATCATAGCTGAAAGAAGCAAACATGAGGAAGCCATAGGGGTAGGGCCGCCTATGGACAAAGCAATAGAGGGGATCGGCTATACGGATGTCAAAAATTGGCTTGTTGGAAGCCGGGCTACGAAAAAGGTAATGGAAGATGAAAGCCCGCAAGAGCTGCACCATCCTGTGGGAGGCTGTGGAAGGGCTAAACATGCGAGTGCAAAAAGCGATAGTCTCTTCTCAAGAGAGACCTGAATAAAGGAAAGGAGGTGGCCGATATGTGGTCAACGAAGAAACAATACTAGCCGCAATGGACTGGGGATATAATACCGGAAGGGAAATGGGGAAATGAAGTGAGGGCCGAATAAATATCCTAACCCTCAGGCGCCGACCACATGATCCAAGCAAGACGATGAATACCCTCCACGAGTAAGTAATCCTCAGTGAAGAGTTCGAATGGAGAGGAATCAGGGAGGGTGAGGTGAAGATGGAGGCGAACGGAGGAAGATGGAATGGCGAAATCGAAAGTGCACACCTGCTGGGAGGATGTTGAGCCCGAGTCACTCATAGTAGGCACCGAAAGGGATGGCGGAATGGAAGGACGAACCGTGGATGGCACCGAGAAGGGGAAACGAGGCAGGGGGCGTGAAGGGCTATACAAAGATGAGGCAGAGAGTGAGTGGCTGGAAAAGGCTGGGGCAATGAGATGTGGGGGGGCAATGGGGGGGTATGATCGGGGCTGGAAGACTGGCGGGTGGAGCAGAGGGAGTATGAAATACCTGGGAATCGGACTAAGGCAGACCTAGGGTAGAAGGCAGAGGCTCCGAATACTCCTCGGTAGCCTTGGAAGAAGTCGGCTAGGGTCTGGAAGAAGCCATGCTGCTAGCGGATGCGAACGTCACTACAAGCTAACTCTTTGGAATGAAGACGAAAAAGTCAGGAAGGCCTAAATGATTAATAAACACTCTAAATGTAGAAATTGAGCAAAATTGATTTGAAACTCAAAATGTACATGGTGAAAAACCCTAAGAACGACCTAAAAAACACAGAAAATAGAGAAGGGTAGAGAGGGGAATGATGAAAAGAACGAAAAAATCTACAATTTAAAATAAAACTACAGAAAGAAAGAATTAAATAGTTAAATAAAGGATAGATTAAAAAAATAAATAAATAAATAGAAATAAAATAAAATAAAAATAAAAATAACAATAAGAAATAAAATAAATAAAATAAAAAATAAAATAAAAATAAAAATAAAAATAAAATAAAATAAATAAAGAAATAAAAAAATAATAAAAATAAAGAAAAGAAACGTACCTAAATTTAACGATCCACGCGAGTGAGGGGAGAGTGATCTACGGTTATATTTATAGGAGTGGGGGGGGGGGGGGGGGGGACGGGGGTGTGCAGTTGGCTTCGGGTGGGCGAGCGAAGGGGGGGGGGGGGGGGGGGGGAGGATTGGGGGGGGGGGGGAGGGGAGGGGGTGGGAGGGGAGGGGGGGTGGGGGGCTACGGGGGTGCGGGTGGAGGTTGGCGGGTGGGCGGGCGGAGGTCTGCGGGTGGGCGGGCTGGGGGGAGGGGGGGAAGGGGGAGGAAGGGGGGGGGGGGGGGGAAAGGGGGGGGGAGGGGGGGGAAAGGGGGGGCAGACGGGGGAGGAGGGGGGCGAGAAGGGGGGGGGGGGCAAAATCTTTCAAAAAACAACTTCACTTCAACCTAAAAAATCTTCTTGTCAATGTTAGTGCGATAAATTGTACGTGCACACATCTCTCGTTCATCCTCAGACTGGGTAGAAAAGTTGGATTCACTGGCACAATTTCCATTGTAGATGGAAAAAATCTCACAGGATAATTTCCCAAGATAGTCCCAGCAAGACTAAGAGCTCTATGTGCTGCCCCTTCGTCGGTAAACTCAACAAACGCAAAGCGGAGGACAGAATTAGGATCCCCATAGACTAAAGTCCACCACCTAACCACAGCTCAGAACAAAGCAGCTAAGTGCTCTTCTGTCACCTAATGATCAATATCAGAAACATAGACTGTTCTCCGTATACTCTCATCCCATTGTGCTTTCAGTAATCTGCTACTACCAAGACACTTCTTGTTCATGTTTCCATTTTTCTTCATTTCAAACTCCACAATTGCGATCCGAGCAGAATGTCGATACTCTCGGGGGGGAAGAAGGGGGGGGGGAGGGGAGGAAGGGAGGGAAGGGGGGGAGGGGCGACGGGTGGGGGGCTGCGGAGAGCTGCGGGCGGGCGGGCGGAGAGCTCCAGGTGGGCGGGGAGGGGGGGAAGGGGGGGGGAGGGGGGTCCGCGGGTGGGGGGCTGCAGAGAGCTGGGGGCAGGCAGGCGGAGAGCTGCGGGTGGGTGGGGAGGGGGGGGGGAGCGGCGGGTGGGGGGCTGCGGGTGGGGGGCTACGGGCGGGTGAGCGGAGAGCTGCGGGTGGGCGGGGAGGGGGGGCGGCGGGTGGGGGGCTGCGGAGAGCTGCGGGTGGGCGACGGGTGGGGGGCTACGGAGAGCTGTGGGTGGGCGGGGAGGGGGGAGGGGAGCGGGGGAAGGGGGGGAGGGAGAGGGGGGGAGGGAGAGGGGGGGAGGAGGGGGGGAGGAGGGGGGGAGGGGGGGAAAGAATGGGGGGGGGGAAGAGGGGAGAAAGCGAGAGAGTTGTTTATATATATATATATATATATATATATATATATATATATATATATATATATATATATATATATATATATATATATATATATATATATATATATATATATATATATTATTTTTTTCTCTCGAAAAAGTCCCTAAGGGGGCCTATTTTTGGGGGGAAAATATCAAAACTTAAAGAAAAATAAAGAAATTTTGTCAAAAAATCTCCAAAAAAAATCTAGAAAGATTATGAAAAAATTCTCAAGAAATATCCTACCAATGTATGCCAATTTCCTCCCTCAAAATCAAATAGAGCTTCTTCAAATCCTCCATTTTGATAAGAAAATAAGTTTTGAAATGATGAAAAATAGTGGAAGAATTCTAAAAGTGCGTGAAAACTTCCCAGAAAAATTCCAAACATTGTATTTTCGTCGAGCACTATGAAAGGGTTGTGTACAACCTGGACAGATTTTGCAGTTCCAGGTGATCCATACTTCTTCAAGTGTGTTGATGGTAGGGTTTGAGCCTTGAAATGTTGACCAGTGGCAAGGCCTCTCCTTTCAGTGTCTCTAACTCCACAGCACCCCAATTCAACATTATTTTATTTCGATAAGGTCTTTCCGAGTGTGGAAGCCATTTTGCTCTCACTTGTGTTTGAAGATGAGGTCTATGGAGAAGAACTAACATGCCTGGCTCTATGTGGCTATTCCACAGATTTTGATCATGTGCCTCCTTCCTCTTCATCTGAGTCTCTATCAATTGTTTTGTTGCTAGTAGACGAATCTCCTCCACTTTATGAAGGGCTCCAAGCCTCTAAGAGACATCACAATCTTGCTTTCCCTACATGAATGCTACTTTAGGTGATCCATGTAAAAATTCAAAGGGCTCAATTGGCAATATTCCATAAACCAATTGGAATGGAGAATATCCGGTGGCCTCCTTGTAAGCTAACTTGTATGCCCATAGGGTACCTTATTTGTTGATTCAGTCTGTCCATTAGCTCTTGGATATTAGGCACAAGAAGTCCTATGTAGAATTGTATACCTGGTGTAAATTTCCTGTAGGACCTTATTCACAAAATGAGTACCCTGGTCTATACAAATTTCAAGTGGACATCCAAACCTGAAATGATGCTACTGTAAATGAAATCAACAACAGTTTGGGCAGTGCAGTCAGGAGAGGCAATAGCTTCAGCCCACTTTGTCGCATAATCGGTGGCTATCAATAAATAGTTCTCTCTTTTTGGAATCGACGAAGGGTAGATGGGCCGTATAAAATCTAGCCCCCACTTCTCAAATGGTTGCCACGTAGTGGAAATAATCAAGGGGTTATGCCTCTATTTTGTTGGCTTATGTCCACACCTCTGGCAAACGTCACATGCCTTTCCCCATTCATCTGCATCCTTAAATAGTGTAGGCCACCATAAACCAGCGTCAAGGATCCTTTGACTCATAATATGCCCTGGAAGGTGCCCACCACCTGTTCCTTCATGTGTAGATTGAAGGACTTCCCTCACTTCTTCTTCTTCCAAGCATTTCCTAAACCTGTCATCCTTTCCCTGTCTATATAATTTATGTTCAATGAAGGTATAAGGTCTGCTCTTGATTAGCAGTCTCTTCCTTTACACAGCACTAGCCTTCTCTGGATACACTCTGGTTTTAATGAAATTCTTGATATCATAATACCAACCTTGAGCTTGTACAGCGAACAAATTAGCATCTGGAAAATCGTCATTCACTCCACTAGCTTGATCCATTAGATTGATCCTGGATAGGTGATCTGCCATAACATTTTCTTTACCTGGTCTATGGACTACAAAAAAATCAAACTCTTGGAACAAAAGTAGCCACCTCCATATTCTCCCTGTTGCTTGGGGCTTGTTCAACAAATACTTGAGTGGCTGATGATCAGTGATGATGACAAACTTCACACCTAGCAAATAATGACGAAATTTTTGAATTGCAAAAACCATTGCTAGAGCTTCCCTCTCTGTTGTGCTATAATTCTTTTCAGCTTTAATCAAAATTCTACTAGCATACTGGATAGGCCTCTCAAGTTTAAATTTTTCACTATGTTGAGTCAATACTACACCCACTGCATATGCACTGGCATTGACATGCACATAAAACATTTTTGACCAATCTGGGGTGATAAGAATTAGTGCAGCTACCAATTCGGACCTTAATGTCTGATAAGCCTTTTCTTCTTCCTCTTCCCATTTAAAGGGTACTTCTTTACCTATAAGTCTAGCCAGTGGTTTGGCTATCTCTGCATACATTTTAATAAACCTTTTGTGGTATCCAATATGCCGCAAGAAACTCTGATTCTCTTTAGGAGATTTAGGTTTAGGCAACTTTAATATAGAAATGATTTTGTCAGGATTTGGGGCCATACTTTTAGCCGACACCACATGCCCCAGGAGAGTTCCTTCTGTCACCAGGAAATGACATTTGTTTGGGTTGAGCTTTAGCTTAGTCTCCCTGCATCTCTTAAAAAAATTCTGCAACTGTCGCAAGTGATGGTCCAAACAATCTAAAGGGGTTTCATTGTGAGAACCTGAAAATGAAGAGAAGTCATCCATGAAAATTCTAAGTGATTCCAGCAATAAGGGACCAAAAATGAGGTTAACAATTCTGTTAAAGGTGGCTGGAGCATTTCTGAGTCCAAATGGCATTTTTACATACACATATGTTCTCCAAGGTGTGATAAAAGCAGTCTTTTCACGATCTTCTCGGTGTATTGATATCTGATTATAGCCACTAAAGACATCCATAAAACTATATAATGCATGTCCAGCCACTTCTTTAATAACCTGCTCTGCAAATGGCATTGGGAATCCATCCGGGATGGTCACCTTGTTGAGTGCTCTAAAAACAATGCAAATTTTGATTTTAGGTATTCTTCTTTAGCACTATAACCATAGGTGAGAGCCACTTTGAGTGTTCCATAGGAATAATGATTCCTGCATCCTCCATCTTCTGTATTTCTACATAAACAGCTTTGGCATATTTTGGGTTGAGTCTATAACTCTTCCCTCATATTGGTTTGGCTCCCTCTACCAGAGGGATTCTATGCTCTCCATAATCGGCAGGCACTCCTTCTAAGTCTTTGTAATGCCAGGCAAAAACATCTGTATAATGTTGGAAGTGAGGTAGGCCCTTGGCTCATATCACAGGTCCATGGTTCCATAGGTCTAGTATATACAACATTAATTCCAGCATTCTTCAATATTGACAAAACATGAACATGCCACAACTTAATCATACAGATGATGAGACAAAGATAGAGAAAGAATAGACGACATATGTAAGATGTTACGTAAGCCATCGCTTGCTCATAGTATCATATATACCAATGTTCAATGTACAATGTGGGAGCAAAACTCTCAACCAGTCTATGTGATGAGAAATAGATGAATGAGTGAATGTACAAATGAAACAAACATATTCAGATGTATGGGCAGGAATCTAAATATACATGAGATGTGTGACCTAATAGGTTATAGAAGAGTGAATATGAGTGACTGAAAGAGGAAGGATCAGTGTGAAACTGATAATCAACAAACCCTCATCTGAACTTAGACTATGGAAGACCCTAAGTCAGATACGTGTGAAAAAAGATCACATACTTAAAAAATAGCAAAGAATGCTAACAAGTTTGTTGCCGGAAATCCTCAAACTCATGTGAACACACCTTCTCAAACACCTCATCCAAATATGCATAAAGCATATACGTATAGATTCTCTTGTACCTATGCCGAATAGGACTCCTTCTGATATGACTGCCACAGCCTCCATAAACTTCAAGTAGTACCTGCGTGCATAAAGAGAATATGTACCTGAATACTTAACAATATAAGATGTAAATCTTATGTTAACCACCATGCAATGTCTTTGAAGTAGCCCGACATCTTCTTGTAGAAGACAATCTTCAACCTGATATCTTCTTGTAGAAGACAAACTTCAAATACACCATGTAGATGGCCGATCCTCACCATCAAGCTGCTAATGACCAAGTCTTCTTGCCATGAACAAGAGATAACCTCCTCTCCATGAGCTAGAGTGTGAGCACACCCTTCATCTTCTTCAAGAAGAATCATTAAGAAGAACTCCATAGCTGCTTCTCAACATGCTTCAAGTTAGCACCATGGCTGCCCCATGTGCTAGACAAAACACCACATCTATTGAGGTCCAAGCTCCAAGCTTCTGTTGAATACTAGGTGAAGATTACCTTGAAGTGATCCAAAGCACTTCTTATATAGTAGAGCTTGCTTGTAATAAAGCTACTCCAAAAGCTATCAATAAAGCACGATCGTAAAACTCCATCGCTAATTGTGATCGTTGTCTGCTAATTAAAGCAAAAGCATAGTCATCGGGATTGTTCACTGTTCTGCCATCTTTTGTTTATCATAATAAGAAAAACATGTAATAAAACAAACTGTCGCGCGCGCTGTCGTAGCCAGGAATCGAACTTGAACCACAGGGATAGGAGTACACTACTCTAGCCACACGCCCAACGGCGTTTCCTTGTCTATGTAGTGTGAATAAAGAAAAGGACCAATGGGACATTGTTTCCAACAATCCCCCCTGCAATGTCATATTGGTACTATCTGGATTGGATCTACAATCTGTCACAAATTGCAAACTATCACAAGCTTCAAGCTTGTACTCCTGCACTTCAGAACTTGTTCTTCAAAAGTCTTCTTCAAAATTGAATTTGACTTTTCTTCAAAAATCTAAACTTGCTGAATATGAACCATAATACTTGAGAAAATATGCAAACTAGATATCCAATAGTGAAGCAATCATTGCTTGACAAGAACTATAGCATGAACTATCTCTGAACCTGCTATCTCCAGTTTTCAAAAACTTGAAAACATACACTAGGATCCATATACTTGCATTTAACTTACGAAAAGATTTCTCAACGTACTTTTGCTGCGTCATGTAAATACACTAAACATAATCAAGAAGTGAATCCTGGAGCCTATGACTGAGAACTCACAACTTAGTGTATTATGAACACTACTGGTTCATCTCTGACTGTACTCAAGTCAAGTCAACTCAACTCAATTGAAATCAACTGAAATATGAGTCAAAAGATCTATGATGTCATCATGTCTTCATCCTTTAAATTCTTCATACCTCTTTCCTTCAGAACATGGTATAAACATATATGTGCGCACTTCTGAAATATACCTTTCTGAAATATCAAGCTTCTCTTCAATAGAACTCTGGAACCTTCTCCTGAACAGGAACATCCTAACACGAACTTTCTCCAAACATTCTTCTTCTTCCTTCTTCTTTTAAAGATGGAACATAAAGAGAACATGACAAAGGAAATATAGGAATACCTGAAATAGGAATACTTGTAAGTATGAATCTGCATTCTTTTATATATGGCTGAAAATAAGTCTTCATGTTTCATCACCCCCCTGGATGACTTAACACTAGTATCCAGTATTCTTCAAATTATATAAGACTTTATGAAATCTTGGACATCTTTCTTCATAAATCTGATCTTCAATGATCAATACCTGTATCTAAAACAAAATCTCTGAACCCTTTTTATTAGCACTGTACACATGTCAATAGCTTTCCATGTCATTCCTCAGCTTTCCAAATTGTAGAATAAGGTTAGCTAATCCTAACATAACAAAACCTTGCTGAAAGCATTTTAGGATTCATAACCTTCTGTAACATAACAAGTATCTTCTTCTATCTCTCTGCAAGAAAAATTTGATAGAACCTGAATCTTTGACTTACTTCTTCCAATGTTAAGAATCTTCACAAACAAAGGATAGACAACTGACTCATAAAAAAGATCATACAAGATCTATTCAAGATCAATGATCTCTCTTGTGTAGAATCTACTCTTATCAAACCTTCATGTCTGAATGTTTGATTTGCTACCTGAATGTCTCTAAGTGTCCATGTTTCACATAAAGTTGTAAAACTTTTCTTCAAACAAATACTTTCCAAGAATCTGTAACTCCCACTTTAAACATAAGTGGACAAACTTCTCACCTTGAGAACTCCAAAAGCTGCAAGTTGATACTTCATAACTTTCATATTTTACCCAGGTGAAATGTGATAGTACCTGCTTGATTTTCTTTTGGCTAAATCCACTTCTCAATCAAGTGTTAGGATCTGATGGAACACCTTTTTGAATACAAACATGTATCCAAAAGTCTAGACAATCATAGAAAGTAGATTCTCTATTGACTTGTACATCAACAAGATTCTGAATTTTTTGAAGTTTCTGAAAATACTGAATATGAGGCAAATTTTCCAAACATAAAAGCTCAACCCAAGTATTCAACATCTTCTACAAAAAACTCTTTTACCTTAAGAGTTAGATAAAGAAGAAATATACTTCTTTGCAACTTGTCATATACCAAGTAGCTCTGTATTGACATTCCAATAATTCTTTGAGGGAACATATAAGCTGCCCGTTTAAAATCTTCAACTAAAACATAACTCATATACATATGAGTCAAAACATATATCTGCTGCTTTTCTTTCTCTCAATGCAATTCTTTGTCAAATCTACTAAATCATGACCAAGTGTAATGCAAAACAAGAAACTGCTTCTTCTTTAAACAAGATGTTCTCGTAGACTTTTCTTTGGATGTAGAGGATAAAATAGGAAAAGTATATGGAAAATATATGAGAAAAGAAGTCTTACTTTTTTTTTGGAAATGATGGACTTTCTTCTTCTGCATCTTTCTTCCACTTGATGATATCAACATCTTCAAACTTCTCTTCCATACCTTTTGTTCTCTTCATCTTGAAGTAGCAAACACTCTTGACTTCTTCGAATGAACTTTTCTCTTCCTCTAATGCTAAAAGTAAGAGATAAAACAAACATGATATACAAATGGAAGTGAATATAGAATCATGTTTTATCATCTCCTCATATCTCTGCATCAAAATGCTGTTTCAAATGTCTGAAACAACTAAATTCACCAATCTTTTGTCTGAATGATGAATTACCCTTCTAGAGTTATCTTCTCTAGATACCATTTGTACCTTGATATCCAACCAACTTACAACAAAAAATTGGCTGAAAACAAAAAACTCATCCCATCTTCACATTTGTCTTCTTAGATGAACTTTCTTGCCATGAAAGAGATTTCTCAAAACTCTCTAGAAAAACCTCTAGATACCTATTTTGATGTAGCTAATGCTTTAACTTTCAAATGATGAAAGTGTATAAAAGCACTCCTTGAAACCTTAAAATCTCTTCATAACAGCTCTTCTAAGATATGACCTACAAATGATAATCTGATACTAGAAACTGATACCTGTGATTTGATGTTGATCTGATTTCTTCATCTTCTCTAAACCATTGTTCTTCCTTGAATTTGAAGTAGCCTTTTCTTCTTCAAGTGTGGGTCTTCAAACAATACTTTTGTAAAGTATTTGCATATTTCCAAAAATATTCGGCTGCTAACAGATCATCAACTTCATACTCCACATTGATGAATACACATGTGACTGAATTGTCTAATTCTCAAATCTTTACTCATCTATATTAAGTGTGTATGTCAAATGTCAAATGTTAGAAGATGCTTTTAAATCGTATGGTGTAAATCTGGAATTCTGGAAAACCTGGGATTATGAATGAGCCTTAATGCATTGATGCCAAAGATCTAAAGTTCTGAAACCAAAACCTTAGTGCTCTGATACCAAATGTTGGAAGTGAGGCAGGCCCTTGGCTCATATCACAGGTCCATGGTTCCATAGGTCCAGTATGTACAACATTAATTCCAGCATTCTTCAATATTGACAAAACATGAACATGACACAACTTAATCATATAGATGATGAGACAAAGATAGAGAAAGAATAGACAACATGTGTAAGATGTTACATAAGCCATCGCTTACTCATAGTATCATATATACCAATGTTCAATGTACAATGTGGGAGCAAAACTCTCAACCGCTCTATGTGATGAGAAATAGATAAATGAGTGAATGTACAAATGAAACAAACATATTCAGATGTATGGGCAGGAATCTAAATATACATGAGATGTGTGACCTAATAAGTCATAGAAGAGTGAATATGAGTGATTGAAAGAGGAAGGATCAATGTGAAACTGATAATCAACAAACCCTCATCTGAACTTAGGCTATGGAAGACCCTAAGTGAGAAACGTGTGTGAAAAGATCACATACTTAAAAAATAGCAAAGAATGCTAACACGTTTGTTGCCGGAAATCCTCAAACTCATGTGAATACACCTTCTCAAACACCTCATCCAAATATGCATAAAGCATATACGTACTGATTCTCTTGTACCTATGCCAAATATGACTCCTTCTGATATGAATGCCACAACCTTCAAGTAGTACCTGTGTGCATAAAGAGAATATGTACCTGAATACTTAACATAAGATGTAAATATTATGTTAACCACCATCCAATGTATTTGAAGTAGCCCGACATCTTCTTGTAGAAGACAATCTTCAACCTGATATCTTCTTGTAGAAGACAATCTTCAAACCATTAGATGGCTGATCCTCACCATCAAGTTGTTAATGACCAAGTCTTCTTGCCATGAACAAGAGATAACGTCTTCTCCATGAGCTAGAGTGTGAGCACACCCTTCATCTTCTTCAAGAAGAATCATTAAGAAGAACTCCATAGCTGCTTCTCAACATGCTTCAAGTTAGCACCATGGCTGCCCCATGTGCTAGACGAAACACCACCTCTATTGAGGTCCAAGCTCCAAGCTTGTGTTGAATACTAGGTGAAGGATACCTTAAAGTGATCCAAAGCACTTCTTATATAGTAGAGCTTGCTTGTAATAAAGCTATTTCAAAAGCTATCAATAAAGCACGATCGTAAAACTCCATCGCTAATTGTGATCGATGTCCGCTAATTAAAGCAAAAGCATAGTCATCAGGATCGATCGTTGTTCGTCCATCTTTTGTTTATAATAATAAGAAAAACATGTAATAAAACAAAGTGCCGCGCGTGCTGTCGTAGACAGGAATCGAACTTGAACCACAGGGATAGGAGTACACTACTCTAGCCACACGCCCAGCAGCGTTTCCTTGTCTATGTAGTGTGAATAAAAAATGGACCAATGGGACATTGTTTCCAACATATAATGGGTCAAGAATGATCTTACCTTTTCAAGGAGCCCTGGTTGGCTCCACAACCAAGTGGCCACCAAAACTAGCCGATTATTGTCTTGATTGCCTAATTGTATTTCTTTGACAGGTTTTCTCTCTTCCATATTATCTTCGTGCTCATCTCCATCCTTGTTTTCCTCCACAAGCTTTTCGTGCATTGTTTCATAAGCAGGGGTATTTTGGATCTCTATGCATTCCTCCTTATCCTGCATCCATCGTGCAGGGATTTCTTGAATTGGGAAAGAGCATTCTTTAATAGTATGTTTACCTTGTCTTTAGCTTTAGTAGCTTCCTTCTCTATTATTGTTACATCCTCCTCCCAGTTGTATTTAAGGGGTGTCTTCCTGCCCCTTCTGTGGTCTGTGATGGGCTTTCCCAATCCATCAACCTGAACTTTCTCCTCATCTTCATCATAACCTTCAGCTGTGCCAGAATTATTAAGAAAAAATCCAAAACAAGAGGAAGAGTTTCCTACTTGGAGCCAATTTAGAATATCCTCTTCTTCATCAAAATCTATATGGGGTTTGTGATTTTGGTTCCATGCAAATGCCAACTGTTTGCATCATGCTGGTGTTCCCTTGATTATCTGGGCCCTCTTCTAAATGAATCTGTGTCAGCTCTTGCCCTTTCTTTTGTACCCACATAGTGTCCTTGCCCCAATTATGGATGACACTTGCATGCCTCGGCCATGGTCTTCCAATTAACAGGGAAAACCCTCCTTCAACCTAGGGCAATCTTAAAACCACAAAATGAGAATGAATAGATTACCTTGTACTTCAAGTGGGACTTTTGGGATCACTCCCAAGGGCCTTACTTTGCTCTCGTCTGGCAAAGTAATAGTGAACTTTGCAGGCCTTGAAGGGTGGAGTCCAATCTTTTCCATTGTATGTTCAGGCATCAAGTTAATGCCAGAACCACCATCCACAATAACTCCTTGAAACTCATGACCTTTGATAGATATTGTTAGTCGAGGATCTTATAATTTGTAAGAGGTGCTTCCCCTACAATTTTACCTTTATGTATAACAACAGTCTTTGCCACCAAACTTGTAGTGGGGGCCTCATCAATTATCTGCAAGAGTTATGACCTGAATTTCCCATCCATCTTTATTAAATAAAAAATACTAACCTCCTTTTTCATGACTTGAGGAGTTTTGCAGCCTCTGATTCCTTAAGAGCATGGGCTCCAATTGACTTATCAAACTCCTCATGAGCCCTGTTGAATGCATGCCCAATGGCATCACTGGTACATATGAGATCTCCTTATTGCCTTGTATCTGCAAATGCATTGGCCTTGTCTTCAAATGTCTCTTTATCTTTGTTCAATCCATCAATTCTTGATTCTTGAGCCATATCTACTTGAACCTTTCCCTTATTTCTTGTCTGCACCGTAAAAGATTCTATTTCTTCTAACTGCACCACCCTAGTAGATGGTGATGGCTCATTGACTTGATCTAACTTTTCTTCTTTGTGCACAGAAATCATTTGAATGTGTGGTCCAGATGAAGAGGCTTAGTTCTTAGGACAACAATTTGTATAGTGCTCTCTGGCCTCTGGGCAGTTTCTACAAGGAGGGGCATTTTCTAGTAGAGTGCACCTAGTTTGATAGTGCCCACATTCTCCACATCTGAAACAAATGATTGGCCTTCTAGGCCCATTTGCAAAGTTATTCCTCTGTTTAGGGTTGTAAGTGTTACCTTGATTGGGTGCAACTGCGATTACATTTGCTGGTGGTAGGGGTCCTCCTTGTGTTCAATATGTTGTTGGAGGTATTCTCCTTGATTGGCATTCCTGGGCCTCATGACCAGCTTTCCTGCATAATTGGCAAGTCACACTTAACACAGGACATTCACTTACTATATGACGTTGCTTGCTGCACATGGAACACCAAAGTCCACTCTTGATGCCACCCCCTTTGAGTTCTTCCAGCTCCTATCGTAGTTGGGCCAATTCCTCTGCTTCGGCCTCTTCCTCCTTTTGGAGCTTTAATGCTTCAATCTCCCTTCTCAATTGAGTAACAACATTTTCCTCCTCTTTGTGGGGCTTATTCCTTTTTAAGCCCTCCAGCTCCTTCCTCATCTGGATTACTAGATCCTCCATTTCTGTGGCATATTGTAATTGAGAAGAAGTTGCTCCATATTGTTGCCTTATCTGCTCCAGTCGTGTAGCTGTGTTGATGAACTCCTCTATGGAGGCTGTAGGCAACACTAATTCCTTGATTTTGCACTCGGTGGCCATTGAAAGTGGCTTAGCTAACCATTTCTTAACGAAAAAATCATGTGGTGGATCTGGTAATTTAGCCATTAGTGCCTTGGCCCTAGTCACAAATTTTGGGAACTTTTCACCTGGACCCAATCTCAAATTTTCTAGTTCCTCTATGATGATCTCTGCAGTATTTCCATGCTGGAATTGATTTTTGAAAGCATCTTTCATTAAATCCCAAGTTGTAAAATGGTTCTCCGCAAACTGGCTAAACCATTTATCTGCTAATCCTTCTAATGTGGCAGGGAAGAGTATCAAAAAGGCATCCTCCTACCCATTAAGCCTCTAGTTTTGCATAGTGCCAAAAACCTTCTAATATGATCGTCCGGATCTTCTTGCACTAGGCCTTTGAAAGAAGGAAATTTTATATTTAATCTTGATAGTAAGGTTTCCAAGTCTACCTGACCAGCCATGCTCCTTAATGATGAAGTCGATGAAAGTGGACTAGATGATCTTCTAACAACCTTCCTTCTTGTTTGTTTGCAGTTAACCCTCAATGTTTGGGACCGGGTTGCAGTCATGGGCTGCTCATAGTCCTCTTAGTATGAAATAATTGATAAGAATATGTACCTCTTAGTCCACTAAAGTAGTATTGTCGACACTTGAATATTGCTTCTCCAACTGCAATATATCTTCTCCTATGCTAAAATCTCCTTAGATGTCCCACCGAGCATGCCAAATTTTGTTGGGGGATTCTTGGACAAGAAGGGATTTGAGTGTTTTTAGGAGAAAAGGGAAAACAAGAAGAAGAAGAATACACATTGGAAGCCCTGTCGATTGATTATAATAAGACAAATACAATGTTGAAGCACAATACAATCCAATGCTTTTGTGCAAAACCCCACAGAGTCCTCAATTACCAAATACCAAATACCCAAGGGACTTGTTGCTGCCAGCCTCCTCTACACCGAACCTCCAGCTTCTCTAAGCCTGCACTTGCGCACACCTTGCACAAGGCTTCAACAAAGGGGGAGGGATGGGTACCTTGTCGACACGTGCACACTTCAATAAGACCTTGGGATCCTTGGGGGACTAGCTTAGCACTTCTCTGCACACTTCCTTGGTCGCTCTTCATGCACACCTTGCACTTCATTTCTCTGCGTTGCACACTGTGTGTCTCTTGCACTTCTCTCTCTTGCTCCATTTAGACTATGCTTCCTCTTGCTTACACTTAGGATGGTCCAAGAATAGTCCTTGCCTTGAGTTGAGTGTCGATTCACGTACGCTCCTAACTGCAAGTGTATCTTGGTGCTCACTTTGATGTCCCAAGATTGTCTTCACAAGTGGCAGCCAACGAATCCCTGTTTTGTCCTGTAGTGCCTTTAGACTAAAACAAAATTTTTAATTGGGGGCCATACTTTCACTTCTGCGTATGCTACCTCTTCACATACCTTCACATTTTCCTTTTAAGTCTTCACTTTTGTACTTAAGAGAGGGTTCACCTAAACCTTCCAAAACACTTTAAACAACACTTTTGAACCTTAGAGAAATTAGAGAAATACCTCTGCAACCTGCAACCACTTTCTCCAATTCACCCTTTGTGGACAATACTTGTGCACTACCTACACACTTTGACACCTGTACTTCGAACACTTTGACTTTTACCCCTATTGACTTTGACTAGTTTGAATTTGTCCTTTTGACTTTGACTATAGTTGACTTATTTTTGTTTGATTTGATTTTGATTTCTTCCACATGCTCCTTTGCTCCTCCTATCATCGGAGTTTGTGCATATATAGCACTTGAAGATGTGATCATTGCAGAGAATTCTACAAGCTCTTCACACCTTGTAATCTTAGAGGTCATATTGATCACACTTTTAGAATTTTTTTGATAGATATCATTATCAATATCTATGTCAAGCCCATGCATATCTACTTCATGCCCAAATGGGATCTCTAAAACTTTTCAGGCTTGCAGATTATCCACGATTGCTAAAATACTTAGAGTCTGAGTATCATTTTCATCTGCATGAAGGTCGACTCTCCAATCATTTAGAAAATTTTCAATTGTTTGTTGCTTCTTAACATATCTCCTCATAGCTTCATGAAGAAGTGTCCAATCCTCTATGAGCCCTGATTCAAAATCCATGTCTTGCAAGAGCAAAATTAATTCTTCTCGGGATTTAACATCTATTTCTTGAAAAATCAAGCATAAAACATTGCTTATCATGTTCATACATATCTTCAAATTCTTTCTCGAACTCTCTTTTAATTTCTAGGATCGGTTGGCCTTTGGGCATATGAACCCACCTTGGAAAAGATCTATGAGTCACTTTATCTACATCCTCTAGCATGAACTGCTTGAGAAGTGCTGCTTTATATTGCGACCATGTCGTTTGGTTTATTCGCATGAGTTGATCATGTAAACTATATTCACACATGTAGACAAAGTTTTTGCATAGCTCAAGATTTTTCATTAGAGTCAAACCAACACCTAGGTACTTGGCCTCGAGTTCATACTCTTTACAAAACCTAGATATATTTTTCCTATTGAAAAATCGACACTGCTTTACTAGTCGCTCATGAAGCGATTGGGTGGCTTTTTGATGCCTATCCTCTTCTTGAAAGTGTATGAACTGAGCTAGGAGATCTTCCATGTCCGAAGTTCTAGAGTGCTCAATTTTTGGATGGTAACTCGATTCTTCAATGCACTAGCTTGATCTTTTATTCACCCCCTCCTTTCACATCAGGTTCACGAGGCATGTCATCGAGGTTTGTGGCAAGGAGGGTTCACATTTATTGTCGAGAACTTCGTTCTAATACTACCTATAATGTATGCTTATTTCTATTAGAAGAAGTATTATCTAGATTTGGATATGTTGAGAAAGTAGTAGCAGATCGAGATGAGCTAGATGCTAGAGAGGCAAGAGAGTTCTTTGATCAACATGGGATTTGATTATCTCTTAGGACATCCTACAACCCAGAAGCGAAAGGAAAGATTGAACAAGGACATCCTTCCATAGTAAAGGCAATTTGAGAAGCATACCATGGAGATATTGGGTAATGGCCAAAATACTTACCATTTGCTATATGGGCTGATAGGATGACGTACACGAGAACAACTGGTTTTATGCTAGCTGAACTCATGTATTGTCAGAAGCTGATATTTCCTATACACACTTAGATAATAAACCAGATAAGTTTAAAATGGGAAGATAATTTAGGACGTGAAGACTTATTGGCATTAAGAATTAAACAATTAAAACAAGGTAATCGGAATTTAAAAGAGGCTACTAAAACATATAAAGCATCATGATTAAAGAATAAAATTTACTTTCACAAGAAACATCCACTGAGAGCACGATCGATAGAGAGTGGGGATTGGGTACTCGTTTATGATAGTACTTTTGAGACTCAATATAATGCACACCAAAAACTAAGTAAACGATGGTTTGGTCCATATGGTGTTGTTTTTTGTGTTTGATACAGGTACATATACTTTAGAAGAACTTGATAGAACTCCTTTAACATATGTGATTGTAGGTAAGAGGATTAAGCTATTCAAAAGAACGTCAAGCAATGACTACAAGTTAGATGAAGACTCCTTGGAGAATGAATATGAAGATGAAGCATGATCAGGTGAAATAATTCTAATTTTTCTTTATTTTTTAATAGAATTTCTTTTTTGTTCATTCCATATTTAGGAATTTATATGTTTCTAGTATAAAAAGGAAATTAAAATTATGTAAATAAAGAATTAGAAATCAAAGTAGGGATGTGTAGTTAGATGTATCTTATGGCAGATGGCTAAGGGATAAAGGATGGAACACTTATATAAAATAAATATTACTTTGAACAGGGTTAATAGAAAAGTAAGTACCACGACTATCTAAATGACTATTATAGGATTTTCTAAATCTTGTCTTTAAACCCCATGCATTGAACGAAATGATCTCAATTTCAAATTTTCATAATTTTAAAGATTTTCTTTTTTATCAGAAACTTAACTTGAATTTAGAAGCATTTTTTTTATCATGTTATTTAAAGTCAGTTAATCAGTTTTTCCAAAAGAATTTGATGCTTCTTCCCATGATATAAGGTTGGCCCATCGGGAAGATGTGTAGGTATGGTGGGGGCAGATGTGGAAATGATTTCATCCTTCAATTCGACATACAAGAAAATTAAAAATTTTGTTTCCAAATTAGTTTTCTAAGAAAACATCCTTGATAAGTATCTTTTATTTAAGTAATTTCTCTCTAGTACTTGTAGGCAACAAATTATGAAGATGTAAGCTGATCAAGGACTTCATCACATGAATTCTTTATGTTTATGATATTGTATATGATTGAAAGGATACAAGTCTTAAGAATAAAAATATTTAATCTTGCTTATGTATGTGTGAGCATGAGTATTATGGGTATGATTACATGAGACTGCCTATATACCCTACATGGGCATTCGTGAATTAGGGTTTACCGTGAATGTCTATGTAGTTGTATGGTACCCGTTTATATTTGGGGTTATGGGTATACACCTATGTGTCTATCTATATATATATGAGTATTTAAGTATGTATGTGAATGTTTTTAAGGGATAAGTGTGTATATGTAGGTATAGGTATATGTGTGTGTGATCATTTATATATATGTGATGTGTGTAAACCTTTGAGTTAATAAATATTAAAAATATATATATATTGGGTTAATATATCTTATATTATGATTAAATTATCTATCCTAATATATGAGAATATTAAAGTATTTAATTAGTATTTAATTAGATTATGTTGGGAAAAATGGATGGACACTTCAAGAAATGCGGTTGTACTTCTAATCCCTGCTTTGTACCACCCCTCTTGAGTAGCATTGGCCAATCCTCTATATTCACCTGTATTGAAGGTAAACTTGTCCTCATCATCTAATTTGATGTCTTCAATCTGATTTGGCTCCTCTTTGGTGAGGCTTGGACACTCCTCTTCCAAGTCATAAGGCAACTTTACTTTCTTGCATTCACTTTCAAACCAAGAATCATTGTCATCAAAGACAACATCTCTATTGACCAAGAATCTCTTGTTGGATGGATTATAAAATCTGTATCCTTTTTTATTTAAATCATACCCTATGAAGATGCACTTCTCTTCCTTAGGGTCTAGTTTACCTTTGATTTGAGATGGGATGTGTACATAAGCAACACATCCAAAGATCCTACAATGATCAAGTGATGGCCTTCTACCATGCCATGCTTCATATGGGTTCATCCCATCAAGTGATTTTGATGGCAGCCTATTAATAGGATAAGTGGCAATAGATACACTTTTTGCCCACAAATAATTTGGGTTCATCCCATCAAGTGATTTTGATGGCAACCTATTAACAAGATAAGTGGCAATAGATACACTTTCTGCCCACAAATAATTTGGTATCTTTTTCTTATTTAGCATTGACCTAGCTGTTTCAAAAATTAACGTATTTCTCCTCTCTGCCACCCCATTTTGCTCAGGGGTATACCTTGTTGTAATCTCCCTTTTGATTCCTCTATCCTGCAAGAATGCATCAAACTCATTTGAGAAGTACTCACCTCCTCCATCAGACCTTAGTCTTCTTAGGCTTCTTCCTGTTTGGTTTTCCACAAGTGTAAGATACTTCTTAAAGCAACTAAACACTTCATCTTTGTGCTTCATAAAATATAAAATAGTCCACCTACTGAAATCATCAATGAAAGATACATGATACCTTGATTCAGAAATTGAGGGATCCTTACTTGGTCCTCATACATCTGTATGGACAAGCTCCAAGTAATCCTCATGCATATAGCCTTTCCTTGAGAAGGGTGACCTATGAGATTTTGCAAACTGACAAGCACCACATTTATATATCATGTGTTGCTTGGATACATTAGGTATCCCAAGCACACATTGATATGTACATATTTTCTTTAAGGTTCTCTCACCAATATGCCCTAATCTTTTATGCCAATTCTCAAGCTCTCACAATGTTTGATCTTTGTAGATATAAAGTACAATATTCTTTGTATCTTCAAGTTCAAATGTAAATAACCTACCTGTCTTTTCTCCCTTGGAAATTCTCTTGAATCCATGTTGCGGATCCTCCACAAATGCTCCATATTTGTTGAATCTAACCTGCAAAACCTTTTTCACAATGTGTCCAACACCCCTCAAATTTTTGGTGATTGTAGGTACATATAGAACCCTGCTCAAGAAATTTCTATTTCCATCAGAGTTTTTAACATGTCCTACCTTGACCACTGAGTGCTTGGTGTCATCACCTATTTGTACCTAATGCTTTCCCTGAGGTTCCTCAAGGTCAGAGAGAAGAGCTACATTTCCTACCACATGTTTTGAACATATTAGGTCAATGTGGAAGAGATCCTCATCATTCATACCTTGCTTTGAAGTCATATTCATGATCAGAAGGGAATCCTCTTGTTCTTTTGTGTAATTTTTGTGGTCTTTTCTTGATTTTTAGCCTCCTTGGTAGTTGTTGTATCCTTGATGATGGTTGAATATTCTTCTTGATTGTGTATAGCCACCTCCTTGGAAACCTCTACCTCTCTGATTCTTGAAGTTCCTGTAACACTCATCTGTGGTGTGATTTGATCAACCACAAATATTGCATGGGGAGGAGTTGAAAGGTCTCCCCCTAGCTTGCTTACCTCCTCTACCCCTTCCTCTTGTGTTTCTACCTTTCCCTGCATAGTTAGCTTGAGAAGTAGTACCTTCATCCTCAATCTTTTTTATTTTCCCTTTCTCATTAGACTTGCCTTTATGTGTGTATAGGGTAGAAGAGCTATTACCTCTTGATGAATCTCCATTTTTGTTGAGCTTGGCTTCATGGGTAAAGAGTTTCCCCATGAGTGTGGTAAGGTTTGGAATCTGCATGTCCATGTACAAGTCCATAGCAATTGTGAAGCTCTCCCATTTGTCATCTGCCTATATACCATTGATTACTTGTCTCACAATTTGCTCCTCTTCAATCTCCTCTCGTATGCATGACAATTGGTCAGCCACATCCTTGAATCTCGTCACATACTCTGAGATGCCTTGGTTGGGTTGCTTTCTTTGAGTGGTACACTCAATCCACAATTGGCTCTTCCTAGCCCTTGTGAAGGAAGAAAAATATGATGACAATGTCACCTAAGTCTCTTGGGATGTCTTACAGCTCCTAATGTGTGGAAGATGAAAGTCAGAGATAGAGTTAAGTAAGTATGACCTTGCTAATGCATCTTCGGCACAACATGAGTTGAGTCTTTCATGCTCCTCTCTTGTAGGTTGTCCTTTGCTTCTAAAAAATGGGCATCTTCTCATTGCTTGAGATGTATCCATAGAGACTCCTTCCTTGCAAGTATGTCTTCATCCTCAAGGACCATGCTTGGTATTTGTTTCTATCCAATTTATCAATGAAAGAAGGAAAAACATCTCCCATTTTACCTTAGCTTTGCTCTAATACCACTATTGGGAAAAATGGATGGACACTCCAAGAAATGAGTTGGTATTTCTAATCCCTGCTTTGTACCAGCCCTCTTTCACTTCAGAGTGGATTTGTAGGCCCTTTTAGCTTTCCAATTACACCAAATAAGTGCCTATGTACTTTGGAGATGATCCATGCAATAATTTTTCGAAAACAGATAACTTCACAATTCACAAATCATCAAAAACTTTCTACTTTGGTTCACATACCTAGTGCTTGTGAAGCTCAGTGCTCCCTGCATAGTAGGAATTAGAAACATTCCTTCTAGAGATATCTAACTAACTTAGAGATCTAATGATTCCAAGTGGAACCACTTAAAATGATGGACTATACACAAAGGAATCAATTTACCAAGTGTAGCATTACCCCCGATTTTTTAGGACCTCTATAGAGAATGAACAGTGACCACTTCGATGCATTTTTATCCCATTCCACTAAATGGAATGTCTTCAAAATTTGTCAGCATGTAGTAGACTTAGTGCTAGTTCCAATGAGTCATAGAACATTAAAAATGGTGGACTAATGATTGAGATATGAGCAAGTGAAGAACACTATTTTGAGTGTCAATGATAGAGAGATCAATAGATATAAGCAATGAGCTATTGTATTATATGAGAATGTTGTACATGATCATTGGCATTATAATCAATGCCCAATGATAGTGGGAAATGTAGGCTATTGTATGAGCCTCTCTATTACATCAAATGATAAACTCTAAGCTAAGTAATGGGGGAATTACAACCGTGAGTTTTGAAGTGTTCTTTTATAATGCTTTTCTTCAAATTTGAAATTTGAATTCAAATTTGGCTCTCTCTAGAAAGGTGATACCCAAATCTAGGAGATATTCTCTCTAAATGAAGTTGTAGCTTTTCATTATATCTAACTCCACGAGTTTAGTCAATTTACAAAGATTCCTCCAAGTCAATTTTACTTTTACAAATGGTTAAAGATAAAATTCCATAGGTAATGGTTCTCATGGGTCTCCAATCATTTGCGCATAAAGACTTCTCATGCCTAGCCAAGTGTGTAGGCTTGGTACTTGCAACAATAGATTATATTTTAGTAAGATTAAATTAAAAAAAATGATCACAAATAAGAATAAATGACATAATATATTAAAAAGGAAAAAAAGCGCATGATGTATGGTGTGTGTAAGTGTAAGTAAAAGAGTGGTTTGAGTGAGTGATGTGATTAAAGTAAGTAAAAGAGTGGTTTGAGTGTGTGATGTGATTAAAGTAAGTAAAAGAGTGGTATGAGTGAGTGAGGTGATTAAAGTATGTGAAAAGTAGTGTGCTAAAGTGTGATGTCTATGAGTTTTGAAATTAAAGTGAATATAAAAATATGGTGCGAGTGAGTGTGTCTTAAAGAGTGGAGTGTGTGAGTAATGTGAATAAAGTTGTGAAAGTGTGGTGTGTGTGAAAAAGTAAATTGTGTGGTACATTTAGGAAGCATGCACATATATATATATATATATATATATATATATATATATATATATATATATATATATATATATATATATATATATATATATATATATATATATATATGTATGTATGTGTGTGTGTGTGAATACAATCTCTTCTATTTTCTATTGCTTTTTTGTAGGTATTTTCCCCTCTTTAATTCTTTCTTCTCCTTTCCTTCTTTTACTGCTTGTCCAAGAGAGACAGAATGAATAAACTCCCACATGCATTTCTTCTAAGGAGTCAATAAATATAATAATTCGATTTAAATGATCTTGACATTTCCGATGGTATCCTCAGCTTTGCAAGAGTTCGTCTATCTCGTGTCCTCATTAATTTTCTCAGTAAAGCTTGTAATCTGCTCTGTGCTATCATAAAGACTAGAATGAATCTCCATTGAAAAAGCAGACTACAACCCAAGTTTAACCTCACTCATGGTTGGCCTCTTCTTCCTAGCATGCTCAAACACATTAGGGCTATGTTGATGGCCTTCTTGATAGATGAATCATTTCGATCATTGATAGGTTTGAGTCAATGAAGCTTGACAAGTTTCCACACTCAATGTGAGGCTTCACCTGCCACAAGATTTTGACGAGAATGCATGCAATGACCGAAGGCTCTAATTCCATGTAGAAGAATATCAAAGCATCACACACAGAGAGATAGGTGAAGAAAATGATAGCGAGAGAGAGAGAGAGAGAGAGAGAGAGAGAGTGAGAGAGAGAGAGAGATTTCTGTGTTAACATGCCACCAAGTCCTCCTAGCTTTTGTGTGCATAGAAGAACCTCTTCTTCATACGTTTTCCATTAAATTAGCCCCTTCCATTCCAAGATAGAGAAATTCTTTGAGATGTATGCAACATAACTTCTTGATAAGGCTCAGGAGGAGTATGATATTGAACAGAATGTGTGTGTGTATGTGTGTGTGTGAGAGAGAGAATGATCTAGTTTAATTAGTGATATATAATTTAATTAGTTAGCTAATATGTGTGTTTTTAATGAATGAGCATGTATAGATAGATTTATATGGATGCATGCAACATCTCTTCATTGAATTTCTAACAATGTATGGTGTGTACATGTCCAAGTTTGTGTGTGAGTGTGTATGCATAAATGCATGAGTATGCATAACATTATCAAGATAACAATTTTAGAATTATTCATTGATCAATGGTCAATTTATATTATTCTATATTTATTTCTCATGTCTATAAGTAATGAGTCTACGAATGAAAACACCATTCCTACATCCTTCATTTTAGAGTGTTTATTACCTCCACTTGTTAATAATACTACCACTCAACCTAAGCAGAATGAAGCTAATAAAGAATTAGAAGAAGAGGAATTCATCAAAGACTCCATTACTAGTTAAGTTTAGTCTCTCCATCATATGAATATTTTCTATCTAGATTCCTAGTTGCACAACCTAATGGCCATAGTTTAGATTAGGCCACTAGCACCTAGATAATCATTTCTCATAGCACTTAAACACATCATATGTCCTAAGGTGACTACACCCTGTGTGTAGTCACACAGTGAGGCCATAGCAAGTTCAGTTCTGACTTGGTCATTGGTCTCCATTCACACCCCTCGAGAACCAATGAGTGAGCTGGCAAGAAACAAATGTGCCATCAATTTTGGTAGATAAATCCGATAAAGCTCAATGAAGTATCCTTGGCATATACTATTGTGACCGCTATACATGTCAGAGAAATAGAAAATTGATACTTGTCATCCTGGATTCTCACATGTTGAGCTTGATATCTCAACACTTCCCTTCAAGCTCAATGCCATATCCTCTAGTCCAAGCATCTTTCGTAACTTCTTTAGCTTCTCTACTCTAAGTGCTTTAGTGAAAATATCAGCAACCTCCTCATCTGTTCTCACATAAACAAGATCAATATCACCTGTTAATATCTTGTCTCTGATGAAGTGATAATGTACCTCAATATGCTTTGTTGTAGCATGAAAAATAAGATTTTGTGCTAATTGTATGGTGCTAAAATTATCACAATAGATGGTGCTAGGCTTTTGCACTTCCACACCTAAATCTACAAGTAGTAAATCCAGCCATGATCCCTCACATGCTACCATTGCAACACCTCTAAACTGAGCCTTTGTACTCGACAAAGCAATAGTGGGTTGCTTCTTGGTGCTCCCATGCAATAGCTGTAGTTCCAAGTGAGAATAGAAAACCACTAGTGGATCTTCTATCTGGAATGCTACTAGCCCAATCTACATCGGTGTAACCATGAACCTGCAAATCTACACCAGCTTCATAAACAATGCATAATCCAAAGTAGCACTTACATAACCTAGAGTGCGCCTCAAAGCATCGAAATGTGGCTTTCGTGGAACCTCGATAAATTGAGTTTCAAGTCCAACAGTGTAGCTAAGATTAGGCCTCGTAATTGTGAGATGTATTAGGCTTCCCACAATTTTCCTGTACATAGTAGCATTTTCCAATGCTTCGCCTCATGTAGTATCTAACTTCAAGTTCTAATCTAATGGCATAGAAATTGGCTTGTAACAAGCCATACCATAATTTTGCAACATATTCAAGGTATATTGCCTTTGTGACATCCATATACCTATTTCTATATGTATAAACTCAATGCCCAAGAAATAGCGTAGCACACCAAGATCTTTCATGTCAAATTCCTGGACAAGAATTTGCTTTACCTATTTAATGCTTTCTTCATTATCACCACCTACAATCAAGTGGTCAACATAATTAGCAACAATTGTGATGCCATCATCACCCTTCCTTGCATATAGTTGATGATCTACATTACACATAGAAAACCCAATGGTGGTTAAGTAATCACAAATCCTTGCATGCCATGCACAAGGAGCTTGCTTCAGCCCACACAAAGTCCTTTGCAACCTGCAAACATATTCTGGATGCTTTGAATCTTCGTATCCTTGTGGCTGGTCCATGTACACTTATTCCTGTAACTCACCATGTATGAAAGCATTCTTCACATCCATGTGATGTAAAGCCCATCCTTTTGCTGTAGCTAAAGCAACAAGTTTCCTGAGAGTAGAATTTTTAGCTACAAGGCTGAATGTTTCCTCATAATCAATGCCATATGTTTGTGCATATCCTTTTGCTACCAATCATGCTTTGTACCTGCTTATGCTACCATCAGCATTGTGCTTTACCTTGTAAACCCACTTACAGCCTATGGGTTTCTTTCCTTATGGCAATGGAAATAGCTTCCATGTATTGTTCTCATAAATTGCAACCATCTCCTCATCCATAACTGTTTCCCAATCTGCATTTCCAATTGCATCTTCAAAACAAGAAGGTTCACCATCTTAAATTACCTTTGTCATGTAGGCACAACAACAAGCCATATAACTATCATACGTCAATCATTGCACTAAATTCCTTATCCTCCTAGATCTTCTTGGTCCTGGATCTTCTTCGTGCCTTTCTTACTCCTAGAGTCTTCACTGAGGTAATCCAAGTTCCTCAACAAGACTCTTTTTTGAATGGCTAGAATCTCCATCAATGTCATCAAACCTGCACATATTTTACTACTACCAAAAGCTTTTCTTTACCTTTCTTGGATGTCTTTAATGAATTTGATGGATTGAAATTTCCATGCAATCTTCCACTTCATGAATTTGAATTGGAACTATTGCTTGGTGATGCACTCGATCAACTCAAAACTTGAGATCTACACTTGATTTTTCAGCATTTTCTTTGTCATTTGGTTCAAGATTTAGTCCTTCTTTGGCATCTGCATAGAATCTTGAAATTTCATCAAATACCACATCTCTGCTCACCTTCACTTGTCGTGTGAGTGGGTTATAACATTTATATCCCTTTCGCTCAAGGGATTATCCAATGAAGACACATTTTTTTGCTTTTGGATCAAGCTTTGTTTGCAACTCATCTAGAACATGTACATATGCAACACAACCAAAAATTGTCATATGTGATAAGTTTGGCTTTTTACCTGTGAACTTCTCTTCACATGTAACTCGATGTACAACAGGAGTGAGAATTCTCTTCATGATGTATATAGCAGTAGCCACGGCTTCTACCCAATAACAATGAGGCATATTCTTCTCAGCTATCAAGGCTCTTGCTGTTTTTGCAATATGTTTATTTTTGCGTTCAACAATGCCATTCTCTTGTGGTGTCTACCTGCATGAAACCTGATGTCAAATTCCATGAATATTTAAAAAATTGTTGAATATAATTTCCTCTCTGCTTTTCCACCATAGCCTTAAAATTTTGGAAGTGAGAGAACACCTCACTCTTCCCTTTCATAAAATATACCTATAATTTTTGTGTATGGTCATCAATGAAAGTAACATAAAACGTGCAATTGCCCATAGATGTGGTCTTTGTAGGACCCCATATAGGTATATGTACTATTTCTAGCACATTCTCACTAACATGCTTGTCATGTAGAAAGGATGATCTTGACTCTTTACCAAATTGACATGTTGCACATAGCTTTTGCATTTCCGCAACCTTGAAATTTGGTAGTCTATTGATAATCTCCTTTGACTACATCAACTTTAGACTTTCCACATTTGCATGTCCAACTCATCTGTGCTAGATCTCTATATCAACAATAACTCCTACACCTTTTGCAAACATGGCTGCATTCATTTCAAGAATTTTCACATTTAAGGTGAACATTCTACCCACTTTCTTTCCTATGGCAATCGATCGTCCACCCTCTTTGTTCTCTTCTACATATAACTCATCAGCATTGAACCTAACTTCTAAACCCTGGTCAACCATTTGTCCAACCAAAACCAGATTCTTTGTTATATTTGGAACATGCAGCACATCAAGAAGATTTTTTACCTTTCCATCCTCCATAGACAATGCTATATTTCTTGTATGCTCGATAGGATGTGATGTGTCATCACCTATTTGAACATATCCAAGAACTCGCAATTTCTAAAAACTACTAAACCATTCTACATGACTGGTCATGTGATTTGAAGCGCTTGAATCAACATATGAGATATTACCACTGCATTTTGAATTATCTACAGACACTGTATTCATCATATGATGTTGAACCATGAAGAACTTCTCAGAATTATCTGCACTTGTGGATGCATAAATGTTTTTTTGCCTTCTATTATTTTGATTCTTCAACCTAAAATCACATTCAAAGTGTCTTGGTTTACCACAATTCCAACATCCTTTAGTATCATTACTTGAATCATTTCTTTGGAAATTTCTACGGCCTCTTTGGGTCCCTATGCCTCAAAACTTTGCTCTTCCTCCTGCATATATATATATATATATATATATATATATGTGTGTGTGTGTGTGTGTGTGTGTATGTGTGTGTGTTTGTGTGCGTGTGTGTGCAACGAGAGCAAGACACACACACACCCACACACACACATAGATGTGTGTGTATATATATATATATATATATATATATATATATATATATATATATATATATATATATATATATATATATATATATATATATATATAGAGAGAGAGAGAGAGAGAGAGAGAGATACATACATACATATATGTGTGTGTGTGTGTTCCTATCTCTACACACACACATGCACACACATACATAAATACATAGATATATATGTGTGTGTGTGTGTCTTCCTATCTCTGCACACACACACACACACACACACACACACATATATATATATATATATATATATATATATATATATATATATATATACATATATATATATGTGTGTGTGTGTGTATAGGTGTATATAAAGGTACATAAACATATATACGAATATATGGTAAAAGTGTAAGAAATTTAACTATAAGGACCACCACATGCTAGAGAGATGAATCTCCTCCCAAACGTATGCCTCTGTATATAGCTTCTCAAATCAACAAGGATCATAATACTCACATACATACACATCATGTAAATTCACATACATATATATCAAACACACAAGTAGATACATACAAAACACCCATACATGCATACATACAAACATGCATGCATATACATGCATAGAGATTCGTAAAGGCACCATTGCATACTAAGACATGCATATGCCATGGATATACATATGCATACGTACACATGCATATATCACATAAGTGCACATTCATACATAATCACATGCACATACACATGCATATGCACATGGGATATATATTTCTCCTTGAAAATAAAGATATATACAAAAATTTAGGCATAACCTCGAGCTTCATTTTCTATCTTAAAATAACAGTTTTTCATCTTTGTATTGCGATTTATCTTATATTCCAATTTTTTTACGGGTGAATATATTGTCTAATGCAGACCCAAATGATTGAAAACACCATCTAGCTTTTGAGTTGATAAACTGATATGCATTTATGAGCATCACAAATCCATGGACTAACTATCATATTAGGTTTCAAAATCATATGTAGAATGTAGGACAATGTGTACCATATACTTTTGGTGCACTAGTGGTAGGTGTACTCAAAACTCAAGTTAAGTATCTTTAGACTCAAGTTAACTAAATCTAGAGGGCTCTAGAGCTTTTTGAGAAAAACTTAAGTCTATTCTCAAGATCTTTCGTGATTCATAGGAGTGAGCAAATAATGTCGGATTTCAGATCTATGTAAATGACATTCCAATCATAGAGTTGACTTTCTATCATTTGTCTTTCCTTAAGAGATATTTTTGTCCTTGAAAATAAAGCTATATAAAAAATTATAGGCATACTCCTCAGCCTCATGTTCTAACCTACAAGAACATATTTCATGCAAATGGTGGGAATCACCACATAATCCAATTAAATATAGGGCAATCTATTGTCTCATCTATGCATGTATTTTCATTCACTTTCATTTTGGTAAAATAGTAACATAATCTCATCTTCATTTTGTTTATTCATTTGTACCATTTAATCTATTGTTAAATCTATGTTTTCATAAGTGACATCATATATTGATGGACTAATATCAATGTTTGGAAGTCCTCTTCATTATTTGTAGAATAGAATATTATCATTCTCATCAAGTAGATTATTATGGTTGTCATGTAGAATGATTCTGATTTCTCTTAAGATGTCGATAAATCAATATTTGATGTCAAATACTCAACATAACTTTCTTTGAGCTGTCTTATAGTAAATTTTTCAAACAATGATTGACCTCTATGTTGAACATGGATGACTTTCCACCAACGATGAGTATCACGGTTTTGTAAAAAAGTGCTTGTTGAATATAGCCTAGGATGAATATATGGTTCTTTTCTAAATCACATTATTTTCAAAGAATCATATGTGCAAAGCCTTTGTACTTGGCTCAAGACCAATCCATCTACAAAATAACCTATCAAAATATAGAAAACAAAGCTACATTATCATGTTCTTAAAAGATTAATGGACTATAGTATGAAAAAAATAAATTTTGTTTACCTATTTAAAGATACGAATCAATATTTGGTAGATTCCAAGAGCGTGCCCCACATAACTGTCACGAGGAAGGAGATAAGGAAGAGAGCTCACACACACACTCTCACTCTCAAGGAGAAGCACACACACAGATTGAGGCAAGGAAGAATGATCTTCTTCTTCTTCTTCTATTACATAAAAGGAATGTACAAGAATGACCTAAAAAACAAGAATACAACCATTGCAATATATAAAGACCTGTACATAAGGAAAAACCTAATGTCCACGAAGGAGTGAGCTTGCAAGAAACAAATGTGCCATCACTCTCGGTAGATAAATCTAATAAAGCTCAATGAAGTATCCCTGACATACACCGGCGTGACCACTATACATGTCAGAGAAACGAAAAACTAGTACGTGTCATCCTAGATCATCACATGTTGGGCTTGATATCTCAACATTCCCCCTCAAGCTCAATGCCATATCCTGTAATTCAAGCATCTTCCAAAACTTCTTCAACTTCTGAGCTCCAAGTGCTTTGGTGAAAATATCAGCAACCTGCTCATTTGTTCTCACATAAACAAGATCAATATCACCTGCTAATACCTTCTCTCTGATGAAGTGATAATGTACCTCGATATGCTTTGTTCTAGCATGGAAAATAGGGTTCCGTGCTAACTGTATGCTGCTAAGATTATCACAATAGATAGTGATAGGCTTTTGCACTTCCACACCTAAATCTGCAAGTAACATCTCTAGCCATTGCCTCACATGCTGCCATTGCAACACCTCTATACTCAGCTTGTGTACTCGACAAAGCAACGGTGGGTTGCTTCTTACTGCTCCATGTAATAGCTGCACCTCCAAGTGAGAAAAGAAAGCCACTAGTAGATCTTCTATCTGGAGTACTACCAGCCCAATCTGCATCAGTGTATCCATGAACCTGCAAATCTACCCCAGCTTCATTAAACAATGCATAATCCAAAGTAGCACTCACATAACGTAGAGTGCGCCTCAGAGCATCCAAATGTGGCTTCCTGGGAACCTGCATAAATTGACTTTCAATTCCAATAGTGTAGCTTAAATCAGGCCTTGTAATTGTAAGATATATAAGACTTCCCACAATTTTCCTGTACATAGTAGCATTTTCCAATGCTTCACCTGGTGTAGTATCCAATTTCAAATTCTGATCTAAAGGCATAGAAATTGGCTTACAATCATCCATACCATACTTTTGCAGCATATTCAAGGCATATTGCCTTTGCGACATCCATATACCTGTTTCTGTATGTATAAACTCAATGCCCAAGAAATAGCGCAGCACACCAAGATCTTTCATGTCAAATTCCTGCATAACAAGTTTCTTTACCTCTTTGATGCTTTCTTCATTATCACCACCTACAATCAGATCATCAACATAAATAGCCACAATAGTGATGCCATCATCAGCCTTCCTTGCATATAGTGAGTGATCGACATCACACATAGAAAACCCAATGTTGGTTAAGTAATCAGCAATCCTTGCATGCCATGCACGCGGAGCCTGCTTTAGCCCATACAAAGCCTTTTGCAACCTGGAAACATATTCTGGATGCTTTGAATCTTCATATCCTTGTGGCTGGCTCATATATACTTCTTCCTGTAAGTCACCATGTAGGAAAGCATTCTTCACATCCATCTGATGCAAAGTCCATCCTTTTGTTGTAGCTAATGCAACAAGTGTTCTGACAGTAGACATTTTAGCTACAGGGCTGAATGTTTCCTCATAATCAATGCCATATGTCTATGCATAACCTTTAGCTATCAATCGTGCTTTATACCTGCTTATGCTACCATCAACATTATGCTTTGCCTTGTAAACCCATTTGCAGCCTATGGATTTCTTTCCTTGCAGCAATGGAACCAACTTCCATGTATCATTTCCATAAAGTGCAGCCATCTCCTCATCCATAGCTTTTTCCCAATCTGCATTACCAATTGCATCCTCAAAACAAGAAGGTTCAGCATCTTGTATTACCTTTGTCATGTAGGCACAATGGCGAGCCATGTAACTATCATATGTCAATCGTTGCACTGAATTACGCATCCTCCCAGATCTTCTTGGTCCTGGGTCACTTCTTCTTGTATCATCTGCATGTGCCCTTCTTACTCCTAGAGTCTTCACAGAGGGCAATCCAAGTTCCTCATCAAGACTCTTTTCTGAACCACTTGAATCTCCATCAACGTATTCAAAACCTGCACCTGTTTTACTACCAGCAGAAAGCTTTTCTTTACCTTTCTTGGATGTATTTGATGAATTTGCTGGACTAAAATTTCCAGGCAATCTTCCACTCCATGGATTTGAGTTGGAACTATTGCTTGGTGATGCATCCGGTCCACTCAAAACTTGAGATTTTACACTAGATTTTTTAGCATTATCTTTGTCATTTGGTTCAAGATTCAGTCCTTCTTTGGCATCTGCATAGAAGCTTGACATTTCATCAAATACCACATCTCTGCTCACCTTCAACTGTCGTGTGAGTGTGTTATAACATTTGTACCCCTTTTGCTCAAGGGAATATCCAATGAAGACACATTTTTCTACTTTTGTATCTAGAACATGTACATATGCAATACAGCCAAAAACTTTCAGATGTGATAAGTTTGGCTTTTTACCTGTAAACTTCTCTTCAGGTGTATCTTGATGTACAACAACAGTCAGAGTTCTGTTCATGATGTATACAGAAGTATGCACAGCTTCTGCCCAATAACAATGAGGCATATTCTTCTCAGCCATCAAGGCTCTTGCTATTTTTGCAATATGTCTATTTTTGCATTCAGCAACACCATTCTGTTGTGGTGTGTACCTGCATGAAAACTGATGCCGAATTCCATGATTTTTTAGAAAACTGTTGAACTCATTTGACATGTATTCACCTCCTCCATCAGATCTTAATGTTTGAATGTACTTCCCTGTCTGCTTTTCCACCATAACTTTAAGATTCTGGAAGTGAGTAAACACCTCACTCTTCTCTTTCATGAAATATACCCATACTTTGCGTGTATGGTCATCAATGAAAGTAACATAAAACCTGCAGCCGCCCATAGATGTGGTCTTTGCTGGACCCCAAACATCTGTATGTACTACTTCTAGTACATTCTCACTAACATGCTTGTCATGTGGAAATGATGCTCTTGATTGTTTACCAAATTGACATGCTGCATATACCTTTTGCATTTCTGCAACTTTGAAATTTAGTAGTCCATGGACAATCTCCTTTGACTGCATCAGTTTCAGCCTTTGACAAGTTTGCATGTCCAATCCGTTTGTGCCATATCTCTATATCTGCAATAACTCCTGCACCTTTCGCAAACATGGCTGCATTCATTTCAGGAATCTTCACATATAAGGTGAACATCCTACCCACTTTTTTTCCTTTGGCAACCAATTGTCCATCCTGCTTGTACTCTTCTACATATAATCCATCAGCATTGAACCTGACTTGTAATCCCTGGTCAACCATTTGTCCAACAAAAACCAGATTCTTCGTTATATTTGGAACATGCAGCACATCAGCGAGATGTTTTACCTTTCCATCCTCCATAGACAATGCTATGTTTCCTGTATGCTCAATAGGATGCGATGTGTCATCACCTGTTTCAACATAACCAGGAACTGGTATTTTCTACAAACTACTAAACCATTCTGCATGACTGGTCATGTGATTTGAAGCACTTGAATCAACATACTAGACATTATCATTAGATTTTGGAACACCAGCAGACATCGTATTCATCATGTGATGTTGAACCATAAACAGCTTCTCAGAATCATCTACACTTGTGGATGCATAGTTGTTTTGCTGCCTTCTGTTATTTTGATTCTTTAACCTGCAATCACGTTCAAAGTGTCCAGGTTTACCACAACTCCAGCATCCTTTACTATCATTACCTGAATCATTTCTTTGGAAATTTTTGCGACCTCTTTGGCTCCCCCTGCCTCGAAACTCTCCTCTTCCTCTTGCATGATTCTATTGTTGACCTTGGTCTTGGTTACTGTTTCCTCTTCAACTTCCAAAACCTCTACCTCTGCCTGAGTAGGATACCTGCTCAGAATTGGGCTTTCCTTGGGAGTTTGAATCCTCACCAAGATTCTTTTCTTCAATGATCAGCATAGAGACCAAATCAGCAAAATTCGGAATATTTTCCCTGGTCTGTATAGAAGTTCTGAACTGCTTATATGCAGCTCCTAAACCACGAAGGCACACTTCCACCTTATCATCATCATCTACATTCACGCCAATAGATGCAAGTGATTCACATATGCTTTTGATTTGTAGAGTGTAGTCACTTACCGACATGCTCTTTTTCTCCAATGTATGCAGCTCGTTCTTGAGTTGCAATTTCCGTGCCTTTGTATTGGTCTCGTACAAAGTGACCAAACTATTCCAAGCCTCTTTTGGAGTCTTGGCATCCTGTATGTGTCCAATCATGCTATCTTGTATGCTAACAGATAGCCAATACATTACCTTTTGTGCTCCTTGATTCCATTCCTCATATGCTCTTAACTGTTCTGCAGTCCGATTCCTTTCTGGTAACTGCTGAGCAATTTCATTCTCTCCTTCGATGTACTTCCAGTAGCCTTTTCCCATCAGGAAATTTGTCATTCTGAATCTCCAAGCATGGAAGTTGTTCTTGTCCATCTTATCGCTCATAAGTTGACTCATTCCATCTATGTTTGCCATTTCTGCAACAATTCACAACACCGCAACACACTACAAGCAGCACTTCTGCTTGAACACTGGCGCACTATGACGTGATAGTTCAATCTCAGAAAAACACAGTTTTCGTGTATCAACAGTACACGGAATCACTTGAAATTCTGAATCTAGTATATATGAGTGTCGCCGAACACAACGCAAGTTACACTTTCTGAAACTGACCTGGTTTTTTTGTGGGCCCCACCTTGTGGGCTCGAAAAACGAAAACGAGTGACCCTAAAGGGGTAACACTCGAAAATATTTTGAGGTCTTCTACCTTCACGGTGATTTTCGTAGCAAACGGAGGCCGTTTGTGAAATCGCGTTTTCTCCACGCCTTGCCACGTAGTCTTCACCGTCGCCTTCTCCACGAGCTCTCTACAACCACGCTGGCTCTGATACCATGTCACGAGGAAGGAGATAAGGAAGAGAGCTCACACACACACTCTCACTCTCAAGGAGAAGCACACACACAGATTGAGGCAAGGAAGAATGATCTTCTTCTTCTTCTGCTATTGCATAAAAGGAATGTACAAGAATGACCTAAAAAACAAGAATACAACCAGTGCAATATATAAAGACCAGTACATAAGGAAAAACCTAATGTTCGTGAATGAGTGAGCTGGAAAGAAACAAATGTGCCATCACTCTCAGTAGATAAATCTAATAAAGCTCAATGAAGTATCCCTGACATACACCGGCGTGACCACTATACATGTCAGAGAAACGAAAAACTGGTACGTGTCATCCTGGATCATCACATGTTGAGCTTGATATCTCAACAATAACCAAGTTCACTATCTATAACATTTGTATCTTTTGGAATAGCACATGAAAATTTCTTGAAAGAAGCAGCAATGCTAAAATCCTCTATTTTGCACAAAGAATCAATAACCTTGATTCTATTATGTTGTCCATAAGCCCACATATTTGCTACATTCACTCTTGCAAAAATAAGTTAATTAAGAGAAGAGAAAAAAATACGTGATAGAATAGAATATTAGTAGAAAAAAATTACCTTTCTTTCATAACCTATAAATAACTTGTTCTAGTCATTAGAGATTGGCTCATGAATTGCATTGGCTTGTTGCATAGTATATAAACAATCCTTTTTCTTTTGATGGCGCTTAGTAAGGGATCAATTCCAACTATCCGTGTTCCAAAAGATGATGCATAGATGGTGCTTCAAGCAAGCTCAAGTAATAGACATCAACTCGAAGAAGAGATAAGATTGAAAGCTCTTCAAATTTTCTTCATTTGTTCAAGGGTCAATTTATCATCAAAACTTATCCAAATGTCAAATTGTTTGGAAAACAATTCATTGTACTTATTCAAATAGGAATCATCTTTGCATATGGTGTGTGTCAATAGATCCAAGCATATGTTTTAACCACACTTAAAATTACTTCCTTTAAATGAAAGAACCCATCATCCATCATCCAAGATCATCCATCATCCTGGATGATCCAATCCTAAAATAAAAATATAAAAGCAACATCAAAACTTCTTTGAGATCAAAATTAAATTCAAAACTTGTGTCAATTCACGCTTAATCAATGAAATTGAATTGTTTTTTTGTGTGACATATGATAATTTTTCTTATGCAAATGAGTGCAAGCCTACATACTTGGACAATTAGCGTAAACTCACATATAACTATTCTCTTGTAAAAAGTATTTACTTTTATCCTTGCATATGTTATAGCACTTACTCTCACATGGAATTAGGAGGAATAAAATCACAAATTATTTGGTACATGATTGATGGGAAAGCAAGGCTAAAGTTTAGAATTCACTTTATGGTAGGAATTTGAATTTGAATTCAAAAAATGGCTCCAAGTCTAGCTATAAAAGATGAATCAAAATCTTGCATCAAGGAGCCCGATTTGAAGATCATTTGAGAAGGATTCTCAGTGCTTAGTGAGCTCGTTCTATAGCTCCATAACTACCCTCATAGTGTGCAATTATACACTACCAATGTCATTGGAATTCTATGTGATTTAATACATACACATTGATCATATCTCTACCTCACTTCTCTGTCATGTTCAACTCAAAATAGTGAACTTCTCAGACTTTGTTCTCAGTGCATACTTGATCATTTGATGTGATTTATGTTGTTATGGATTCATCATACTTTCTCTTTTCTTTCTACAAAGTTTCATTGTGATTGCTTCAGTAAATCTTGAGATATCTTCAAAACTCTGATAACTAGTCTGCATACTATTGGAGCCGGAAATTATTGCGATGCACCCCTAGCTTGTTAACCCTAATTCTCCGAGTACACTTGATCATTTCAAGTGAAATAACCTGTGATTGGTAGCTATATAAGTTAATTAGATACTCCCAAAAGGAATTTTATTAATTGATAGCAGATAAAGATTATTGTTCGATTCACTGATCAGTTGCAATGAGCAAAAAAGTAAGCTTTTGTTCACTATGAACATTCCAAGTCATCTCTTTTGATCCATTGATTTGAGGATCATACTCCAAAGCACTTAGGTGATTATTTGTGGTTCCTTGGAGTCTCACGCGGTCTACTTTTTACACTTTGCAACTTGTTCTTGGCTTATATGAAGTAGGGATTTGCAACACCATCTCATTTCCAGAATCTATCCACCATCTCCTCCAATAGTGGTATCATAGCAACATTAAGATAAAATGGGAGATGGATTTCTCTCATTCATTGACAAATTGGATAGCGACAACTATCCAAAATGGTATCTAAGGATGAAGTCTTACCTCCAAGGAAGAAGCTTGTATTAATACATCTCTAGAGATGAAAAAATGCCAACATTCAGAAGCAAACATCAACCTACAAGAGAGGAGCAAGAAAGACTAGCTACATGGTGTGCAAAGGATGCTCTAGCCAGGTCTTATATACTTAACTCAGTATCTAATTTCTTATTACATCACATTAGGAATTGTAGGACCTCCCAAAAGACTTGGGAAGTAATCTCTTCATACTTCTCATCAAATACAAGGGCTAGGAAGAACCAGCTTTGGATGGAGTTCACAACCTTGAAGAAGAAATCAAAGAAAAGTGTAGCTGACTATGTGACCAAGATGAAGGATGTAACTGATTAGCTTCAGATTATAAAAGAAGAAATAGAAGAGGAATAGATAGTAAGGCAGATCATAAATGGCATTAAAGCTGATAATAAATGGGAGTCTTTTACCACACCAATTGACCTATATATGGACATGCAGATAACTAACCTCAACACATTGATGGGGCAACTCGTCACACATGAGACAAAACTCAATAAGAATGGAGATACTTCTAGAGGTAATCAATCTTCTGCCATTTGCATAGATGAAAATAAGAGTAAATATAAAGGCAAAGGTAAAAAGAATGAAGAAGAGGCAAGTACATCTCAAGTGAATTTCATAGGTAGAGGTAGAGGTACTAGAGGAAGGGGCAAAGGAGGAAAGCAAGGCATGGGGAGACCATACAAATCTTCACCTTGAATTATTTGTGGCCTGACCAATCATACCATAGATGAGTGCTTTAAGAAGACAAAGAAACAAAGAGGAAGAGGTTTACACAAAGGAGGCTATGGAAATCTAGAGGCAAGTTCAATAATGGAGGAAGCAACTACCATAACAATTACAACCAAAGCTACAACAAAAACTATCAAGGAGGCTTCACAAGTAGAAGAGACTATAACAACTATAGAACTGATCAAGAAGATTCCCTACTATTCATGAATATGATAGCCAAGCAAGGTAAAGATGATGAGTACCTATTCTATATTGATTCTAGTCGTTCCAATCATGTGCCTAGAAATGTAGCATTATTATTTGATCTTGAAGAACCTAAAGGAAAGCATGAAGTCCAGACAGGTGCTGAAACTAGACACTCTATTAAGAAGATTGGAAATGTTAAAGCATCTAATGGTAACATGAACCTCTTAAGTAGAGTATTATCTATGTTAACAGTAACGAAAAACCTAAGCAGTGTTGGGTGGAATGTTGGGGAGGGCTGTCAAGTTAGATTCACAAGGCATGGAGCATATGTGCACGACCCTCAACAAGGCTTCATGAGGATTGCAAGAGGTGAAAAATCTGATAGAATTTTTTCATTTGAAGTTGAAGATACAAGGAATATTTCTCTCTTCAGGTATAAAGATCAAACCCTACCTGAATTGGAAACATGGCACATGAGACTAGGACATATAGATGAAAGGTCACTAAAGCAAATATCCAAGGATCAGAGTGTGCTTGGCATTCAAAATGTGTCCAAGCAACACATGATTTACAAATGTGGTGCATGCCAATTTGGCAAATCACATAGGCAACCATTGAACAGAAGTGGATACATGTATGGTGACTACTTGGAGCTTGTACACACAGATATGTCGGGTCCTAGAAGAGAGCCATCAATCTGAGGGTTAAGGTATTATGTTTCATTCATAGATGACTATAGTACATGGACAATACTTTACTTTATGAAACATAAAGATGAAGTACTCACTTGTTTCAAGAAGTATTTGGCATTGGTTGAGAATCAAACGGGTAGAAGCTTGAAGAGGTTCAGATCTGATGGAGGTGCTGAGTAATTCTCACATGAATTTGACACATTCTTATGGGACAGAGGCATAAAGAGAGAGATTATAACAAGGTACACTTCCTAACAAAATGGAGTGGCAGAGAGAAGAAACAGTCTAATAGTAGAGGCTACAAGATCAATGTTCAATGGAACGAAACTTCTAAATTACTTATCAACAGAGGATGTTTCCACATCCACATACCTAATCAATAGTCTTCCATCCAAGTCCTTGGATGGAACTTGACACCTTATGAGGCATGGAATGGTAGGAGACCTTCCCTAGATCATTGTAAGATTTTTGAGTGCATTGCTTATGCATATATACCCTCATAGATTAGAGGAAAGCTTGATCAAAAGGCAGAAAGGTGCATATTCATTGGCTATGAGCAAAATAAAAAAGGTTGCAGCTTGTGTAATCCCACTAAAAAAGGATTTACAGTTAGCAGGGATGTGGTGTTTGATGAAAATAACTCCTGGTTTGAAGACTGTGATGATGCCTTGTGAACAGGGCAATTCTCATTAGTGGTTGATATGTTATCTCTTGCGATACTCATATGAAGGCCGACTGCTATATGAAGACAATGTTGATGATTACGACATGACTATGCTCTCTCTAGTCCTCTATCAACTAATCATTTGATCATCAACAGTTTCTTTGCTTCAATATATAATTGAACTGATGTACGGCCATGAAACAATCATTACTTATGAACTTGGTCTTTGTAGAAAATTTTTTTGATCTTCAAAATGATTTGCGCATGTTAAATAATGTAATTAATGTGCCACTACTATTCATAGGATCAAAGAAACTCTGAAACAAATCCAAAACTCATCTAAACGATCAAGGAATAGGTTTCACATGATTACTAGTATATATCAAAAGCATGCTTTCCGATGATGAATCGTCAAATCTAAACGACCCAAGAAAAGGATTCATGTGATTACTCATATCATGATTAGGCTTTTTGTAGTAAAGCATCTTTTGAACTATTATGCCAATGTTTATTCTTTTATGATCAGCTATAGCCAGAACATGCATTCCATTGACCAATCGTAAAAGTTTTCCTTTGAAGTCTTGTTATATCGCTTAAACTCTTTTTTTTTAATGTAAAGGAAGTTCGGCAATAGCCTACTCTCCCGGACTTGAATTAAATAAAGAAAAGTACAAGAGAAGGGGACTAGTGCCCACGGGACCCCCCAAATCCCACAAAGCAGGGGAAGCTTTTACAGAGCTTAGATGACGTTACAAAGAAGGTTAATTACCCTCTCATCACCCTCATGTGGGGCCCACTTGGGTTTAAGCTTGTTATCGATCAAAAGGAGTACTTGATGATGCCTAAAGGGGGGGGATTTTTTACAGTTGACAATCCTTTTGCCAAGGAGGAACAACGATTTCTCAATTGACCACTCCTTGGGGGAGTCACCGAAGTTGAAAGCACATCTTTCCCGCCAGATTTTCCATAGAACCTCCCCTCTGATGGCGTTCCAGAGGGTCGCGGAGCAGCCGATCGCTTCTCCCAGCAGGGCTTGCTGCCAACTGAGACGTTTTTGAAGTCTAATTCTCTTTCCAACCACCTGCCAGAGTCTGTTGGAGTTGGGGCAGGAAAAGAAGATGTGTGAAACATCTTCGATAGACCGGTGGCAGCGTTTGCACCAGGGAGGGATCCCACAAATTTTGCTAGCCTTAAGGTTGGTCCAGATTCCGTGATGAAGAATTTGCCATAAGAGGACATACTTTTTGATTTCTATGAGGGGGTGCCAGATAGCCATGAACTTCATGTCCCACCGAAGCCGCGTCCATGACAGGCACCACTTTTTGTTGAGGTTAACCTGATAGTCGATCGTTTCTTTGATGTTCGGGATTTTTGATAGACTATTCCCATTGTGCCATTTGAGACCAAGCGAGCTCGGCATGTCGTGTCCCATTAGAAGGCGAACTTTGTGTCGGTCCCAGGCGAGAAATCTGCTTTGCAAAGTGTTCCATTCTTCATGCGAAATGTTGATGCTAGGGTCAATATCCTCAAAGTTGATCCAGCGGTTGGTGTCTTGTTTCCAGAGATGTTTCCATTTTTTGAAGCCTTTGTTCCAGTCGGTCCCAGGCGAGAAATCTGCTTTACAAAGTGTTCCATAGCCTTTGTTCCATCGCTTAAACTCTTGATGTGATGATGGACCTTATGATTTAATGTATCTTGAGCAATTAACAATAATGGATGTTTACTAGAGATATTTCAATCGATAAATATAATTTATTTGCACGAACTACTTTGATCGATAGAAGTTTTTTTTTTTTACTCATTCGAGCTTATGAGATTGATATAATGAGATACGATATTTTGTAAGTTTAATTTCTTAATGTGATTCATGGTCAGGAAATCATGTATCTAAAAAATTGATGAGTTGCTAGCTCTAATTACCCTTATTTGCTCCAAGCACCCAACGTGTGCCAATCGATTTTGCGATTGGCTTGATCCACCAGTCGTGCATCCATATCCATTCGATAGCACAGTTCCACTTCAACTTGTTGTTACACTTGTGTTCCTCGAGTAGCTTGATATGAACCTTTTGCCTATACATGGGCACTTTTCACTCTAGTGTTAAGCTCTTACTGCAATTTAGTTCATCGTCAATAGAGAGAGCTTTTCTAGCCATCCTTCTTCTATGTGTCTTTTTGCATTTATGCTCCTTCTCTATGCTTCTTGTGTGTCTCTCACATTTCTACACACACCCAATAGTGGTATCAGAGAAGGTTCAACTCCTTCTCAAGTTTTGGTTTTTGCATCATGGCACACACACACTTTTAACAATGAAAATAGACTTTGGAGCATAGAATAGTGAATTTCAATCGCCAAATCATTTCCTCCTATCTCTCAAGTTGTACTCCCATTTCAAATCCATTTATGCAATCTAAATTGCTAGTAGAGTGATGGATTGTGAGTTGAAAGTTCAAAATTCATTTTAGCTTTTGTTGAAGTAAGATGTTGTCACATTCTTGTTATTTAGTGAAATGGTGGGCAGTAATGAATTGTTTGGCATGCGTCAAGCTAAAGATGAGCTTGATGGGACCAACTATCCAATGTGGTCTTATGTGATGAAACATGTTGTTGTTGCGAAACAACTATGAAACATAGTGGCATATGTAGATGGAAGACCCCTAGGTTCTTCTACTTCAAAGTCTACTATCATAGATGGAAGTTCTTCTTCACGTATAGTGGTTACTCCTTCTCCATTTATATACAAGAAACTTAGATGGGATGGAAAGGATGTTCAAGCTCGTGCATTGATTGTACTTTCTGTGAAGCGTCATATAGTTCCACACATTTGGTCATGTTCTATGTCGAGACAAGCATGGGATACTCTTGCTTCTTTGTATTCTATACATAATGAAGAACGTGTTGCATATTTACTTGAAAGAGCAAATGGCAAAGATAGATGAGCTCATTTCGGATGCATCACTCCTCTATACATTTTTGAAAGGATTTTCAAAATTTTTACAAAGCTTTGCCACTACACTCTATTTATTTGTAAAATATAATCCAAATATGTATGAATTTGATGAGGTTTGTCTCTTCTTTTGCAAGAAGAGCAATCTAGAGTGAACAAGAGTGGTTTTATTGAGGGAATGCAACCACTTGCTATCTCACAAAAAAGAGAAAAGCAAGTATGGTTCATTTTTGGATTCATCAAAACTAAAGCCTCAACCATGCTCTTCCACTTATTCCTCTACTGATGCTAATTTTCAACAGAAGAAAATATGAAAATACTACTGGAAGTCTATTCATACTATTGATGGGTGTAGAAATCTTACTAAATGAAGGAATATAGCATGTCTATTGTTGAAAATTCTTCAAATGCAAAGAATGATGAAGCCAATATCGATCAAGATTTTTGGGCATGTCTTGTTACATGTAATTATGATGCATCATTGCATTCTTAATGTATAGTTGTGAGTGAGGGTGATTTAGATTGGTTCTTTGATAGTGGTACTTCAAAGCACATAACTTCATGCAAAAGATTTTTTGCATCTTTGAAAGATGCACCCAAAGGAGGACATGGGGTGTGTGCAAACAATTCCTCTTACTCTATCATTGGATTAGGTGAAATTGAGCTTGTGACTACAAATGGAGGTGTTATTCTCTTGAAAACAACATTGTTTGTGCTCATCAAGAAGAACTTAATTTTAGTTATGTTGATTGCCAAAGTTGGACTTCATGTACACTTTGTTGATGATCATTGTATGGTTCATGATTTTAGCAATCATGATATTGTCATGGTCCCCTACATTATGCATTGGCTTGTATCACTTGGATACATAAAAGAGGGCTGCCCCATATGCCTTGGTTGCTCATAATTCTTCCATGGTTGTGAAAACGCAGCTTGGGAATGCTCATTTTGGTCACTTGGACTTCAATAGTTTTCTTTACTTGAAAAAGAAGGACATGCTTCTTGGTTTTCCAACACTTGAGTCCATTGAAAAGCATGCATGTGAAGTTTGTATTCTTGGAAAAATGCATTGTGCATCTTTTCCAAAAGATATTTATACACACATTACGAGAAAATTACAGCTTTTTTATAGTGATAAATATGGTCCCCTTAAGACTCCATCTTTTGGATATCATGTATATTTTTTTACCTTCATTGATGATTCTACTCACCATACATGGGTGTATTCTATGAAAACAAACATTAAGTTATTTTCTTAGTTCAAAGCATTTTTAGCTATGTCTGAAAATCTTTCTTCAAATAAGCTTTTGACTCTTCACACGGATCGTGGTGGTGAATACATGTCACATGAGTTTAATGCTTTTCTTCATGCAAGACGAATTTCACACAAATGTATAGTGCCATATACACCTCAACATAATGGTGTTATCGAGCGTAAAAAATAGAAAATTCCTTGAAATGGCATGATGTATGGTTAAAGGAAAGCACCTTCTTGACAAGTTTTGGATGGAAGTGGTGACGTGTGCAAACTATGTGTTGAATCATTACCCTACAAAAGCATTGAGATTCATCACTCCTTATGAGACTTGGAATGGTCATAAACCTATGGTTAGTCATATGCATGTGTTTGGGTGTTTTACATATGCTCTTGTGCCATCACAACAACATCACAAACTTGATGACAAGGCAAAGAAATGTATATTTGTTGGTTATAGTGATAAAAGTAAGGGATATTGTTGATACCATCCATTAAAGAACACAATGATTGTGAGTCGAGATGTGGTATTTGCTGAAAATTCACTTTTCCCTCTAGTTGAATACATAAACAAAACAAGATTTAGCTCACAAGATGTGTCGGATACACTTATACCTTTGTTTCAAAGTGATGCGCTTGACTATAACCATGTAGACTAGCCAAGTGAGATTTAAAAGGCTAAAAAACTCCAGCAAAAAAGATCTAAAAATGCAAACATGGCTAAAAGTTTTCAGCAAAAAATGGTGGATCTACTATAAATTTCTAGCCACATATGGCAGAACATTCTCATCAAAATATGGGTGAAAATGAGCATGCATTCATCCCACACATGGTATACATGTTGAAGATGTATTACATAATGAATGAATGTCTATCAAAAGTGTACAAACTATCAAAAGTGGCTGAAAAAACTTTGCAAGACAGCAAATTCAGTGCACCTTTAGTTGGTAGAAAAAGATCAAGGTCTCGCAATGCATAAAGTAATTTTGTGGATTATTCTCTTATTGCAAAAGCATGTAACAAAGAGCCAGTTACTTTTTGAGGATGAACGTGACGATCCACATTGCATGAGTACTATGCAATCACAAATGGATTGCATACATAGAAATGGTACTTCAGAGTTATGTGAATTGCCAAAAGGGAAAAATGCCACTGATACAAAGTGGGTTTACAAGATTAAGAGAAAGCCATATGGTAACGTTGACTACTACAAAGCTAGATTGATTGCTAGAGGATATGTGTGACAATATGGCATTGACTATGAGGAAACGTTTGCACCTACTTCACACATGACTACCATTTGTACCATGGTTGCATTGGGTGTCCATAGTGGTTGGAAGGTACATCAGTTTGACACAAAAATAGCTTTCTTGAATGGTGATTTGCGAGAAGAGGTTTATGTCCTAGATTTTCCATGAAAGGGAAAGAGCATATGGTTTGTCGCTTGCATAAAGCCTTGTAGGTCTCAACCAAGCTCCACATGCATGGTATGACAAAATTCATAAGCACTTGATTGCTCTTGGATTCACATGCAGTCCAATTGAAAGAACACAATATGCATGCAAAGATGAGGCTCATCTTACAATGCTTGTTCTTTTTATGTTCATGACATACTCTTGACTAGTTCATGTGTTGCAAAACTTGATATTCTTATGGTTGATTTGCAGCATACTTTTGATGTCACTTACCTTGGTCTTTTGAGCGCCTATCTTTCCATATAGTTGATATCCATTGAAGGGGGAATTGTTATGCATCAAGCAAAGTATGTTGAAAAACTACTTCAGCATTTTGACTTTGAGAATTGCAAGCTAGTTTCTAGACCAGTGTAGATAGGATTTAGGTTCTCAATTGAGGGTTCTAATGATGCATTTGACACTTCTCTTTATTAGCAAGCTATGGAATGTCTTATATATGCATGCAAGTCAAGGCCGAATGTAAAATATGCAATTTTCTAGTTCATACTTTTTGGAATAATGGAATGTTAAATGCATAATTTTTGTAATCACTTTCGGGTTGCATTATTCCAAATTTTAGGTTTCAAAATAGACTTTAGCTCTGCATTTCATCCTAAAAGTAATGGGAAAAGTGAAGCTAAAATAGTATTATTTTAGACTCATTATGTTGTTATTCTTTAGATAGTCCAAGCAATTAGGAAACGTGGGACATGACCAAACTCCACTTGGACTTGGTTGAATTCAAAGACCTGAATGGCTTCTCTTGGTCGAATCTCCAGGCGGGCGAGGACCTGAGGAAAGCTAGACTCGATAGATGCTACATCTCTCAGGACTTTACTCATCAGTGGGGCCACCCTACCATTACGCAACGCACTGACCTCACCATCTCTGACCACTACCCGATCGTTATCACTTTTCAACCTTCAAACAAGATCCGCAAGGCCCCGTGGTTCCATGCCAACGCCTCCTCCTTCTCTCTCCCCTCTGTCCACCAAGAGATTGCGGATGTGTGGAAGGTGGCGTTCGCCTCTGGCTTGGCCCCAGCCAAGTGTTGGAGAAGTGCGGTCGACAAGTCTCGTAAGATCATGATTAGAACTAAGAAAATGATCGAGACTGTGAGACGGGCTCGTAGGGAAGCTCTTTACCTCAGACTCTGGCGGCTCGAGGAGGAAGTGAACAAAGGAAAACTCCAAGCCCAGAAAGGTCTCCGAAAAGTCAGAGCAGTGTTGAGATACGAGGAAGAAATACAAAGGAAAAACTTGCAAATCTTCTTCAAGGAGTGGTGGGCCGGCAAAGCCGACAAACCCACTAAGGAGATGTGCCGTATCCTTAAAAGGAAACAGAACAGAGAGTCGATCCCCCTACTGCTTGATCCACATGGCAATGTATGCAATTCGGAAGAAGATAATTTTGGCGTCATCGAAGGGCACTTCACGAGACTCCTGGGAACCTCGAACCCCCTCTCCCACCATAGAAGGGACTGCATGGCTGCCATTTCTTGGGTTTCCCCTCGGAGAATTCCACCCAACCTCCACTCCCTGCTCCATGCCCCTATCTCGGAATCAGAAATCATCGAGGTTATTGATGCCCTCCCCCACGGTAAAAGCCCGGGACCCGACGGACTCACTAACGAGTTCTTTAAATCCTTCAAGCTGGTGGTTGCCACCCCTCTTCGGATGGTCTGGCAAGAAGCGCTAAAGTTTGGTGCTCTTCCTTCTTGTCTAAATAATGGAATTATCAAGTTGATTCACAAGAAGGGGGAAAAGAATAGAATCGAGAACTGGCGGCCGATTACGATGCTCCAAACAGGATACAAGATCATCGCCAAAGTCATTGCCAACAGACTTTCGTGCCACCTGAGATCTTGGCTTAGTGAGGACCAAAAAGGTTTCATCAAAGGCAGGTCCATCCTAGAAACCATTATGGACATTTGGGAAGGTATGCAATATGCAAAGGAGTCCAACCAAGATGTGGTTTTCCTCAAGATCGACTTTGACAAAGCCTACGATAGGCTTGAATGGGACTATATTCTCCAGTCACTCCAAGATCTCGGATGTAGTCGGGAATTCACCAGGATGATCGCGACCCTTCTCGGAAACGCAACGACACAAATTAACGTAAACGGCAAACTTTCGAAGGCGATCCACCTTAAAAGATCTATTAGACAAGGGTGCCCTCTGGCCCCTCTCCTCTTTGCCATCGCCACTGAGGGGCTGAGCAGACTGGTGGCACATCATGTGGAGGCTAGCAATATCAAAGGCCTCCGGCTGCCTCACGGCCACAGCCAAATCATCATGAGACTTTTTGCCGATGATATGAACGCGTTCGTTCACAATGATAACACCAGTCTGGAGACGTTCTGGAGGTGTCTTGATACCTTTTGTGAGGCCTCTGGATCCAAAATCAACCACAATAAGACCGCCTTGAGGGCTATTGTGGGACAACAACCTGGCCTACTCATTGATCATGGTTGCCAAATCATTCCGCAGGGCCAAATCTTTCGGCTGCTTGGCATCCCCTTGGGGTTTGACGTCCCTATGGAGCAGCGTTGGAACTGGGTGCTGGCCAAACTTGAAAACAAGCTCAACTACTGGAGAGGCATGCAAATCAATCTCGCTGGACGCGCTATGGTCATCAACACGTTCCTCCTCTCGTCTACCATCTATTTCCTTTCTTGTTGGAGACCGAATGAGCAAGGCCTGTCCAAGCTGAATAGCATCTGCAGGAACTTTCTTTGGACGGGTGATCATAACAGAAGGGGGGTGCCTAAGATCAAATGGGCCATCTGCACCAGCCACAGAGATAACGGGGGGCTTGGTATCCTGGACATTGGGTGTATGGCCAACAAACTGGCTGCCAAATGGATGATTAAGGCTTGGTGCAACAGGGAGGCCTCGTGGGCCAAGCTGATCTTCAGAAACAAGAATGAGTTGGCTCTCATGGGGTTCCCAAGCTGGAAGAATCTCGACATCATGACCCTGCTATTCTCCCCGATCCCTGTCTTCCCGAAAGGCTCCAATCTCGTGTGCTCCCTTTGGAAGGGCTGGAATAAAGTCAAAAGCTTCACAAGAATTAGTGAGGACTGGAAGTGGGCGGCCGGAATCAGACAAAACGACTCTATCTGGTTCCCGATACATGGCATCCGGAGTGTGGAGTCGTGGAACATTCGAAATGCCAAGAGACTATGGCACAAAGGATTCAAAAAATGGAAACACCTCTGGAAACATGACTCCAACGGCTGGATCAATTTCGAGGACATTGATCCTTCCAAAAACATCTCCTACGAAGAATGGAACACTTTGCAAAGCAGATGCCTCGCATGGGATCGGAACAAGATTCGCCTTCTCATGGGACACGATGCTCCGAACTCGCTTGGTCTCAAATGGCACAATGGAAATAACCTACTCAAAATCCCGAACATCAAAGAAACGACTGACCACCAGATCAGTCTCAACAAGAAGTGGTGCCTGGCTTGGACGCGGCTTCGATGGGACATGAAATTCATGAGTATTTGGCACCCTCTGATCGAGATTAAGAAGTCTGTCCTCCTATGGCAAATTCTGCATCGTGGAATTTGGACTAACCACAAGGCTAGCAAAAGTTGCGGGGTCCCTCCTTGGTGCAAACGCTGTCACCGGGCTATTGAAGATGTCCCACACATCTTCCTCTCCTGCCCCAGCTCCTTCAAAATATGGCAGACGGTGGGAAAGAAATTCAGACTTCTGAAACAGCTTAGCTGGAAACAAGTCCTTTTGGGAGAAGCGATCGGCTGCTCCGCGACACTCTGGAGCGCCATCAGAGGGGAAGTCTTGTGGAAAATCTGGCGGGAGAGGTGTGCTCTCAACTTTGGCGATACCCCCAAGGAATGGTCGATTGAGAAATCACTATTCCTCCTTGGCAAAAGGATTGTCAACTGTAAGAAATCTCCCCCCTTCAGGCACCATAAAGTCCTCATTTTGATCAACAACAAGCTCAAACCCAAGTGGGCCCCGCATGAGGGCGATGAGAGGGTGATCAACCTTCTATGTAATGCAACCTAGAATTCATACAAGTTTCCCCTGCTTTGTGGGATTTGGGGGGTCCCGTGGGCGCTAGTCCCCTTCTTTTGTACCTTTGTTTCTTAATTTAATTCAAGTCCGGGAGAGTAGGCTATTGCCGAACTTCCTTTATATTAAAAAAAAGCAATTGGGATAATAAAATTCCTTCACTACAATTTGTATATAATAACACAACACATACCAATACTCGACGTTGTGGTCAAGAATTGAGCTTGTGCTATTATATAGCTGCATCTTGGAATGCTATGATTTCAACGTATGTCAAACAAGACTGTGAGGCTGAAGGTTTCAGATCCCATTATCTCATCAAGAGTTCCTTTTTACGACTATGGAAAGTATAGTGCCATCGTGGAGGCAGAGAAGGAAATGGATGTGGGGCTTCAGCGTGTCTAAATGTACAGGTTGATTCAAAAGCTTGGCATATCCATTTCCTTCATGTTGGTTATACAACTTCTAAAAGCTTGAGTAGGAGATTCAATATGTAGTATGCATATATTACAACTCATGAATGTGCAGCCAAGTTTAAGCACATTTGTCTCCATTCTCTCAGCTTGTGCCGAAAGCAGCTTTCTCTCAGGTTTGCTCTAGTTTGAATCCATGGTAGGGGATTTTTGTCTTAATCCAGAAGTGGAGCATTATTGCTGCTTAGTAGACCTTTATGACATATAGCTATATGTACCATATGTGATATGTGCATGTATTTATGTGTGCATATGAACGTGAATTATGTGCTATATAATATAAGTGTAATTATTCATGTGAGTATTAATGTGTGCTGGTATGTGTGCATTGATATCTATGTAAGCATGAGTAAACATATGGTTTCCCATTTATATGTGCGCATGAACGTGACCGTGTTTGTATGAATGTGATATGCTAAGGTTGGGTATATGAACAAGGTTTACTTATGTGGGCATTTTTATGTCTATACGTATCATTACATATAAGTGCTCTTATTCTTTTCTGTAGAGCATTGTTAGTTGTAGTCTTTGAGTGAAAGGCGGGTTCAGAAGGGTTCATGGAGGGTCATGAGAGAGGGAGGCAGAGGATTAAAGGTTGGTGACTTTCCCAACAGAGGGGGTAGAAGGCTCGGGCCAAGGCACACATGACAGATAGAAGGGACTCTTCATCGAAGGAACGTAGCAGCGGCAGAGAGTTCTCGGACCCTCGGGAAAAAGAAGGAAGGATGACATGTGGACAAGGGGGAGGAATGTCCTGTTCTATGCATACAAGTAGTACGACCAATGCTTCTGATTAGTCTCTCATCTCTGTCAAGCATCAGAGATACGACAAGAGAAAAACCAGGTTAGTTTTTTCATGCTCGGGATAGCTGGTGACTCTACCACATAGCGAAGGGGAATCAGGCGATCTAAAGAGCGAAAAGCAGAGAGGAGCATCTTTGTTATTGCAAAGAACGGACGATGGAAATAATGGAGGCTTAAGAAGCTTGAGATGATTTCTGTCGTTGAACCATCTCAAAGAATGAAGTAATCGCAAAGTGGGAAGAGGCGCACTACTTGGGAGGGATATGTTTTCTTGGCTTTCTGTTGTGATCTGTGATCAACTTATTTGTCCACGTAGCCTAATGGCTGACGCCTTGAAGCTGTAGGAGGACGTCCTAAGTTCAAGTCCTGGCTGGACATGTCCATGAGTCTTTCATGAGGGTTGCCGCTTTGAAGCTGTAGGAGGATGTCCTAAGTTCAAGTCCTGGCTGGACATGTCCATGAGTCTTTCATGAGGGGTGCCGCTTTGAAGCTGTAGGAGGATGTCCTAAGTTCAAGTCCTGGTTGGACATGTCCATGAGTCTTTCATGAGGGGTGCCTCTACGTTAAGAGGTTGTATTTCCAATTCATTGTACTCTCAAAAAAAAAAAAAAAAGAAACTTATTTGCCATAATCCATTGTGACACAGGCATATGGATTATACATATAAAAGTCCAGGTGACATTTACGAATCCTTTCAATTATGCGCTTGTGGTGCTTTATTTTCCTTTTTTCCTCCCCCATGTTGCTGTACTTGAAATATGATACTGGAGCAGTCTAATGTCTCGAGAGAAGTCACTGTATTGTTTCCCATCTATAGTACTTCCTATGTGATTGCCTTGTCTGATTCAAGATGTGTAAAGAAAGACGTTTTGTACTGAACTTAAAATATATGTCTACAGAGTAACTATTTCTGATGGCAACCGTTAGCATTTGTGCTTCTTTTAACTTGTTTCCATCGAGTGGGATCATTGTGTTCTCAAGTTGCAGACTTGGTAGGAAGTCATGAAGAAAAATAATAACAATAATACTAATTATAATAATAAATAGATGTATGCATTTTGCTTATGTAATATTCGAGCATGGATGTATATATGGGTGGCATGTGTTTGCTTCCAAATCTGTCGTGTGGAGTCATCGTAGGTAGTTCTTCAGTGGTTTTATCCTTCTTTCAATCGAATGGGGTTTAACAAATGCTAAGGAATCAAAAGGGGGGGGGGAGCAAGGCTTTTCATGTGCGATGTTTGCAAGGTAAAAAAGGCTTTCTAAAACCTACAGGTGTGCATAGAATTTGGTTTCTGTATAAATGATGATAACTGCGAAGAATCTTCATGTTCATGCGCAATAAGAAGTGTTAATAGTGATAGATTCAATGAAGAAAATTATCTTGTCATTGAGAGGGAATTTGCAATAGATGATAAGTATTTCTGTTTAACACAAGTGTTCTTGTTTGGTTTCTAGCTGTGTCAAGGGCCTTTGCTACTACAAATCATAGATGAAGGATATGTGATTTTAGGTATGGAGAACAACCCCTTCTACTGATTGTTTCTTTCTTTTGAATTGAAAGGCGCATTTCTCACTAGTTTATTCTATGAAAAATTCGGTGATGCTTGCGTTGTTGCCTTACTTTTGTTCATTAAGTTGATCATTTTTCTGCAAGGTATATGATCATCTTGATGAGCGATTGCCTGTATGAATGATTTGTTTTTATAAGGGGAAAAAAAGGCGGTGAAGCGCTTCGTGCTGTGCTTTTGGTGGGATGTTCCAATCACTTGAACCATATATAGATTGCCATACATGCGAGAGACATATGAGTAATGTAATGCTTTCCTCTCAAAAATAGACTTTGGTGCATATTAACTTACATGTCATCGTCAAAGTCACTCGAAAGTTCAAGGTTTTGACTGATTGGAGGATGAATAAACTGTCTAAGTTAACTCAAGTATATGAGATTCTTTTTAAGAGAAGTCTTGGGCATTACATTAGAGTCGAATGGTGTTTGTTCCCTTCATTTCAAAGTGAATCTATCCTCACTCATAAATGGTCATGATTGCATCTCGGTCAAATAAATTTATATGTAACCTACTTAGAGGTTTCATCATGATACCACTCCTGTAAACCTTTTAAGAAAAAGAACCAGGATAAGTTCTATCCTATCTAAATCTTCTCTCCTTTCAACGAACCCCACGACAACGTGCACCGCATGAAATTATTTGTGGTAAAAAGATTCCCACTTCCATGACTCTCCCTATGGCTGATTCTTTTGCACATGAGCACATTTCTACACTTCAAGAGGTTCATGAGTACATTAAGAAGAGTCAACAATGTTACATGCATAATGTCAATAAGAAACGTGTAACTAAACAATTTAAATAAAATAACTTGGTATGGTTTGAATGATTAAAAGATGTTTGAAAAACATTTCACAATCAAAAGATTTTCTTATCTTCCTGAAGTTCTTAGCTATGATTGAAAACGAAATTCAATCTAAAATTCAGATTTTAAGTCCTATGGTTAAACTTCCACCACATTATTATGGACCTTTTCATATTATTGAAAAAATAAATGAGAATTATTTCAGATTAGACATACCTTCTCATTGGAATGTACATAATTCTTTTCATATTAGTTTACTAAAATCCTTTAAAGGAACTTCACCACTCATTCCTATTTTAGATGATCCTCGTTTAGTGGAAGAGAATGCTGAAATTTCAATTCTATAGGGAATACTTGATTATCATGTTACTACTACACACATTAGTAACCAATATCATAGATATTTAGTTAAATATAAACATCACTCACTTGAAGAATCTCAATGGATTCATAAGACATCATTAAGTCCACATTATGACCACTTGATTTCTTCATATCCTTCATAGTTACATTAAATTATAATCTTCCATTTCCATGCCTGTGTTTTTACATGGAATATGCTAATGTGTGACTAACCATGCATGTCTATTTTATTCTTATCAAGTGACGTCAATTGCTTCTCAACTAGAAGGCATGTGTTAAATAGATTTTAATGTCTTGAGGTTTTTAATGTGATTGTGTTTTGAATGAGGAGGTGAAGAATTATGAGGTCATAAATGCACATTGATTTACTCAGATATTTTTGAAGATATTTAAAGGATAGTTTTTTATATATTTTTGTAAAAATAGTAGAAAGAAAGCAATGTTTTTGTAAATAAAGTGGATTTTCTATAGACGCATGTTGTTTGAAGCCCCACTCTCATGTATCTTCTATTAAGGACATAATAAAAATACCTATAAATACACATGCTTTGAGAGATTCGTACATCATAGTATGTGGGGTGTTCAATCTTGTCTCTCTCTATTCTGTGTGTGTTATTATAAGATTTCATTATTTTATTGTATGTGTGTATGTGCATCTACAAGATCACCAGTATGTGAGAGAGTGCCTTCATGCAAGAGATATTGCTTTGATATATGCTCATGGCAGATATATTCACCAAAGCTCTTCGATGGGAATAGTTTGAGGTTGTTTGCAAACCTTTAGGCTTATTACCTAGTGAGGGCTGATTTCTCACTCTGTGTATGTGTTCAAATCATTTGCTCCAGGGGGGTTTGTTATACTTATGTGTTCCTCGAGTAGATTTGATGTGAACCATTTCCCTATACATGGGCACTTTTTACTTTAATGCTGGCTAGAGTTTTTTTCCCCATGTTACCACATACATGATTCACTCATATGTGGTGGTACTTTGTACTTAGGGATACTATTCAGCTCGTACCTTAGTTTAATTGCTTGTTAATAGAGGGCTATTCTAGTTATCTGTCTTCTTCGTGTGTCTTGCTGCATTTGTGCTCCTTTTCTGTGCTTATGTGTCTTGTGAACTTCTATACATACCCAAAAATTGTTCCATGCTTTCCACAAAGAGACAAATATCCCAAATACTTTGGAGACCATCAAGATTCGGGAAAAGAGAAACATTATACGATCATGGTTTTTTTTCCATGCGGAGTGTGAGAGGAATAGGCTTTGACTATTCCTAGAAATTACATTTGATCAAGAAGCACTATTATTAGCCCATGGTTGGATAAGTGAAGAGGTATACATGTCAAGACCTCTAGGTTTTGAAAACCTTAATCATATATGATATATTTGCATACTTAAGAAAGCATTGTATGGATTGAAACAAGCTCCTAGAGCTTGGAAATACAGGTTGGTTACACACCTTCAAGATTAAGGATTTATACCTTGCAACTCAGATCTCTCACTCTATTCATCAAAAGGGATCACAAGGAGATTATCTATTCGTGTATATATGTAGATGATATTATTGTGACAGGTGATGATTTGAATGGCATTCAAAGGATCAAAAGACACATGAAAGAGGAGTTCAAAATTAGTGACTTAGGTGAGCTCCCATACATCCTAGGTTTGCAGGTGATGTATACAAATGAAGGGATGTATCTAACTCAGAGAAGATACATTCAAGTCCTACTTCTCAAATTTAGAGTGGAGAACACAAAGCTTGTAGATACACCATTGGAATTGGATCATAAACTAAGTGTCCATGAGGCTGAGTAGATTGATGATCGTAAAGAATATCAAAGTTTAGTTGGTAGTTTGATATATGCTACACAGACAAGACCATATGTATCCTATAGTGTGGGAGTGCTTAGCCAGTTCATGCACATAGCTAGAAGACCACACATGGATGCTGCAAAGGGAGTACTTAAGTACCTAAAAGGGACACTTAATGAAGGTATCATCTATCCTTACTCTTCCGATTTGGATATCAAAATCTAGTTCGATGCAGATTGGGTAGGAGCAAAGGATGATAGAAGAAGTACCTCTATATGCTTAGCATTTCAAGGTCCAGAATTGGCTTCATGGAGTTCAAGAAGCAACCAAGGATTTCTTTATCTTCAACTCAAGTAGAGTATAAAGGTCTAACTATTGCAACTCAAGAAGCAATATGGCTGAAGGATTTGTACTCAGATTTGGGACTTGTATGTTCCAAGCCTCACATACTTGGAGATAATGTGAGTTCCATGCATCTAGCTACAAATCCAATTTTCCATGCAAGGACAAAGCACAAAAAGGTTCATTAACACTTTCTAAGAGAGAAGCTTATGGAAAAGGAGTTTGATATTTCATTTGTTCCTACTGAGAAGCAAATAGTACATGATGACAAAGTCACTTGATGGGATAAAGCTATGGAGGTTCAAATCCATGGTGGGCATTCAACCTACTACAGAACAAAGACTCAAGAATACTTTACCTTGAGGGAGAACTATTGGAATATCAAGCTTAAACGAGGCTTGAGCAAGATTAGCTCTACACCATCTTTGGATTATTTGAAAGACATTCATTGAAGACTTTTCCTTATTTATGGCTCATTTATTTTATCTTTCATAAAGCTTTTTATGATCATTTACCCAATGTAAAATCCTAGAGCTTCACATTTGTAAAAGGGTAAAATAAGAGTTCAAAAATCATGAGTTAGAGGTGGTTGTAATTTGATCATCCAATCAATCAATCAACCCACAAAATTAGTTCAAGATTACATCCCTTTACTTTTCCTAGATTTTAGGATAGTAGATCCATTGAATCCCAATCAACAAACCCACCCATTTTGAAATTTGAATACATGAAGAAATGGCATGGGATCACTGGACCATCTTTGCCGCTTGACAACCCTACTTCCAAGCTTCTCCAAACCTCTCCCAAATCTTTCAATTAGTGCCAATGACCTTTTTGCCTAGAGGAAAACCACATAAAGAGCAGGTATAGTTCTTCATAATAGCACCATATTGTGATTGCGTAGCAGACATCCAAGTTTATGAATTTTGTTCTTCATTAAAAGAAATAGGCTCATTTTCATCACAAAGACAAGAGGCGTCCATGTCATAGCAATCTGATGCAAAAGAAGAACTATGAAAGCGTGAATAAGTATGATATGATCAGGTGCATGTAATTTTCTATCTTGTAAATTTTGCAGTAGCCATTTAGGCATAGTTTTTGCCTTCTCTTTATCAACCTTCTCATCAACAAATGAATCATGTAAAATAGAAATAGAATGATTTGCATCATCATGTGGAACCCGTAAAGAGGGAGAAATTGCCTCATTGGGACCAACACTTGACTGTCCACCTATAAAAAGAGGCACCTAAGTGTCATACACATCTTTAAGGCTAAATGATGTCTCCTTAGTACATGAAAGTAATGGCTGAATTCCATCTTCAACAAAAACAACATCATCACTTACCAAAATGCATTTCATATGTGGATGAAGTAGACTTTGCTTTCAGAATTCTTCCTGAAAAAAAACATTTCATTTCTTTATCATCCCTTTTTTTGCATTTTTATTCAGGCATTAATGCATATGCCAAACAACCAAAGAAATGTAGATGAGCAAGAGATGGCTTGCGAACATGCCAAACCTCATATGGAGTGCTCAAATGTAGTGCTTTGGTGGGACACCTGTAAGTACATGTGATGCATACATAACAACCTCAAACCAAAAGCTATGTGGTATCGCTTGTCTTTTGACCATACATCTTGCCATGTCCATGAGTAACATGTTATTTCTTTTAGGAAATCCATTCTATTGAGGTGTATGCAACACATTAGAGTGAGTTTTATCCCACATTGAGTGAGAAATTCATTAAAATCAGAAGACATGTATACCTCCCCTTGATCGAAAGGGAGGGTTCCCATTTAACATGCTGATAGATTTTTAGCAAAAACCTAAAATTTTTTGGCACACATAAACATTTTCGAGTTTACTTTCAATGGATACACCCATGTATGCATAGAAAAAGCATCTATAAAAGTCACACAGTAAAGGTAGTTCCCAAAGAAGTTGTTTGTATAGGACCACATACATTGCTGTGAATAAGCTGCAATTTTTGAGTGGCTCCAACTAAACCATCATTTCCGAAGGAGGAATTCTACATTTTGCCCAAAGGAGAAGCTTCATAGACATGTTTACAAGGTGCCTCAAGTATGAATAGAGAGAACATCATTTTTTATTTCTATAGGCCTAGCAAACTAACATAATTAAGATGAGCAAAACGTGCATGCCAAAGCTATGCATCTAACATGGCATGAGAATCTTGAACTCCACATGCTGAATCATGCATGAATTTTGCATAATCTATAAGCTTATATAGATCATGAAATAAAATGCTAGAAGCAATAATAACATCCCCATTTGACAGATCATGATCTGTACATTTGTTATCAACAAATTCGACAACCAAGATGATCTTGGCTAATGCTAAAAATAACAACACTTTTTTCTTGATCCTTGGCACAACAAAGCATCTGAATATATGAAGGAACTATCAACAACACTAGTCACATTGATCTTACCAACTCCCGTTACAGCATAAGAGGATTTGTGAGCACATGTGATAGTGTTCCTTGTAGAGGTAGGCTCAAGTGAACCAAAGAAACTAAGCTATGAGGTAATATCTTTGGTTGCCCCACTATCAAAGGACCAAACATGTAAGTCTATTGATATGCAGTCCTCATGCGAAGATAGTTCATAACTCAATAGAGTACTAAATGCCCATTCTTCATTTTGCACAAGATTAGCAAACTCTATTTTTGATGCAGAAGCCTCTACAACAACCAGTCCAACCTCTTTTCTCTTTGCCCTTTTGTAGCTAGTTTTGAAAGACTCTTTTTGACATGCTTATTTCCTTTATAATGTTTGAAAAACTATTTCTACTCATCTTCTCATATTTTTTTTCCTTCTTTGACTATGCAACATTAGCAAATTTCTACTTGCTAATAGATGAGCTCTATTTTCCCTTGCCCTTCTGACTAGCTAAGAAAGCTTAATCTGCAACAAACATGATTGATTTCTTTTGCCTAGATTGATCTTCTTGCAAGAAAACGGAGACTAAATCCTCGAATGTTAAGGCATTTGGATTGATTTTCATCACCAAAGAAAGATTAGAAGCAAAAATTTGAGATGATCCCACATCACCATTAAGAACACTCTACATAAGTGAGCTACCTAGTAAGACTTAATCACTAGAAATATACTATTCCTTCAAATATTTGATCTTTGCCAAAAATTATCCATATAATGTCCTTCATTCATATGCTTACTCTCCAACTGTTTTAAGAGGTAAGCAACATGAGCTTCATTCGTTGCCGCGTATAAAGTGGTAAGTGTATATGTAACATCCTTTGTTGTTTTGCAAGAGCAAATGTGAGGAATAATGGCACCTTTGAAAAACAATGCTACCAAAGCATGTTCTTGAGCATCTCTACGACCCCAAAAAAGTTGCTCTACAATAGGTCTAGTAGGAACCGCAACACAAACAAGAAATCGAAGATCATCATCTTCAATGATATCTACACCACCTTCAATAACTATATTTGCAAGTGCAATAGGACATTTTTAAACACCATGCAAAATATTCCACATTTACTTTGCTATAAATAGGTGATACATCATATATGCCCATAATGGATAATTAGTACCATAAAATATATCCTCAATGGCCAACATACTGAATACATCATTGCCTTCAACAATGGCCACGAACTAAGACACCCTGATGCAAAAAAATGGCCATATCTTGAAAACTTGAACAAAGCTACCTTATCGAGCTCTACAAAACATATAGAAAAATTTCAGGCACTTGTACTCGTGAACTGAAATCTATATATGGTATTGGAACAAAATGTCCTTTTTTTTTGCACAAGCACTAATATGGTGCATTCGGAGGCTGAAACGAGCTAAGACGGAAATTTTGATGCAACATAGTGAATCTAGTTCGAGCTCGTAATCGCTTGAGTATGCTGAGCAATTCTCATGTGATCTTGAGACTATGACCATAGGGGTATTGCCCATGCTCTAGATGAAGTGAAAACCTACCATGATACCAATTTTTAGAGTTTTAGGTATGCAAAATAACATAAAAAATAAAAGCAGAAGAAGCTTGGAGCACAACACACAATACTTAATGTATTACCAAGGGAATGTACAAAGATGAGTCACCCGTTAGGGTTAAAGGCGTATATAAAAGCCGGGTGAAAAAAAGGTGCCCAAAGGCCCTAAGTTTGTTCACATAGATCACTAAAGTTCATGCTTGGATATGCCAACATTGTAGTACCTTTAATAGGTCAATTCAAAGGGAAACACTATGAAATCAAAACAAGAAAAGAGTTCTCAACATCTAAAACTTGCGTTAGCTTTGACCATGGTTCTACAAATAGTAGATCTGAACAAACATTTTCAACATGAAAAAGGTGCAAGTTCATTTGTTGTAGGAATAGTACTAAGCAAAATGGTCAACCAATAAATTTTGAAAGTAGAAATATAAGTCTTGATCAATAAAACTACTCTACCTATCAATAAGAAAAGTTCACTGTTATAAATGCTCTTAAGAAATGGAACCATTACCTATATAGATCATAGTTGACAATATTCTTCAATCAAGAGAGCATCAAGTGGTTTGCAACTGGACGAGATTCAAGAGGTAGAAAAGCAAGATGGGCAAAAAAATTACAAAAGCTTGATTGTGAACTCAGGTATAGGAAAGGAATTCAATGTAGTGGCATATATCTTAAATCAGATGCCCACATTGAGCAATCCAAGAATTGTCCAAATTCAACGTGAATTTGTTTAACTTTTAAAGGTAACTACAAAGAAGATTTAAGCTACAATCCATCATGAAAAGTAGCTGAGCAAGCCCAAATGAATGAAGCAAGGACTTTTGAGGGAAAGTTTAGACATTATGCCTTACAAGATGAATATTTTTTTCTTAGAATGTTAAGGTATGTGCCCTAAATCAATAATGCATACAAAATCAACTCCTTTTTGGATGCCGCAATGTCCCAACTACTGAACATTATCCTAATAAACATCAGCATGAGCGAAATATGTATCTAGATGTCATAAATGTCAAGTTAATAAATTAAGAAAGTTAAAAGTTGGAGGATTTTTGCATCCTTTTGAGATTCCCAAAGGTAAATAGGAAAGTGTCTCCATGGATTTCATTTGAATATTGTCTTACACTCAGAGAGGCTTTGATTCAGTGTGGGCTGTAGTTGACTAATTGAATACATTATCTTTGTTTATACTAGACAAGTCTGCAAATTAGGTTCTTGAATTGCAAAACTATTTTTAATTAAACGTAACATAATCTATGGTCTGAATAGATACATTTTTAATAGAGATGACATATTTAGGATTTATTTTCGATGAGAAGTTTTAAGTAGACTTGAAAATAACCTAAGCTTAACTATAGTTGAACATTCTTAGGTAGCTGGACATATAGAGGAAGTCAATCGGAATTTCAAACAAATAACTAGATCTTATGATACTTCCAAATGAACTAACTTGGAAGATAATATTCCTTAAGCTAGATAAACCTATAATAGTGCCAAGAATTCACCAAATAAACTTATCCCACTC